>JAGQAX010000023.1:10621727-11221727 GCA_019142605.1 Cephalopholis sonnerati
AGTTTTAAACAAATTAATTGCTTGTCCTGCCAGTGCTCCATATTCTCCTCGTCTATATCAATTCTTTCTGACCAAAAATGTGTTCTTACTCCTTGAGTTTCTCTAGAGCCGCTCGTTATACAATTCTACTCCGTCCAATTCTCCTCGTCATACTATTCTCTATTTCCATCAGTTATAATGCTCTATATTATGCGCTGTCCCATCCTCTAAATCCTATTTTATTAATATAAGTATAGGTATATGTTAGTTACTTTATTAATACTAGTGCAGTGCCAGTAGGAAGAATGTTTTTCTATAGAAAAGTGGAAGCTTAAGTAAATTTTTCATGTATGGCCAAATGAGGCTGTGTTCGATGGTTGGATGTACAAAGAGGTGTACATACTCTTACATAGTGTTAATAGAGAAACTGTACATTGGGTAAGACATGAACGTACATTGAGATATGGAGAGACACACAACATCATTAGGTTTCCTAGCTTTCCGTAGGCGAACGATCTTGAAATGGTAGCTAGCAAGCACGTAACCCTGCACGCCTGAAAGGAAAAACAAACGTTTCCGACCTAGCCATACTTTGGTATGGGAAGTTTAGGCAATGTTTTAGTCAATCTAACCATGTTGTAGCCATGTCAGCAAACACCATGAGCAGATGAGAACAGCGTGGTGAAACTTAAGAAATACTACTTACCCATGAGATTACTGAAACATGTCATGTTAATGCAAACTGCACCACTTCATCTATTCCTATATGGGGGAGGGACGAAAGGGAATGCCATAACCCCAGGTGTACACTGGATCCGTCGCGTGCGTGGTCCGGCCGTGGCACGGACCCCTCCGTCCTGTGCCGGGCGTCAATGTCCACTGGAAGCGTATCTATAGCGGCGCGCACGCGAGCGGCTGGAATTGACGGATCGCGAGATCATGATGTCACGCGATAATTTGTGGAAACACTGGAGGTAAAAAGACATCAACAAACAAAGAAAAGATTTCTCTACCTGCCGGGGGCCACAAACTTTGACGTCATGTTGTTGCAGCGATGTGAAATACGCTCCGGAGTTTTCATGGGTGTTTTTATTTTGACAATTGACCGGATACTCTCGTCTTTTCTGCGCCTGACTTCCTGTTTGACTCATTTGGTCTGTGGAAATTGACGCGTCGTCGCGCGGCGTCCGTTAAAAAATAGACCCAGCGCGTATTTTTAGCGGAGCGCTTAGCCGCTTCTGGTGGAGCAGCTTACATTGACTTGAATGGCCGCGATTAGCTCCGGCACCCGCGCCGTGGCTGAATCGCCCACTTGACGGATCCAGTGGACATCCGGGGTAAGCCTGTGCAAAGTTTTGGGTGACGCAGAGCGGTATAGCAGTTGGATACTTTGATCTTTTATTCCATGAGGCGTGGCTACAGCTGCGAGCGAGAGCGCGATAGGCTGACTGGTTACATGGAGGTCTATGGGATTTTAACTTTTAATGATAATGTTGTGAATATTAATCCAAAAAACTTCAAAATCAAGGATGCACACCATCGTGCCATGCGCAAGCCATATCCGAAAGCTCAGGTTGGTCTGACAAATAGTCAGAGAGATATGCGAGCCACAGACACACAGACTGACACACAGACAGACATTTCTTGCTTTATAGATAGATGGGTATATGTATTTTAATTATTTTATTAATATAGGTTTATATATCTTAATTATTTTATCAATATAGGTATATACACCTTAATTATTTTAGTTATGTTATTAATAGGGGTATATATATTTTTTAATTATTTTCTCCCCCTACGTTCTATTTTATTTCAATAAATGTGTACTTTTACTACTTCAATTATACATTTATTATGTGAGTGTTAACCGCTCCACTAATCTCCACAAAACAGCACTAAGGAATAGGAGAAAACCTACAAAGGTAGACTTGCACCGATTGCAATTTTTTAGGCCGATTCCGATTTCATTTTTTCAAACCATTTTACAGCACATAAGATATCACAATACTTTCCTTTAATAGAACATTTTAACCAAGATACAACCAGCTTTTCAATCATCGTCTCAAACAAGCAAGAACAGTGACAGTGGCCCTTAGCGCTGAGGACGCGCCCGCCAGTAAGCGCGCGGACACGCGCATCTTCGACACACGGACACGCGCCTCGTCAATTTGAAGCGGCACAGTGCAACAGCTCCGCAGTTAAGTTTAACATGGACAATTAACATCTTCCTCCTCCTCTCTTTTGATGTGTGTGCGTGAATGATTAAGGTGAGAAGCTCCCATGTTTCACTGACATATATTTATCACAATATCATCCACTGTGCTCCTGACAGCGGAATCTCTCCATGTCTCAACCCAAGCAGGAAGTACAACTTAAAACTATTTGTGTAAATGAGCAATATTCCTCAATGTATCCGTTCTTCACACCGTTTCCTTATTCAAACATAAGTCTCACATTATAACAATATGTCATCACACTATAAGGCGAAACATTATATATATATATAACACGATAGTGTATTGTTATATATATTATTATATGAAGCGGCCGTCTCGCAAATTAATATAACTTTAGTTTATGTAGAGATAAGACGGAGCCCTCTCCTCTCCTCTCCTCTCCTCTTATATGCTTTACTCACAACTGTGTGAATTGACCTGGATATGAAGCATCGTAGCGCCAAATAATATAACGGCAGTTTCTAAAGAGCTGAGATGAAAAAAAAAAGACGAAACCCTCAGCAGCAGCGGTCATATTTCAGCAGCTGCTAGTTGCATATAGGGGAAACACTGTGCATATTGGTAAGAACTATTTGAAGCTATTTTTGCTTTTGTTTATTTCAGAACCACACACACACACACACACACACACACACACTTGTGAACTTCCTGCATTGAAAACGAAAGTATCCTCTCGAACCTGATCAGAGGCGGTCCTGGCTAGTTTTAGGCCCTGGGCGAACCATCCCTCGGTGCCCCCGAGTGATGATTATATATAATCTTAAATACAAAAAGGTAGAAGCAGGAAAGGCTGTTGTTTTTCTCTGAATAGACTAACCAACTTCAGGGAATCTTTTACCATTGACTAATGTCTTCTTGAAATACTGGTGATGGCATCTTCTTCCATCCACCTCATTCCTGGGGAAAACAAAGTCAGCCGGTACCTCACTTGGTCCTCTGCAAACCAGCTGTGTTCGAATTCTGTCAGTCAGAACTGAAGGCCAATTAGCAGGATCAGACTCAGTAGGCAGAGGCTCATCCTCAGACACAGGATTTGGTGGGGATTCTGGTCGAGGCATTTCTAATAAAGAGCATATGGTATTGTCGTTAGTATACACATGTTATTCACAGCATTTATAGTGTTTACAGAAGTAAAAATTTATGCAAGAATGCACACATACATCCCCACTCCATGCATGCGTGCACACACACACACACACCTGATGAGTCCTGCACAGAACATGTGGCTGTGGAGGTAGATGGCTCCTCATTGGACTCCAGGACCATCTCTGAAGAGGCCTGGGCCTGTGTGGCTGCAGAGGTAGATGGCTCCTCATTTTGACCAGTGGGTGTGCCAAAATATTTCAGAAGTGACCCTGAATTTACAATTAAGATACAATATGTAAGTTAGATCACACTTAACATGCAGCAATTACCCAATTAAAATAAACCATAATGCACAATTTATTAACATTTGTTAACATCCTATTAACTAAGCATAACACACTACAAATTATTCAAAAAGCTATATCACATATATCTTACAAAATGCCATGTCAATGTATATTACAAGTTATTTAAGTTAGCATTGACCCATGTATAGCATTAAAATTCCACAGTTAGGACGTATTGTTTACCAAATCCCTAGACTAACAGGCCTGTGTCAACTTGCACTTGTTGTGTTGCTAAGTAAGTAGCAACATATGTTGCTACTTACTTAGCCACAGAAGACAAGCTATAGGCTATTTATTAGCATGAGGCTAATAACTAGCCTATAGGCTACTGTTTCATTACATGCACTATTAACGTCACTCAGAGAGACCTGCATACCTTTATCTTTTGCCCGTTTCTCCTCTTCTTCTTTTCTTCTTTTTCTAAACTGGGCACCTGATGGCTTCTTTGGTCTTTTATCCATGATTAACTCGACAACACCTTTTTTCCACCGTCTGTCAAGACTGACGTGATGTAAACCAATTCATGTAGATGCACGCACCGATTCCTGTTTTTTTTAATACTTAAAAAAAAAAACCCTTTTCACATAACACAATAAATTACATGTAGCTATGTGGGTCTATATGAATTTTCTGAATGAAATACAATTTATTTTGGAAGCAGTCGCGATCCCCCGCCAGCCCGCCCCTCCCTCTTGCCTCTTCTTCTGACAGAGACACACACACAACCTGTATACATGACTCACAGCAGCAAGTTGACGTGATAGGAGCGGCCCAGCGCCCACTCCATTAACTTGACGTGGAAATGAGCGGTAGTCTAGAAAACTGGCAAGTTTTTTTTTTTTTTTTTTTGGAGGGCGCTCGTGTGCCCTCACATAGATTGCGCCCTGGGCGGTCGCCCACATTGCCCATAGCAAAAACCGCCCCTGCTACCAATCCTGGGAAAACTACAGATAACAAACAGGTGCGGCGGTTAGGAAGGGTGCCTTCCCGACTACTGGGAGGGCCATGATGCGCTTTCTCACGCAGGTGCACAATGGCGGGTTGTTTTTGGGCAGACTATATGGCATAAACAAGACTGAAGGCCGCGGCTTCAGATTACATGTTCTAGTAAGTGCAGCTCGAGTATGAGACACTAAACATAAACATAAACATAATGATTTGTGGCGTCTTTAAGGCGTCTTCAAACCAGCATAATATACTACATATTACACTACACTACACTCTCTTTTTTGAGCTTTGACCAGTGTGGCGTTCCTCCATGGTGACTTTTTCCTTCCAGAGATAACTTTGGTCTTGGAGCAATGGCATCCATAACAGTCATAACATTGGAACTGAAACTATTTACAAGGTCATTAACAGAGGATGAGGGCAGAGTTGGTGATGGTGTAAAATGAATAATGTACTGGTGGTGTTGTTAATACACCGCTTTCTTATCACCTCTGCTTCACCTTTGCTAATGCTAGCAGGGATGGTCATCTTAAACAGAACACAGTAGTGATCAGAGAGAGCAACATCATTCACCTCAACATCAGAAATGTTTAGACCTTTGGAAATACTTAGATCTAATATATGCCCCTTGTTATGTGTTGAATCTGTTACATGTTGAGAAAGTCCAAAGTTATCCAGAATATTCATGAGTTCTTTGGCACATCCATCTTTCACATTATCAACATGAATATAAAAGTCACCCACTACAACAACACAGTCAAAATCAATGCAGATACAAGAGAGCAGTTTGGAAAACTCATCAAAAAACTGTGTGTTATATTTTGGAGGCCTGTAGATAGTTCATAGTATTGCTCGACGGGAGGATCTCGACTGAACAGCAACGTATTCAAAAGAGTTAAAATTTCCATACAACATTTTCTTGCATTGGAACATTTCATTAAACAAAATGGCGACTCCACCTCCTTTCCTGTCCACTCTAGCTTCACTCACGAAACTAAAGTTGGGAGGTGTTGATTCAATAAGAACTGCTGTTATCTTGGCCAAACCAAGTTTCAGTTAAAAACATAAAGTCAAGGTTGTGCTTGATGATAAAATCATTGATTAAAAATGATTTCCCTGCTAATGACCTTAATAATGCTAAATTTGATGTGTTAAAAGCATTATCTTTACAACTGTGAACTGACTGCAGCTGACATGGAATGAGTGTTAAATTTGACATTACCCCGTTTCTTGGCAATTTAAACATTCTTCTTCTATTACCCATCATGACATGAACTGAAGAGGCTTCCAGTACACTGGGCCCCGACTTTTCCTGGGAACAGTCAGGAGTGACATCTTTGGAGCCTGGACCCAGAACACACCAGTTGGGGACAGAAACAACTGAGTGTGTTGAGCTCTTATCAGCTTGGGGAGGCTGAGAATGAGTCAGATGATGATGTGGAAGGGGTCGGGGTGGTGGCCGTTTTGATCTTGGAGATGACCGAGGGGGCCGAGGGGGTCGTGGGGGAATGAGGGGAGAGAAAATTAGGGTAGGGCGGGGGGTAAGTTGAGTCCCAGCGGTGACCAGCTTGTTCATCTGGTCAGTGAACTCCAAGAGAGGGGAGGAGGGGGACAACGTACCCATGGTGGATGGTGATCTGGGTGGGGGGGTGGAGGTTTGTGGGGGTGAAGAAAGTGGATCCTCGCAGTCACTTTTTGGTGTTGGGGGCTCAGTATCCTCTTCCTGTTCCCTCTGACGTCCCTCTTGATTAGAGCTCACTTCAGCTGGGGGCTGTGCTGGCTCTTCTCCATGTTGAGTTTTCTCTCCTGTCTGTTTTGGTTCTTCTTGTCTCTTGTCCTTGGCGGAGGGAGCAGACTGGTGACACAGGGAGAAAGATAGGTTGGAAGCAAACAGTCTGACTCCTGACCTATTTAGGGAAAGTCCATCTCGCTTAAAAAGATGCCTACGGTCCCAGAAAAAATTAAAGTTGTCTATAAAATGCACTGAATGGGCATCACATGCAGTGGAAAGCCATGTGCTTAGTGCCAACAATCTGCTGATAAAAACCTCAGCATCCAGAGAGCTAACTGTGTTCAACAGATCAGTAAAGTCTCATTTGAGCATTTCAGACTGCTGCTTCACAATATCATTAGTCCCGGTATGCAAAATGATCTTTTTGACAGTCGGATTTGCTGCCACAATACCCAGGATTCTTCCTGTCATGTCAGGAACCATGTCCTTGGGAAAACAGAGAACTTTCATGTTTTCACTGCACATGCGTCTCATATCTTTTACAGTGGCATCTCCCACAATCAGAATTTGAGGCCCAGTCGTTAGCTTTTCCTGCGGCCTTTTAGCTTCTGATTTACTCTCAGACCTTACCCTTCTTTGTGACGATGAGCAGTTATCCAGGTCATCAGAGGGAGATACAGAATCCTGCAATAGTGCAACAAATCTGTTCTGCAGTTTGACAGTTTGTTGTTGGTGAGGTTTTTTGTTTGTTTTTCCTTTAGCAGCCGTCCACGGCTGTACTGGAGTAGAGGAGGACGGTAACGCTGGCCAGCCGGTTGCATCAGAGATCTCTGGGCGGATAGTTCTGCCTGTTCCTCTTCCTCCCATGTCCCAGGGAACTGATTTCTTCTTAGGCTTTGCAGCAAGAGTATTCCAGGTAGGACTTCCAAAAGGAGATTTATTATAAAGGCACACAGCCCCCCTGTTTCTTTGCAGTCTTATCAGTGCTAATTAGCTGCGTGTTTAGCATTCTCTTGTCCGCTATCTTGTGTGAAAGGTACCGTGGTGTCGTTTCCACACAGCCCATTTACCTCCACGCTTACCTCTAGTCTGTGAATTTTGGTTTCCAGCAAAGTAATCTTCTGTAAAAGCTTGTGGAAATCATCTGTGGAGAAGAGTGGCATCCTGCTGTTAGTTAGCTTCGGCTATATCCACTCACTGTACTGTAGGCTTGAGCTGAGAGGGAGCCACACTCATGCAGTCATGAAGAAGCTGTAAAACCCGTGCAGTTGCAATCCAGAGTTGTCAGAAGTTATCCTTCCGATGATTTGGCTGTATTAGGAACCTCCTTAAGTGAGTGGAAGTTTGTGACAAGAAGGAAAAATAGGAAAAATAAGAGCAAAGCAGAGAGCAAGCAGGAGGAGCGTCTGCACTGTAGCAAAGCAGGAAGCAGGCTTGACATGACACTTCTTCACCATATCTAAAATTCTCTGGTTAGCCACTTAATTTGTGTTAAATCAACCTGCCACTAACTTACTGATACATGGGAAACCTGTTAGCGGGATGTATTGTTCCATTGTGGGAGTACTGCTTGGTGTCTGGGCATATAATTTGACCCTGAAGGGAACTTGATGGCAACAGGGTATATACACAGTGCACCAGGGGCTAAGCAGAATATGACACACAAGTAAATATTTTAACAACATGTTTCATTTATAAGATTTGTTGGATCTTAATTGAAAAAAAAAAAAATACAAATGTATCATACAAAAACAGATTACAAACTATGAGGCAAATGTAACTGCAGCCTAATTAGATTTGTGTTTGTTTGCCTTTGTAATTAACAGAAGGAGACAATGAAGCCTGTGAGCCACCAGCAGGCCAGCCAGTTGCTCCAAAACAAGTTTGTTGTGGTTCTGGGAGACTCTAGTGAGTAACATTTGTCACTTAAATTCATCTTCTCCTTTTTTTTTTAAACTAATCTTTGAAAAAGAACAAGTATGTTTTAAAAGTTTCACAGCAGCACATTTGACTTGATCTTGTTGTCTGTCCATCTGCCAGCTTACCCAGCTCTATAGCACATAAGGGGAACCTGAGAAAGATGTTCCTTAGCTTTGAATTTGCTTAATATGATTTTAATCACCTAATATGAAGTTAGGTGATTAAAATGACTTTGGGAGTGTCTAAATATAAGTGCTCTCTCTATTAGGAGAACAGTTCCAAAAATAATTGCAGCCCAAAAATTAAAAAAAACAGTCTAAGAATTAATTAATTGGGGGGAAAAAACACAACTAACCAATTAGGAATGAGAGAAAGGGCTAACTAGGGGTTAGAAAAAAATGTCTAGGACTATGTTTAATTCCCATTTCTACACAGGTTAAGGTTAGGGAGCAGGTCAAAGATCACGTTAAGGTAAAATATCCAACAACTGACTATTACAATCTCTAAGCAGGTTAAGGGTTGTGAAAAAAAGACATGGAAAGAGAAGCTGTTGTTCGTCTGATGTGTCTTATGGATTTACATGCAGGGTAAACCAAAGTTATCTTAGAGACAGAGTAACAGGAAGGTGGCATGATAGGAGAGTTGATCTGTGTTAACAGAATATTGTGCTAGGGAACATAGGAGCCTAGGAATGTAGGACATTGAGAACACTGATATGCTCTAGTTGTGAGCGTTGGTCCTGGGGAAAAAGATTGTGATTTGATCTAAAATGAATAGATTTCATCCAGAAAGGGCTTTGTGTTTTTTGCACAGCCACTTTTAACGCTCTCTGTATCTCACCCTTAGTTCAGAGGTCTGTGTACAAGGACCTTGTTCTGCTGTTGCAGAAGGACAAATATCTATCTAAAAAACAACTCAAGGACAAGGCAAGTGATTTTACCAGGTTTACATCCTAATAATATAAAGACAGATTAAACATGAAAACATTTAATATTCCTCACGTATGTTTTTGTTTACTGTTGTCATGATTATAATCTGTAATTTCAAAAGTTTAATATAGCAACTTTGCTCCACTACAAGGAACATTTCATCATCTCAGGACAGTCTATATACATTTCTTTAGTCACCCTCCCCAGTTGCTCCTTTTGTCCTCACTCTCTCATATCTTTCTCCTTCAGGGTGAGATGACCTTTGAAGAGGACTGCCTGGTCCAAGGAGGTTGTCTTAGTTCAACGCAAAACGGGATAGACTACCGAGAGGTTCGCCAGTTTCAGTCCTCCCACCACTTGGTCCGCTTTTACTTTGTGACGCGCATCTACTCTCGCTACATGCAGAGTGTCTTAGAAGAATTCCGCCATGGCTTGAAACCTGATGTAGTCATTGTCAACTCCTGCATTTGGGATATTTCAAGGTGGGTAGGTGAAGGAGTAATTAATAATAGCACTAGTAGTACTAATTACCCTCACATTGTTATACTGTAATTTAAGGTGGTGAGAGTGGGTGGGAGTGAAACCTGTGCTCAAGACCTGTTCATGGTTGATACAAATCAGATATTACTTTAAGAACACATGGAAAATAAAAGAGAAAAGAAATAATTGTATTGCTTTTCCCATGTCCCTATGTTAGTTGCTAGAGCTCTAATGTAAAAAAGTTTGCCGTAAGTTTTTTGCCCAACCTGGTACCTTTCTAGGGATTAGTGGGTGCATAGTGAATTTGTTCTTCATAGATCTGTTTGTGTCTGTGTTGGGTTTTGTAGATACAGGTCTCCTTGGCTTGATGACTACAGGGAGAACCTACATAAGTTCTTTGGTGAGCTGAGAGAGATTCTGCCAGAGGAAACTCTGGTCATATGGAACCTCACCATGCCCTTAGGAGAGAGGATCCAAGGTGGTTTCCTGGTGCCTGAGGTACATCATCACTAAACATTTGCATAATCACCAGACATGTAAATTTGGCCTTGTGGGGTCATATTGGTGAACAGTCTGTTATTAACATGGCTCCAAAGTGCGAATAAAAGTGTGACAAGTCTGAATAAACATTTGAATTAATTGCATTTATATGTGAGAACCCTGTACTCCTCCTTGAGCGACATCACAACATTAAAACATCCTGGTAATTCAAAATGAAGAAAACTAGAATTGTTATTCCGTCAAGAAAAAATGCTGTCGTGCCTGGTATACCTGTCCTTTGTCCTGAATGGCCCAGACGCACAATGAGACTAAACCATTTTAGAATGTTATGGTGAAAATTGCAGTTGCGTTAAATGGCTGGTCTGAGCTCAACTCAAGCCAGCTGATGGTGTTACCTGCAACTCTGCTGGTCAAATCGCCGGCAGCTGGTTTTAGAACAGAAAGCACTCCACTTGTTTCTACAGCCAGTCGGCTTGTAGTGAAGTCCGCTGGTCAAGACAAAATGACCGCAGACAACATGTTCGCCTGCTGCAGCAGGTACTGCGTCCCTGCCGAGCCCTCTGTTTCTTTGCTCGCGGTGTGCAGGTGTCAGACGGTGGGTCGCCGCTGCTCGCTGTATGTGCTTATGCCCCCCTGACACACACTCTCACTGACTGATTACTTGACACTGGTTATTTATATTATTGTTGTCTGTTTTTTATGAATACAGTCTATCTGATGCTGATTTTATTTGTTTTTTGCCGTTTCATCACTACTATAAATGCAACTGTCGCCAGTATCTCACTATCACCATCCTCATTGATATTTTAAGAAGTTACAAGTTATATTCAGCTACATGAAAGTTCAGAAAAGCTAGAAACCGGAACGAAAGTACTAAGAGATGTTGCATAGAGATGATGCACCGTCTCACCTAGTTGCATTGGTTTTTACAATGTTGCAGAGCGGCGCATTGCAAGTAGTTGTTTGTTTCAACTCATCTTGTCACAAGTCTTTGGTCTGAGCTGGGCTTGAAACTGTGGAAATGTCTTGGCTCATGAAGACGACAGTAATGTGTAACAGGTTTTTAATTATGTCACCACATTTTGTCTGATGGAGGGTAAGAGGGTTATTTCTTGGCATTTTCTCCTGACTTCTGCTGCCCTTCCAGTATTAAAACTTTTTTCCCCTCTCCCTCCTTCACCTCAGATTGAGCAGAGGGCTCCCCAGCTGCGTTATGATGTGATTGACGGCAACTTCTACAGTGGGACTCTGGCTGACGCCTATGGGATGGATGTGTTGGACCTCCACTTCCATTTCCGCTTCTCCCTGCACCATCAAACAAAGGACGGAATCCACTGGAACGCCCTTGCCCACCGCAAGATAACCTCTCTGCTGTTACAGCACATTGCAGAGGCTTGGGGTGTAATTATGCCCTGTTCCCTGACTACTGTTGGTGAGGAGGAATTCTGCCCAACACACACACAAGAGGGCATGTGGTTTAGACATACTGCAGTAATGGGATTGTGCTGTTTTTGCATACTGTGTTTGTAGTCCAGAGCACTTCAGATTCATACAATACTCTGGCAAATCTTAGTTGTTTGACTAAAGTATGCATTTATGGCCCTATTTACTATTCTTTTCTTCTTTTTTAAGGAATTTGTTTGATAAAATTAAGTTTGTATGAGTTTGTTGTTTTTACTGTAGAGCATCCTGATGTTATTGCTGAACAGCCAGCCTATGGGAATGCTACCAAATCTGCAGGTAAGATGCTGATGATATGTTGATTAGGATTATTTCTATTAATTGAGTAACAAAAATGAAACAAATGTGGGTAACATAAATCACAATAACACCTATGATCTTCCATGGTTAATGCACAGGACATAAGGAAATGTGTTAGGGTTGTTACCTGTTAAATTGTACACTTGATGTCCATCACATCCATCAGGATAACTGTCCATCTAAAAACATACAAGTCAAGCCTCTTAATCCTATTCTAAAATTTAGGTTCACACGGTACAATAGATTATTTTTAGACTCTGTGTATAAGAGACACTTTTTGGAAAGGTAATATGTTATTTGAAGGGAACAACTGAAGATATCCTACGCACAGTCGTGCCTCTCTCCTGGGTGCCAGTCACAGTTCCAGTGCAAACCAGGATACTTGTGTTTTTAGAAGGGCTTGACATGACACTGGAGTTCTTCACCATATCTAAAATTCTCTGGTTAGCCACTTAATTTGTGTTAAATCAACCTGCCACTAACTTACTGATACATGGAAAACCTGGTGCCTGGTTGTATTGTTTCACTGTGGGAGTACTGCTTGGGCATATAATTTGACCCTGAAGGGAACTTGATGGCAACAGGGTATATACACAGTGCACCAGGGGCTAAGCAGAATATGACACACAAGTAAATATTTTAACAACATGTTTCATTTATAAGATTTGTTGGATCTTAATTGAAAAAAAAAAACAAAAAAACCAAATGTATCATACAAAAACAGATTACAAACTATGAGGCAAATGTAACTGTAATTAGATTTGCTTTTTTTTTTTAAAGAAGAAAATTAAAGTTAATTACATTTTCTATTCCTTCCTTAAAGAATATCGGGTCATAATTTTATTTTTGCTAAACTCATCCCACTTGATCTCGCTTTAAGTTAGTCCGGCGAGTCTGTAATTTCAAGCTGAATTTATGTTTTCCGATTGTCTTTAATGCATCAACAAATTGGCAACGGCAGAGTGCAGTAGGTTAACAAGTAAAAACGATCATATTAAAGCTACAAAATACAGAACAACTGCCATAACCTGTAACTCTTCTCAGTTGTCAAGCATCCTTTGGAGCCAGGTAACAGTTGTTGCGGCCATTTTGGTTGAAGGAGTTGGAGCTAAAAACGTTCAGATTGTGATGGTTTGTTTCCCAGTGCAGTTTGCTGACAGGGGTTGAGGCAGGACCCAAGTGCAGCACAAACAGCAGGAGCGTAGATATAAAGAGTCTTTTTATAAGTCCGCACAGCAACAATTTCACAGGAGGATTCACAATTAGAAAGTTCAGGAAATGTCTCTGCCGGGATGTGAACCCCGGTTGCAGGGGTGACAGACACGAACAATTCCACTCAGCCAGAGGAAGCTGGCTACATTGGAGCAAGAACAGAGTCTCACAACAAGTAACAGGCAGCAGTACCAACAGGAGCGGAAAGTCCAAGACTAGAAAGATGTCTGAAGCACTCACAATACAAGAACAACCTAGATGGAGAAAGGGAAGCTGACAATTCCTTCGAGGAGAGCAGAAGAAGAATCAGAAGAAACACAGGCAGAACTCACAGTCGGGGGCTGAAGGCAGGTCAGGTTGCCGGGGCAGAGACGTGGAGACGAGATCAGGAACAGGCAGGGTCGAAACCAGGAGATCAGTCCGTGGGAGAGTGCTGGAGAGTAGAGCATAACGCGATGACAACCTGGCACTGAGGAAAAGGCAGCAGCAGCTTAAATACTGCCAGGAGCTGATTGGGAGCAGCTGCTGCCACAGGTGAGGAGAGTTAGCCTGATGAGGGGGCGTGGCTGACAGGTAGAGTGGAGCTGAGACAGATAAGTGGAAAAGTACTAGCAAGCAGGTGAGGAGGGTGCAGGCTGTGACATTCGTTAACATCTTCAGTTTAAAGCTAGGAGTCAAAACAAACGGCGCGAATAGCGAGACTGTCTTAAAACAGCTAATGGTACCATTAGCAGCTAGCTTCAACTGTCATGTAGATCTACAATTTGTCCCTCAGTTCAACAATGGTAGGTTATAACGTTGTGTTATCTTTACGTTATGTTAATTTTGATGGACGTTTAAGCCTGCTAATTAGCGGCTAGTTTATTAGTATGATAAGTCAAATAATGCTAAAATAGTGCCTGATAATTAGCCTGAGGCTAGTTTATTAGAATGCTAAGTCAATTAATGTTAGCAGAAGTTTAAAGTACCGCCATTTGTAACTGGTAGAGAATGTGGTTTAGACATAGGCTACTGCAATAATTGGATTGTGCTGTTTTTGCATACTGTGTTTGTAGTCCAGAGCACTTCAGATACATAAACAGTGCTAAACAATGGCAACAGTGCTGACAGAGCTAACAGTGGGGATTGGAGGGTGAGTGCTACATTTCCATGGCGACGTCATCCCGCTATCATTGGTAACCGTGGTATGAATACAGTGCAAAGCGGTGATAATAAGCTATCCGGTGAGATACACACACACATACATAGACTTGGTCAGACCGACACCACAGAAAACCACAGAGGCTCAGGTTACAACACAGACAGAGGGAGCTTGACTTCATTCTCTGCTCAGGATGTCATCACTCTACTATGTCTTTACAGAGCAAATAGTGGTTTGCTCCTATATTAATGCTGTGGATGTCACATACAGAACCTTTCAAAAATCAGTTTACATCTATTTGGACCCTGAATACATTTTGTTTTTTTACAGTTTACCACAAGGCTGCTATGAATCTTGTGACCTGAAGCATCTCTGTTTTACTTGTCTGTTTGCTGATGCATGTCACGCTGCTTTTTCAGGAGTGAACGGAGCCTCTAACTGCAGCAACCCTCCATCCATCAACTATTCTTCCAATATGGGTAAGACTTAAAACATCTACACAGACAGGCTCATTTGGTTTTTATGTTTTGTGCTTAATCTCTTTGCTATGTTACTGATTTGTGTTTTTTAAATACTGGTTAAAAACCTTTAGCCAAATAAATGATATCACATTAAAATATTGTCGCTCATATATAATGCATTATGACTGCAGAATGTGTCAACAATTAAATGCCAGGTTCTTGTGCAGTAGAAGTAATTTCAAGACGGTAACAAAGCACCCCTGCCACCCCCTACCTAACTTGTTTCCCTTTCACAGAAGGATATTACGACGGCTGCAGGGAGGAGTTCTACAGTGATTCAGTCTCTTGTGGTTACTTGGACTTTGAGAACATCCCACAGCCACATAGATATAAGAATGGTGGAGCTTACAGACCTGCCCTCTTACCACTGCCTCACCCACCAGTCCACAGACACCAAAATGCAAATGGTAAGTGTGTGGACTTTTGTTTGTGGCAGAGTGACCTAACATATGATGTATTTTCAATCAACCAGACCACTTGTACTGCAGCATAAATATTTGTTTTTAAGACCAAGATATCTTTTGGTTCTTCTGATCTAGTTCTACTTATTGAAACTCTATACAATCAGCCATGTCAGCTTTAGAACCTGTTAACAAGTCCTGTATGTCCTGCAGGTTTCGACTACAGGCCTCCCCACCATTTTGAGCCCTACAACAACCGCCATCATCAGCAGGTGATGAAGAGCCTACATGCCAGACACCACTACGCTCCGTACACCAACTATTCTTCCAATATGGGTAAGACTTAAAACATCTACACAGACAGGCTCATTTGGTTTTTATGTTTTGTGCTTAATCCCTTTGCTATGTTATTGATTTGTGTTTTCAATACTGGTTAAAAACCTTTAGCCAAATAAATGATATCACATCAAAATATTGTAGCTCATATATAATGCATTATGACTGCAGAATGTGTCAACAATTAAATGCCAGGTTCTTGTGCAGTAGAAGTAATTTCAAGACGGTAACAAAGCACCCCTGCCACCCCCTACCTAACTTGTTTCCCTTTCACAGAGGGATATTACGACGGCTGCAGGGAGGAGTTCTACAGTGATTCAATCTCTTGTGGTTACTTGGACTTTGAGAACATTCCACAGCCACATAGATATAAGAATGGTGGAGCTTACAGACCTGCCCTCTTACCACTGCCTCACCCACCAGTCCACAGACACCAAAATGCAAATGGTAAGTGTGTGGACTTTTGTTTGTGGCAGAGTGACCTAACATATGATGTATTTTCAACCAGACCACTTGTACTGCAGCACAAATATTTGTTTTTAAGACCAAGATATCTTTTGGTTTTTCTGATCCAGTTCTACTAAACTGTATACAATCAGCCATGTCAGCCTTAGAACCTGTTAACAAGTCCTGTATGTCCTGCAGGTTTCGACTACAGGCCTCCCCACCATTTTGAGCCCTACAACAAGCGCCATCATCAGCAGGTGATGAAGAGCCTACATGCCAGACACCACTATGCTCCATCCACCAACTATTCTTCCAATATGGGTAAGACTTAAAACATCTACACAGACAGGCTCATTTGGTTTTTATGTTTTGTGCTTAATCTCTTTGCTATGTTATTGATTTGTGTTTTCAATACTAGTTAAAAACCTGACTGCAGAATGTGTCAACAATTAAATGCCAGGTTCTTGTGCAGTAGAAGTAATTTCAAGACGGTAACAAAGCACCCCTGCCACCCCCCACCTAACTTGTTTCCCTTTTACAGAAGGATATTATGACGGCTACAGGGAGGAGTTCTACAGTGATTCAATCCCTTGTGGTTTCTTGGACTTTGAGAACATCCCACAGCCACGTAGATATAAGAATGGTGGAGCTTACAGACCTGCCCTCTTACCACTGCCTCACCCACCAGTCCACAGACATCAATATGCAAGTGTGTGGACTTTTGTTTGTGGCAGAGTGACCTAACATATGATGTATTTTCAATCAACCAGACCACTTGTACTGCAGCACAAATATTTGTTTTTAAGACCAAGATATCTTTTGGTTCTTCTGATCTAGTTCTACTTATTGAAACTGTATACAATCAGCCATGTCAGCCTTAGAACCTGTTAACAAGTCCTGTATGTCCTGCAGGTTTCGACTACAGGCCTCCCCACCATTTTGAGCCCTACAACAACCACCATCATCAGCAGGTGATAAAGAGCCAACATGCCAGACACCACTACGCTCCGTACACCCATCACAGACCCAGTCAATACAACCATCATGGCCGCTAGTACTGAAGCAGGGAGTTTTTACAAGACCCAGATTTGGTCCAATTCTACTGCAGTCCTTTTCCTCACCTGCAGTACATCGTTTTTTTCACTTTTCTAGTTTGTTCTTTGGCACTAAATACTAGATTTTAATATGTATATTTTTCCATTACAAGGTAATTTTAATTCTGCACAAAGTGATATTGACTTGAATGTTGAAGTGGAAATAAGTGTGTGATTTATGCAGTTATAGTAGTAAAGAAACTGCCTTGGATCTGTTTGTCCAAACCAGTAACACTGTAATCCTGCTACATTTTGGTAACTTGTTCATTTAACCCTTTGGTATAATAAAAGCGTTACAGGCTTTGCTCCTGATATTACTTTACTAAGCTTTGGTTGCTGATGATGGAGAAAATATTTATTCCATTAGTCAGATAAAAGTGATTACCCTGGCATGATTAAATAGAGCTTGCATCTATTTTTAGCATGTATATACTCTATAGCAAATACATCTGGACTCCTAATGTGCACCTGCAAACTGGCAGTGGACCTTTATATCAGGCTAAACTTTAGTACAGCTCATATCTGTCAGGTTACGGATGACATACAGGTAGAATATTTAAGTGAAAATGGAAATTGACACAATAATGTTTCTCTCTCTGAACTGAATTGCTTGGTTTTATTGTCTGAATTACTACAAATATAAAAGATACAAAGGGAAACTATCGATAGGTGCAAGTACAGTAAAAATGACTTGTTGCTAGTTTTCCCCTGACCGCACAAAGCGTTGGTAAAACTGGTGCACACACAGCGTTTTAGTGAAAACACGACACCTTCATAATGTGACATTCAGGAGTCAAATCCATTTGGACTTCATTCAAAACACCAATCAGTGTTGCGTCGATATAAAGTCACTCAATGTTATTAGTGCTATAGGCTTAACTTTAAACATATTGGATACAGATTCCTGAGAATAGTGAAAAGCAGAAAGGATAAATAGAAGAGAATGTTGAAGTGAAGTGGAATAAGAACAAAGAACAAAAGCTTTTCTTGATGTACTGCCAGTGGCAATCATGGCTGTGGGCCAATGGCGTGCTGTCTTAGGCCATGAGGAGGCGGTGCACTTTCTGCAGCTGTTGCTGAGATAGGACGAGGCGGTGGACTTGTTCCTGTCCACGGGTGCATGGAATGGCAACGCGACCCACATGTGTAATGTGCCATTTCTTGAACAAGTATTGAAATCTGACTAGAACAGCTTTGTTAGATCTTGGACCTGATGGTGTGTGTGTATGTACTGTATAATTTTACCTTCACAAAGGAGGAGATGGGGAAGGTGGCGAAGTCAGAGGAAGCCTTAGCGCCAGGCTGATGGGAGACTACATGTTCAGCTACTTCTCCCTGAAACAGACAGATGTCCAAATGTTTGTTTTTGTATTGCTGTCAGCATACTGACATGGTGAGGAGAATACATATGATTCAGAGGTTGTTACCTTGAGTTTGTCCAGAGCATCACTGAGGCTCTGCAGTCGAGCTGTCTGCTCCAGCAGCTGGGCACTTGCACTAACTGGAAGAAACACAGGAGAGGAAAAGACAAAAAATGAACCACTTCACTTAGATGTAAACAGCAATGAACGCACACAAAGGAGAGGAAAGTCCTGAAACTGAGACACACACACACACACACACACCTGCTGTCTTCCCAGTAATGTCCACCACTTTAACCTCTGAACTCAGTTTGAGCAGAGTTGACAGCATTTGGTCAGTCCTGCGATAGATTCCTGTGTTTAGTCCATCTGGTGGCATGGAGCTGTCTTTGGACGCTTGTGGTAGTTTGGGGGGGCAGAGTGGAGGCAGGGAGGCCAGCTGGGCTCTCATCTTCTCCGCCTGTTAGCAACATATACTCAAATTATATGTCAATATTACCAAACTCAAGGAGTGTACTTTCATGTTTGTTTTTTTAAACATTTGAAGCTTTACATGTCTCATCATATTTTATGATGTCACAAAAAAATTAAAACAATGAGCAAAATCTTCAATTCAAATGGATTCAATGAGTTAGTCTTCTTCACTAATTCAAGATTCTTTTAAGGTATAATATGTGGGCTTGATGGTTATTGTTCGTAAACATTCTTGCCAGCAAAATTAAAAGTAAAAGCCAATTCCAGATTCACTTTCGTTTGGCATTTTGCCTCGCTATACTTGCGTTAGCTTGGGGTGGAGTTACACACCCATAAAGGCCTATACACAGAAATAAAAAAATGCAAGCAGAAGGCAGTCTCTGCAGAAAGAAACACTGGCACCACACATTACAACTATTTCTTTTAAACATTTTGACTTTTGGACCTTACAACAGTGTGGATATATTGGAAATGTTTAGATAACTTGCTTCATATACAATCCTGCACAGCCACCACTGGAAACTAATTCTGCAAATGATATAACTGGTGTAGCCTTAAATTTATCTGCAGCTGTGCAAAAATACCAGTTCAAACAGGATGAATACACATGCAAATGCACAAAAAAAGCTGCGCAGCATTTAAGTGTTGGTTTAGAATTTGAATGTCAACATTACAAATGAAGCTTTGAACTTTTCGGTACAGCTCTACCAGACTTAGCACAGCTTATCAGCCATACCACTATAGAGTATTACTAACTCTAACACCAGTGTACCTTGAGTCTGTTGTTTTCATTCTTGAGGTGTTTAATGCCAAGCCTCTGGGCTTCCACCTGCTGCCTGAGGAGAGGGGAGTCCACCACCTGTACTGGTCCTGCCATAGATGGAGGCAGACCTGCGGCAGAGAGAGAGAGAATGGTGAGAAATTCAGTCTCTATAACAGCCTGTGTTACTCCCCAAAATGTGGAGACTATTTTTGTGATTCTGTAGAACAATTACACAAACTGTAGGAAAATCATCTCTAACAGCTGGCTGAAACTGCCTTTCAGAGAGAATTAGAGGCTGTCACACCTTTTTTATCAAACATTAAATGACAATCTGCTTACAAAAAGTGACTATAACTACACAGGTCGGTGAAGGTTCTCAGTCATCCAGGTCATGGTAATGCTAAGTGCTATATCGCAGGCAACTGGACTTGCTTGTGTTTCTTGAAGACGTTTCGCCTCTCATCCAATAAGCTTCTTCAGTTCTAACCAAATGGTACAGAGTTGCAGGCTTTTAAACTCTGTGTGGGTGGGAACCCAGGCAGAGTCGTTAGGGTCACATGTGAGCTCTTAGTTTCAGAGTCGTTAGGGAGTCGTCAGAGTCGTCCTAACATCCAAACACTTAGCATTACTCAGGTAAAAATGATGACTAAATCGTTGATGTAGTGTAAACATAGTTAGCTAACAGCAGCTGAGAAATGGCTGAAATAGCATTAGTTTGCTAAGTCATTGATAAGTGGATAATTGGCATTAGTAACTTAAAAGTGAAGGAGATCATTTAAACACTTAGCTAAGAGTAACTGACAACTGGCTAAAATAGCAATAACTAGCTGAACGTAATTGAAAATGGTTGAAACACTTAGCTTAGCATATGCAGTGATGACAATGGCTGAAGAAATAGCTGATGCAATCGACAATGATCTTCATACAGTAGGTATCTTCATAGACTTAAGTAAAGCTTTTGATACTATTGATCATAACTATTTACTGGAAAAACTGGAATACTATGGATTTAGAGGGACAGTTCACGCCTGGCTGAAAAGTTATTTAGAAAATAGACAGCAATATGTTCAAATAAACCAAACAATGTCAGAATTTAAACCGGTCACCTGCGGATTGCCTCAGGGCTCCATTATTGGTCCCAAATTGTTTATTCTTTTTATTAATGACATTTGTTATGTTTCTAATAAGTTAAAATGTATCATATTTGCTGATGACACAAATTTGTACTCCTCCGGGGGAAACTTAGAAGAACTTCTGCACACTGTTGAACAAGAGCTTGGAGTGCTCAAAACTTGGTTTGATGTCAATAAATTATCTCTTAATATAAAGAAAACTAAATTTATGATATTTGGAAGTCAATCTGGAAGTAATACTAAATTAAAAATCTCCAACATTGAAATAGCAAGGGTTTGGGAGACCAAATTCCTCGGGGTTGTGATCGATCACAAACTTAATTGGAAAAAACATGTTGAGTATGTAAAAGGGAAAATTTCAAAATCAACTGCAATCATGTACAAAACCAAAGACATGCTAAATCACAAAAGTTTATATTTAATTTACTGTTCACTGATACTTCCTTACTTAACTTATTGCGTGGAATTATGGGGATCTACGTTTAAAACCACAACTGATAAAATTGTGTTACAACAAAAACGAGCCATACGCATCATAAACAAAGCTGGTTATTATGATCATACAAATCCATTATTTTTTAATTCTCATGTTCTGAAGTTTAGAGACTTGGTTTATTATAGAACAATGCAAGTCATGTTTAAAGCAAATAATAAAACACTACCAGACAGTGTGCATAAGTTTTTCATAGTGTCTGAGAGTAAATATGAGTTGAGAGATGGAAGCAAATTTGTGTTACCAAAAGCTAAAAAAGAAGTTAAAAGAAGATGTATTTCTTTTAAAGGGGTTCAGCTGTGGAATAGTGCTGATCTCAAACTTAAGCAATGTACTTCCTTTGTTATGTTCAAAAAATCATTATGTACATTTATTTTTAGGAGTTATGGCTGAAATTGAAAAAGGGGAAAAGAGTCATGTATGTGTATGTGTATGTATATATATATATACATATATATGTATTTATTTATTATTATTTTTTATTTTTTTTCCTCTTCCCACTTGACACCATGAATTGTGTAGCTTAAGATGCATAGTAGGCGGGCATTAATAAGCTTTGCTTTTGCCTGAGCCTTTTTCAGTCAAAATTGTGTATTGTTTTTTTCTTTTTTTTTTTCTTTTGCTGCTTTGAATTTATATATGACTGAAATAAACTAAACTAAACTAAACTAAACTAAATGTAACTGATAAACAGTCAAAATAGCATTACTCAGGTAAAAGTGATGATTTAACTGTTGATGTAGTATAATCACGGCTAGCTAACAGTAACTGATAAATGACTGAAATAGCATAAGTCTGCTGAATGTAATGGATAACAGTTAAAACAGTTAGCTACAAGTCAATATTGAAAAGTTGAAATAGCAGTAGTTAGCTAAAAGTAACTGCTGAGTGGTGAAGTGATTCAACTTCAGACTTTAAAATCAAAACCAGAGTCTGTCAGTGAGGGTCCCTACAAAGAAACAAGTACAAGATAATGTGTAGTGTGTGTGTGTGTGTGTGTGTGTGTGTGTGTGTGTGTGACTTTGTGTAATAAAGTTGTGTTAAAAAAAAAAAATTCAATGATTTTTTTCGGCCGGAGCCCGCGAGGGATTTATCGGCCGTTTTAAGCCGGTCACTTCCAGCCAGTGGTCCTTGCCCGCGGATAATTATCAGTCGACCAATAAAGTCGGTAAGAACAGCGAGTATTACAAGCGGGCTCAGGCTGCCCGCCGTCGGATATAGTTGACAAAAACATGCCATAAATGCATGCCATAAATGCGACTTTATCCCCCGGCAGGTGGCCACCGCCCTGGGGTATTTATCGCACTTTTCCCCAACTGTATCACACGGCTGGCAGCCCGAGTCCGCTCGTATTTATCGCTTGCAGACGGCCACCGCCCATGGATATTTATCGCATGTTTTCGCTAACTATATCCCACGGCCGGCAGCCCGAGCCCACTTGTAATTATTGCTCTTTTTACCGACTTTATTCCTAGGCCGGCAGCCCAAGCCCACGAGGGATTTATCGCGCATGTTTGCCACCTGTATCCCACGGCCGGCAGCCCGAGCTCGCTTGTAATTATCGCTCTCTTTACCGACTTTATCTCCCGGCAGGCGGCCACCGCCCTCGGGTATTTATCGCACTTTTCCCCAACTGTATCACACGGCTGGCAGCCCGAGTCCGCTCGTATTTATCGCTTGCAGACGGCCACCGCCCATGGATATTTATCGCATGTTTTTGCTAACTATATCCCACGGCCGGCAGCCCGAGCCCACTTGTAATTATTGCTTTTTTTACCGACTTTATTCCTAGGCCGGCAGCCCCAGCCCGCGAGGGATTTTTCGCACGTTTTCGCTAACTATATCCCACGGCCGGCAGCCTGAGCCCACTTGTAATTATTGCTCTTTTTACCGACTTTATCCCACGGCCGGCGGCCCAAGCACGCGAGGGACATATCGCCTGTTTTTGCCAAATATATCAGTCCGCTCGAAATTATCGCTCTCTTTACCGACTTCATCCCCCAGCAGGCGGCCACGGCCCCCGGGTATTTATCGCACTTTCCCCCAACTGTATCCTGCGGCCAGCGGCCTGAGCCCGCTCGTAATTATCGCTCTTTTTACCGACATTATTGGGGCAGGCAGCCACTGCCTGCGGGTATTTATTGCACTTTTTGCCAACTTTATCCCACGGCCGGCAGCCTGAGCCCACTCGTAATTATCGCAGGTTTTAAGCTTTTCACTTCCCGGCCAGCGGCCCGCCGTATTGGGTATTTGTCGGACTTTTTCCCCACCTTTTGCCCCAACCGGTGGCCCACGCCCGCGGCTAATTATTGCTCTTTTCAACGACTTTATCAGCCGGCCGGCGGCCCACACCCGCGGCAATTTATTGCTCTTTTTCTCTACATTATCCCCCAGCTGGCAGCCCGAGCCTGCGAGGGATTTATCGCCCGTTTTAAGCTTCTCACTTCCCGGCGGGCGGCCCGCACCCACGGCTAATTATCGGTCTTTCTACCGATTTATTTTGGGTGAACCACTCCCTGTTCACCAAACATTTGTCTTACCAGTAAGCCTCTGCTCCTGACTTGCTTCCCTTCTCTTTTTTGGTGTGAATGATTTTGATGATATTCTGATTTTAACCTATTGTAATAAAATAAATATATTTTTATACCTGAAACCACGTATCTGCCAATGAATAGATCGAACCTGTGTGTCTATCTTTAAAGATTACAAAGTAATTCTCTGGGTGCAATTCCCAGAGTGGCGTTGTTGTGCAACAGTGTACATTTTTCGCAACCACATTTGACCATACCCTCGCCACACTTTCTTTCTCATAATGATCCACCAGCACTTGATGTTTGGAGTTGATCTCCAAAATACTCTCATAACACGCGTACACGATCAGAGTGGTTGTATGCGGCAGGGGAACTCTGAATCTCATTTCCAACCTTAAGCAGCCATTGGAAACTGGGGACAAGGCATCTGCGTCTTCGGCCACGTTGAGATTAAACACAAACAACGTGTACCCCTGGTTAAAATCCTCCCTGTCGATGGCCAGCGGCAAATCTTTCAGGTGTCTTCCCATGGCCATAAACATGTTGTAAAACTCTCTGACGGACAAGCCGTGGTTAAATTGAGGCTGGAAAGCTTTGGCAGGCACCTGTCTGGTACCCTGACAGAGGGCCAAGTATTTCACATCGTTGTGCGCAAAGTTGAAGGGTGACAGGTCACTTTTTCCCGTAAAGGCTTCGTGGTTCACCATAGCCAACACTATATATTTCGGCATCGTGCCCAAAAAGAGATTTTCTTGATTACATACTTCAGTATTTGCAAGGATGGAGTACGTTTTCACGTTGACGTGGGACAAAGGATAGAGCGCGTTACCCCTCAACAGGGCTGCTGCATGACCCTGACACACAGTGGGGGAAATGGTCGTTTTCTTGACAAACAAAGAAGCGCCAAATATTTTAAATTTAATATTAGCGTTAGTGGCATGCATGAGACAGAAGGCATCGCTAGTGCAGGTCAGTTTAATTCTCAGATTCACAGAGTTCAAGAGAAGCCTCTTGCAGAAAAGTATGTCGGCATGGAGCCGGCCCAACAGGTTAAGCTCGCTAGAATTAGCGGTGAACCGAGCTCTCTGCACTAGACCTTTGTTCGGTCCATTATTTGTCACCACAGAATCCATAGAGCCGGCCGTGTCTTTGTAAAATAACCCAGCAGTAAACTGACAGGGTTTCGATCACGGCTCTGTACGGGTGAGTGGCGCTGGATTGCGATATCAATCTATCGCAGAGAATAACGTCGCACTAACTGAAAATGTTATTCAGAGGATAATTCACGAGGGCTACAGGCACATCATTATCCAGGTTCCTACCCTCCGGTTCGGTAATTTTCAGTCGCAGGTGTAGCAAGATGTCGTTCAAATCCAAATATTTTTCAAAAAAAAAACTCTATAGGCCCCGACTCTGTAATGGCCGATGAAGGCAAAATCTCTATGCAGAGCTTTTCGTCGATAGACAGCTACGTCATGGGGGCTGAAAATAAATCCAGCTCTGCCATACTGCACTCGGCGGATTTGTGATGTAAATGTTTGTTTTTTTCTAAAAGATATCGCTGGACCTTATCGCTTATTGGCTCCGGGTAGACTTGTTTCCCTTAGCGCCTCTTGCGCCGACTGACTTGCCCTTGGCTGAGCATCAACGCTTTTTAGATCCTCGTGAAACGCGCTCCCCCGGAGGTCTCTTTCTCGTTCTTCTAGCCAAAACCGTAATACCCCCGGATCCTTCTTGAGACGTCCGATCAGAGTTTTGACCTGCTATTTTACCTACGGCGTGGCTTATGATGTCCGAGGCTATGTTTTTAGCGGCCGACTTGAGACGAGGCTTAGCGATGGCAAAACCTTTTTTTCACGATAGGGGACACGAAACTGAATAATTTTGAAAATATAGACCCTAGCCCTTGTCCATACATGACGGGGGAGCCGTAAAAACTGGGGAGGGCTCCGCCCGCTTGGTTTTCATAGTCACGAGGGCTTGTAGAATGCATCAGCCACAGAACCGTACCGTACCAACACGTGCCAGGGATACACCCAGATTGGGCCCTAACTATATCCAACATGCATTCCAGTGGAGTTTGGGCTTTTCTTTTTGGTATAAGTGATAAAGATAAGGTGCATATAAATTTAATCCTGGCCTTTGCAAGGCACTCTCTTTTCGTAACCTGAAATTATGCTTTGTATGAAATAAAAAATGTCACACCTTGGATCATGTTCAAAAACTTTTTGAGTCCTTATGTTAAGATAATATACTATGCCAACAAAGACAAATGCAATTCATTATTTGCAGAGAATGCAAAACTTTGCAGTATTGACTGCAAAAACAATATAAAATTTAACTTTTGAATTATTATTTCTTTAAATGCACATTTTTTCTTTCATATAGGTCTTTCTTTATTACATTCTTTTCATCAGAATTAAGCTAATCTAATTTCTGCATTATATTTTCGAAATCATTTCCTCTTTTCCTCCTTTCTCTTCATTTGTGTTTATCTTCTGAAATAATTGTACTTAACTTTTTCATTGTTTCTAACGTGTACAAATGCATACATTGTAAATTTGTATTTTTGATAACAAAAGATTAAAAAAATAACAATAAAAAATACGCCTGATCTCGGAAGCTAAGCAGGGGCAGGCCTGGTCAGTACTTGGATGGGAGACCACTTGGGAATACTCGGTGCTGCAAGCTTTTATTCTCAACATTCACCAGCAGAGCTCGCTGTCACTTTACATTAACTTGAAATGAAATACAGTGTGCGTGTTCATGGTAATGAAAGAAAATGTCACCCAGTCTGTGTTGTGGCTCGCTGATTCGTTTTAATCCACGGGTGGTTTTGGTCTTTTCATGAGATTTGTTGACTTTATAAAAATTAAAGATGGTTAGCTGTGTTTAACAGTTTCTAAATCTGTTAGAGATCTTTTAGCATCTTTAATTACTTTGTGTCCACCTGCTACAATGGCTTACAGCCATACCACCCTGAATACGCCCGTGCGTCACGGCTGTGCGTCCTCGTGGTTTTTGGAAGTTGGGAATGTTCTTCTCCCCTGACCTTGTCGGTGATTTTTATTTCGTTTTGAGCCATTTAAGTTTCCCTTTTCATTGATAACATCCTGTCCTGGATTCACTGTGTCCCCCAGCAGTTTTTTGCTGTCTGGGGGCACAACAGAAAACTATGTATATGCTTTTTCTTTTCTTTCCAGCGCTTGTCGCCCTCTTTAGGTTTTTTCAACTATGGCTGCAAGAAATATAGTGCCACCAGGACAGACAATTTTGGCAACCGAAACAAGGAACAGACTAACCCCATGAAAGATGACACTACTAAAGTTGGACGAATGAAGTATCTTTCTAGTTGATATGAGAGACTTTGACATAGGATTACTGCAAAAGTACACAGTAAAAGTACTTCATATTATTTGTACATGTTGTCCAAGAAGTACTCTGTCCAATAGTACAGGTGCCTTGGACTACTTATTGAAAATATGATTTTTTATTAAAGATCAAAGTTGGAAGAAAGTTTTGTATTTCCTTATTACATTCATTCTACAACAGGCTCCTCCGCCCTATTAATGCATTTACCGTAAGCATTAGAATATGTGCGCACTCCAAATTGAGTGCCGGCTGCCTTGACCAACCGAAATGGCCGCAACAACTGTTACCTGGCTCCAAAAGTTGCTTGACAACTCAGAAGAGTTACAAGTTATGGCAGTTGTTCTGTATTTTGTAGCTTTAATATGATCGTTTTTATGTGTTAACCTACTGCACTCTGCCGTCGCCAATTTGTTGATGCATTAAAGACAATCGGTAAACATAAACCCTGTTGCCATCAAGTTCCCTTCAGGGTCAAATTATATGCCCTGGTACAACCAGGCACCAGGTTTTCCATGTATCAGTAAGTTAGTGGCAGGTTGATTTAACACAAATTAAGTGGCTAACCAGAGAATTTTAGATATGGTGAAGAACTCCAGTGTCATGTCAAGCCCTTCTAAAAACACAAGTATCCTGGTTTGCACTGGAACTGCGACTGGCACCCAGGAGAGAGGCACAACTGTGCGAAGGATATCTTTAGTTGTTCCCCTCAAATAACATATTACCTTTCCAAAAAGTGTCTCTTATACACAAAGTCTAAAAATAATCTATTGTACTGTGTGAACCTAAATTTTTGGATAGGATTAAGATTTTTTTTAAAGCTCTTTGCTCTAACTTTGGTAGAGAAGCAATGACACCCAGGTAAAAAATGTCACGCAAGTCTGCTATTGAAGATCCTGTTAATCAGACATATAAGAAAGATGTACTGGATTAATTGGGAGATTGAAAGACCTGGATATCAAGTTTATAAAATCATCTATAAAACTGAATAAACTTCAAAGAACAGCCTCAGATGCATTTCAAAAAATGACAAACATTCTGTTAATTTCATACTAATTGCTTTCAGAAGTCACTATCATCATCATCATCATCATCATCATAGTCTATTACTGGTATCTGATCTTTTTTCTTCTTCTGCGCTTGCTGTTCTTCTTCCTTCTGCTTTTCCTCCTCATCCTCCTCATCTTCGTCATCTGTCTCATCTTCTTTCTTGGCCTCCTTTTTCTGGTGAAACTCCTGGTATATCCCAGACAGAGCTTTTGCTGCCTCCAAAGACACTTTCAGATTTCCTATCACCTCCTGATCTTCATCCACACTCACGACTGGAGGAAACAGAGACACAGAGACAGACGTAATGTAAGAAAAATGTATGTTTCACACAATGTACGCAATTGTACTCGATCTAAATTATTTCAGCAATCTTGGTATCAACAGTATGGCACACATGCAACACCTACCGTCAATTTGTTGCTCACTGACATCGTTTCCAGTGAGGAGCAGTTCCTGTAGGTCCAGAAAAGCATGTCCGACGTCCACACATTCCTCATCGTCATCCATCGGCTCACTGACTACTGTGAACTTTAACCTTGGGGTGACACACAGACATACACACTTCAATTATGTGGCTTGAGTTTAGAGACATAAACTTACACATTCACTCATACTTCAACATGTTAATGACACTAAAAACAGCAGTGACACTACCTGCCCTGGTTGGGGTCAGTGCCCTCCAACATGGTGTAAAGGTACTGTCTGAGTGAAGCTGACTGCGAACCATCCACATAAATCACTACGGGAGATAAACAGAGAGATTTGGGGGTTATAACATTATTATAACTTTCTAGAAACAAATATAAACAAAGCCAATCCGCTCTCACCTCGAGTGAAGTTGTAGTGAATCCTTTCTCCCTTTGTGGGTTTGCGGAGGGACATGGGTGTTTCTGTCGTCTCCATCGGGACGCCCAGCAGCCGGTATTCCACATAAACACGCTGCACTGACTTGTCGAGCGCCACACGTGAGGATGGTTCAAACGACAGGGAGAGAATCTCGACTCTCAGTTTGTCTCCCTGAGGCATAAAACAAACTTTATTTCATAATATCTGACCGGCAAACAAAAACTAGATCCAGATGACAACAACAGCACAGTACGATACGAAAGTCTTTTTCAGATTTTTTTTTTCTCTTTCATTCATACATTTGCTCCCACTCACACAGTTATTTCCTTCATACCTTCCTCATTTTTCGTTTTGGTGGGATGATGATGATGTCGCTTTGTGAGGAACTTGATTCTGAAGACCCTGAGGTTTCACTGTCTCCTGCAGCAGCTGTAAAACAAAAACAACATCAATGTGACGAGAAATGCATTTAAAACTGACTGGGCTGAAAATGAAAGCGTGCACGTAGAAGAAGTTTGCCTTTATGGCTGTCTGACAGAAATCTATTCATTTTAACCAAACCAAGATTTTTTTGCCAAACTTTAACCAAGAAATGTCTTTCTGGTAGGAAGCCCTTAAGGCAAACTGCTACCACCTCTGAAAGCCCTGTCAACATGTGATCTGGTAAAGATTTTGAGTTCAGTTAGGTTCCCACACAATCCTACTTTGCAAGTGCATAAGTTCTGTTTCAAGGTCTAGGGACCCACACATACAAAGCAGGGATCCTCTCTCAAGAAAAAGTGCCTTTTCTGCATCAAATTATGGTGGAAATTTCATGATACTTCCTGTTCCAAAAGTGCATGGTTGCTTAATCTTCATTCAGTGCAACCATTGCTTTTGTAGTTGAATACTGCCACCTACTTAGCCGCAGACGTTGTCGCATGCCTTGTGTTCTAGCAGTTGGGCAAAATAAAAATCCTTTGCTCCTTTTATGTTGTGTGGCTTCAAATTACTGAAAGAAACTCAAGGCAGGTGCTTAGGCCTATTGTGTATATATGAATAGTTACCACTCTCACTGCTCTCCTCTTCCTCCTCCTCTTCATCCATTGACACCTGATCCATAGAGGGAAGGTCCTGAGAGGAAATGACATATGAGTCCACTCACCAGCCAGTCCTCCATTTGTGTCCTGTAATTCTGAATACTCATGCTCTCCCTCAACATTTTCTAAGTGACATGTTTTTCCTGTGAAAATGACTCCAGATATTGTTCTAAAGCCTGTTAAGAGAGACAGTGAGCTCCTACCTGAGTCCTGGCAGAGCTGGCAGAGCTTCTCCTCGATGGTGTGGTGGGCGAAGATCTTAAAGAAGATTAAATTATTAAACAATTGAAATCTGTTCATATTTTTTGTGAAACTCCTGAAACTCCTAGAACTCCATCAAGCTCATTGAGCTCTACAATTACGCACTCAAACAGTACTTTTTTGGTTTATGTTGGAATTACTTGACACAGATGGATGGAAACTTTATAAATAACCGAAATACATAAACCTGAAAACAGATTAGATCATTTCTTTATGTACTTAAATAAAAAATAGAGATGAATAGACTATGAGAATGTATGTAACCACTGCTCATAGAATTGACCTAATTTATTTTACCAAATTTTGTAATAACCATTTATAAATTATACATATTTCAAATATGTTGAATTTACTTATTTAGAATAACTTGCCTCAATTGGATGGAAATTTTATATGTAATTAAAATATGTAAACCTGACAAAACAGACTAAATCTTTTTTTTTTTTGAGTGCAAGATAATGAAATGGATTTTTTAATGAAAACAAAATAAGAAATTTACTTTCTTGTTGGCGAATGAGAGGGCGTGATCAGTCTCGGCTCGGGGGTCAGATGGGGTGTGCCCTGGTAAAGGTCAGGTGATCTCTTGCTGGATCTCTTCCTGTCTGCGGTAAGCGGTCTCACAGAGATGGGTTGTTTGTTCTGTGAGCCTTTTTGTTTGACAGGCGGAGGCCGAGGCTGTAAACAGATGAATAACCACTAAACAATCTAGTTTTTATGCTTGAGTTATCATGAAACCCAGTTAGGCTGTGAATTTGCTACTGTCATAGGTGCTTCAAACCTTACCAAAGCTTTAGTCTCTTTCTGCACTGCTTTGGTTTCTCTTGGCTCAAGTAGGTGAGTCTGTGGTAAAGCCACAGAAGAACAGGTATTAAGTAAAGGATCTGAATACTTCTTGCACCACTGGTGATTCCCAAACCTTTTGACACACTAGAATAAATATCACCTTCACTCTGGGCTTGGCTATGGGCTTCTGTGATGCTTCTGCTTCCTCTCTCCTCCTCTGCTCCCTCTCACTGGTTTCCATTTCTCTGTCCTGTCTTCCCTGTCTACCCTGCGCAGCATCCGCTGATGGTTGGAAGGGGTACTTCCATTTTATCAAGACCCTGACCATGCCTCGAGGTCCACCAGCTGGATCTCTCAGGACATAGTCACCTGGCAGGGCAGAGAAAAGAACCAATTAAAACATGTCTAAACTGCTGATTGGGTGGTTCAGGTTTTAAAATGTAATGTATAATCACTTGGAAAATAACCTATTGGCTACCACCTTCATCTAAAGCAACCCTTCCTCTAGTGAGAGATGCAGATGAATAATGTTATTGTTTTATTTCTCTGTCCCTCTCACCTCTGATCTCCCTGCCTGTAGCCAGGGCTCTCAGTGGAATGGGGGTCTTGGCCAGATAGGGTGGCGGTATCTGGTCATCACTGTCATCAAACACATATACCCACAAACTGCTGGACCTGGGCAAAAGAGGAGTTGAATGTTGTCAATATTTTTGGAAGGATTATCTAAAGCCCAAACTTTATAAGAATTCTAAGAAAGATAATCTTGAATTTCTAACACTTTTTTTTCTATTTCCAAACCATCATACCTCAGGTAGTGCAACACGTCAGCTGTGACTGCTAGTGGGTAGCTGGTGGTATCGTTGAACACTGGGTCAGCGGTGGACTGCACAGTTTGAGAGACGTGTGGCGGCAGGTCGTAGAACCTGTATGTCAGGTAGGCATCAGGAAGAAGTCCAGGCCAGCGAGAATTAAGGCCCACACAGCGTTCCAGCATAACCACCAACTCATTGGGGATCCCCCCTCCATAGTCATGTAACTCCTGCAAAAAGACATATCCCTGTTACACTGGCTAATGCACAGCTCCAAATGTTTTCTCAAAAGCCCCACATTTTTTAGGTTTTTAAAATACGGTCAACTTTGTGTCATTTCGCCTTGGTCCCTGGCTGGACCGGCAAATCAATGGAGCAAAAGCTCTATTACTTCTCTATTAGTTATGCCGTTAATGCCACTTTCCTACACTAGCTATATTATGTAGCCTAACTTTAAAAGAGTAACATTAACCATTTTGTCTTTCTTCAGATGGCAGGAGTGAAAATAGGTTATCCTCAACATTTGTTGTGTTATGGTTTTTAGAATGATGAAGACAGCTGAAGGACAAATACAAGCTGATTTTTTTCCCTGATGACAATAATGTTTTTTCCCAAACAATGTACCCAGTTTTAGGCTTTCTATTATCTCAAATGGCTTGAAAAATAGTGCATATAGCTGCTCTTAATTGGCAAATGAACTCCATGGGGGAACACACCTCTGGACCCCCCTAGGCCTGGGCTGAGTGCCAATGTTTTCAACATCTGGCTTCGCCCCTGCTACACACTACAAGAGGTAAGTGAGAGAATATCACTCTCTTTTACCTCATGACCAGTATCTTGCCAGCCCAGAGCGATCTGCACAGGCCTCCTTTGTGTCGCTGTTCTCCAGTCAGCCTCTCTCTCTGACACAGTGTCTATGGGCTCTGCAGCATTAAACAAGCGCACCCAGAAATCCACAACACCAACAAGTGCACCCTCGGAGCCTTGGAGTGAGACGACACATTTAAAGACACGGATTGACAATCAAATTAATGAAATTTACCACACATGCTGCATTATATAATAAAAAAAAAAAGTTAAGTAAATGGGCAAGTCATTTATATAGAAAGGTATGGAATATCTTTGTATTGGCAATGACGTACAATGTATTATGCCTTCTTTATAAACATTACTCACCTATGATTTTGACACTTCCACCAATGCGCTCATCTCTTCTTTCCATGGCACCCATGAGGGACATCTGCCCACTTCCATGCGTCACAAACTTGACCCCACCTAACGCCTGGTGGAGCTCCACTCTGACCCTCGACCCCTGACCTCCCAGCCTGCCCAGATCTCGGGCTGTTAGAGCATAGCGGGATGTGAAGCCATAGTTGGGTTGGCTGCCTGACACCAGAGGAGTGGAGTGCACCTCAAAGTCCAAGAGACTGTAGGTGCAGAATGTCACAATGTCTTCATGACGGACACTGCCCATAGTACGAAGCCCTGACGGCGTGAAGGTGGCGGCCTAGAGGTGCAAACAAAGCAAAACAAAGAAAGAAAAAAAAGAACAGATTTCAGCTGCATGGGTAAACTTGCTCCAAAACCCTCCATCAAATACAGGTACAACAACTGAGTTTTTTTGGACCTTAAGGTGGATCTCCAACAGTGACTCTCCAGCCCTCAGCTGAGAAAAAGACAGGTCGTCCTCTATAGGCTGTACCACCTCCTGGTCTCCAGCTGGCCAGGTGTACTGCATTGGTATGGTCCGTTTGTAGTTCCTGGGGCTGTATGCTAATTCTTTCAACTGAGCTTCAGAGCACAAATAGAAAAATAAAAGAGTTTTGAGATTCTGGAGGTTGCAGTTTTTTATCTACTCATGCTAACCACCCACATTTTTTATAATGGTTTCTTGCTATGGCTGCTACCACACAAATGAGTGTTGTTGAAACCTTGTAAAGCGTTGATCTGAAGAGCTCTTTTTGATAAAAGTTTGTCTTTCTCTGCCATCCTCATCCTGCTCTCCTCCCTCTCTCTCCCCATCTTCTGGCTGACTGTGTTCAACTCTTCCTTGGGAAGGAAAGAGTTTGATTGAAGACAAGTTTAGTTAAAATGTCACAGAAGTATTGATACAGATTACAGTTTTGAGTTGTGTACATGTATGTGTTATGTGTGTGTACCTGCAGGTCTTTACTGATCTGGTGCTCCAGCTTAAGAATGTTTCTGGTTTTCTGTAATTCCAGCACGGTCTCTGCATGCGATACCTGGATGTTTGCCAACTCGTGGGGTGAATCCTCCACCATCCCATCAGCCCAAAGAAAACGCAGCCCCGCCCTGCTCTCCTGCTGCATCCTAAACGCCTGTAATTGGAGGAAAAGCAAGCAAAAAACAATTGATTTAGTATTTTAAAGCAGTCCTAGCAGAGGTAAAAACAAAAGTGTGCAAACCTTGATCTGTATGAGAGTTTCACTGAGCTCCTCGACACTCATGTCAAACTCCTGGAAGAGGGAAAGATGATAAAGTGCGTCAGGATATGTGCTAAAAACAGGACAGCTATTTAGCAGTAATCCTTGTCTCTGACCTTGGTGACAGAGTCCAGTCTGTCCTGCAGAGCAGAAACCTGCTCTCTGTACCGGACAACCTCCTGTTCCAGATGCTCTCGATTGTCTTTCGTCATCACAGCAAACTCTAAATGAAACAACACAGGACGCATACAAGGATACAAGGATTGTTGATTCATGTACTGTTTTATTTTGTTACTGGATAATTTGTTTTCTTTCTGCACTAGATGAGTTGAGACTTCGGGTGTAAGGGTGCAACCCCTATAAAATGAAATTTATCTTCTTTGTCTGATCCCAAATCTATTCCATCTCATTGTCAAACTGCAGCAGATGCAGTGCCAACATGCTGAGAGTCCTACCTCTTTCTTGCTCCCTCTGCTCCTCTAGCATGTCCTTTTCTCGTCTCAGTTTCTCCCTCTCCAGCTCCAGCTCCAGCCTGCCTCTCTCCACCCTCTCTGCTTGCAGCATGTCATCCAGTCTCTGGATTTCCATCCTGCTGATGTTTTCCCCCTGTTCCTCCCTCCTCTGGTTCACTTCTCTATGTTGTTCCACCGTGCCATCATGGTTGCTTTGCACAGATAGAGTACTAGAAAGGAAAGAAGTTTAATTATAAACATTCAAGGAGAAACACAAACTGACTTTCAGAAGTCATTGTTACATGTAAAAAGACTATTTCATCTTGACATAAACCGCATCTTCAAGTCAAGTTCTGCTATGTCTGCATGGCATCGTCTATCTACTATACATCTCAATTTTTGGAAAAGGTCTCAACCCTCAAATGTCCTGGTTAATGTTTTCCATAACATATGAGAGATTGAATTGTAGGGCCTAGAAGACTCTCACCTCTCTAGTAGAGTGTTATAGTTTTCTTTTATTAGATCCCGCTCTCCCTCCAGGTCTGATATCCGCTCCTGGAGCTGAAAGAGAGAGACCAAATTTAAAAAAAACAAAAAAACTGACATCACACTTTACGATCTTCAGTATTTCTTAGTCGGGTTTGATATACACGGATACAGAGAGGGTACCTTGTCCAGGGTCTGTAGAGACAGGGTAGAGGAGGTAAGTTGTCCCTCCAATGCCAGTGCTCTCTGTCTCTCCTGCTTCAGCTGTTCAGTCAGCTCCTCCACTTTCTCCAGCAGAGCTCCCTGGCTTTGTCTCAGTGATCTCTGACTCTGTGGTGAACACATGACACACCCAATATCAGTATGCGTAAAGTTTTATTAGTTTGAGGCATTTATAAAGCGTTATGTGTTACAAGGCATTTACCTCCTCCAGCTGATTCTCATATACCTAAAAGGCAGGAAGAAAAAAATAAATCTTTTGAGCACCAGTGACTTAACTTACAGAAGTACTGGACCTGAATTCTTAACACGATGTAATCAAATTGTTACAAAATAAGAACAGACAAAATGATTTACAGACAAATAATGTCATGTTACCTCTTGCAGGTTGTTGAACTTCTCCTGGGTGACTCTCAGGGCGGTGCTCTTGTCTGTAAGCTGCTTTTGTAGACGGATCAGATCCACATTCTCTCTAATGATTATTCTGACAGAGAGATAACAACAGGAAATATTATTTTTATTGACACGGTTTTTATATGCAGCAGTAGCATCACAGCAGTTACACTGCAACAAGAGAAAGAAATGTCAGATTAGGCTTCTCCTCCTGTCTATGGCCCAACAGTTCTCCAGTTTCTGAGTACCATTTTTTATTTTGACTGTAGCAAAAGTTCAGTGACGTATATTAAAAAAAAATTCTGCTAAAGATTTAAGAATATACTCCAAAAGATTAATATTAGTAATATAGTTGTAAGTGTGCAGTAGCTACCTGTGTCTGTCAGCATGTTGCTTCCTCATCTCTCTCACAGTCCCCTCCATCTCTTTCTCCTTCTCTCTCAGTGTGTCTCTGAGTGCCTGGGCTGTCAGCTCCAGCTCTGCGGCCCTCACCTGTTCTGTCACACTGGACCTGCTGGGAGGGAGAGATGTGGAGGGTGGAGTCATGAGGGTAGTTTGGGATAGAGGGGAAAGGATGAGGTAGTAGAATACAGGAGGAATGATGATGTGATCACAATGTCCTGTACATAACACACTTACAATCTCTCCATCTCTGCCCTGGTGTCTTCCAGCGTTGGGCCGTAACGGGGCGGGGCAGTCTGGGCTGCCCTCCTGACTCCACCCTCCACTTCCATACTTTTACCTGACAAGGAGAAGAGGAAGAGGACAGGGAAAAAGGTCAGTGATGGAGGAGGAAGCAGTAGTCACCCTGGTCTACATTCATGAGCAACATACACACCTTTACTGAACCTATATGGCGTGCGTCCCCCGAGATCCATAATGTGCTGCTTGGCCAGGCTCAGTTTGTTCTGCAGCACCCCTTTCTGGCTCTCCAGCATTGCCACACGGGCTTCCAGCTCCTGTATGGTGTCCTCCATGTCTCTCTCCTTCACAGCACCTGACCCAGGACGGGCCTGACGGAGACGCATCAGTCTGGCAGACATCCTGAAGCATAACAGCCATATTAGTGAACTAGGCTTTTAAGTCACATCTTAGAGGTGTCCAAGAGATGACTGTCCCAGCTACTCTGAGATGCCCCGTTGAGTACCCAATTTGGCGTTAGGTACAGTCAGTCAGGCATGTGTCAGTGTTTTTATTACCTGCGTATCCTCTGCTCCTGTGTACGGGTGTGTTGTCTCAGCAAACTGTTTTCTTCTTGCAGTCTGAGACATAAGTCCTCGAGGTGCTCTCTGGGAAACCGAAACAGGCGCTGAGGATCTACTGAAGAGAGTGACAGACAGCGCACAGAGGGTCAGAAAAGATGCAAAAAAGTTTTCTCTTTGTGTGTTTGATGCATAGACAACATAAGACAATAAAGAGAACTGTTAATGTAAGGGTACTGTTGTATGCTTTTTCACTAAAAGTCTGAAATCTGAGTGGTTTTACCTTTTGTCTTCATGACATTGTGCCTCCTCCAAGGCTTTACATCACGCAGAGTATCTGGGGGAAACAGATTTAGTTAAGAATGTATATGTTCACAGAGACACATATAAATAACTTCACTTGTATTACAGAATTTACAAAAAGCTTTGGGTCAATCATTTCTTGAAGCCCTAACCTTCACGCTTACAACTACACACCTAAACCTTAACTTAGAGTAACTGTAGCTTACTGGATATGCACATCATTGACGTGTCCCAATGAGATCATTTGCTCTGTTGCTTTGGGCTAACACATGCTGACACATTATCATGAAGTCGTTTTGTGTACAACATTGGTGACATTTTAACAATATGTTTTAAATCTTTCCAGCATCCACAGAACATATATACGTGACAGAACTTAGGATACTAAAACTGATTGCACAGCAGATGATTATACTCTCATATTGGCATGAGATTATAAACACAAACCTGGGACAGTTGGCATCAGTCCCCCCCTCATCAGTCCCACATCTCTGACAGGGAGATCCCCGGCTGTCTCATCCACCACTGGCGACATCACTCTTCTCTACTCAGACCCAGCCAATCAGAAAGCTCCAGTCTTTGAAACGTCAAAATAGCGAACTTGTCACATTGATCCCCTGCTGGTTCACGATCTACCATCCAGAGGAAGTTACAAACTGGAATGTAAACTGAACAGTTATATGAAAAGTTCTGAGGACAGCAGCAAAACAGAGAAGCCAAAAGTATAATTCAGTCGTGTGACCGTGACTTGTTACATTTACATTTGTGTAATTACACGGGCTTAAAGAGATCCTTCTCTCCTAGTTTCCCAGCACAGTTGAGCTAAACAGGATCCAAGCTGACAGCAGTGCTTTCCATTACACACACATACAAAGATATACATTTAAACCAAGTTAATAGCAAAAGGCAGGAAATTAAGATCTATACATCTCCTTTTTAGTGACACTTGAAATCACAACCTCAAGACTCTGTACACACTGTATATAATCTGCTTAAACCTGGAGAAGCTGTCCGCCCCAACAGCTTTAGCTTCACTATTAATTTTCAATTAAGTTATTGGCCAAATGTGGTGATACACAAACACATTTGTTGTTTTAAGGTCTACATTTCTTCACAATTAGTAATAAACACCAGGAATCCTGGTAGGATGGTAAATATCCCCTCCTACAGTTACAGACATCAACACTGAAGACTATATTAACAAAATATTTGACTTACCCTTTTTTTATTGCCATCCAAAGAGGTTTAACCTCTGGTAAAGAAACGTATGTACTTGTTTTTTCCTGGTGATCAGTGTAACTTGTCAGCTCTCTACATGTGTGTCTCCGCCCTGTGCTTGGATGATATCAGTTTTAATCCCTCTTCATCCCTTCCTCCTTCCTTGTTCCCCAAGATCTCTCTTTACAGATATGTTTTTTTTTTTTTAATTCCTAATTTTTTCAGTACGTCACAACAGTGTTAAATAATTACTTGCAATAACTGTGCATGTGGGTGCATGTATTTAATTTGGTGACATTCCTGTGAGTGCACAGTACTCTGTGTGTGTATCATGTCTCCTTCCAGGACTCAATCCTGAAGTCTGTCTCAGTGCTCCATCTGCCTTGAGGCTAATCTCATCCCTGTGCTAATCTGATTAGCAACTGTCAGGCTGTACAATTTAAGGCATGGTCTGAAGTCAGTTTTAGGGTCAGCCTTTAATGACTGAGGATGGTTATTACTGAAGTGAGGCAGGTCTAAGATCTGTGCACAAGGTGTTACTTTTTAAGAGAGTACATGCGAAGGTAAGGAGAAAAAGGAGGAGGAGATGTGAGCAAATATAACAGGAAGGACAGTTTATTTAGGGAGTAGGTGCAAGACAGAAACAGGAAATGATCTATTTCAGTTCAGATCCAGTTGTGAATGCAACATGAATTGTCTAATTAAAAACATGTCCATATCAACGGAGAGAACTGTTTTACGCTGTTTAAAATAAATTACCATGACAACTAATGTACATTTCACATCATATTGTAATGTCATCTAAATCCCCGACTCCACTGACTCCACTGACAGGGCGGATGATGAGTGGTGATTTGTTGCTGCCACTGTCACACATATCTGGGTTAAAAAAGGGAAACATGGCTTCAGTGAACTGAAACTGTGTAAAGGAATAGATGTGTGACTTGGCCTCTGCGTCATAGAAGGCCACTGTCCCATCCTCGTGATCCAAAAACACCCCAACAACCTGTGGCCTCTGAGAGAGACACAGCAGCTCTGCCTGTCCTGCACATGCCCGGTACTCACTGCCCTTCCTCAAACAAACAGTCCAATAACCGTCCTCTGGACTCAGTGTGACCACACCCTTCCTGTTGACAGACTGTCGAGCCACGCCCAAGTCCCATGCTGTTTTGTCTCCCACATCGATCTCCCAATAGTGCCTCCCTGTGGTGAAACCCTGTGTAGCAAGAGAGGCTCAGGTCACTGTTCATTTCTCACAAAGTGAAGCAAGATGTAACATCCCTGCAGACACAAACACATACAAACCACATCTGTATTTACCCTGGTGGCGAGGACACATGGTGCTGTGTCAAAACGCTCTGGTATGTCCACTAGGTTCTGTTCAACATCACCATCCCAGATCTGTCTCCCATCCTCTGAGAGAATCAGCCAAGGGTTAGCTGTCCTGGGGTCCAGGCGAACATCAGCTGGTAGACAAACATAGTTTATATGGAATTTTAACTTTGTTATCCTCTTCTTTCTCAGATTCAATTCTTTTTTATTTTTTGGTTTCCATCAGTTGAGGTGTCCAGGAAAATACTGTAACAAATACTTGATGAAAAATAAATTGGTTTCTCTCAGTGTTACAAATGCAGGTAACACACAGCTGCATGAACTGTCATGATAAAAATAAAAAATGTATTGGATTAAATAAGTAAGAATCATTGTTACATTGTTCCTAAACATTTTCCGATGTCGCTGTAATTAATACATCAGATTTTCAGTCCTTTTCAGTGAGATTTTTACATTATTCTCTCATTCTCTCTGCTCACTGATACAGTATTTAGTGGAGACAGAAACGGACATTATGTTTTGATTTGGCTGAGAAACAGGACAAGAGACACATAAGAGAACAGTGACAGATGCTGAAAGATGTGAGAGACACTTGTTAACAATGTTTCACTGTCTAACTGTACCTGCATACTGCTGCATCTTCTCGTGCTCTGTAAGTTAATAAGAACATATTATGAAAATTAAAACAAACGTCCATGTACATGACATCTAAGTGGATATTTTTTTTACAGAATATAATGATACTGCTGATGACAAATCTTTTCAGATGTTAACCTTGAATGGAGAGTCTTCCTAAAGTTGATTGAAGCTGCTGTTCAATGTTGGCCACCGCTCTCCTTAAAGTCCCCAAACATGTGTCTGAATGAACGATGATGTCAGAGCAGGCTTTGGCAGATGGAGGAGAACTCAGAGCTGGAAACCTCTGACACAAAGAAGTCAAGTAAGAGGGAAATGGCTTTAAGAAGAGAAGAGGCCAGACAAGATGAGTAATACCATGGATGTCTCCGTGTATGACTTTAAATATCTTGTTGTGAGTCGACTCCTGACCTGCAGAAGATGGAGGTGGTCCTCAGTGTGAGAAAGCTGCTCCATCTCACTTCTCTTCCTCTCCAGCTCAGTGACTTCCAGCTCCAGCTCTGCGATGAGCTTCTCAGCCCTCTGCTCTGCTGCTGTCTGCTTCCTCTGGATCACCTCCACCAGCTCAGCCTGACTTTTCTCCAAGGAACGAACCAGTGTGGAGAGCACCGCTACACTTTCTACTATGTCCCTCTTTGAGTTTTCCTGACGACATTGGACGACAAAAAAAGTGACTTGTCCCCCTCGACTCGGAAATATGCTCTGCTTATTGTTACTTCACCTGGATGTTTGAACGTTACTGTGCAGAATCATGCATGGGCTGAGTTTGACACTAAAGGATTTCTCTGTGGTCACATTAAAGTTTAACACGTGGATGCACGGGTAGGATTCTGTGACATCACTAGTGTGGAAGCCAATCATGATCTAGTATGCAGTTAACACAAATGTGAAGTGGAAACTTGAAACCTGCAGTGCAAATACACTGAAGACTGAAGACAAGAAGACAGACTGGAGAGACTGGACAGGTGTTCTCTTCTGTGAAAAGTTCTAGTTGCATGTATTCAGCCACATTTGTATACACAGGCCATTTTTAACTGCTGCTGCAAAAAAAGCATTTTATGTCCACTCACTTTGCTGAGCTCCACAGAGTGTTTGATCTCCTCCACTTTCTGCAGTCTGTCCTGGATCATCTGCTGAACATCAGCTTCGATCCTTTTCAGTTGAGCCTGAACATCACGACGGAAATCAAAACCAAAACTGAATCAGTGAACGCCAATGTATTTGATGGGACAATGAGGAGTTTAGGACCTTACCTTCTTCTGCAGACTCTCCCTCTCCACTGGGACAGTGTCGTGGCAGCGGTGGTCGGTCTCAGTGCACAGCACACACACACACCTCTGGTCGCTCCTGCAGAACAGCTCCAGTAGCCTTTGGTGCCGTTTGCACATCCGGCTTTCTAGTGTCGCCACAGGTTCAATCAGCTTGTGAATCTTCAAAGTGGCAACTCTCAGGTGTGGCTCCAGGTGACTCTCGCAGTATGAGGTCAGACACACAAGGCAGGACTTCAGGGCCTTTGTTTGTTTTCCCACACACACATCACAATATATGAATTTTCCTGCGACTGACGTCCCACCATTCTGCCTTCTCGCTCGGATCTGCTCTGACATTTCCTTGGCGAAGGAGTTTTCACAGAGCTCTGGGCGGCCCCCAAAGACTGTCTGACATCTGGGACAACTGACGGCGAGGCTGTCATCCCAGTGCGATGTGATGCACGAGAAGCAGAAACTGTGACCGCAGGGGATGGAGACAGGCTCAGAGAAAACCTCCTGACAGATGCAACAATGAAACTGTACCTCTGACAAGAGAACGCTGGGGGAGGCCATAACCTCAGAAAAAAGAAAGAAAGACCAGTGTTAACTTATTATCAAAAAGAAATTAATCATTTACATTCAGAGTCAGAGCGGAAATGTTTTTGGACATTAACAATGACCTTAAAAATAAAGACATTTCTAAAAGATACAGTCCACAGAATCTTTCAGAGCTGTTGTCTCTGTTGTATTTAATGCAGGCACTATGAACTCTTTGTACAGCCAGAGACATGTGAACTTCTTTATCATTAACTTAAAACAATTCAAAGCTGCCTACTGGCCAAAGTTCAGCTGCACATGACTCAGCCTCTCTCTCACTCTATAAGCTTAGCTTGAAACGTGGATTTAAAGCATGCACTAAAAACCAAAGAATAACATGCATCACCCTGGAAGTGTTTGTACCACACTCTCATAATTCACTACAGTCCACACCAGAGGATAATGGCTTCAAATACTAGTTCCTCTTCTCTATTACTCAATCTGCCTGGCACGAGACAAAACAGAGCTATCATTGAAATCATTGCAATTGTTTGATCAAAATGCTAAAACATACCTGTCTACTATTTTGTCTTGGTCTTACCTTGTGGCTGAATGTGAAATGTGACCCCTGAGGTAGCAATGGCAAACACTGGCACTGCGGTGAAGCCAAAGTCCTCCCGGTTTCACTGTTACCACTCCCTCTGGGACGTTTTTTCCTCCAGAGCTTTTCAACCCCCATGTTGTTCCAGGGTGGGAGGAGTAATGCCTGGCTCAGGTGCCTTACTGGGTTTGTATTGTGTACCATATTCTTTGTATTGTATAACAGTGTTGTGTTTGTACTGTTTTGCATTGGACTGAGCAACAACATGGAAGTACTTGAATAAAGCTCAGTCACATTCATCATTTCACTTTTCCAAGGCTTTGGATCTTATATGGACAGAAACATACTATGTGTATTCACACACATTATCACAGTACTGTAACACTAAAAACTTAACACTGACAAACAAAAAGATGACACAGCTATAACCACTTTCTGCGAGGGGACGAAGGGACTTTTACAAAAAAGAGGTTTTGCCGATTCCTCATCATCTGCCATATTTTTAACATGAAGTTTATTCGGGGATTTTTGAATCTCTAACAGTTGGGCTGCAACTTCTGTCTCAGAAACTGTGGCCATTAGAGAAAAAAATGTAATTCTTTTGATTTGGCCTCCCAATTACACCATCATGGCAAATGAAAAGCTAAGATCCTGTGGCGACTTCCAGATCCAGACTGACAAACTGGTGATAACTTACCAACCTGACATCGTGCTGACTGACAAACAACAGAAGAAGGCAGCGGTGATAGATGTAGCAATCCCGAGCGACAGCAACATCAGGAAGAGGGAACACGAGAAGCTAAAAAAATACCAAGGGCTTAAAGAGGAGCTGGAAAAGATGTGGGGAGTAAAGGCAACAGTGCAGCCAGTGGTTTAGAGGATAGGAATAGGTAAGCAGGACTCCAGTATCCAGAATTTGCCTGTGTAGTTTGATGTGGTGCTGATAATGGCACTGACGTCAGCTGTGTTTTCTGCAGTAGCCAGGTCAGTGTAGAACTGTTGGCAAAAGCTCTGAGCTTCAGTCCACTTCAGTGGTGTGCTCACAAACTGGGCAGAGGCAACACTGACCAGTGCTCCTACAAAAAAGCATTAGCATTTTTTATTTATACTTTTTTTTGGTAAATAATGTATGCAGACTCATTCTTTTCTTTTACAGTGAGTGTGGAGAGACACTATGCTTCAGGTTAGTACAACAACATTATTGCAGTGTTTCACACAGCTTCTTCCTCCTTTGGGGTTTTTGTACACCATTGTCTGCAAGCAGTATGATGTCAGTTGTAAACAGCACTTAGTAAGAAGTTGAAATGTTTTTGTCTATGTACATACACTAATATATATTTTTTAGAAATCTAAGTTTCTCATCTATTCACAGTTACATATTTAAACACTGAAACAATAACCCTCCCTCCCCACCATTTATGCCATGTCACTGGCTGGGTTGTGCTGTATCATGACTACAGAGCATGGAAACAATGCCTCACTGAACCTGTATCTAACATCTGAGCTGGATTTAATGACTTAATTTGCCAGTCAGCTTGAGCCAGATCAAGTTTCAGTCTGTCTCAGCAGAGCAGTTTTCACTGTTCATCTCTGACATTAAAAAAGGCGCAGTTCAAATACCAGCTGAAAGTGAGCAGAAAGCATGAAGTGTTAATTCATTGGACTCCAGTTAGTATCTATTCATTCATATTTGTCACTGTACCCTTATCTTCATTTGTGATCATTGTTTGGTGACACCTGTAGTTGCTCCGTGCCCTCCCAGATTCAAATTCTTTACATGTTTACAATCTCTCTATATTTTTGTCATTCTGATTGTGTTGGTCTATTCTGTACACACATGTACCACATTTCTGTTCATCTTTGGAAGGGAATCATTACTCAGTTGCTCTTTGTGATGTTTGTTAATTTTTTTTAGGAACTGAGTGTCTAAGGATGGAGGGTGTTGCATGCTGTACAGACTGTAAAGGTAAATGTGTGATTTGTAATAGTCTGTAAATTGACTTGGAAAAAAAATCAAGTTACCCCTCTGGAAACTTTTTTTTTTTTTGTAGAATTCCTGCCCCAAAAACCTGGACAGGAGTACATGTACTATATCAAATAACTGGTGAATTAACAAACATTCAAATGTCAATTGTCATTTTATGCATTTTAAATTGTCCTTTGTCTCAGATCCACCCTGTGCAGAAACACCTATGTGCAGCACTGCTGAAGTTGCCATTTATTTCAAAAGACAAACCATAAGAATAAAAAAGAGGCACTAACCTGTGAGCACAAAGATGATCTGCCAATAATCCATGAGTCAAACCTTTTAAAAAAGCATTTAAAGAGATAAACAATTTTAATTATTCACCTCTAAAATGTTAAACAAACTCCATTCATCTCATCATATGAGATACATGTGGATACAGTATATACAGTAGATGCCCAATAGTTGATTCTACTCACCATTTCCTCTTTATACAGCCCTGTGTGCTGTGTGTGCTGCTGGTACGGTAGCCAAGTACTTGTTTGAAGTTCAGTGCTCAGCTGCTGTGACAAAGACAACCTTGGTGGAGGAATCAGGAAGTAACAGCTAAACCTGACAATACTCTTCTTGCTGTTTTTCTTTGAAATACACTGATGGAAAGGTAGGCAGACACGGGGAAAACCCAACCTGTCTAACTCTGTGTTCCTTTTACTGAGCATGCTTAAATGGAAAATTACGGCATCACTACATTTTAAATCAAATCCATCACATTTTAAGAACTCCATTGCAAATATTGTGTTTATTCATTTTGCACATTGCCGTTCCCTTGTGGGAAAAAATAACACAAAAAGAAAAAAAAATCTTGTCTTTTGTCAGAGTTTATTTAAAAATTGTCACACCACAATTTCCCAAAAAAATCATCAAAGTTACTTTATTGCAATATTTTTCTCTTCAGAAACATAATATAAATACTCCGTTTAAAACAATTTCCTGCTTCATTGTTGTTACTTCTTTCTTTAGCTAAAAAGCGTTCTGCATTTGGAGGGTGTCCTCTATCTTATCTTGAGACAGAGGATACCCTCTTTTGATTTTTCTCAGTCACAGTCAATCTAGTTAGACAAACTGCTATTTTATCATTGTTGAAACCTTTTGTCTGTTAAATGTTTCTGATCATAGTATTTAAATTTTGAAAATAGATCACACATCTTCATTTTCTCTGTTGGTGATTGGTTTTCACCTGGGACACTTCTTCTTGATGGACAGCTCATGGTAATCTGTGGTTGGGAGTTACATTGCTTCCTTGTGAACTACAGTACAACCCCAATACCCAAAAAGTTGGGACACCATATAAAACGTAAATAAAAAACTGAATGCAATGATTTGTAAACCTTTTTTGACCTACATTCAGTTGATTACGGTGAAAAGACAAGATATTTAATGGTCAAACTGATTAACTTTATTACTGTTAATAAATATACACTCGTTCTGAATTTGATGCCTGCTAAATGTTCCAAAAAAGTTGGGACAGGGACATGTCCACTGTGTGACATCACCTTTTCTTTTACCTTTTCTTTCCCATTCTTGCTTGATATACAACTAAAGTGGTTCAACAGTCTGTGGCCGTCATTGCTGTATTTTGCACTTTATAATGCGCCACATATTTTCAATAGGAGTCAGGTCTGGACTGTAGGCAGGCTGGTTTAATAACCTTAACCGTGAAGCCATGCTGCTGTAACACATGCAGAATGTGGTTTGGCATTGCTGCTGGAATAAGCAGGGACGTCCCTAAAACAGAAGTCGTCTAGATGGCACCACATGTTGCTCCAGAACCTGTGTGTAACTTTCAGCATTCATGGTGCCTCGCAGATGTCTTAGTTACCCATGCTGCCACTCCCTCACACCATCATAGTTGCTGGCTTTGAACTTTGTGCTGGTAACAATCTGGATGGTCCTTTTCCTCTTCAGCTCAACATTTGTGATTCCCAGAAGCAATGTGAAATGTGGACTCTTTAGCACACTTTCCCACTTTGTATCAGTCCATCTCAGATGAGCTCGGGCCCAGAGAAGTCAGTGCCGCTTCTGGATGTTTCACTTTGAATGGCAGAGACTTATCTTGCATTTATAGATGCAGCGATGAACTGTATTTACTGACAATAATTTCCAAAGTGTTTCTGAGCCCATGTAGTAACATCCCTCTGGTGTTTTCCAGTCTTCTGACCACTCAAAGTCACATTCACCCACTGACACACTGCTGGCTGAGGCTACCATACATGGTGCCACCTGCGACTCAGTAACCACACGCACTCACCCACCCATAAAACAGCCAACGGGGACGCTATGGGGTTCAATATCTTGCCCTAGCATACATGTGGACTGGAGGAGCCGGGAATCGAACCACAGATCTTCCGATTAGTGGATGACCCGCTCTACCTCCTCCTTCAACACTTCAGGTTGAAATAATGTTTTACTTGGAGGTATCTAAAAAGTCATTTCGCACAAGGCCACAAGTCTGAAAACTTGCTGTAGTGCACTTTTGTGTGTAAATGAGAATTAGGTTGTAAGTCTTTTCTTTTTCGTTGTTGGGAAGTTGTTTTTTCCATCTGTAACATTTGGGCTGCAAGTCCTCTGTCAGCAATTGTGGGCCAAAGAGAAAAATCTGTGGTCACTCAAAAATCTAATTCCTTCTATTGAGCTTCCCAGATGGCAAATGAGGCAGCTGTGAAGTGGAGACAAACTTTTTTAGATAAGAAAGTCTTTCCTTTTCCTAACTGCAATATATTAAGTTGGATTCTTGGTCTCTTTCTTCTTAACAGATTGAACCTTCAGGGACAACGCATGTGGTGGCAATCCATATCGTTTCAAGAGCTGGATAAAAAACACAAACAGAAAAAAAGTCAACACAGAAAAAAAAAACAAAAAACAAAACAGTAAATAATTTGACATAACTGAATACAAACTCTTAACACTGGAACAATATGTACTGAAACAGCAGTTAGTCTCACCTCCGTCAGTTCATTCTCTATGTCCGATTCTGTAAGCTCAACTAATGACTGTAATGCAATGTTCAGTCCAAGAACATAATCTGTTGACATAAATAAACCATATGTTATACAAAATAATACACATCATAACATATAAACATAACATATTCTCATTTTATAGCAAAGTATTATTTAATGTATTTTAAAATGTAATACTACTAATAACCATTAATACTATACTTACATCAGCTTGTACTTTTACTTTGTATAATTTATGTTAACACTAATATACAGAATGTATATAGTACTTTATTAATTGCTGTAAAGGAGCAGTGTGTAGCATTATTAGGATTTAGTGCCATCTAGTGGTGAGGATTGCAGACTGCAATCAGCTGACACTTCTCCATGTAGCCAGATCATCCAGAGAGGTCTCCAGCTGATTTAAACCAGTAAAAAAACAAATCTAAGCAGTTTCACGTTAAACCAAATTCCGATGCTGATCGTCAGAGAGGGGCTGCCATCTTTGGTAGCTGGCACAAAAACGCAAACAGCCCTATCTAGAGTTTGTGTTTGAGAGGATGAGAACCTGCTCCTTATGTCAATATAAACAGCTCGTTTGAAGGTAATACCAACACAAAGATTCTTATTTTCAGGTGATTATACACTAAAGAAAACATTATATTATATCCCATTTCTGCCAATATATCCCCCTAAATCCTACACACTGCACCTTAACACACATCAGTGCTTGTAAAATGTATGAAACACCTAAAATGTTTGTAGCTTCACCAAAAATGTCTGCTATGTACTTCCTGTACACAATATTACTTTAAAAATCTAAAATCCTGTTTGAATGTATTCATAAAAGTGTAAAGTGGGGGTTAATTCTGTGGTTTCACAAAAATGTAAGGAATAGCAGCCTAGTTTCTGTTTTAGCAAAAGTGGATTCAAACACATCATGAATAATGACAAATACAAGTAAGATAACATGAAAATAATATAGATGTGATTACGATGTCAACTAAAATCAAGCTGATCAAAATACTATTATTAATTGGGCACTCGTGGCTCAGGACCATGTAATAAACGTGACATGCATTTACTTACGAGGCCCTTTTGTTGCAGAATGCAGAGTCAAGAAGTTTGGCCAGATGTGTTGTTTACATGGAAAGAAGAATATGAAGATGAATTAACTTGAAATCTAATATGTAAAATCTTCTAAAAGGCTTGATAATGAAACTGAAAATAAAAGGAAACATACTTAGTACTTTTTACTTCATACAACAAGCAGACAAAATAATGACAAGGAAAGGTGAAGTTATACTAACAGTGTCATTTCAAATGTTATTGAATGGCACTCACAAAAAACAAGGAGTAGAGAAAGGCAACATGAAAGTGAAGGACAGCCGTTAGAGTACAACAAATACAAACAAATAACCTTTCACACACTTTTCTTTCTTTTTCAGTTGAAACTACTACTGCTGCAAACTGATTTTACTGATGTTACGTTGAACTCGCTAGATAGTGGCAAAAAGGCATGTTTACCAATAGATAGCCTTCAAACTGTTTGTGTAATACCAAAGAAATTCAAATGTATTTTATTACAATATTGTCAGGTATAAAAAGAGAACAACAGTATTGTGCCTTGTTAAAAACAAGTTAATGAAGAGTCATATCTTACCAATGACTGTAGTAATGTTTAGTCCACTGCTTCTGACGTTGTCAAACACAGAGAAGAGAGTGAATGTGTATTTAGTTCCAGCAGTGAGAGATGAGACTGTGTGAGTTACTGGTCCATCTCCATCTGGTGCACTGATGTTTATCTGTGTACCATTAAACTGGAGAATAAAGCTGACATTGTTGTTGACTTTATTCCACTGCAGAGTGATACTGGTCTCATCTTGTCTGGTTGATCTGAAGCTTTCTGGATTTTCAGGAGCTGAGAAAGAAAACAAGCGGTGAATGATTTTATAAACTTGCACCCACTAGTTGTTACAATGATCCATGTCACATCCCAGATGACAAATCAATGCTCACTATGAGAGACAGAAAAGTGCATCAGGTGTTTGTTTTAGAAAGAATTATCTTTGTGAATCAAAGTGTCGCATAATATACAGAACTTAATTAGATCACACAGCACTTGAGAACAGATATGTACTCGAAAAAAAAAAAATACTATTGATATTTAAAGGACTCTAAAATTTGATCTTCCTGTGTGAATACAAGATTTAACTGTGCAGATGAATATAATTAGTTAAATTTAGATGCATAGTCAGTGACTGACGATAATACCCATCATATATATATTCTCATACTACAGTAGAGCTGAGTTACTATACAGCAAAGAAATACAGTCTAGTATCTTACCAGTGACTGCAGTAATGTTTAGTCCACTGCTTCTGACGTTCTCAAACATAGAGAAGAGAGTGAATGTGTATTTAGTTCCAGCAGTGAGAGATGAGACTGTGTGAGTTACTGGTCCATCTCCATCTGGTGCACTGATGTTTATCTGTGTACCATTAAACTGGAGAATAAAGCTGACATTGTTGTTGACTTTATTCCACTGCAGAGTGATACTGGTCTCATCTTGTCCTGTTGCTCTGAAGCTTTCGGTATTTAGAGGAGCTGAGACAGAAAACAAGCATTGAATAATTTGGTGAACTCACACCCTTCAGGTGATACAATGATCACCTGGGCATCCCCATGTTAAAATTAACGCTCACTAGTAGAGAGAGAAAAGTGCAACAGGTGTTTGTATTAGAAAGAATTCTCTTTGTGAATCAAATTGTCACATTATATACACAACTTAAACAGATCACACAGCACTTGAGAACAGATATGTACTCAAACCTTAAAATACTATCACAGCTTAATGGACACTCAAATGTGACCTTCATGTGTGAATATAAGATTTAATTGTGTAGTAAAATTCAGTATCAAAGGAGCTCTATACGACCTTCACAATATTTGTATGAGTCAGAGTCTGATGCAAGTTGTTTGCACACATGCACAACATCGCTGTATTGATTAGCTAGTGTGTGTGATACACACACAGGGACTCAAATGCACTAATATGCAAGTTCAGGCAGACCGTCAACCACAACAACAAACAGAGAAGCCCAGATAACAACACACACAGAGGGCATGTTCCCTCATTCACTGTTCAGAAAACCATTACTCCACTATATTTTTATGGCACAAATAGTTAGGTGCCATATTAATGCTCTAAATGTCATTTACAGAACCTTGATTTAAAGTTTTAATGCAGAGTCAGTGACTTAATATAATACATATTAAATATATATTGGTGCAACAGAAGTGCTGTGTAACTATACAGCAAAGAAATACAGTCAAGTATCTTACCAGTGACTGCAGTAATGTTTAGTCCACTGCTTCTGACGTTCTCAAACACAGAGAAGAGAGTGAATGTGTATTTAGTTCCAGCAGTGAGAGATGAGACTGTGTGAGTTACTGGTCCATCTCCATCTGGTGCACTGATGTTTATCTGTGTACCATTAAACTGGAGAATAAAGCTGACATTGTTGTTGACTTTATTCCACTGCAGAGTGATACTGGTCTCATCTTGTCCTGTTGATCTGAAGCTTTCTGGATTTGCAGGAGCTGAGACAGAAAGACATCAATAAGAAAATGTGCTGACAATTGATTGCCAGTAAAAATATCAAAGGCTGTTAAACATGGTCCATTTTGCATCCCCACATGAACATTAATGCTCACTGGGAGAGACAGAAACAGTGTAACAAGTGTTTGTATGAGAAACAATTTTTTATGTGAATCCAATAATCACATCTTAAACGGAGACCAGATATGTACTCAGAAATAAAAATTTCTATTGGAACTTGGAGGACTCTCAAATGTTATCTGTGTTGGAGAGAAACAGCTCAGCCAGTAGAAAATGTTAGTATTTTATGTTTCTGCAAACCATAAGTATGAACATATTGGCATATTTCATACAGCACGAATCATATCAAGGAATCTTAAGTAATGTAACACATGAGAAGATTTTGTCATTGGTAATAAGAAGGGTTGATGGATGTCATGTCACCTAGGTAAGACACCTGTCAAGCTGCAGACCACTGTTTGAAACCAACAACAAAACAGCTTATTTTTTTGTAAGTCATTGCTGCATTTCCAGTGTCTTTTTAGCCAACAAACGTGGGTGTTTTATAGCCACCTGTCACCACGTATCCTGACAGGATAGTGCAACAAAAAGCGGATGCTTTGTCCAAGATATTACTGCAATTCAAGCCAGGATAGGGCCATCAAAAGCAGGTATTTTCAGACAAAACATGATATTCTCTATAGTTTCTGTGCCTAAACCTAACCATATGTTAACTACAACGTTGTTGAAATGTACACTTTAAATGGATCCACCACATAATACCATTTAAATGTAACATATTGGTGGTGTGCAGAGACAATGCCAACAATTATTCTGGATATTGGGTTGCAGTATACAGTATAGAGCCAAATTTAGATACAGATCCAGGGAACAAATATTATAACCATCATATCTATTCTTGTCTTACAGTAGTGCTAAGTTGCTATATAGTGAAATAATGAAGTTCAGTATCTTACCAGTGACTGCAGTAATGTTTAGTCCACTGCTTCTGATGTTCTCAAACACAGAGAAGAGAGTGAATGTGTATTTAGTTCCAGCAGTGAGAGATGAGACTGTGTGAGTTACTGGTCCATCTCCATCTGGTGCACTGATGTCTATCTGTGTACCATTAAACTGGAGAATAAAGCTGACATTGTTGTTGACTTTATTCCACTGCAGAGTGATACTGGTCTCATCTTGTCCTGTTGATCTGGCGCTCTCAGGATTTGTAGGAGCTAAGAAAGAAAACAAGCAGGGAATGATTTTATCAACTTGCACCCTCTAGTTGTTACAATGATCTATGTCACATCCCAGATGACAAATCAATGCTCACTATGAGAGACAGAAAAGTGCATCAGGTATTTGCATGAGAAAGAATTATCTTTGTGTCTCAAAGTTTCACATTTTATACAGAACTTAAACAGATCACACAGCACTTGAGAACAGACATGCACTCGAAAATAAAATGACTAATAAAATTTAAAGGACTCTAAAATGTGTTGTTGCTGTGTGAGTATAAGTTTATACCGTGCAGGTGAAAATAATTAGTGAAATTTAAATGGAAATTATGAATGAATATTATACTCATCAAATGTATTCTCAGGTTACAGTAGTGCTGAGTTGCTACACAGCAAAGAAATACATTTACGTATCTTACCAGTGACTGCAGTAATGTTTAGTCCACTGCTTGTGACGTTCTCAAACACAGAGAAGAGAGTGAATGTGTATTTAGTTCCAGCAGTGAGAGATGAGACTGTGTGAGTTACTGGTCCAACTCCATCTGGTGCACTGATGTCTATCTGTGTACCATTAAACTGGAGAATAAAGCTGACATTGTTGTTGACTTTATTCCACTGCAGAGTGACACTGGTCTCATCTTGTCCTGCTGATCTGAAGCTTTCTGAATTTGCAGGAGCTGAGAAAGAAAACAAGCATTGAATAATTTGGTGAACTCACACCCTTCGAGTGATACAATGATCCACTAGACATCCCCACATTGAAATTAACGATCACTAGTAGAGAGAGAAAAGTGCAACAGGTGTTTGTATTAGAAAGAATTCTCTTTGTGAATCAAATTGTCACATTATATACACAACTTAAACAGATCACACAGCACTTGAGAACAGATATGTACTCAAACCTTAAAATACTATCACAGCTTAATGGACACTCAAATGTGACCTTGATGTGTGAATATAAGATTTAACTGTGCAGTAAAATTCTGTATCAAAGGAGCTCTATACGACCTTCACAATATTTGTATGAGTCAGAGTCTGATTTAAGTTGTTTGCACACATGCACAACATGCACAACATCAAACAGACTGAGCCAGCCTGGCAGCTCGCTGCTAACAGTGCTAACAATGGCAACAGCACCGAAGGAGCTAACAGTGTTAACCTGGGGGGAACCAGATGAAGAGGCTAAAGCTTACGCAACAATGCGACTGGTCAGGACAGAGTTATAAGCGGTAACCACTGTATGAGTGAAGTGTAGCGTTGCATTGATTAGCTAGTGTGTGTGATACACACACAGGGACTCAAAGGAACTAATATGCAAGTGCTGCCAGACCATCTACCACAACAACAAACAGAGAAGCCCAGATAACAACACACACAGATGGCATGTTACCTCATTCACTGTTCAGAAAACCATTACTCCAGTTTATTTTTATGGCACAAATAGTTGGGTGCTATATTAATGCTCTAAATGTCATTTACAGAACCTTGATTTAAAGTTTTAATGCAGAGTCAGTGACTTAATATTATACACATTAAAAATATATTTGTGCAACAGAAGTGCTGTGTAACTATAATGCAAAGAAATAAAGTCTAGTATCTTACCAGTGACTGCAGTAATGTTTAGTCCACTGCTTCTGACGTTGTCAAACACAGAGAAGAGAGTGAATGTGTATTTACTTCCAGCAGTGAGAGATGAGACTGTGTGAGTTACTGGTCCATCTCCATCTGGTGCAGGGATGTCTGTCTGTGTACCATTAAACTGGAGAATAAAGCTGACATTGTTGTTGACTTTATTCCACTGCAGAGTGATACTGGTCTCATCTTGTCCTGTTGATCTAGCGCTCTCAGGATTTGTAGGAGCTAAGAAAGAAAACAAGCAGTGAATGATTTTATCAACTTGCACCCTCTAGTTGTTATAATGATCTATGTCACATCCCAGATGACAAATCAATGCTCACTATGAGAGACAGAAAAGTGCATCAGGTATTTGCATGAGAAAGAATTATCTTTGTGAATCAAAGTTTCACATTTTATACAGAACTTAAACAGATCACACAGCACTTGAGAACAGACATGCACTCGAAAATAAAATGACTAATAAAATTTAAAGGACTCTAAAATGTGTTGTTGCTGTGTGAGTATAAAGTTTATACCGTGCAGGTGAAAATAATTAGTGAAATTTAAATGGAAATTATGAATGAATATTATACTCATCAAATGTATTCTCAGGCTACAGTAGTGCTGAGTTCCTATACAGCAAAGAAATACATTTACGTATCTTACCAGTGACTGCAGTAATGTTTAGTCCACTGCTTCTGACGTTCTCAAACACAGAGAAGAGAGTGAATGTGTATTTAGTTCCAGCAGTGAGAGATGAGACTGTGTGAGTTACTGGTCCATCTCCATCTGGTGCAGGGATGTCTATCTGTGTACCATTAAACTGGAGAATAAAGCTGACATTGTTGTTGACTTTATTCCACTGCAGAGTGACACTGGTCTCATTTTGTCCTGTTGATCTGAAGCTTTCTGGATTTGCAGGAGCTGAGAAAGAAAACAAGCAGTGAATAATTTGGTGAACTCACACCCTTCAGGTGATACAATGATCACCTGGGCATCCCCACGTTAAAATTAACGTCACTAGTAGAGAGAGAAAAGTGCAACAGGTGTTTGTATTAGAAAGAATTCTCTTTGTGAATCAAATTGTCACATTATATACACAACTTAAACAGATCACACAGCACTTGAGAACAGATATGTACTCAAACCTTAAAATACTATCACAGCTTAATGGACACTCAAATGTGACCTTCATGTGTGAATATAAGATTTAATTGTGTAGTAAAATTCAGTATCAAAGGAGCTCTATACGACCTTCACAATATTTGTATGAGTCAGAGTCTGATGCAAGTTGTTTGCACACATGCACAACATCGCTGTATTGATTAGCTAGTGTGTGTGATACACACACAGGGACTCAAATGCACTAATATGCAAGTTCAGGCAGACCGTCAACCACAACAACAAACAGAGAAGCCCAGATAACAACACACACAGAGGGCATGTTCCCTCATTCACTGTTCAGAAAACCATTACTCCACTATATTTTTATGGCACAAATAGTTAGGTGCTATATTAATGCTCTAAATGTCATTTACAGAACCTTGATTTAAAGTTTTAATGCAGAGTCAGTGACTTAATATAATACATATTAAATATATATTGGTGCAACAGAAGTGCTGTGTAACTATACAGCAAAGAAATACAGTCAAGTATCTTACCAGTGACTGCAGTAATGTTTAGTCCACTGCTTCTGACGTTCTCAAACATAGAGAAGAGAGTGAATGTGTATTTAGTTCCAGCAGTGAGAGATGAGACTGTGTGAGTCACTGGTCCATCTCCATCTGGTGCACTGATGTTTATCTGTGTACCATTAAACTGGAGAATAAAGCTGACATTGTTGTTGACTTGATTCCACTGCAGAGTGATACTGGTCTCATCTTGTCCTGTTGCTCTGAAACTTTCTAGATTTGGAAGAGCTGAAACAAAAAAGAGAAGTTTTATACTTTGAAACATAATATTGTCTGTAAAAAAAAGTGGAGAAGCTTGAAGGAAAAGGAGCAGTGAGAATGTCCGATTGTCAGGAAAATTGCAAAAGTCCCTCTGGCTGTTATGGGTGCTCCATTTTGCATCCCAACATGGAATAAAACTTACTGTGTGTAAGAGACTGCTTTAAATGGACATGCAGATATGGCATATGTTGTGAAGTAGCAAATTCATTTCATAGATTTTACACCAAGCATAAAAGAATTGGTTTAACACTGGTGCAATGATAAGCAAATGATGGCTAGCTGGAGTGAAACTAATGTGGTGACATATCTTACCAGTGACTGCAGTAATGTTTAGTCCACTGCTTCTGACGTTCTCAAACATAGAGAAGAGAGTGAATGTGTATTTAGTTACAGCAGTGAGAGATGAGACTGTGTGAGTCACTGGTCCATCTCCATCTGGTGCACTGATGTTTATCTGTGTACCATTAAACTGGAGAATAAAGCTGACGTTGTTGACTTTATTCCACTGCAGACTGACACTGGTCTCATCTTGTCCTGTTGCTCTGAAGCTTTCTGGATTTGCAGGAGCTGAGACAGAAAACAAGCAGTGAATGATTTTATCAACTTGCACCCTCTAGTTGTTACAATGATCTATGTCACATCCCAGATGACAAATCAATGCTCACTATGAGAGACAGAAAAGTGCATCAGGTATTTGTTTTAGAAAGAATTATCTTTGTGAATCAAAGTGTCGCATAATATACAGAACTTAATTAGATCACACAGCACTTGAGAACAGATATGTACCAGAAAAAAAAATACTATTAAAATATAAAGGACTCTAAAATTTGATCGTCCTGTGTGAATACAAGATTTAACTGTGCAGGTGAATATAATTAGTTAAATTTAGATGCAGAGTCAGTGAGTGACGATAATACCCATTATATATATTCTCATACTACAGTAGTGCTGAGTTACTACACAGCAAAAAACATAAAAGTCTAGTATCTTACCAGTGACTGCAGTAATGTTTAGTCGACTGCTTCTGACGTTCTCAAACACAGAGAAGAGAGTGAATGTGTATTTAGTTCCAGCAGTGAGAGATGAGACTGTGTGAGTTACTGGTCCATCTCCATCTGGTGCACTGATGTTTATCTGTGTACCATTAAACTGGAGAATAAAGCTGACATTGTTGTTGACTTTATTCCACTGCAGAGTGATACTGGTCTCATCTTGTCCTGTTGCTCTGAAGCTTCTTGCATTCAGAGGAGCTGAAACAAGAGAGAGGTTTTATACTTTAAAGCACAACATTATTTGTAGAAAAAAAAAAAAAAAGGAGAAGCTGAGAAGGAAAAGGAGCAGTGAGAATGTCTGACTGTCAGGAAAATTGCAAAAATCCCTCTGACTGTTAAGGGTGCTCCATTTTGCATCCCAACATGGAATAAAACTTATTGCGTGGGAGAGACTGCTTTAAATGGACATGCAGATATGGCATATGTTGTGAAGTAGCAAATTCATTTCATAGATTTTACACCAAGCATAAAAGAATTGGTTTAACACTGGTGCAATGATAAGCAAATGATGGCTAGCTGGAGTGAAACTAATGTAGTGACATATCTTACCAATGACTGCAGTAATGTTTAGTCCACTGCTTCTGACGTTCTCAAACACAGAGAAGAGAGTGAATGTGTATTTAGTTCCAGCAGTGAGAGATGAGACTGTGTGAGTTACTGGTCCAACTCCATCTGGTGCATTGATGTTTATCTGTGTACCATTAAACTGGAGAATAAAGCTGACATTGTTGTTGACTTGATTCCACTGCAGAGTGATACTGGTCTCATCTTGTCCTGTTGATCTGGCGCTCTCAGGATTTTCAGGAGCTGAGAAAGAAAACAAGCAGTGAATGATTTTATCAACTTGCACCCTCTAGTTGTTACAATGATCTATGTCACATCCCAGATGACAAATCAATGCTCACTATGAGAGACAGAAAAGTGCATCAGGTATTTGCATGAGAAAGAATTATCTTTGTGTCTCAAAGTTTCACATTTTATACAGAACTTAAACAGATCACACAGCACTTGAGAACAGACATGCACTCGAAAATAAAATGACTAATAAAATTTAAAGGACTCTAAAATATGTTTTTGCTGTGTGAGTATAAGTTTATACCGTGCAGGTGAAAATAATTAGTGAAATTTAAATGGAAATTCAATGAATGAATATTATACTCATCAAATGTATTCTCAGGTTACAGTAGTGCTGAGTTGCTACACAGCAAAGAAATACAATTACGTATCTTACCAGTGACTGCAGTAATGTTTAGTCCACTGCTTCTGACGTTCTCAAACACAGAGAAGAGAGTGAATGTGTATTTAGTTCCAGCAGTGAGAGATGAGACTGTGTGAGTCACTGGTCCATCTCCATCTGGTGCACTGATGTTTATCTGTGTACCATTAAACTGGAGAATAAAGCTGACATTGTCGTTGACTTTATTCCACTGCAGAGTGACACTGGTCTCATCTTGTCCTGTTGCTCTGAAGCTTTCTGGATTTGCAGGAGCTGAGAAAGAAAACAAGCATTGAATAATTTGGTGAACTCACACCCTTCGGGTGATACAATGATCAACTGGGCATCCCCACGTTAAAATTAACGTCACTAGTAGAGAGAGAAAAGTGCAACAGGTGTTTGTATTACAAAGAATTCTCTTTGTGAATCCAATTGTCACATTATATACACAACCTAAACAGATCACACAGCACTTGAGAACAGATATGTACTCAAACCTTAAAATACTATCACAGCTTAATGGACACTCAAATGTGATCTTCATGTGTGAATATAAGATTTAGCTGTGTAGTAAAATTCAGTATCAAAGGAGCTCTATACGACCTTCACAATATTTGTATGAGTCAGAGTCTGATGCAAGTTGTTTGCACACATGAACAACATCGTTGTATTGATTAGCTAGTGTGTGTGATACACACACAGGGACTCAAATGCACTAATATGCAAGTTCAGGCAGACCTTCAACCACAACAACAAAGCCCAGATAACAACACACACAGAGGGCATGTTCCTTCATTCACTGTTCAGAAAATCATTACTCCACTATATTTTTATGGCACAAATAGTTAGGTGCTATATTAATGCTCTAAATATGATTTACAGAACCTCTGATTTAAAGTTTTAATGCAGAGTCAGTGACTTCATATTATACATATTAAATATATATTGATGCAACAGAAGTACTGTGTAACTATAATGCAAAAAAATACAGTCTAGTATCTTACCAGTGACTGCAGTAATGTTTAGTCCACTGCTTCTGACGTTCTCAAACACAGAGAAGAGAGTGAATGTGTATTTAGTTCCAGCAGTGAGAGATGAGACTGTGTTAGTTACTGGTCCATCTCCATCTGGTGCACTGATGTCTATCTGTGTACCATTAAACTGGAGAATAAAGCTGACATTGTTGTTGACTTGATTCCACTGCAGAGTGATACTGGTCTCATCTTGTCCTGTTGATCTGAAGCTTTCTGGATTTTCAGGAGCTGAGAAAGAAAACAAGCAGTGAATGATTTTATCAACTTGCACCCTCTAGTTGTTACAATGATCCATGTCACATCCCAGATGACAAATCAATGCTCACTGTGAGAGACAGAAAAATGCATCAGGTATTTGCATGAGAAAGAATTATCTTTGTGAATCAAAGTGTCACCTTATATACAGAACTTAAACAGATCACACAGCACCTGAGAACAGATATGTACTCAAACATAAGATCACTATTGAAATTTAAAGGACTCTTAAAATTGATCTTCCTGTGTGAATACAAAATTTAACTGTGCAGATGAATATAATTAGTTACATTTAGATGCAGTTCAATGACTGAATATTATACCCATCAAATATATTCTCATACTACAATTGTGCTGAGTTGCTATAAAGCAAAGAAATTAGGTTTAGCATCTTACCAGTGACTGCAGTTATGTTTAGTCCACTGCTTCTGACGTTCTCAAACACAGAGAAGAGAGTGAATGTGTATTTAGTTCCAGCAGTGAGAGATGAGACTGTGTGAGTTACTGGTCCATCTCCATCTGGTGCAGGAATGTTTATCTGTGTACCATTGAACTGGAGAATAAAGCTGACATTGTTGTTGACTTGATTCCACTGCAGAGTGATACTGGTCTCATCTTGTCCTGTTGATCTGAAGCTTTCTGGATTTTCAGGAGCTGAGAAAGAAAACAAACAGGGAATGATTTTATCAACTTGCACCCTCTAGTTGTTACAATGATCCATGCCACATCCCAGATGACAAATCAATGTTCATTATGAGAGTCAGAAAAGTGCAACAGGTATTTGTATGAGAAAGAATTATCTTTGTGTCTCAAAGTTTCACATTTTATACAAAACTTAAACAGATCATACAGCACTTGAGAACAGACATGCACTCAAAAATAAAATGACTAATAAAATTTAAAGGACTCTAAAATGTGTTGTTGCTGTGTGAGTATAAGTTTATACTGCGCAGGTGAAAATAATTAGTGAAATTTAAATGGAAATTCAATGAAAAAATTAGAGGACACTAAATGTAGTGACATATCTTACCAGTGACTGCAGTAATGTTTAGTCCACTGCTTCTGACGTTGTCAAACACAGAGAAGAGAGTGAATGTGTATTTAGTTCCAGCAGTGAGAGATGAGACTGTGTGAGTTACTGGTCCATCTCCATCTGGTGCACTGATGTTTATCTGTGTACCATTAAACTGGAGAATAAAGCTGACATTGTTGTTGACTTGATTCCACTGCAGAGTGATACTGGTCTCATCTTGTCCTGTTGATCTGAAGCTTCTTGCATTCAGAGGAGCTGAGACAGAAAGGGGCAGTGACAACATTTATTAACAAATGACTGCCAGTAAAAGTGTCAGTTTTCCCTTTGCCACAAAAAGATGGTCCAGTTTGCACCCCCATCTACTGTTTATAAAATTGAATACTGTCAGTCAGAGACAGAACAAGTGAAAGTCCTTGAATTACTGAGATTTTATTTTTCTAGATCAAGATGTCACATCTTTTAGTAGTACCCATTACACTTTGACATCAGAGAAGTACTCAACAATTAATGAAGGATCATAGTGTTGCAAAAGTGCTGATGATAATCATCCTGGGTTTAGAGGGAATTTACTGTGTGACCCAAAACAGTGCTGTGTTAAATAAACATGCAAGTAAAGAGTATGCTGTAAAATCGCTAATTCTTTACACCCAACATATATGTCTTGATTTTATGCAAGTGTAGTGAAAGGCAGATGGTGAAAAAAATCAGAGGACACAGTATATAAAAATGTGGTGACATATCTTACCAGTGACTGCAGTAATGTTTAGTCCACTGCTTCTGACGTTCTCAAACACAGAGAAGAGAGTGAATGTGTGTTTAGTTCCAGCAGTGAGAGATGAGACTGTGTGAGTTACTGGTCCATCTCCATCTGGTGCACTGATGTTTATCTGTGTACCATTAAACTGGAGAATAAAGCTGACATTGTTGTTGACTTTATTCCACTGCAGACTGACACTGGTCTCATCTTGTCCTGTTGATCTGAAGCTTTCTGGATTTGCAGGAGCTGAGACAGAAAGACATCAATAAGAAAATGTGCTGACAATTGATTGCCAGTAAAAATATCAAAAGCTCTTAAAGATGGTCCATTTTGCATCCCCACATGAAAATTAATGCTCACTGGGAGAGACAGAAACAGTGCAACAAGTGTTTGTATGAGAAACAATTTTGTATGTGAATCCAATAATCACATCTTAAACTAAGACCAGATATGTACTCAGAAATAAAAACTTCTGTTGGAACTTGGAGGACTCTCAAATGTTATCTGTGTTGGAGAGTAACAGCTCTGCCAGTAGAAAATGTTAGCATTTTATGTTTCTGCAAACCACAAGTATGAACATATTTGCATATTTCATACAGCACAAATCATATCAAGGAATCTTAAGGAATGTAACACATGAGCAGATTTTGTCATTGGTAATAAGAAGGGTTGATGGATGTCATGTCACCTAGGTAAGACACCTGTCAAGCTGCCGACCACTGTTTGAAACCAACAACAAAACAGCTTATTTTTTTGTAAGTCATTGCTGCATTTCCAGTGTCTTTTTAGCCAACAAACGTGGGTGTTTTTTAGCCACCTGTCACCACGTATCCTGACAGGATAGTGCAACAAAAAGCGGATGCTTTGTCCAAGATATTACTGCAATTCAAGCCAGGATAGGGCCATCAAAAGCAGGTATTTTCAGACAAAACATGATATTCTCTATAGTTTCTGTGCCTAAGCTAACCATATGTTAACTACAACGTTGTTGAAATGTACACTTTAAATGGATCCACCACATAATACCATTTAAATGTAACATATTGGTGGTGTGCAGAGACAATGCCAACAATTATTCTGGATATTGGGTTGCAGTATAACGTATAGAGCCAAATTTAGATACAGATTCAGGGAGCAAATATTATAACCATCATATCTATTCTTGTCTTACAGTAGTGCTAAGTTGCTATATAGTGAAATAATGAAGTTCAGTATCTTACCAGTGACTGCAGTAATGTTTAGTCCACTGCTTCTGACGTTCTCAAACACAGAGAAGAGAGTGAATGTGTATTTAGCTCCAGCAGTGAGAGATGAGACTGTGTGAGTTACTGGTCCATCTCCATCTGGTGCACTGATGTTTATCTGTGTACCATTAAACTGGAGAATAAAGCTGACATTGTTGTTGACTTGATTCCACTGCAGAGTGATACTGGTCTCATCTTGTCCTGTTGATCTGGCACTCTCAGGATTTGTAGGAGCTAAGAAAGAAAACAAGCAGTGAATGATTTTATCAACTTGCACCCTCTAGTTGTTAAAATGATCTATGCCACATCCCAGATGACAAATCAATGCTCACTATGAGAGACAGAAAAGTGCATCAGGTATTTGCATGAGAAAGAATTATCTTTGTGTCTCAAAGTTTCACATTTTATACAGAACTTAAACAGATCACACAGCACTTGAGAACAGACATGCACTCGAAAATAAAATGACTAATAAAATTTAAAGGACTCTAAAATATGTTTTTGCTGTGTGAGTATAAGTTTATACCGTGCAGGTGAAAATAATTAGTGAAATTTAAATGGAAATTCAATGAATGAATATTATACTCATCAAATGTATTCTCAGGTTACAGTAGTGCTGAGTTGCTACACAGCAAAGAAATACAATTACGTATCTTACCAGTGACTGCAGTAATGTTTAGTCCACTGCTTCTGACGTTCTCAAACACAGAGAAGAGAGTGAATGTGTATTTAGTTCCAGCAGTGAGAGATGAGACTGTGTGAGTCACTGGTCCATCTCCATCTGGTGCACTGATGTTTATCTGTGTACCATTAAACTGGAGAATAAAGCTGACATTGTCGTTGACTTTATTCCACTGTAGAGTGACACTGGTCTCATCTTGTCCTGTTGCTCTGAAGCTTTCTGCATTTGCAGGAGCTGAGAAAGAAAACAAGCATTGAATAATTTGGTGAACTCACACCCTTCGGGTGATACAATGATCCACTAGACATCCCCACATTGAAATTAACGATCACTAGTAGAGAGAGAAAAGTGCAACAGGTGTTTGTATTAGAAAGAATTCTCTTTGTGAATCAAATTGTCACATTATATACACAACTTAAACAGATCACACAGCACTTGAGAACAGATATGTACTCAAACCTTAAAATACTATCACAGCTTAATGGACACTCAAATGTGACCTTCATGTGTGAATATAAGATTTAACTGTGCAGTAAAATTCAGTATCAAAGGAGCTCTATACGACCTTCACAATATTTGTATGAGTCAGAGTCTGATTTAAGTTGTTTGCACACGGTAACAACATGCACAACATCAAACAGACTGAGCCAGCCTGGCAGCTCGCTGCTAACAGTGCTAACAATGGCAACAGCACCGAAGGAGCTAACAGTGTTAACCTGGGGGGAACCAGATGAAGAGGCTAAAGCTTATGCAACAATGCGACTGGTCAGGACAGAGTTATCAGCGGTAACCACTGTATGAGTGAAGTGTAGCGTTGCATTGATTAGCTAGTGTGTGTGATACACACACAGGGACTCAAAGTAACTAATATGCAAGTGCTGCCAGACCATCTACCACAACAACAAACAGAGAAGCCCAGATAACAACACACACAGATGGCATGTTACCTCATTCACTGTTCAGAAAACCATTACTCCAGTTTATTTGTATGGCACAAATAGTTGGGTGCTATATAAATGCTCTAAATGTCATTTACAGAACCTTGATTTAAAGTTTTAATGCAGAGTCAGTGACTTAATATTATACATATTAAAACTATATTTGTGCAACAGAAGTGCTGTGTAACTATAATGCAAAGAAATAAAGTCTAGTATCCTTACCAGTGACTGCAGTAATGTTTAGTCCACTGCTTCTGACGTTCTCAAACACAGAGAAGAGAGTGAATGTGTATTTAGTTCCAGCAGTGAGAGATGAGACTGTGTGAGTTACTGGTCCATCTCCATCTGGTGCACTGATGTTTATCTGTGTACCATTAAACTGGAGAATAAAGCTGACATTGTTGTTGACTTTATTCCACTGCAGAGTGATACTGGTCTCATCTTGTCCTGTTGATCTGAAGCTTTCTGGATTTTCAGGAGCTGAGAAAGAAAACAAGCAGTGAATGATTTTATCAACTTGCACCCTCTAGTTGTTACAATGATCCATGTCACATCCCAGATGACAAATCAATGCTCACTGTGAGAGACAGAAAAATGCATCAGGTATTTGCATGAGAAAGAATTATCTTTGTGAATCAAAGTGTCACCTTATATACAGAACTTAAACAGATCACACAGCACCTGAGAACAGATATGTACTCAAACATAAGATCACTATTGAAATTTAAAGGACTCTTAAAATTGATCTTCCTGTGTGAATACAAAATTTAACTGTGCAGGTGAATATAATTAGTTACATTTAGATGCAGTTCAATGACTGAATATTATACCCATCAAATATATTCTCATACTACAATTGTGCTGAGTTGCTATAAAGCAAAGAAATTAGGTTTAGCATCTTACCAGTGACTGCAGTAATGTTTAGTCCACTGCTTCTGACGTTCTCAAACACAGAGAAGAGAGTGAATGTGTATTTAGTTCCAGCAGTGAGAGATGAGACTGTGTGAGTTACTGGTCCATCTCCATCTGGTGCAGGGATGTTTATCTGTGTACCATTAAACTGGAGAATAAAGCTGACATTGTTGTTGACTTTATTCCACTGCAGAGTGATACTGGTCTCATCTTGTCTGGTTGATCTGAAGCTTCTTGCATTCAGAGGAGCTGAGACAAAAGACAGAAGTTTTATACTTTAAAACATAACATTATTTGTAAAAAATAAATAAATAAAAAATGGAAAAGCTGAGAAGGAAAAGGAGCAGTGAGAATGTCTGATTGTCAGTAAAATTGCAAAAATCCCTCTGACTGTTGAGGGTGCTCCATTTTGCATCCCAACATGGACTAAAACTTATTGTGTGTAAGAGACTGTTTTAAATGGACATGCAGGTATGGCATTTGTTGTGAAGTAGCAAATTAATTTCATAGATTTTACACACATCATAAAGGAATTGGTTTAACACTGGTGCAATGATAAGCAAATGATGGCTAGCTGGAGTCAAACTAATGTGGTGACATATCTTACCAGTGACTGCAGTAATGTTTAGTCCACTGCTTCTGACGTTGTCAAACACAGAGAAGAGAGTGAATGTGTATTTAGTTCCAGCAGTGAGAGATGAGACTGTGTGAGTTACTGGTCCATCTCCATCTGGTGCACTGATGTTTATCTGTGTACCATTAAACTGGAGAATAAAGCTGATATTGTTGTTGACTTTATTCCACTGCAGAGTGATACTGGTCTCATCTTGTCGTATTGCTCTAAAGTTTCCTGCATTTAGAGGAGCTGAGACAGAAAGGGGCAGTGAGAGGATTTATTAACAAATGACTGCCAGTAAAAGTGTCAGTTTTCCCTTTGCCACATAAAGATGGTCCATTTTGCATCTCCATCTACTGTTTATAAAATTGAGTATTGTCAGTCAGAGACAGAACAAGTGAAAGTCCTTGAATAACTAGGATATTTTTTGTTCATTTTTCTAGATCAAGATGTCACATTTTTAGTAGCAGTCTTTACACTATAACAACAGAGGAGTACTCAACAGAGATGAAGGGTCATAATGTTGGAAAAGTTTTGATGATAATCATCCTGGGTCTAAAGTGATTTCAACATGTGGTCCAAAACAGTGCTGTGTTAAATAAACATGCAAGTAAAGAGTACTCTGTGAAATCGCTAATTTATTACACCGAAAGTATATGTCTTGGTTTGATGCTGGTGTAGTGAAAAGCATATAGTGACAACATCAGAAGACAAAGTGCATAAAAATGTAGTGACATATCTTACCAGTGACTGCAGTAATGTTTAGTCCACTGCTTCTGACGTTGTCAAACACAGAGAAGAGAGTGAATGTGTATTTAGTTCCAGCAGTGAGAGATGAGACTGTGTGAGTTACTGGTCCATCTCCATCTGGTGCACTGATGTTTATCTGTGTACCATTAAACAGGAGAATAAAGCTGACATTGTTGTTGACTTTATTCCACTGCAGAGTGATACTGGTCTCATCTTGTCCTGTTGATCTGAAGCTTTCTGGATTTTCAGGAGCTGAGACAGAAAGGGGCAGTGACAACAGTTATTAACAAATGACTGCCAGTAAAAGTATCAGTTTTCCCTTTGCCACATAAAGATGGTCCAGTTTGCATCCCCATCTACTGTTTATAAAATTGAATACTGTCAGTCAGAGACAGAGCAAGTGAAAGTCTTTGAATTACTGAGATTTTATTTTTCTAGATCAAGATGTCACATCTTTTAGTAGTACCCATTACACTTTGACATCAGAGAAGTACTCAACAATTAATGAAGGATCATAGTGTTGCAAAAGTGCTGATGATAATCATCCTGGGTTTAGAGGGAATTTACTGTGTGACCCAAAACAGTGCTGTGTTAAATAAACATGCAAGTAAAGAGTATGCTGTAAAATCGCTAATTCTTTACACCCAACATATATGTCTTGATTTTATGCAAGTGTAGTGAAAGGCAGATGGTGAAAAAAATCAGAGGACACAGTATATAAAAATGTAGTGACATATCTTACCAGTGACTGCAGTAATGTTTAGTCCACTGCTTCTGACGTTCTCAAACACAGAGAAGAGAGTGAATGTGTATTTAGTTCCAGCAGTGAGAGATGAGACTGTGTGAGTTACTGGTCCATCTCCATCTGGTGCAGGGATGTTTATCTGTGTACCATTAAACTGGAGAATAAAGCTGACGTTGTTGTTGACTTGATACCACTGCAGAGTGATACTGGTCTCATCTTGTCCTGTTGATCTGAAGCTTTCTGGATTTTCAGGAGCTGAGACAGAAAAAGAACAGTGATCAAATTTATTTCAAAATGACTGCCAATAAAATTGTCAATGTCTAGCTGTTAAAGTGGGTCTATTTTGTATCCCAACAATCATTGTAATAATATGGGCATCTGACAAAAAGAAGTAGGTGGTATAAAAATAACAACACATTTTTGGACCCCCCTGGTCACTGATCACACAGCTGATCAATTGAGCCGAGCACACTCACAGCAGCAGCACAGTAAGAGAGGCAGGCAAACAGAGCTGAGTTTCTCCTCACAGCACCAAAGTGTCTGAATTAACAGTCAAATGTTCAGCAGTGCACAGTGACTTATTTAGACTTCTACAGACTGCTTTCTCTTAGTTTCAGTTTTAGACAGATAAGGTTGCTGGCCCTGACAATATTCCACCAGAAGCCCTTAAAGCAGATCCAAACTTGTCAACAGACAGGCTCTATAGCTTATTTGGGAAATTTTGGAAAGAGGCAAAGACACCAACAGAGTGGGCATAGTCACACTGTGAAACTACCAAAGCAAGGTAACCAGAGAAAACGCAGTAACTACTGAGGGATCACCCTACTTTCTGTTCCTAGCAAAATCCTCAACCAGGTCATCATGTGGGAGCAGCTGGATGTCCTTGACTTTCAGGATGACAGCTCTCCTTTCACACACACAGATACAAATGCAGGGAAAGACAAGCAGACTCTCACAAGCTGCTTCAAAACCTGGTCTGACACCCAATACTGCAAAGACACAGGTCATGAAGATCCACTCCAAACCCAGCAACCCCATCATCATACACGACAAGGCCCGAGAGGAGGTAGAAAAATTCACATACTTGGGCAGCGCTGTGGACACCGGTGGAGGGACAGAGGCTGACATAAAGAGCAGGATCAATAAGGCTAACACATATCAATCAACACCAAAATACTGATGATAATTCCAGTGTGAAGCAGGTGTTGGTGTATGGATCCAGGTCATGGAGAACAACAAAACACACAACAAACAGGCTGCAAATATTCATGAACACCTGCCTCAAGAGAATGTTTAACATCTGGTTGATAGACAAAGTAAGCACTGCAGACCTGTGGAAAAGAACAAACCAGGAATCCACTGACTCACAAATTCAAGTAGAAAGTGGAGTTGGATTAGACACACCCCTTAGAAAACCTGCCACAAACATCACCCGGCAAGCCCTAAAATGGAACCCACAAGGAACTAGGAAAAGAGGTTGCCGCGAGAACAGCTAGAGAGGAGGTGTCCAGACAGATATATCTAGGAGCAGGCTAAGCTGGGAAGATCTAGAGCGAACCGCCAACAACCAAGTATAATGGAGGACATTTGTCAATGACCTATGCTTCCTAGAGGAGTAAAGAACTTAAGTCAAGTTAAGTCAAGTTTAGTCAGACTTTGGATGGAATTATTTATACATATGAGGAGGCACCACTTGGTGTCTCTCCTTTCATCCAGCGCTGTGCGTTCATTATTATTACCGAGGGCGAATTTAGTCATGTGGGGGCCCCAAACAAACTGCCTTGTTATATTATTTTCAGCCTACTCTCTAACTTAGAATGTTGGTAGGCTGTTGCCAGTTGTAGAAAACGTACTCAAAACTTGTTTAAAAAAAACAAAAAAAACAACTTTAAATAGGAAGTTAAAGTCAAAGTCCTACATTCAGGAGAGGTATTATTAGCACAATGTATTTACACTTACTTAAAGTGTGTTCAGGTTGGAGCTTTTAATTCTTATCTAATGCTGGATCGCTTAATAAATAATAATGCATCTTATTTTAATTGTTATATTTTGTGAGTAAAAATCAAAATCTGCATCAAAAGCATAAACATTTCCCGTCAGGTAAATGTATGGACGCTGGTCCATACTGGGCCCTTTTAGTTGGGGGCCTAATGGTAAAGCCAGCAACTATGTATCTTTTCATGTTTGCTCCCACATTTTAAAACATAATCAGGCACTAATGTAAATATATAATTTGAAAGTCAAGTTGAAGTCTAATTGATGACCGCTGCAAATATTTTTTGACAACAGAGATGCACTCTACAATAAACGTGGAATCGGAATGATAGGAGAGTAGTCTCATCCCGTCGTTCTGTTCTGAAGATTTCTCCGTTTGGAGGAACTGAGAAGGAAAAGGAGCAGTGAAAATAATTACTAACAAAGGACTGCCAGTAAATGTTCCCTCTGGCTGCTAAACATGGCCCATTCACACTTTGACAACAGAGATGTACTTGACAATAAATGAAGAATCATGTCAGAAAAGTTTTAAAAATAATCATTCTGGCTCAAAAATACTTTTACTGTATGGGCCAAAACAGTGAAAAGCAGATGATGGCAAGATCAGGAGAAACAGTGCATCAAAATGTAGTGACATATCTTACCAGTGACTGCAGTAATGTTTAGTCCACTGCTTCTGACGTTGTCAAACACAGAGAAGAGAGTGAATGTGTATTTAGTTCCAGCAGTGAGAGATGAGACTGTGTGAGTTACTGGTCCATCTCCATCTGGTGCAGGGATGTTTATCTGTGTACCATTAAACTGGAGAATAAAGCTGACGTTGTTGTTGACTTTATTCCACTGCAGACTGATACTGGTCTTATGATGTCCTGTTGATCTGAAGCTTTCTGCATTTAGAGGAGCTAAAACAAAAGAGAGGTTTTATACTTTAAAACACAACATTATCTGTAAAAAAAAAAAATGGAGAAGCTGAGAAGGGAAAGTTGTGGTGAGAATAATTATTAATAAAGCAGTGTCAGAAAAAAATGCACATCTTTTGTCTGGCTGCTAAAGATGGTCCATTTTGCATCCCACATGGATTAAAACTTGTTGTGTGTAAGAGATGTTTTACATGAACATGCAAATACAGTGTATGTTGTGAAGTAGCAAATTAATTTATTGAATATTATACCCAGCAGTGCACCCGGTTTAACACTGGTGCACTGATAAGCAAATGATGGCTAGTTGGAGTGTACGCTAATGAAGTGACATATCTTACCAGTGACTGCAGTAATGTTTAGTCCACTGCTTGTGACGTTCTCAAACACAGTGAAGAGAGTGAATGTGTATTTAGTTCCAGCAGTGAGAGATGACACTGTGTGAGTCACTGGTCCATCTCCATCTGGTGCACTGATGTTTATCTGTGTACCATTAAACTGGAGAATAAAGCTGACATTGTTGTTGACTTGATTCCACTGCAGAGTGATACTGGTCTCATCTTGTCCTGTTGATCTGAAGTTTCCTGCATTTAGAGGAGCTGAGACAGAAAGGACAACTTATAGGACAGAAAGCTGTATATTTATATGGACTTTTTCAAATTTGACAACATAAACACTCTAAATGGGTCCTTTTGTATTTTCTGTTGGAATGTTTTGCAGTGTTTGTGAATGACATCAGGACACCAGGAATGACAGGAATTAAACATGGACCCAAGCTGTTGCCTGGCAATGCTATTCCAGTGAGACAACCAAATGTAGTACAGCTTCTGAACAGCATTTAGCATAATGCAGAGGAACTGTAGAAATACACAACATTCTTGCTTTACCTTCATTTACACACTGCTGTCTTCAGTGAAAATTTGATCTTAAAGTTCCCATATACAATTTTTAATATACATCATAGACTGCCTTAATCAAACAATGAACCTCTATACAATACGTAACCAGAAATTAGATGCATTACTTGTTTGGTAACAGATGAATGGGAAAGTGTAGAAACAGTTATCATCTGACCACCGCCCTGAGTCGCTGAACATTGTAGTTACACATTCTCCTGCGCTCAAGTCTGGTTGCCCGTTGGCCCAGTGTCGAAACAGAGAGGAGCTCCCATCAGACCAAAGTTTTTCACGGTGCAGACCGATCCACAAAAGGCTGCTAGACGAGCTGTTGCCTCTGATGATGTCACTTTCCTCCTGATTTCGTATACTGAGAGAAACATCATATATGGTTGTAACTGGAGAGGTAAAACATAATATACGAAAAAAAAAAAACCCAACCCACTGCACATTGCTATGCATTGTTAGTAATTGTAAATATAATATGGTGCCTTATATGATTAACTGAGGGTGTTTTGGGATTAAGTGTCCAACTACATTTAATCAAAACTACTTAGAAACAGTGCAACATAGTCACCCCACAATGTAGGTGTATAACTGCTGCTAGATTTCCACAACTAATATTGCCATACTCATCCTTCCATGACCTCAGGTCCCAGAGCCTTACAGTCATAAAACTAAGGATGAAAAATACATAACTTGCTCTTCAGGAAGGGAGGGATTAAAAGTAAATTAAGGACAAGACAAATCAGCAGGACAGATATAAAAAGCCTGGGTGCATTTTTGGATGATGCTGGTTGTTTTGGGAACATTCTCATGATGGGATTTTAATCACAATAATAAATAAGCCTTATTTCATGAACAACACATCAAAACTTAAAGGTCCAGTGTGCAGGATTTAGGGACATCTATTGCCAGAAATAGTATATAATATTCATAACTATGTTTTCATTAGTGTATAATCAGCTAAAAATAAGAATAGTTGTGTTTTCATTACCTCAGAATAAGTTGTTTATATCTACATACGAAGCTGGTTCTCCTCTAGGTGGTCATGTTACTACAGTAGCCCAGAATGGACAAATCAAACACTGGCTTAAGATAGCGCCACTGGTGTTTTCGTGTTGGGCACCACAGTTCTTCTACACGCTTGGCACATGGTAAGAGTTTTGCAACCTCACTGCTAGATGCAACTGAAGCCTACAGTCTAGACCAGTAAGTAGTTGTTTCAGTGCAGACACACTATGTCCTGGAGTCTTTATTAGTGCATACTGTACCTGGCTAGATCGACATAATTCTCCCTGCAGAACCTCTGAGCTTCAGTCCAATTGGAATATGTGTTGACCTCAACAAAGGATGATGTGCCATTTACTGTACCTGGAAATAAATGGATGAAGATAAGATACAAAAAGGGTTGTGATGAACCCAACACTCCATTTTGATCTGGATTCAGTATAACATATCGCTCATGTCATCCCCACATAAGAAATACACAGACATGGTGAGATATTTCTGAAATGTCATGTAGAGGATCGATTCCAAGATGGCGCCTGTTGCAGCAGTTGCTCTCTTTTATGCCACTGCTAATCATTATTTGCCATTTCTTGTATTTTTGTATTTTTTGCATGCCTGTTTTTTTTTTGGTTTTTTTTTATCGGACTCTTTCTCTTCTTAACTGCTGTAACACTGGAATTTTTCAATTGTGGGATCAATAAAGGTGTATCTTATCTGATTTGGGCTTTTCTTCATTCTTAAGCCATAAGAAAACTTACCGTTGTAGCACACAAAGTGTCGTAAATGGATGCACTCAGTTACTACCCAAGTGCCAAGGGACCCATGAACCTCCACACACTGCTGTTGTGCTCTAATATTGTTAGGCTGACTCTCATCCCAGTTTCTAAATTCTGTCTCTCCTTCATCGTAGAAGCTGCTGTCACTCAGGGACCATCTCCAGCTGCTCACCAAATCATGGTTGAGACCTATCCAAGCCTTGCCTGGTCATAGAGATGTTCATTATAAAGAAAAAGAAAAAGAAAAAACCACAATTAAAAAATGTTTTCAAATGGTGATTATACAAAAAGTAGATCCAACCAGGTTATCTAAGTGGTTAACTAGACACTTAGAACAAGCATGACAGCACACCTTCCTCATTACTAAAGCTATACGCCATTTCTATGGCAACATTGTAATTTCTAGAGCTGTGTCAAAAAAACAGTAGACCACAATATTGATACCAAATGGATCATTTTGTTGTGTATTTTGATTAAAATCAACTTTCTTCAATGAAGATCATTTATGGTGCTGCGAGATTGCTGCTACACCACCCTTTTTACACAGTTGTGTGCCTCCCTTGTGTGCAGCAAGTTGGAGAGCAGACAGTTTTGCGACCGTAGTGAGAATGTTGTGTTTTTACAGGCTATATGCCAACAAATATGGATTAATGCTGAATATTTTGTTAAATAAAAACATGAATTGGAAATAAATATATCCATCTTTATTCAATCATATTGTGACCTTTGGATGAAACAACTCTCTAGAGTTAACTGTTTTTGGAAATGCATCACATCAGCTGATGATTTGATGGTGAAGTGACTGGATAATGGGGTAATGCCTTAAAAAATCCTACATGTGAAGTTCACTGATGTAGTAGCTAAATCTATCAATGGACAAGTTACTATTTTCAGCAGTAAACAAGATTTATCGAACAAGGCAGTTTTGTGTTTAAGTGTGGTATTTATTCTGTTGGAGAATCCCACAATCTCTACAAAACAATAACATTACCTCACGTTTGCTGGCTGACTTGACAGGGTCTAAAATCATCGATGCTAGGGTATCACACAGTAAATTTGGTTTTATCACATATAGGAATCGACTGACGTGACTTCAGTTTTCCAGTCATTAGCCAGAACCCATGTAATTCCATGGAAATGGAAGTAACACGAGCAAAAAGCATTTTATTTTGAGAGCCAGTTGCACCACAATATGAATACATTTTAGTTATATCTTTTATGTTGGTGGTAGCTGTTGTATAATGACAATATTACACTCAAGGGTGAGCTTTACTGTCATTAATGGCACTTCAGAGATGTAATCGAACCTGGGCGCTTGGTGCCAATAATGACAGTAAAGCACACCCTCTTGTGTAATACTGCTTAAATAGACCTAAGATGTAAATTGTTCTTCTGAACATCACTTAAATTACCATACTGTATGTGGCTCCTGTATTTTCATTGAGGGCCTTTGTTCTTTCACATTTCACTTTATCACATTTTAGCATTTTATCTGTGTATGTTATGTATATGATTCCAGTATTGAAAACTTGCCTGTGTAGTTTGATGTGGTGCTGATAATGGCACTGACGTCAGCTGTGTTTTCTGCAGTAGCCAGGTCAGTGTAGAACTGTTGGCAAAAGCTCTGAGCTTCAGTCCAGTTCAGTGGTGTGCTCACAAAGTGGTACTGACGAGTTTGGGCAGAGGCAATATTGATCAGTGCTCCTAAAACAAAGCATATACATTTTTATATTACTTACTTTTTTAAATATAGCATGTAGACTCTTTTTTTTTTTTACAATGTATGTGGATAGACACTGCTTGAGGTGGGTTAAACAACATTACTGTGGGGTTTTACAGAGCTTCTTCCTCACTGATGACAGCTGGATTTAATGACTTAACAATTTGCCAGTCAGCTTGAGCCAGATCAAGTTTCAGTCTGTCTCAGCAGAGCAGTTTTCACTGTTCATCTCTGACATTAAAAAAGACACAGTTCAAATACCAGCTGAAAGTGAGCAGAAAGCATGAATTGTTAATTCATTGGACTCTAGTGAGTATCTATTCATTGACATATTTGTCACTGTACCCTTATCTTCATTTGCGATCGTTGTTTGGTGACACCTGTAGTTGCTCCATGCCCTCCCAGATTCGAATTCCTCATATGTTTACAGTCCATCTATATTTCTTTATCCTGATTGTGAAACTGTAATTTTCTGCATTGGTCTATTCTGTACACACAGTACATATCGCATGTCTGTTCATCCTGGGAAGAGTTTTTCTTTGTACAATCAAGTGTCTACAGACAAAGGGTGTTGTATGCTGTACAGACTGAAAAGCCCCTTAAGGCGAATTTGTCATTTGTGATATTAAGGAGGAACAATCAATAAAAACAGTCATAAATAGAAGAATGTAAGTACAATTCAGAAGAGCATACAATATTGTGACAACATCATAACACTAAAAGCATTGCACAAATGACAAAGTCAGACATGTCATCCTAATGATAATTAAAGAGCAAAAGAAAAGAGATGGGATATGTGGAATAGATAGCAGTGACTGGTCACCAGATCTAAGGGGTAAGGAGGTGGAATAGGGGATTAGCAGTTCAGAGATGTAAGCAGGTATGTGTCCATACAGCGTTTTATAAACAAATAAAAGAATTTTAAAATTCTGTATTTCACTGGTAACCAGTGAAGAGAGGCCAGTACTGGGGTGATATGGTCTCTCTTCCTGACACCAGTGAGGATTCTTGCTGCTGCATTTTGAACAAGCTGCAGGCGGGATAGGGCTGACTGACTGATTCCTACAAAGAGGGAATTGCAAATAAGCGAGAAGAAATAAAAGCAGGGCTAAAATCTCTTAATCTTTGAAAGGAAAGGTTTTAATTTTGCAAGTGGCCTCAGATGGTAAAAGCCAGTGCTAACGACTGAGTTGATTTGTTCATCAAATTTAAAACCAGAGTCAAAGAATATTGGGCCATAAATTTACTTGACTGGACTTGAAAATGATCAAAACTCTAGTTACCCTGTAAGAAAACATTTTCTGCACTTAGAATTCCTGGTCTAAAAAACTGCACTGGAATATTTTATCTCAACTGTTGATATCACAAACATTAAAATAACAGTTGCCATCATTTTGGGCATTGTCTGTCTTCTGAGTTGTCTCTTTGTCTCAGTTCAAAGTTCAAAGACAAACAAGAACAACAAAACAGCAAAAAAGAGACACTAACCTGTGAGCACAAAGATGATCTGCCAATAATCCATGATTCAAACCTTTTAAAAATGCATTTGAAGAGATAAACAATGTTAATTATTTACCTCTAAAAGATGTAAGCAAACTCTATTTATCTAATCACGTGAGATAACTGTGGATACAGTATTTACAGTAGATGCCCAAAACATTTCCTGGAAGAATATGGCACAGTAAATGATTCTACTCACCATTTCCTCTTAAACCTCTTCTATTTAAAAATACAGCCCTGTGTGCTGTGTGTGCTGCTGGTACGGTAGCCAAGTACTTGTTTGAAGTTCAGTGCTCAGCTGCTGTGACAAAGACAACCTTGGTAGAGGAATCAGGAAGTAACAGCTAAACCTGACAATACTCTTCTTTTTTCTTCTTTGAAAGGCACTACTGGAAAGGTATGCAGACATGGGCAAACCCAACCTGTCTATCTCTGTGTGCTCATCCCCCTTTCTGTCACGCTACACAGCACAGAGCAGTGTCTTTTGTCATGTACATAACTGGTTGTCATGGGTAAAAGTATTTACACTGAATGTCACGCCATTTGTTTACTCACATGTATGGTACTTTTGAGCATGTTGTGTTACTTTTACTGAGCATGTTTCATTGAAAATTATTGCATCACTGCTTTTTAGATCAAATCCATCGCATTTTATAGAGATTCCCAACATCAATATTATGTTGATTCATTTTGCACATTGTTAATGCTATGTAGAAAAGAAAAGAAAAAAATTATTTTATTATATACTTGAATAATATAATTATTTTAAAATTGTTACACCATCAGTTTCACCAAAAATGCATCAAAGTAACTTCAGTATCTCCCTCTGGTTAAAATGACTGTATAATGTTATGATTAACCTGCTGTTCACCTCCCTCCTAATATTATAAAGGGGTTTTCCTTAGAGGAAGCAGTTGCCCACAGATGCCATGGGATTTCCCCCTGCCCCTCTCTTAAACATATGTAGCCCTGCAAGCAGGACTGACAAGAGACATTTTAATGTGTAAAAGTTGTACATTATGATCATTATTACTTCTCTCCGTCTTATCTTGACTTATCTATTTTGATTTACTTTGGTATATTTACTTAGTCACAGTCATTCTAGTATCACAAAAATAGTTATTTTTCTGTTAAATATTTCTGATCAAGGTATTTGAATTTGGAAAATAGATTGCACATTTCAGTTTTTCCTGTTGGTCAGATTAGAGATTAGTTTTCACCTGGGGCACTTAGTCTAAATGTACAGATCATGGTATGCTGTGGTTGGAAGTTACACTGCTTCCTTGTGACCATTAAGACATTGTGACCCACTTTTATGAAAAACATCTACAAAACTAATGGTATTACATGACACAGTGCATCTATGATTCCTGATTAATCAACCAACAACATATTGTTTGAATATGAATATCACTTTCATGAGCAGGTCTTTATGGGATTCTCCATTTTCATATTTACAGTTTAGTGATACTGTCCTTAGTCTGTGTGAGACACAGTCACTATTACTGTACAGTGAGCACTTTCAGATTTTATCTTAGTGGTTTTAGTAGTGCCTCTTAATCTGACGGAACATATTGTGTCTAAAATACTCTGTAACTGTGAATTTATCTTTAAAGCATATCCTCTCCTTAAAAATGTAACCATCAAGGCAACTGCATAAAAAAGTAAATAAAACCAGAATTGAACAATGATTTGTCCGTTTACTGTAAATTACACAATACTTACCGAGAGAGGTGAAATAAATGCAGTTAAATATCAAATACTAATATACTTATCAGTGCTGTGTCTGTAATGCTCTACTGCCTCTTGTGGTTGGGACTGGAACTGCATTTTGTCTAGTAGATTTAGTTTAAGGGAGGTATTGTACCTGTCCATCCCCTTTAGGAAGCAACACCACTTCTGTACACCACATAATGACCAAGAGATCAAGGTCCGCCACAGGACTCACCTGAAGCTTGAGGGGATTCACAGTCTTATTTAATGATACTTAGTGGTTTAATTGCCTGACTAAACAATGGTCCCTTAGTGTGACAAACCACCCTGCATCCTAATGTTGTCTGCAAGATTGCTGAAGCATTTTTCCTCAGAGAGCAAGCTGGCCCATGACAGCCAGGAAGGCATACTCATGCTTCATGTGGGCCAACTCCTCCTGCAACTTCATTACATTGACTACAAGCTGCTGACACACAAAGAGATGGAATGCAAATGTATGTTCATATGTAGCACTTCCCGCTTCTGTTCAGGTAAACATTGTGTACCTTCACATGTGGGAAGTGCCCAGTTATACCACATTCTTCCACTACATAACTTGCTCACAGGCATTTTGAAGGCAGCTGTCATGACAGTTCAAGGGTAACTTCCTGAATGCATACCTCCATATCTGAATGTTACGCTACATGACTTGAGGTGAGCCAACCACTTTTAGCCTGTGTATATGTATGTATATCTATCTATATCTATATCTCTCTATCTCTATCTGTCTCTATCTATATCTATCTCTCTCTATCTATATCTATACACACACCGATCAGCCAAAACATTGAAACCACTGACAGGTGAGGTGAATAACTATTTTAATAATCATTTTGTTTCAATGCATTGTTGTGCTGTGAAACCTTTGGTTCTGGCATTCATGTGAATACCACCTGACATGTTCCACCCACTCAAACACTGTTGCAGACCAAGTACATCCCCTCATGGCAACAGTACTCCCCAATAGCAGTGGCCCCCCAGCAGGATAATGCACCATGCTACACTGCAAACATCACTCAGGAATGACCCAAGGAATGTGACAAAGACCTCAAAGTATCAACCTGGCCTCCAAATTCCCCAGATCCCTATATGAATGAGCATCTGTGCCACGTGCCATTAACCCACCTCACAACCCACTGGACTAAATGGATCTGTCACCAACACACTGGTGCCAGACACCAGACACTCACAGAGATCCTGTGTCCATGCCTCGACAGGTCAGAACTAAGTCCTATCCAAGGAGGCCCCACCTTGGATTAGGGGTACATCTGGGGTACCAGATGTCATGCACCACAGGCCATTTCTAAACAGTTTTTGTAGTGTGGCATGTTGCTTTTTTCTGCTGGGGGGCCAGTGCCACTGCAACTGTGTTTGAGTGGAACATGCCAGAACCAAAGGTTTCCCAGCAGAACAATGTATTGGAACAAAATAATCAAAGTTCTTCACTTCACCTGTCAGTGATTGTAATGTTTTGGCTGATCGCTGTCTGTCTGTCTATACAAGTTTCTTCCAAATAGTGAACTTATCAATGTAACCATGGTAACGGTATTGTTATTGTTGAATATCCTCAGACCTTAAGTGCATTTCATTGTTGGCATTTCTGCTCCATTTTGCTAGTAGTCCCCAGCCCTGCCATGTTACAGCATCAGTAAACTACTACAGCCCATATCAGCCAAACATTAAATAATGAAAAATTTACCAGTAAAACTATAATTCTAATATTCGAATGTTTTTTTGTCTGTTGATGAGTATCATGTTAAAAAGCATCCTGGCATCTACAGGATACAAACTGTGTCCAACATGATATCAATGTCACCCAGTGCACATATTTAAATAATTTGTAAGTTAATTTTGTGGATTTATAAAAACCTGCACCTGTTTTTGACTAATTCACTGACCACTATGACAAATAAATCTGATCTATCAGCTCACCCTCTGGTGTGGCACCAGTGTAATTCATTTTAGTTCCAGCAAGGGGTGCTCAGCATCAGATTTATACAGTAGCCTATTAAGTCACAATGATACCATAGTAAATGTACAAAGGTGTTATACACATATTCAGCAGTAAATATATAGGCTCTAAACACAATACACATACATCTGTAACAAATCAGTACTATTGTAAGTGTACAATAGGTAAAAACTGTGTTTCATTGAGTATTATATTACAAAAGGCAGAAAGTAAAACAGCAATTTAGCTGAAACCTTTCAGAGACATACAGTTTTAGGCCTATAAACATGACAGTTTATCAAACAGTAAAAACAAAAGTATTTTTGTAGCATCCAGAGCACAAATAACGATCAATTAAGCTACTCAACCAAAACATTCCCCACATCTCAAAAATCCCCAAATGATTCAAGTATGAAAAGTGAGGCTAGGACTACATGGTCCTTGAGTGTGACTGTCAAGCTACTCAGTCACTCACTCAACACACACACACACCTTGCTTATCTTGCTTACGGGAGGAGAGTGCGCCTGTGCGGACTGAAGACTGGAGGCAGATGGTGCCTTCATGGCTACTGGAAAAATCTAAACTAAAAGAGAAAACACTAAAAAAACAAAAAGAAATGGTTGGTAAGTGAGTAAGCTGACATTTCCTTTGAAAAGGAAAATGCCTGAGACTGCTGTAAATTGTTATTAAGTAGCACTGAGGGTCAGTGTAACGCTTATTTTGTCAATTTTCTATACAAGAGGTAAAAATTAGGTAATTGAAAAATTTTACTCCACTTTCTTTTTTAGGATTTTTAATATAAAACAAACACACAGCACATATGTAATTTGATTTGCTTTCAGATTCTAGAGTATTCTTAATAGCAAAACTATTATTGTAATGTAACTTGTTTATTTTGATGGGCCTGTTAAGAAGGGCAAGAAGACAGGTCTTATTACAAAGAGCGTGTTCTAGTGATAGTCAAACTGAGCAGCCACTTGAGTCAGCTGCTGGGCCCTTCTTTCACCATGAGATGACATGTAAGTGAGCCGTCCAGAAGTAAACTTTTAAGTGTGGCAAGCCAAAACCACCCTCATCCTTTGATTTAATTAGGTGTTTTTTGGTGATTCCTACAGTCTTGTACCTCCATATAAAGGGCATGATAAGCAAGGGATAGCGATGGGATAGCTTGGAAAAGGTAGAGAAATCATGGCAGAACTACCATTTTGATAGCATTTATTTTCCAGCCAAAGAAACAGAGAGTTTTCCAAAACTATGTTTTGCTTTAGCTGGGCAATCTTTTTCTGCTGGTTACCTGGTTTTTGTTTTTTTTAATTCCTAGATAAGTAAAGCTGCTGTAGGCTTTTTTGAAAGGAATGGTTTGCAGAAATTTTTCATAAACATCTGCAGAAATGGGCATCAACTCACTCTTCTCCCAGTTAATTAAAAGTCCTGAAAATGCGTTGTTTCTCTAATTTTCTATTTGTGGATGAATTTTGGATGGAAAACGGAAAGTTAAGAAACTTAAAATCTGAGATTTTTTATTGTGTTTATGTGTTGGGCTACAAGGGAGGGCAGGCTCTATGCAACAGACTCAACTTACACCTGATTGGTCCCTTGTCTCGCCTGCATTCAAAGATTACATCTAGTCATGGCCGCGCACACAGATACCAATGTTGTTGGTGAGTCAACATACTGGTGTCTAATGGGCTGTGACTGAACGTATCTTTACAGTATATCCTCTCCATGAAACTGTATCCAACAAGGTAACTGCATGAAAAGTAAATAAAACCAGAATTAAACAGTTTCAGTATCTTGATTGTTAATTATACAATACTTACAGATTGAGGTGAATAAATGCAGATGATAATCTGATATTAACATCATTGCTAGGACTGTAGTTTGTCCAGTACATGGAATCTTTTCAGAAAGCATTTTACCTATCCATTTACTATACTTTGTTTTTTGCAGGTGAAAGTTCCTTGTTTTGATATGTTTTCCACTTCCTCTGCCTCTTCTGTATTCACCTTGTTTGTGTTGTTGGCAAGGTTGCTGAAGCACTTTTCCTCGGAGAGTAAGCTGGCCCATGACAGCCAGGATGGTGTACTCATGCTTCATGAGGGCAAACTCCTCCTGCAGCTTCGCTACACTGGCGAGATGCTGCTGACACACACAAACAGATGGATGGACACATGAAAGCCAAAAGGGTTTCACACAGAGTAGGCGAACTGAGCAACATACAGTAGGCAGACAAATCCCACAACATAACTCAGCAAAAGAAATAAATGACAGCACCTTGGAAAAAAAAAAAAAAGGGAATACATTTTTCTTATTGAGTATTCTTAATCTAAGAGTAGTAGGAGTACAGTGCTAGTTCTGTGGATTGCAGAGATTTCAGGAACACAAAAGCAATTCATTTAAATATGTTGTTTATTGTTAAAGCTATTCTGGATTTTTTTAAAGGGAGTAGGATGTTTACCAAAGTCTCCTTTACAGGTAGAACATTACAAAATGAGGAAAATCCACAAAATACATCCAGGTGCCTTCACTGAATTAATGCTAATGATACTAGGTTCACTAGTGATGCAATATGTTTTGTTTGTGGTTGATTAGTTCTCTATGTTTTGTACTTGTCATTGTGTATACATGAAATTAATAGAACCTGCTTTACAGTGTGAATAATATATTGTAAGAATCTGAGTGCCACTAAACATGTTACAAAAAAGCAAATGTATGGTAGAATGCAGCACACCTTGCTTGTTTCAGGTAAATATTGTGTACCTTCACACCTGGGAAAACCCAGTTACTAAAAGTAATACTAAATACTAGAAGTGTAACTGAAAAGCCAAAATGGTATGCCGCAGAAAATATTCTGATTTATGAAAATGTGTATTCACCTGCCAGTGGGCAATAGAGTGTGCCAGGAATTATGTTTTCCTGTAGGCTGACATGGAAGTTAGCATTGCCCAGGTTCCCATGTCAAAAAGCCTGTGGGATTTTTAAATTGGTTTTTGGACCATTGCAGAGAACAAGCTCTGTGGCAAACAAACGTTTATATTTACAAATTTTGTTCAGCAAAATAATCTTTACAAATGTACACCACTTTTATGATTTTGAAGCCTAAATGCAATCACCAGAAGTAACAAGCTAACATTAGGCTATAAACGAACTATGCAATGGCTGCATGACTCAGCGTCACCCCCACAATGAGGCTACAAAGTTGTGTTCAGTGTGATGACATCCTGTAGGCTCATTTAGCCACTTGTTAGCAACAGCCTATTTTAAGACACATAAAAGCTTCAGAGTTCACAAGTGGGTTATTAAATGATGTATTTGTGTAAACCACAGACCCTATTTCAGGCATCAAACCAAAAACCCATTCAAAACAACCCACTGACTTTGAGATGACAGAACTGGTAGCACAAAAATGCAAACTCATTTCCAGCTTTTAGGACTAATTTTTTGGGCACTCTATTGCCTTTTTCAAATCCGAAATCAACTTGGAAATGTCTGTGCGTAGATCACACTCATGTTCTGCCCTCTACATGCCCACATTCATTCATATGGTCAATGCAAAGCACCTAATGAATGTTGTTGCACAGAAATAAGCTTGCTGATCAGTGGTTCTTTCAGGTTAACCATGCCAACAAAAGAGTGTCTAATCGCAGATTTCAGCGATCAGACTGACTGTTTCGCACCTTCCCAAAATGACTGTGACAATCAGTGGTATCCATCACCTTGAGAAATCATTTTAAGATGAAAGTTTGATAGTTGAACAAGATTCATTTATTTATTTGAGTTTGTTATGGTGATCTTGCCCTGCATTACAATTAGGACTCATAATGAGGATATAGAGTGTAATGGCTGTGTGACAGATGTCACTTGCTTAATCTCCAAATTTTGTGAATTTACAAAATCTATATGTGCAGGTGGTGAAGATATGTGTCAGGTGACTAGAGAAGGTAAAGTGTGTGTCAGTCACTGCAACGTCTCCTGTGCGGGCTTTGTGCACACAGTTGTGTTCACTGCGGTGATTTTACCTACAAAAACTATATGAAAACAACTATACTATTGTACTATTGAGATGAATTTGATGTGAGATTTGAGTTGGCTTATAATTTTTACAATTGAAAGGTGCTTATGGAAAAGTTATGAACAAATAAAACAGCAGGACTTAATGTTTGTGATAAAGTAGATCTGCAAGTAATGTGTGATATGAAGTGAAATTAAATGTGTGAAAGACAACGCCTCTCACATTTAATTTCTACAATCTAGCCTCAACTCATCAATTCAATTCACCTCACCATCTCACTCGCCAATTTTCCCTGTCTCAAAAATGGTTTATGCAAATTGGAGAGTGTAAATACAATATGATTCCAGTGTGTGTCGGTAACAATCTGGATGGTCTGGATGATCCTCTTGAAATGTGGACTCATCAGACCACAACACACTTTTCCACTTTGTGTCTGTCCATCTCAGATGAGGCCCGGAGAGGTCGGTGGTGCTTCTGGATGATGTTGATATATGGCTTTCACTTTGCATGGTACAGTCTTAACTTGCATTTGTATATGAAGCGACAAAATGTGTTTACGGATTATGGTTTTCCAAAGTGTTCCTGAGTCCATGTTGTACTGTCCTTCATACAGTCAATTCAGTTTTTGAGAGGTCAAAGGTCACAACCATTCAGTGTTGGTTCTCAGCCTTGACCCTTAAATGCTGAGAATTCTCTAGATTCTCTGAATCATTTGATGATATATTGTTGATGGTGAAATCCCTAAATTCTTGAAGATGTCACTTTCATACCTATTAATGATACTATCGGTTGTTACCAATTAACCCGTTAACCTGTGGAATGTTCCAGCAGGGTTTTTTTGAGCATTCAACAACTTTCCCAGTCTTTTGTTGCTCCTGTCCCTACTTTTTGGGAACGTGTTACAGGCATAAAATTCAGAATAAGTGTATATTTTACAAAAAAGGTTTATCAGTTTGAACATTAAATATATTGTCTTTGGACTGTATTCATTTGAATATAAGTCAAAAAGGATTTACAAATCATTGCATTCTGTTTTTATTTATATTTTACACAATGTCTCAACTTGTTTGGAATTGGGGTTGTATTAATGCTGATACAAATATTACTAAGTACTACCTCTACTAATGAATGAATGTAACAAACCATCTTAACTTTTTGTCATGTAGTGATGACCCTGTCTTCGTTCAACTCTTAATAACATAAGTGAAAGGTCTTTAAGATTGTCTAACCCTCCCTAACCCTAACCCTTTGGCAATGTTCCATCCAAACAGATGTTTTATATTGTTTATAAGTCATGATATAACAAGACATGAGTTTAACAACCTATTCAACACCTGATTGAAGGGAATTATTTTCATATGTTCATAATGATATGACACACTACTTACTTTTTTAATCAATTATTTTTATTTTCGTTTGTTTTGTTTTTATTGAAGAAGGAAATGAAAGTTGAAAGTTGGGTGGGAGTGTTTGAAAAACTTAGACTGAGCAGGAAAGAGATTTAAACATATCTATAAACTGAAAGGAAACTTATCTCCAAACTAAAAGGAACAAATTACTTAAAAACTTATCTACAGTACATGCTAAAGTTTTTTTTGTTGGTTTGCTTTTTTTTTTTTGGAAGAAGAAGGACATCAAAGTTGAAAGTTGGGAGAGAATGTTTGAAAAACTAATACTAAGCAGGAAAGAAAGATTTAAAACTTACCTATAAACTAAAAGGAAACTTATTTCCAAACTAAAAGAAACAAATTAGTTTAAAATGTATCTACAGCACATGCAATTTTTTTAAGAAGTAAATGAAAGTTGAAAGTTGGGTGAGAGTGCTTAAAAAAACTTATCTATACTAACCTGGAAAGAAAGACTTAAAACTTATTTATAAACTGAAAGGAAACTTATCTTTAAACAAAAAGGAGCAAATGAGCTAGAAACTTACCTACAGTATGAATGATCTTTATTGTCAATGCACATGTTACAGAGCAACGAAATTTGTTTCAGTTTCAGCCCGTCCAAGGCGTTGGGGAGGGAAATAGGGATTGAGCATCTTGTCTGCATAAACATCCAGGAGAGTGGAGGGATAACCGGCCTTGGGAAGGCTGGTTATCTCGGGGAGCCAATGAAGATAACAATTGTTTTGGGTCAGGCAGACACTGCAATTTCCATCTGCCTTTGCGTTGAGAGACCAGCTGATCGCTGATCAAATCCACGATTTAGGTTTTCGGAGAGAAATGCAGAGTGAGGCTCCAATAGATCAGACAGAGACAGCACAAGACAAAGAGCAGTAAGCAGGGCAGATAAGGGCAGGGAGGGAAAGGGTGAACAAGAGGGAGGAAGAGGGAAAAAAAAGCAACTCCCAAACTAGGCTCCTGTAGGGGGGGGCACAGTGTGGGATTAGGAAAAAAAACACCTCAGCACATAAAGCATACAGGAGCGGGAGAACTGTGGGTCGCCATAACGGCTAAGAAAGTTTTTTTGTTTGTTTGGGTTTTTTTTTTTTTTTTTTTTGGAAGGACAAGGAAGTTGTAAGTTGGGTGAGAGTGTTTGAAAAACTAATACAAAGCAGAAAAGAAAGATTTAAATCTTACCTATAAACTAAAAGGAAACTTATTTCCAAACTAAAAGAAACAAATTAGTTTAAAACGTACCTACAGTACATGCATTTTTTTTTTAAAAGAAGGAAATAAAAGTTGGGTAAGAGTGTTTGAAAAATGTATATATACACTAAGCAGGAAAGAAAGATTTAAAACTGAAAGGAAACTTATCTCCAAACAGAAAGGAAACTTATCTCCAAACTAAAAGGTACAATCAGTGAAAAACTTATCTTGAGTACATGCTAGGAAAGTTTTTTTTTTTTTTTTTTAAGAAAGTAAGAAGAAAGAAGAGTGTATCACTTTGAGTATGTTTAAGTGACTGTGTGAGAGTGGGTGTGAGTATGTTTCTGCGGTGTTAGTGTGTTACTGTCACATCTCCGGGTTGTAGGGAGAGTCAGTCATCCACGCCATGATCACCTCGCCACTGCATTAAATGCAGTGGGTGGGAGACTACCAGGCTGGGGACCATGGATGGAGGGCCAGAGGGGCAGGCCATGACGTCGTCATACTCTACATCATCCACAGGCTGCTGGAGGGGCCCTGGCTGGATCGCCCTTTCTCCTGCCTGAACAGTTTAAAGAGACAGAGAAAGGGGGTTGGGTGTCAGGCTAGTTAAGCGACATCCTTTAGGCTAATGCAGTAGTGTGAAATAAATGAGTATGGTGCCCTGTGAGCTAAGCATGGAGTGGTTGTGAAACCAAGTATACATTTGGAGCACTCACATCCAGCTGGACATCCTCCGGCCTGGCCTGTAGGGTAGAGGTGGAGGGCTGCGGGCTGGGGATCTGGCGTCGTCTCTCCGGAGGCTCCTCGGTGCCTTTGGAGCAGCTCTCCTCCTCCCTCTGCCTCTTCCTGGTTGCAGCAACCTATTAGAGCCGTGAACAGAGGGAAAAAAATGGACCAGGTCAAACTAGTTCAGTTACAGTTCTTTCAGACTGCTGCTGTAACGTCACTGGTTTCCATCTGTGTTTCCAGTGTGACTGAATGGAATACTGAATTTCATTCAAAAGGTCTTCTTTTACTGACCTCAGTATCACGCTGCTCTGCCTTATTAAAAAATGGTAACCATACCGACACTTACTGTAGGAATAATATAATTCTATAATATATACTGGCATTAAGTCCAAGTTACTCTTTCGAGATAACAAATGGACCAACTTGACACATTACTCGCAAGTATAGAGAAAATTAAGTCAGTTTAAATCAGGTTTAAATTATTTTGTAAATAGTTTCCTAGCAACAGCAGGGGTCACTGCAGCACATTATTAATTGTCTAATTAACTTATTAGTGCCACCTGGTGGATATTAAAAAGCTGCAGGGTTTCGCACAGCCTGTTATATCATTTAAACGTTAACACTTTTATGAACTAAAACACGGAGCTTTGCTGAAAAAGCTTTCAAACAGGTCGTGCCACATATTTAACGAGTGTGGCTACAGTTTAGGCAAAAAAGACTAACTCAAGTGATCACAAGATAAGATGTGTCAGGATCAGGGTGGTATACCACCACAGTGAACTTCCTAGTGAACTTGCTAGAGACCAATCTGTGGGCGTTTGCTGACAATAATAACAGAAATTAGACACACCAGCACACACTTCCACTCCACACTTCCCATCACACAGCAAATCCCACTGACCTCTGAGCAGGCAACGACACATCAAACTTACTGATCACTTCAGGTAACGCACAGATCGAGGCGGAACCAAACGCACGGTTGGGAGAACATCGTCATCCAGGCAGCGCATGAAGACCTGCAGGACGACAAACAATCAGTGGGTCAGCTGCCTGCAGTTCATACAGCCAGAGAAACTGAAGACAGATGTTACTGCTGCTTCCAGGAGACGGACACAGGCCAAAATCAGGAATTACAGGCAAAAACACATCGCAGCAATGTGCAGCTATGATATGAATGGCTGCCATGACAACACTGGAGAGGAGGAAGTTAAACTGGCAGGATACGTGGGAATGCAGTTGAATCTTCTGTGCAGACAGACCTCTTGTCCTGAGTGATGCTTGGACCGCAGGGTGACATATGAGATGGTCCTTTAATGTCTTAGCTTTACACGATATCTGGGCAGTGAGCCGAGATGCCCGTCTGTTCCACACTTCCACAGAAATTTCCATTTTCACAGGTGGCAGCAGCTTGTCCAGTATGGTGGAAGTTTGTGGCATTGCTATTTGAGAACTTTCTAATATCTCCACTGACTGCACATTAATTGCATAAAAGCTGTTTTATGTAGCATTACCACGCATGCAAAAGTCTACTATTTAAAAATCCCTGATAGCTCATTTAAAAAAAAAAAAATCTGGGGTGTCTACGGTGCTGCTCATTTGTACAAATCAAAACAAAAATAGACTTAATAAACCAAACAAACAACTAGCCAAACTAAGCAAACAAAAGAAACAACTAAAAATATATCCTGTCATGTATCTTGTCAAAATAAAGCAAATGTAATTAAAAAATACTCGAAACAAATAAAAACAAAACCAATAAACAGCCGCTACACCCTCACTTCACAGTAAGAAAAACTCTTCCACTTATCTGCTCATGTTCTCTGATACTGCGTCCATGATACACCCTGCACTGTTTGTTCAGAGAATACAAATGCAAAATTTCAACAGCTCTGAATGCATTACAACACATAGAGCTGCAGCTGAAGTAGCATACGGTATAATCTGAACTCTATTGTGACAATAGTTACATCAACAAAATAACTGGGTGATTAATTTTTCAATGTTGTGTTTTCATATTTATTTTTTCTATATTTTTTTCTTTTCACTATTGGTTTGAATTTGTGTTTGCAAACACTGTCTTAATCTGGGCTGAAGTAGTCCACGTTTTCATTTTTGGAACATTTTGTTGTTTAAGAAAGTCAGAACCAAGGTAACTGTGTGAAGCATTACTGTAGAGCTTGAGTAGCTGTCACTAGTTATGGCATGATTGTCGCAGTGTCACATCACATGACAGTTGTTAGTGTTAATTTTCCTTCAAACGTATATTGACATTTCATGATATGTAGATTGTATATATCCACAGATGATATTGCAAATGACTGTTATAATTTACAGCTATGAGGTATCAACCTTAACTACACACTTACAATAGATTTCAAAATATTTCAAATAAACACAAACTTATAAGAAATCTAACAAGATAAACACTTTCAATGTGTGCATGCCAAACAATGATGTCTTTATAACAACTTGCTGTGCAATGTACAACATTATACACTTTGGCATTGCTACTCCTGTCCCTCACACTTATTAGTTATCAGTTATTTACACCAACAAGTTAGCTGTAATATTGTATTAATATTTTCTTATATCTATCTGAACCAAATCGCCACTGCATGTCAGTAAGTTGCTGAGGCTGTCCAGTTTTTGACGCCTCAATCCTTAAATTCAATTGAAGCGTTGAATAAAATGACTTGGGAAAAATTAGTCTATTCGAGGCCTCAACTAAATTTAAGGATGAAAGTTAGTGGGGCTGTCATGCTATCAATGCCTCAGGGCTTAAATTTATTGGAGGCGTCGAATAAAATCACTTGAAAAGGGAAAAAAGTATTTTATTCGACGCCTCAACTTAATTTAAGCCATGAAAGTCAGTTTCTGGGGTTCTCGAACTTTCCTAAGGCTTAAATTCAGTTGAGGCGTCCAGTTCAATGACCTTGAAAAAAAGTCTTTTTAATAATACGTCTTTTATTCTTACATTGTCCGTGATGAACCAGTAAAAACAGCTCAGCTGGTGTCAGTGGGTGTCCTCTTTGCTCAGTTTTGCAGAAATCGTCGACGTTTCTCCCTAATGTCTCAGAGTAAAATAGCAAATTTAGAAGTTTTTCAAATATATTTAAGATTCAGGATGGACTCTATGGCAACTAGCTTCATACATCATCACTGAAAAAACACTGCTAATTCTAAGGGAATTTATGAGCAATTTAAGTATTGATATTTTATTGACGTTTTTAATTCATTTATTGAAAATAAAATCGTTTGAAATAATTCCCTCCTTGTTTGATAACACTGTTTTATAGACCAGATGTATACACTTGTTTTTAGATTGACTCCCACTGTATAGGCATGGCTTTGTTACTACCGTGGTGAAGATAGTTTGATGTTGGATATTCAACAGATATTCACATATTCATTTTGGGTTCAACACTGATTTCCACCTCCATGTCATAGGCAGAAAACAATGAGCAACACAGGGTAGGGCCATTAAGCCCCCCCGCCCACACACACACACACACACACACACACACACACACACACACACACTTTTTATTTTATAAGAATTTTTTAAACAAACTGCATTGGTTTTCTATGAGAAAAGTCTATTTTCTTCAATAGCTTTCACATTACTAGACCCAGACACCCCACACCAATTTAGAATGCTTTGGCCATGTGGGCCTCATGAAGCACACCTCTTTTTAAGTGGCTTTCATGCATTTTCTGTTTTTTAAGAATTTTTTTAAACAAACTGCATTAGTTTTCTATGAGAAAAGTTTATTTTTTTCAATAGCTTTCACATTACTGGACCAGAAAAAAAAAAATAGAAAAAAAAAAAAAATAGAAAATGCATGAAAGCCGTTTAAAAAGAGGTGTGCCTTATTAGGCCCACTTGGCCTATGACATGGAGGTGGAAATCAGTGTTGAACCCAAAATGAATATGCGAATATCTGTTGAATATCCAACATCAAACTATCTTCACCACGGTTTTGTAACTTCCTTTTATTTTATGGTCGGACAACAAATAAATAGTCTCAGTCACCAAGTTCAAAGAAGAGAGAACATGTAAAAATCTAGCTTTGTTCAGAAATAAAAAGGTAATTAGCTAAATTGTTGACTGTGGTCACTAGCTCGGTTGTTCTGTGGTTATGCAATTAATTAGCTATTCTATAGTAAAAGTTAGATTGTACATTGAATGAAATTACTATGTTTATTCGTGTAACAAAGCTTCAGTAAAAGAGGGCTAACTACAGTTAATTGTAGAAATAAACTCACCAACGTTACACACCCTCTCATCCCCAAACAAGTCAGCAACTAAGCTAAGTTAGCTTTAACTTAGCATTACCGTGGAATTAGCCAATGTTTGCCAAAGATACATTGAGATAAATACCAAAATATTTCCCTTGGAGTTGGGGAATACCTAAAGAGAGCTAGGGCAGTGAAAAATTTACTTACATTTGTCAGCCTGGAACACAACTCCAACAGTACAGGACTTCAACGTTAGCAGCTAGCTAACTTCAACGACGTTACGGTTGTGGCCAAAATAGAAAAGCGCAGGTGTAAGTAATACTATCAAAAGATGGCTCTGTTCCATTACGTGTATACGTAAGTCAGGCAGAAGGGAAAGCACACACAATGTCAGGGCCGTGGAAGTGACTTACCTAAATGGAACACGGCCGCAATTAATAACGTTACAAGATACACCTGTGCTTTTCTTGTTATGTCAAAATGTCTGCCATGAAAGTAGTCTATTACCCTGTATTATTTGTTACTTAATTATTTTTTAATATCCCCATGAAATTAGAAAATGAGTATTATGTACAACACATTAAATGACAAAGCAGAAAATAAGATAATGCTTCGTGATTTAGACTTGTAGCCTTCAGTCTCTACATTTATTCCTATTTTACGGGTTTGTTGTCTCTTTATTTCAGTATATTATTGTTTCATGTTGCAGTTTTATATAAAGAAGCTTAACTTTGTTTAGATAGCCTCATATTAGTAGGCTATACACATACAAAGTTATTTGTTTTTTTTTTTACTTCATCATATTATGTTAAACGAACACAAAAGTAATATTAAACAACTGTTAAATATCAATATTTTTTCTTTCATGTGCGTGAAGTGCTTGAAATCAGGAGCTTCTGCTGAGCACCTGAACGCAACACGAGAGCACCAGCGTTGTAGAGAGGAGGAGACGGGAGAGGAGGAGGTGGAGGCAGATCGAGGAGAAGCATGAAGAATATCCCCGGTATTTGAGCTAACAGACGGGGAGAGCATCTCGTCCTCCCTCGCTCGTTAGGGGCCGACTGGAAGCGGAGGGAGGCAGCGGGGCTGAGGACAGGATGGAGGAGAAGAAGCAGTTTCTTTGTGGGGTGGTGGAAGGTAAGAGAGCGGCCGACTTCATAACTGACCTCCTGTCAGATCATGTGATTTTTTATTCTTACCTAGCGGAGACGATTTTGAATAGACCACCGTTTGACCTACATTTCAGCATTGATTTATCACTTACTGTAGGCGAAGGGGGGCGTGGGAGTGGTAATATGTGTATGAACACTGACGTATTGAAGGATGTAAAGGTCTTTATGAAATGATGTGGTGGTGATCAGCCAGGCTTGAAGTAGAGATCAAAGAGCAGGCGGTGGAAATGATTCAGTAATGTCTGGTTCCAAGGCTGCAGCCTAAGGAAAGGAAATACTCTGCATGATGACTGCTGCTAATGAAGTTGATGTGATGATATTTACAACAACGGTGAAGGGGAAGATAATGATTGGAATGTTGTGATGACTGTAGACTGTGATGATTGTGTTGGGATGGCAAGACAGTAGTGAGGATGATGGAGATGCCGTGACAGAGGATGTGAGGAAGAACACTACCAACCAGTGATGGTGAAAATCATGGTGAGACAATAGAAGAAAACAATGAAAAAGAGAAAATTTGAGGGCCCCAATAAATGGGGGGAAAAAACAGTGAAGAATGCTGATGATGTTGAAAGTGATGGGGATAATGGTAGTGATAGTGATGATGATGATGAGGACAATGATGATAAAGAACAAGAGGGGTTAACCACAACACTAGCAGTGGTGATAGTAATAACATTAATAACATTGATGAAGCAGGATACAGGCTAATTATTGCAGAAAATGGTGAACAAAAAGAAGCTGATGATATTTGCAAAAGCAGGAAGGTGGTAATTGAAACATACCTGTCTCTTAAATCACATCCACATACAGTACACTCAATATGAAGAAATAAATATGTATCCAGTTTTGTGCTGCAAGTATTGACCATGACAATAAAACAAAACTGATGTGTTCTGTTTGATAAAATTTGTAGATTTTTGTTTTTTTACAACACAATGTTAATAACAATGCTGAATAGTGAGGAACAGGCAGTAAACGAGATCTGTTGTTATCATTTCTGTTAGTGTAACTCCTCAATCTCAGTCATCAAATGACTGCACAATTATAAATATATATGTATTCAGTGCAGTATGTATGTATTGTGTTGAGTATTTGTAGTGGAGATAATTATGTAATTTCATGTGATCGCAAGCCTCGTTAAAATTGTAGGTAGCAGTGAGAACAGATGGATGTGCTGCTAAAATGAAACAGAAATATGTCTGTCATCTTTGTAAGATCTATTTTATGGGTAATAAATCTACTAATTACGTGTATGAACTGTTGCACAGTGGTGAAATCCCACCATCAGTCCAAAATATCTAATTCACAAAGAGAGAGGGGGAAAAAGGAAAAGAGCAGCAAATCTTTACATTTGAGGTGGGACCAGCATTCATTAAATGACTTAAAATGTTTGTTTACTATTAAATTTGTTTCACTTAACTTGTGCCAACACTGATCTGTTTGTCCATCGTCTGAACTTTCTAGCTCTATGACTCTTAGAAAATCTGGTTTCACAGCCCACTGGGGTGTGTTTATTGTGGAAATTCATATTGAAAACACAAACACAAAGACACACACCTCATTTGCAACCCCTCGAACCTGTGTGTTTCTCACTCCCATGTGGTGGCATCCAACAGAGATAATAATTAGGTCTGGCTTAGTGGGGAGCACTCTGTAGGACACACACATGTCATACTCGTGCACACAGAAAAACACACTCCCCGTGTGCATACAGGAGAAAGCAGTCTGAATTGTTAGTGGATCAGATTTACTTCTCACTATGACCCACTTACTGTACACACACACATTTGCGCACACACACATTCAAAAAACACAAAGGAGGGAGAGGGACACTGAAGATGCTCCCATTTCTAAAAATAGAAAATGTGATGGAGAGTGTAGCTGGAGATGAATTATGCCTCTGCCAAACACAGAGGGGATGTGACCAAGTAAGCACTGGGAGCCTTGCATCCTTTTATATGTGCCCACACTGTTTCCAGGAGCTGATTACTGTCCAGTTAGTGATTAATTGTTTCACAGCTCGGAGCTAAAAAATAGTAGAGCTATAGAACCACATGGTAAGATACACTTCATGCTATGGTGCATAATCAGTGATCATGCAAATGTCTGTTTGGATATAAAAAGTGTGGGAAATTGGGCTAACATTATTTTTCCTTGCAGGTTTCTATGGGAGGCCTTGGACTATGGACCAGAGGAAGGTTCTCTTCCAATGGTAAGTCTGTAACCACTCTTTAAAGCAGCTTGTAGACTGTAATGAACCTGGTGTCTGCATGTACTGTACTGTATGTGGGCACAGGTGTTCATGCATATGTCTTGTTAACCTGGTCAGAGGGGATGTTTTTGTGTGGCTGTTCTCCACGTGAATAGCGTGAGCTCAGGAGCTACTGACTCGACGCCTGTGGGCTAAATCCAGTTGCACGCCTCTATATCAGTGCCAGGCAGACCTGAGAGAAATCACTGGCGCAGAACGACTCCGTAGCAAAGGGCAGGCTCATCCTCAGTCCTGAGGCTCAGCCAGGGATGGCAGATACTGCATTTTGTGATAGTGGAAGGAGAAAAGGGATCAATGATGGGATACAGATCATTTGATCGATAGATGTTATTTTAGCCATGCTAACAGTTTGGCTGTAAGGATGTTGCTCTGACAGTCAGTCGGTCTACCTCTTTGGTCCAGACTGAAATATCTCATTAACTATTGGATGGATTGCCACGAAACATTATACAGACATTCATGTTGCCCAGAGGATCAGATCTAGCAGCGCTGGTGATTCTATAACTTTCTCTCCAGTGGCAACATGAGGTTAACATTTGTGGTATATTGTCAGACATTCATGTTCCCCTCAGGATGAATTGTAATCACCTTTGTGATCTCTTTAAGGGACAGTTCACCCCTGAATCGAAAATACATATTTTTCCTCTTATCTGTAGTGCACTTTGTCAGTCTAGATTGTTTTGTTGTGAGTTGCCGAGTGTTGGAGATATCAGCTGCAGAGATGTCTGCCTTCTCTCTACTATAACCGAGCGAGATGGCACTCGGCTTGTGGTGCTCAAAGCCCCCCAAAAAATACATTTGAAAAACTCATTGGCAACGTCTCTTTCCAGAAATCATGACCCAGTTACTGAAGATAATTCACAGAACTTGTTTCATGTAGGAACTATTTTATCTCTACTAAAATACACCTCCAACCCTATCACCACTAGGGTTGGGTACCGCTCACATTTGAATCGATAATGGTTACTGGAATTCAGCACCTGTATCTAATGGTGGCTTTTCCAGTACTTTACTGTCTCAAACAAAAATGCAATTTTCAACCAAGGACTTAAACACAACTCTGCTCTCCACTGCTCTTTTTTAATTGCATACAGAGCTTATCCTCCGACTGTCAGTCTGTCTGCTTGTGTTTGTGTATCTGCTTGTCTAGCAGTGATACTAGGGTATTACCAAAATACTGTTGAAAAGAAAATAGACCAGACCCCGAAACTGCTGTGGCAGATCAGCGCTACAGCGATAGTATTGGCAGCTTTGTGGCACTTCCCCCTCCTGTCTGAAGTTGAACCTAGTGGCTCCATGGAGCCCCGTTGCCGGCCTTGAAGCTCCGCAGTTGGCTTCCAGGCTTTTGGGTGCTTTGCGGCACTTCAGCCTCTCTCAGGTAACAACATTTGGCAAAGACAGATTTAATGTAAATCAGTACTCTGTAGTACCAACATAATTCAGTTGGTAACCTTAAAAGTGTTTGGTACCCAACCCTAATCACCACATAGAACGAAGTGTGCATCTACTCATGAATGAGAATCTGGTGCTTGTGATAGTGCAAGATGTTATCATAAATGGCGTCCTCCACAGCTGAACTGTATAGTTAGCTAGCTCAGTGGTGCTAGGTGAGCTAGTGGTGGATGCATACTTCCTTTTGTGCGATGATAGAGTTGGTGGGTAAAGTACGGTAGATAGAATATAGCTTTTACATGACACTGCTCACAACATGATCTGTGGATTATCTTGAGTAACTGGGTCATAATTTCTGAAAAGAGACATTGCCGTTGAGTTTTTTTAGATTTATTTTTTGGATGCTTCGAGCACCATAAGCGAGTGCCATCTATATACATTGTATTTTAAAGAAGGTAGACATCTCTATGGCCGATATCACCCACATTCAGCAACTCACACCAAAACAATCTAGACTGATAAATAGCACTACAGGTAAGAGGAAAATTCAGTAATGTAGATCTGGGGCTCTAGTTCAAATTTTCAACAAAGTACAGCCTCTGGAGCTATAGTTCCACATTTTTTACGTTCAGTTACTTAAAGCTTGTCCATTGAAAAGCCTCTTAAAAGATGGCCGTGGGTCACTAAAACTCTACAGTAAAATGTAGCTTTTGAATGGTAAGAAAACTCTGGCATAGTGTCACACTCTGCTGCCTTGTAAAGAAAGATCAGTATATTCATACCATCCTCATAGCCCTTACAGAGGGAACATTTTGCAGTGACCGTGGTTCTTTATTTAGCATCTTTTTTCCATGCAGAGACCTTCACACCAGGGAGCTGCACAGCACAGCCACACTCTTTACATGGTATCCACAGACCATTGTAGTGCCACAATAGACTCTCTTCTGCAAGCATCATGACAATGTTAAACCTGTAAAAAAAAAAGCTATTTAAACCAGAAAAAAATCAACATCCAAGATAATCAAATATTCTATACAGTGAGTGCTCCAAGAGACAGTAAGCCAAATCAAGTCAGCAGGCTCATGAGCCAAGTCTCTCTGAATCTTGACTAAACAAAACCAAGGCAGCTCCTTATTGAGACTGCCACAACAGTTCCGTCAACACACAAAGAGACACAAGCCCTTTCAGCTTGAATCAGCTCGCATTAATTTCCATGACAGTGAACTACAGTAGAATACTAAAAGATCATGTCCAATGGAGAAAAAACAGAGTGCCATTTAAGGCATCAGTAGCCCATTCATAATAATTACAATCTCTGTAAACAGATATCTGCATATGAATACAGAATCTGTAGCCAACTAGAGGAATTATTGGCCCTGATATCTGTTAACCAGCTCTCTGCTAGCTACACCAGAACCTCTAAATATTGGCCGTTACCCGAAATCATCGCCAGACCGATAGCTGATGGGTTCCAAGACTGTGAAAATTACATTAACATAGTAACAATGGGACCTACTGTGTGTCAAATATGAAGTGATGCGCTAATAAAGGATGTGCCATTCCCTTTTCATGTAGATTTATATTACCCCATGTGTATACCTCAAAGTTAGTAAGGGACCAATTAATTGTTAATGGCACACTGATCTTACAAATGAGTGAAGCGACATAAATCCCTGCTGGGAGCTGTGACACAGTTTTGAAGTTTAACAACCAATAGTGACAGCCGACTCCATCCCAGGAGATAAGTTGTTCCCTCTGCTCTCTGCTTTCCTCTGCTCTTAAGTATGCAGAGCAAATGATTAAAGCACACTGTTTCTGTTCTCACTCATGTTATGATAAACTGTATAATATATAATATCTGTAATACATAAACACACAGTCTGTAACATGACCACGCTGCTATAATGTGTCCCTGAATTTAATCGATTTTCTAGCGATAGATGCTTTACTATGAGGCTGAATTGGACTTCAGCAGCTAAGTGTGTGGGCTCCAGGTTTATTTATAGACCGGCTTTTGTTAGACTCAAGTGTGGGGTGCAGGCAAAATTCATACAATGAGCGTTGCATAAGTTTGGCAGACTGGGCCTGCGCATGTGTGTACAGTAGGGAGCGTGTGTATGCATGTGCGTATCTGATTGTGTGTTTGAGGGAGGTAGGTTGCATCTTTGTGGAGGCGACTTACATACCATCTGTCCAGGAAATGAAGCAGGGAGAGAGTGAGAACATAGTCCACCCACAAATGACAAGGATGATAAGAGCTGGTTCCTGTCCAGAGAAAGAGAGAGAGAGCAGTATTCATGTTTTTGTGTGTGTGATGCAGCTATTGTTTCGCTCCTAGTACTATGCTCTATTTATAATTCAGGAGGTCATTTCCTGTAACTGTAACATGGAGCCCCATGATCGATACAGTGGATCTATTTTCTTGCTGCTTGTTGTTTTTCTGTTTTTTTTTTCCCCTCCTTCTGTCTTCGCTTCTCAGCTCCTCGTCTGTCTCTGCAGGGCTCCTATATCATCAGTCTAAAGTTATGGCTTCAAACTGTGGAAAAGATGGACAAAATATATATAACAGATAAATATTATATGATTTTCAGAATATGAAATATATCTACCAAGCTCTTGCACTCAAACAAAAAAATTAAAGTTGTCAAAAAGTGCTCAAATAAAATAACTATTAAAAGTGCTTACTAAAAAAAATAACAATCTTCCTCTTAATTTTTTTCTTTTCCACCTTGTTGCGGGTTTACAGATTTATCAGTAAAATTACATAAACCAGCACTTCAGTAAAACACGTTCCCTCCTCCATGTCTTGTTGTGCCAGGATGCAAAGTTGGGGGTTGAACACCTACCTGTACGGCCCAAAAGATGACCTCAAACACAGACTGTTGTGGAGAGAAGTCTACTCCCATGAAGAGGAGGGTAAGAGCCTCCCATTAACCCATCCATCCATCTGTAGATTAGGACCGGGGAGTTTTTAGCCTGTTCTCATTCTGAAGTCATCAAATACCACCACTTTGTCAGTGATTTTGGCGTCAGACATAGACACAGATAACGATAACATTGGTAACAATTTAATACCAGTCATGGTTTAAGTCCAACAAACTCCTGACTGCCCACTAGAGTCTCCCTTGTTTTAGATCTATTCCAAAACTGCCCCAGGACATTCTGTCTTCACAGAGGGTCAATATTCACTGTCCAAGATATAAAATTGCCTTTTTTGACATTACGGGTAAATTTATTTGTCACAACCACCCTAAAAGCTGTCAACAAGTTTTATGTTGCCCATTATATTACTTTTTATAGTACCGTGGAAGACAGTGTGGTGTTAGTCTGGAGGTCTGGTCATTTAGAGCCAAGATGAATTTCCTCAGAGATCAGAAAGTCTGGTGGTGTTTAGTTTTCTTAGACATCTGTACAATCATAGTTCAAACATTTTTGCAAACATTTTACACAGTGTCTCTCTATAAATTTCAAATTCAAGATTTTTCTCCATCTGCTCTCAGGTCAGTTGCGCACTCTCATAAAGGAGGCTCAGTCGAGGGGCCTGAGGTTTGTTTACGCCCTCTCTCCTGGTCAGGACATTGTCTTCTCTTCTTCCTGTGACCTGACACTACTCAAACGCAAGCTCAGACAGGTATGTGACATAACAAGATAGGAGTGTAACTTTATGATCTGAGACTCCATTTTTTTCTTTCTTTCTTTCACACACACCTTTTCTCTCTCTCTCTCTCCCTCCCCAGGTATCAGACCTGGGTTGCCAGGCATTTGCCATTCTGTTTGATGACATCGATCACTCCATGTGTCAGGCTGACAGCGAGGCCTTTTCTTCATTCGCTCACGCTCAGGTCACTGTAACCAATGAGATCTATCGGTACTTGGGGGAACCACCTGTCTTCCTTTTCTGCCCTACAGGTAGGAGGGCTAAACTAAGTTGAATTGTAATGTTTGTGGTCTACAGAACCTTATGAAACTTGACAAAACTGATTAAATATACCTCTTTTTCACTCTCCCTGTAGAGTACTGTGGTTCTCTGTGTTCTCCCAGTGTATCAAAGTCTCCCTACCTGCAGACTGTTGGAGAGGACCTGTTGCCCAACATAACAGTGATATGGACAGGTGAGAGACACACACACACACACACACATACGTTAGCATAAATATCAACGCTATAAGTGACTAAGTAATTAATTTAACTAATTATACTTGATAAAAAGCAAACATTTAAACCATTTGATTTACTACATAGTATAATGTGGCTGTATTCCTGCAGACATAAACTAGAGTCAGTGTCTTGTTTTCTGTTTTTTAGCCTCATTAGTCGACCTGTCATCTTTTGGCTGATAACAGGACACACTAACAAATGCATATGGTATGCAAATAAGTGCAGGCATAAATACACACACAGCCTCCTCCGGAGACCAAAAAACGATTTAGATTCACATCCACCCACACTATATGGAAATACAGTAGAAACACACACACGTGTACACAAATTATCTACACTCTTTTAGTTCTTTTTTTTTTAAGTATGTTGAGCTATCTTTGGCAGCCACTTTTTAATTGTACCAGTATAGTTTAAAACCCTATTGGTAATGTTACATTATGAGCTACAGCTTTTATGCCTCTTTGTCAACATTACAGTGTAGGAAAGCAAACTGCTGCTTACATAGTCAAAAATGATAGCAGCATTATGTTTTACAAATGATTGGTGCTTGAAAATTAAACTGTGAGCCCTACGGGGGCTCTTGAATGCTCATTCATGGTTCACTAGAATGGTTTCTTGTTTTGACAAGTGAAGCGTGTCCCTTCAACATCAACCCTGATATCCAAAAAAACAATAAATTCAATTCTTACAGACAATACATTACAGCCTGATCATACAACTGATTATCAATTATTAAGAGCCTTTGCAATCACCTAGCTCAGTGGAGCTCCTAAAATTAACCAGAAAAGAGACAAAAAGAGGACAATTAAACCAAAATTACCAACAGTAAGTGAAGTCTGCAGCCTCCGTGGCAGGTGCAGCAAGCATTATGAAGCCACTTCTTTTAGAATCAGCAGTAGGTTAAACATTCCCAGGGCAACAACACAGAGATGTATAAACAATGTACACCCCACAGCAACTGTCACCACAAACACGCATATTAAAGCAAAAAGAGAAACTGCAGTTTTTACACACTGGAGCACCCACACAACACTATGTTGCTAGGCAGTGCAGTGGTTGTTGACGATTTCGTTTGGAGAGTGAGTTTGATAGTTTTGTTCTTACCTTTCTGAACTTTATTCTGCGAGTCTTGTACACTGAGAAGTTCTAAGTCTAATGACGTGAGCCTTAATTTAATACCATTGTTGTTCATTTTTTTCTACTGCTCATTAACTGCTAGCCCCAGCTCGGTAGCAGTCGCTGTTCTGCACTCCTCGCACCCCCTTAGACTCAGCCGGTGAACGTAAGCATTTACGAACAGGTATAATACCCAGAGTGCCAGCTGAGCTAGCATGTGACTTCTCTTTTTACTCTGTAATGGATGCAGCTTAAAATGTGGCGAATTACAATACTCGTGACGAAAAATACTTAAAATTAGTGATTAAAAAAATACCCAAAAAATACTTTGTCACAACAATGACAGTAAATGTAATTTGTTAATTCTACCACAGCTTATTGGTCTGAAATTGTCTTCTCGATCCCACAGGCAGTAAGGTCATCTCCAGGAAACTGTCTGTAGACTGCCTGGCTGAGGTGGAGTCTGTCCTCCAGCGCCCCCCGCTCATCTGGGACAACCTGCACGCTAATGACTACGACTCCAGACGTCTCTTCCTGGGGCCTTTTAAGGGCCGTGAGCCTCAGCTGAGGAGCCACCTGAGAGGCCTGTTACTCAACCCCAACTGCGAGTTCGAAGCCAATTACATCCCTCTGCATTCGCTGGGGAGCTGGTACAGAGCTGGAAAAGAGGAGAGGAAAGGTGAGGGGATGGGTGGAGGAAAAGGATTAATGAGCAGCTGCAAGGGAGGAGGAAGTAGCAGAAATGAGACAGGAGATGTCCCGAGTTAATAAACTAATATTGGCTCTGCCAGAGCAGAGCCATGTACAGTTAGTCCCATCGCTTCCTGGAGAAATGTTTAATAAGCCAGTGTTGCTTGGCAACTAACACAATTTTATCTAACATAACTTAAAAATAAATTAACTTGCAGGAATTAAAGCTCCATCTGTTGTCCTGGACAAAGTTACTCAATAAGCCTTCAGCTGTAGTTACACAGGATAAAAATATTCCCCCTAGTACTGAGTTGCACATTTCAAGATTCAAGATGATTTTATCTGTCCTTAGGGAAATTTGTCTTGGATAAAAAAGGCTGCCACATAAAAATACATAGTGCAGTAAGAGTCATAAAGTCCATTCAGATTAGAGCAACACAGCCCCTCATTTCACACCCTCCTTATGTCCTGAGTTTAGGAGATTCACTGACAGAGGGAAGAAAGAGTTTTTATACCTTTTCAGATATCTTCTCCTGTGTTTAATTGGAACCTGAGAGCCCTTAATTTTATCAATATTCATCTACTTTCAAAGCCAAGTAAATCTATTTACATAAATATTTGAGATATAGCAAAGTGCATATATTCTTTACTGTGTACTGTGCAACTGTGTTAGAACTCTATAATAGCGGGTTTGTAACAACTCTTGCACCACCTTATTTGACATTTGGTTTACATTTACTGCATTTAATTTACTGTGACAGTCTAAATGCATGAGAATACTGCTAGAGACAGAAAGCGGAAACAAGGGAGCTGGATGGAAAAATGTCATAGAGGAAACCACTTTAGCGTGTGATGTTCCTAAGGCGAGCAGGGAGAGGTGGTGATGTTGGAATAATTGTGCGGTGTGATGAAGGGAAGAAATGAGAAGAGAGGAAGGTCCCTGTGTGGAGGAGAAACAAGGCGGAGGGCTGGAGGAGAAATGGGCTTCAAGGGAGGGGATGAGAGAAGAGATGAAGGGCAGGCTGAGGCCTGTGATGTGGATGGAAATGGAAGAGGAATTTTAATGATTGTATGAGAGGGAGGGGGCTGGGGAGTGGGAAGTATGTGAAGTAATTGATAGATTCTTTTTGTGTGAGAGTAATCTAACTTTAAGATTAGTAGGGTAAGCCTTGTCTGACTAGAATAATATAAAGCAGAACCATGTCTACTTCCTGGAGTTGTAAGAATTATAAATTAGAGTTAGGAACAGATTTTAAATCAGATGTTTTTTTTAATTTTTTATTCAGCATTCAGAAATCAAGCTGAAGTTGATCTCCTTTTGTTAGATCTTGTATGATTTTCATTTTGTCACACGTCATGCAAACTATGTCAACAAAGGCGGCCTTTGTTGACATAGTTTGCATGACTGGGTTCTTTTATTGTTTTGGATGCTAAATTTTGACATGACATAATACTGCGGTATTTCCAGCATAAGTCCACAATAGCAAATGTCATGCTTTAGTGTTAGTCCTTTAGAAGCTAAAATGTGTGCATGTTTTTTTTAGTAATGCATAAATATTGCAGATAAAAGCAAGGTATGAGCGGTGTGTGTGTGTGTCTGCGTGTGTGTGTAGGTTTGGCAACCAAAACATGTCCATGTGGAATAAACATCTCAGACTGATTGTACAGAGGTCTTAGAGAGTGGTTTTCTCTACTGTGTACTGTACTGTATGAATGTGATTAATTCAGTATCCTCCTATATAATTACACGGTGTTGTTTATACTCTAGATGAGGAGTGTGAATACTGTCCTGATAGAGCTCTGTCTGCTGCACTTCATGATTGGATGGAGGAACTCAACCAGCCACTACAAGCAGGTAAAGAATTATAAGTTGGTGCCCTGCCTGTATATATGTGTGTGTTAATTAGTATTAATTAGTCGGACTCAGCCACTCAAAGAAAAGAGTGATGACTACAAATAATAAGACTCCAAAAACAAGTGCAAATCCAAAGAAAAACAAACAACTGCCAAGTGACTGATGTCACACAGGCGCCACTGTTTGGGTCTCTGGGAAGTTAGGTCTCAAAACACACCTGCAATTACTGCTTACTGCCATAGATGCCGCCAAAGAGAACGAAACGCAGATCTTGGACATTGTAATTTTAATAACATGTTTTTTAACATCATTACAGGTCGTCAGAGCTCACGAGCAGACCAGCGTTCCTCCACTCCAACAACTCGATGCAAAACTCCTGACAGATCTGACTACCCTTCCACCTTCAGAGGATCCTCTGCCGTGGCCAAACTTCCTGTTTTTCCCCTGAACTCCAGCTCACCTCCATCGTCACCCACGAAGGTCAAGGGGGAGACGGAGGGACGAGATGGGGAGAAGAGAAGGTCAAACCAGCCTAGTCAACCCAATCACCAACCTCCAGGATCCAGGAATGGTGCACCCTCTGGTGGAGGCAGGGGACAGAAGGCCCAGGGTCTGGGGCTCTGTGGTGGGAAGGGTCTACTAAGTGAGTCCCAGGTGCGGCTGCTGGTTGGGCTTTATTATCTACCCCATGAGCATGGCCCGTCTGCCCAGAAACTGCTGCAGGACCTGACCTGGCTAAAGGCAAACTGCCACCTGGTCAGTGCCAACAGCAAGAAGACAACACCTCAGAAGGTCAGTGTGTGTTTTGTGTAGATTTTTTGTTGCACTGTGGAGTGTATGATTCCTTAATGTGAGTGTTTTCATTCTTGTATGTGTTCTCAGATTGATGAGTGGCGTGGTCGGTCCTCCAGGGTCCTGTCCCTGTGTGAAGACATAGCACAGCTCCACTGCAGCGTGGTGGGTGGGGCCAACAGGGCTGTGCTCTATGACCTTTATCCTTACGTGTGGGACCTGAGGAACACGGCTCTGCTGGCAAAAGCATTCATATGCTGGCTGGGTGAGTGTAAAGAGAAGCATGAAACTATGGGAATACAGACTGTTTTACTTTACTGTACTGCTATATACTATGTGATTACTATTGTCATGCTATCACTGTGCTGTACAATACTATGTCCTATACTATAATAGAATGTAGTGGCATGCTCTGCTATAGTATAGTATAGTATAGTATAGTCTAATATACAGTAATATAATATCGGATTATAGTTCTATACTATAGACTGTTTCACACTTGATGTGCCCTCTGTATTTCCTGTTGGAATATTTTGCAGTGTATGTGAATGACATCAGTTGACAGGAAGTAATCATGGACCCAAGCTGTTGCTTAGCAATGCAATTCCAGTAAAATGGTCTATACTAAGATATAGTATAGCATAACATAGAGTCGTATAATATAGAATAGCGTAGCATAGCATGGCTTAGTATAATACAGCTAACCAGTAGAATACTATAGTATACTACCCTAATACTGCTTATAGTACTGTACGTTATAGTATAATATATTTAGTAGTATGCTGTGCTTTACTTCCCTATAATACCATACTGTTGTATAGTATAGTATATGCTATAGTGTAATATATCGTATAGTGCAGTATGGTATGATATAGTAAAGTATATGTAGTATAGTATAGTATAGCATAGCATAGGTTAGTATAGCATAGTATAGCATTGCTTAGTATAGTACAGTATTTACTATAGTATAGTATAGTATAGCATAGCATAGTAAAGCAGTGCTTAGTATAATACAGCATAGTATAGCATATCCTATAGTATAGTACAGTAGTTACTATAGTATAGTATGGTATGGTATAGCATAGTATAGCATTGCTTAGTATAGTACAGCATAGTATAGTATATCCTACAGTATAGCATAGCATAGCATAGCATAGCATAGCTTAGCATAGCATTTTGCATTGCTTAGTATAGTACAGTACAGTATAGCATATCTTATAGTATAGTACAGTACAGTATTTACTATAGTATAGCATAGCATAGCATAGCATAGTGTAGCGTTGCTTAGTATAGTACAGCATAGTATAGTATATCCTTTAGTATTGTATAGTATAGCATAGCATAGCATAGCATAGCATAGTATAGCATTGCTTAGTATAGTACAGTATAATATAGCATATCCTATAGTATAGTACAGTATTTACTTACAGTATTTACTATAGCATAGCATAGCATAGCATAGCATGGCTTAGCTTAGCATAGTATAGCATTGCTTAGTATAGTACAGTATAGTATAGCATATCCTATAGTATAGTACAGTATTTACTTACAGTATTTACTATAGCATAGCATAGTATAGCATTGCTTAGTATAGTACAGCATAGTATAGCAGTATATCCTATAGTCTAGTATAGTATAGTATTGTATAGCATTGTATAGTATTGTATGGTACAGTATATGTTATAGTATGATTTCTTATAGTAAGTATAGTATAATATAGTATAGTATAATATAGTGTAGTATAGTATTGTATTGTATAGCATTGTATAGTGTTGTATGGTACAGTATATGTTATAGTATGATTTCTTATAGTAAGTATAGTATAGGATAGTATTGTGTACTTTAGTAAAGTTTAGTGTAGTATTGTATAGTATATCGTATGGTATTGTCTTGTTAAATTTAGTATTGTGGTATGGTAACATAGTTTTGTACAGTTTTGTATAGTGTAGTAGTGAGACAACACTTACATTACAATATCTAAAATCCAACAAGACATCTAGTCTCATATCGTGGTATTGATATAATATCAGCATATTGCCTAGCCCTAGCATAGTATAGTATAATATTATAGTACTGTACTGTAACATATCCCCCCCGTACTATGCTTTAGCATAATCTAATAATCTACCCCCCCCCCCCCACCCTCTCTTACTCAGATGGAAGAGTGTTGAGTGACAGCTCCACTCTGGGCACCTGGAGGAACTGCTTCCACTGTGAGTAGGCATAACCATTTAACTCTTTGTCTCCCTAAACATTTATCTCCCTGAAATAACAAACTACAAGCAGGATCTGCTGCACAAATCATTCTTTTTCAGAGTAAATTCAGTCTGAAAGTTTCCCACTAATAATCCAGTTTTCAATCATTATATCACAGTTCTAGCTCAGTGTGGTTCAGCAGATAATGGTGCAGCAAGGGCTGAACGACCAGTTATGCTTCAAATATTTATAGCACCATCATAAAAACTGGAAAAAAAGTTAATTTCAGCCAAGATCTCATGAGGAGCTGTAATGCTGTAAAACACTGAACTCTTATGCTAGCATGAATATTTAAAATAGATTTAACTGAGCCCTCGTTTTCCATCGCACTGGCTGTTTCATTGGCACTCACCACATGATGTTACCTGACGGACATTTGGTTCTTGTCTGTGGTAGGGTGTGGGAAGACCTCAGGGGCAGACGTACTGGGAGTGGAGTCAGAGCCATGGGCGTTCAAAGGGGGGGTGTCTGGGGAGGTGCAGGTAGGGTGTTTGTATAACATTTCATTTTTCATTGATTTTGTGATAAAATTACCATGTTTTTTACTGTGTACGTGTGTGTGTGTTTGCATTCGTAAATCATCAATCATATGTGACACTGAAGTTCAATCCTTTTATAACTAAATAACATCTCTGTTTTGTTTGTGTGTGTGTGTGTGTGTGTGTGTGTATGTGTGTGTGTGTGTGTGTGTGTGTAGATGCTTCTCCCAATAGGCAGCAGCAGTGAACTCTTCACTCACCCTCCTCCGCTCTTCCCTACCTCTCGTCTCTATAACATCAGGCCCTATCACAGCAAGGACAAGGTGGGAGAAGTCACTCCCACACGTTATTGTTTCACACAGAATGCCAGGATAATTCATGCACTATCAGTACACTGTACAATCACACAACCACTGTATCAACTGCAAAACTTCAGCATAGCTGCTGTGGAATCCACACTATTCACTTCTTTAGGGAAAAAAACAACTTGGAAATAGACCAGGAAGGAAGAACATTTTTAGATCATGCATAGACGCTGACTCTAATGGAAAGTCATGGATGATTTATGGAATTTTCAGCCAGTGCCACATCAGAATCCTTATATGGAGAAATGCTGCAAAATTAAACAGTTTTTAAAGGACCTAGATTGTTCAGTCACCTGTAGATTTTTAGTGAAACATTTACACACTGTTGTGGGGCATGAAATCACAGAAGGATCAAACAGATTTTTTTGTATTTTGTATGTGTGTGTGTGTAGTTGGAGTTGTATCGGATGGTGCGCCAACTCCACCTGAGGACTCAGGGCGGCCAAGAGTCCAGCATTGCTCACCCAGATGTCATAGGAGACAGGTGTGTGTTTGAGAGCCAGAGAAAGAAAGAGGAGTTGAATATTTATCATATTAGAATACTGCTGTGTACTCACATATTTGTTAAATACTAATGTCTTCTCATGTCCATAGATGTCTTGGCCCGTGCCTGGCGTTGTGCCCAGAGTACTGTTTCATCCTGGAGGATGAGCTTGGTGTGTGCGGCTGTGTGTTAGGCATCTTGGATGTTCGCTCGTTTGCCAAGCGATGCCAGGCCAGCTGGATGCCTGCCATGAGGGACAAATACCCACCTAAAGGGGGCAACACACACCCCAACACACAGGTGAGTATGTGGACTTCATCAAACATCCTTTTATAAAATCACAAGTAGTCTGTCTTTCTGAAGGGCACAGGAGTGTGACAGGCAGCCACAAAAAAGACTTATGGACATAAGCATACACAAACATTTAAACATACCTGCAGTGACACCATCTGGATCCCTCTGTGACAAACTAATAACCCACAGGGAAGTGGGTGGCACACAAAGGTAAGCAAAGCAAAAGACACTAACACTCATACTCACAGATTGGACTCAGGATTCCAGTCAATTCATTTTTCCTCCTAATTGACGAAACATATTAAAAATATTTACACAACTATGAATAAAGAGCACTTACATTGGAGTATCTTTGTCGGAAATGGGAGGAGACAACACCCTTGCTCACAGCGTCACTGTTGCTCATCATGACAAACAGTTGAGTGATCTCAGGCAGAAAGCCAAACAGAGCCCGCGGTGAGCAACAGGGACAGTCAGTCTCTGACATTTGTGGAGGACTTATCTGCCCACTCTTTGCGTCATGGTGCATGCTGACAGTCCCACTTTGGATGACTGTCATTCACACTGCAGCCACAGGTGTATGAAGGTAGAAGCATTTGTGTGGCATCTGTTCTTGCTTTACTAGACATGTGAACTTAATAGCAGTATTTTATATTGTTAAGTTTTTCATGACTTATACTTTCCTTCCTCGTATCCCTGACTTTACCTTGAAATGTGTTTTATGACTTGAAAACAAGGTGGAGAAAACCTCTCTGCTTGCAAGTTTCATTCCAGGAAAAACTGCTTATCAGCACCTCTAACAGGAAGTGCATTAGGCTAATCACAGAGGTCTATGTCTACAAAATAAAAGCTGCTGATACAGCGGAGACTTTGTTGATGATACAAAGCTTTAAAAGTATGCTAAAAATAAATTCAGTGAAATTTTAATTTACGATGATTTGTATACTGTTTGCATGTAAATTTGTTGTTACTTGGTGACCCATTACTAACATCTAGTGGCACTTAATGGAAATTACAACAGCATAGGACCATGTATGGCGTACGCTTTTCCACAACCCTCCATCATACACACACTGACAGGAAAAATGTCCAGACATTTAAGATAAATAGGACACATTTTCATCATGGTGTGAATGTCCTCGTGTCTCTGCTGTCCTGTGTAGGACCTGATCCAGCTGATGGAGGAGGACCAAGGAGAGTATCCAGACTCTCTTCTCTATCACTTCCCCTCTCAGCTGCGACTGGACGCCCTGCCTGAGCTGGTGGACATCAGCGTCAGCCGCACTCTACTCACCGCTCTGCTCACTGCACTTAAGGCCAACGGTAAGGACAGGGTTTCGAGTCATGGCATCTGTGTGTGTGTGTGTGTGTGTGTGTGTGCCTTATTAGCTTCAAACTGAGGAAACTGAATACAATTAACCCCTATATCTGACAAAATAAAGGTATATCATACATACCTTTGTACTGTACTAATTAGTACTTCACTACTAATTTTCTGCAGTATCTACACACCAGGACCAGCTGTGCATTCTACTTTCTCTTATTGTTAATGTTTACTGTTAGTTATCATGACAACACGATGAACCACTGACTTTAACATACAAAAATATATGTTTTGCAATTTTGTATGCAGCTGGGGGCAAGATCCTCACTAACTACAAGTTTCATGAGCATTTCTTTTTGTGTGTGTGTGCAGGTTCTCAGGGTGTGTTCTGTGAGGTGCAGCCAACAGACCGTCAGAGGCTGGAGTTCTTGACAAAACTGGGCTTCCTGGAGATCCTCAGAGGAGAAGCCAGGAGCAGAGAGGGAGTGGTGCTGGGGAGGCTGCTCTGAAAAATAAACACACACACACATACATTCACACACATACACACCACCCGACACATATAACGCACCTACATCCATACAGTAGATATACAGAGGCACTTGCACACACAGAGAGATGCTAGTATGTACAGTACAACGTAGAGATGGCTAAGCTTTGCAAAGAAGCAGGATCTGTATTTTCTCTGCCAAGAGAGAAAACCTCCTTTAAGGGACAATCCTGGATTCCTTTGAGTCTGTGTGGCAGCAGTAATGGGGATGAACCCAGAGATTTCTGAAGGATTTGCAAAATATAAAATAAGCTTTGAGTTTAAACCTTCAGAAGAGCCACGCTAATCTTTTTCGGATTCCACCCCTGGCTACGGATTACAAGAGTTAGTCAAGTTACAAGGAAGTCAACAACAGAATAGTTTGAGATGGGAGCAGAGCATTAGATCACAGTAGCTACGTGGCACATGTCTTAATTTAATTAATATATCTATATTTTATATCAACAATGGGTTACGTGACTTCTTGTATGTATAAGGGGGTCATTGAGAGTGATCATCCAACTCTGGGATGCCTCCTGGCAGCAATTTAGCATCTTTCAGGTCATTGTTTTGTTTTGTTTTTTCCACTCTTTGAAGCTTCATATTTTCCGTACAGACATCGGAGTGGTATTAATTTTCTCATGTAACTCGTTTAAGAAAGCAAATAATTGTAGCTCACAAAATTTCCTACTATTCGTTTAAGCTGACATCGACTACTCCGCTTGATTAAATTGTTACAGTCGATCTTATGCTCTGCTCCTTCTGCTTCGTTCATAAGCTATACTTTTTTTCTTCAAAGTTAGGATGTTGTTTTCTCGCTCCTGTCCTGTTGGTTAAATAGAGCCTGCTGACAGCAGGCTGGACCCAGGTACAGCGTCACTGTTTACACTTGATTAGCTTAGGTGAATGTTTACATGCATGAAGAACAAAACATTGTGGAAAAACAAAACATTCACAAAGTAGGATTACATCGACACAAACGCACATTCATAATTTCAGTGGAATGCTCCAACATGGCGACATTAATGACGATTTTTTATTGGATTTTTCTCAGCCATTATAGCTATAAAATCTTAGGAGCAAAAAAGAACAAAATGCAAGTGCATGCACGCTAAAATTCATCTGAAAAAAGAAAAAAAAACTAAAATCATCAAGTTTTTTAGATTGTGCATGAAAGCAATCATGCAGACATATAAGGTATACACACACACACACACACACACACACACACACACACACACACACACACACACATATATCTGAAGTTTACACTGGGTTCAATTGGATATTATAGATACCTCTCTTGCATTTCATTGTCAGATACTTTAAACGTCACCAGTGAGTATGTACGTTGTATGTGTGGGTGTGCATGGTGTGTTTGTGTGTGTGTGTGTGTGTGTGTGTGTGTGTGTGTGTGTGTGTGTGTGTGTGTGTGTGTGTGTGTGTGTGCAAATTAAGACAGCCATGTCATTCTGCCTTTATTCTGAACCATAATGAACACAACCATACAAGCAGACACACACACAGTCATGCTAAAAGAAGCACAACGGCACTCACAATCAAATCTTCGACTGAAAGTACGTAGATCTACGAATGTTCATTTTTTGTAAAGCAGCTTAAAAAGACACAAGTACTGTTTGTGCAAGTATTTATATTTCTACTTTTTCTTTTATTATGCTCGATCAATCACAGACAGAGAGGCACTTTTGTATGTTTCATCCTGTTACCAACCTCATCATCACTGTCTGTGAGGTAGTTCATGATAGAAAAAAAAAATTAGTCCCAGAACTAAAACTGATGTAGACAAATAATAATAAAAACAATAATAAATCCTGAAAGCACTGAGAAAGAAATGCATGTTATGATGTTAAGAAAAATTTTAGATGTTATTGTTTATGGCAGAATGTCACTTCACTTGTATGAAAAAAAGGAAAATAATCTTTTTAATATTTAATATTCTTCTTCTGTTTTTTTTGTTTGTTTGTTTGTTTGTTTTATTTTTTACATTAGACTGGGGTTGTATGGTTTGTGTGTGAATGTGGACATGTGTGTGTTTGAGAATGTAGATGTTGATGGGAAATACACACAAACAAAAAAAATAATTTACACAGGCAACATGAAGCACTGTGAAAAAAGACAAAGTCTAATAATGAACCACGGAACATCTCCACTTTTCATTCAAGCAAATTTCATAATAATAAGACTATGTAATAATAATCATAATAATAATAATAAGATACAAACAGTTGCCTTTAACTTCCAGGCCCAAGCAGCTGACAACTCCATCCATTTCAGAAACACATCACGTGTGTACTCATTGTCTCACTGTCTGCCTGCATTGAGGTACATGTCTGTTTTTACAATGAGTCCCAGTGGAGTGCTATGTTGTAGTATGTCTATGCAGGGTAATGAAGGGGTTAAAAAATAATTACTGTCGAATTCAGTCTGTGTTTTTATTGACAATAACAGTTAAAACTGTCATTTTAAAAACAAATGATTTTATTGAACTGACTTGTTGATTTAATGCCTATTAAAAGACGTTTTCTTTCCCTTTAAATTGGCTTCTTTTTTATGTCTGTCTGAGTTTAAACTGACTCACTGGAATAACACAAGTGGCAAAACTTGATTGGAAAGGTTACACATTTAATTGAAGTGGCTGGCTTTGAATACAGAAGCTTATATAACAACTGAGATGCTTCATAAACATCTTCAACATTTAATTTCTGAACATACATTGCCACCTTGTGGACAAAATGTGGCAGTTCCTCGAAGTGTTGAATCTATTTTTTTAACAGTGTATAAATAATCTATTTATGAAATGTTTAAAAATATATTTAATAAAAATGTATATATGTTGCATCTAACTCAGAAGTTGAAAGTACTGATACAGTACGGTACAATACATCACACATCAGTGCTCTTTCTCTCTGCAGCGTTCCCAGCTTCCCAGTGGCTGTGGGAGCGCAGGTTACGTTCAGGAGCCATGACTTGACCAATAGGGATGCGATACGCTGCTACACTGCCAGTCTGCAGCAACATCAGTGTGGCGGTCAGTGTAGCTGCCCAACTGCATGCTGGGAGTCCAACCTAGGGTAAAAGAGGGGGAGGCAGTAAGAAATTAAAGGAAAACTTCACCACCCAAATGACCACTTGTATATCAGTTACTCGCCCTGTGCTATGTTGAATTCATGAAGAAAACTTTGTTTTTCTTACTTGCCTCCATGATGAACGAAGAATCCAAAAACAGAGAACATTCTTGATGAATTGCAGTCATAGGGGTCCACATTTAACAACAGCAAACCTACATAAAAACATCTGTTTACAAACTGTCACACAATTTGTACAGTATAACCCAAGTCTCATTTATCCAGTCGTTTGCTCCAGTAAATCCAAACTAACCCTTCAAAACAGCAAAGTCCTACAATGACACAAACAAACTAACTGATAGAGGCAGCAGTAGACCAACAGCTCCCATGTTCTGGGAGGTAAATTTGCTGTTTTGTCAATGGAGTCTGGCTTTGAAGAGAGAGTTCAGTTCACTGTTGAAAGGGCTGTCATTTCTAGATGTACTGACCATACGTCTTGATAAATAAGACATGGATTATCTTGTGCAAGTTGTGTGAGAATTTGTAGTTTTGCTGCTGTTAAATGCAGACCCCTATGACTTCAATTCATCAAGAATGTTCTGTTTTTTAATTCTGCGCTCACCTTTAAGTTGTAGCGCGGGGTGAGTAACTGATACACAAATGTCATGGGTGAAGTGTTTCTTTAATGAATAAGAGAGACTGAAGTGAGTCACACAGTTTGAGTGAGAACAACCTCTTTTCATGTAAAAGAGTTTAGCATAATTTTAGCAGTAGCCTATTTCCTGTTATGTTGAATAAGGTATAAATGATTTTACTAATTAAGAGACAAGTAAACTATATGAGAAAAAAAATCCCCAGTATAGTAACCTTTATTTTTTGCACAACAGTTTGCAGGCAAGAGTCAACAAAATAAACTGGTCCTCTTCTCTGTGGAGTGACAGCTCTATGATGCAACAGGCCAACTGCCTTTCATGTGAAACTGCTGTTTGATTAACTGATCTGAACATTCAACCCCAGAGTGTTGAAACACTGGTTAGTCCAGAAAAGACTGATTTTTTTCCCGCCATTGTCATCCCCCTTTAGCATATCCCCACCAATTGGAAGCACTATATTGTTTTCCAACCATGCTATCACTGTTGCTAAATCTCAACTTAGAATTGAATCATCCTCGGCTCAAAAAATGAAAATAACTGTTAAAGGACTCTCAGTGTTGCTGCTTCATACACACATCGCTTGAGGTGTGTGTACTTACAGTTCCCAGCAGATTGCTCAAAGCGATGTCAGCATATGCAGAGAGGAAGGCTGCGTGCAGAGGAGAAGAAATTAGGCTAAATATATCCTCAGCACACTCACTTTGTTGCTGTTGCTGACGTATATACAGTAGTGGGTACAGAGGATGGCTGCAGTTGGTCCTGATAGGAGACAGCCTGAAAGCTCCAATTAGGACCAATTTACCTAATGTGAGTAGATTAACTGTGGGCCAAACAGATCAGCACTAATGCTCCTGGCGCTCCAGCTGCAATTTTACACGTGTAGTGAAATGGTTTTAATTTTGTCACTTTATCTGTATTCATAAATGAGAGCTGAGGGAGACAGGAACATCTATTCGAAATAGATCAATTATAACAAGCTTTATAGTGACAAAATGACAGGAATTATTAAACCATTACAACCATTTGGGGCAGACAAACGTGGAGAAATTACGAATGAACATGAAGGAAATGCATGGTGGTAAGGGGGAAATAAGCCGTCTGATGAAGCTAATATGATGCATTTAATTATTTTAAGCTCAAGCGCATTTTTGACTGTCTGTAGTCATTAATGCCTCCCGATTTACAAGATGAAACTCCTTACTTCCCTAAGGAGGCATGATTCAGCAAGTGAATGATTCAGCAGAGCAATTAAATTATGATTTAAGAGCAGCAGTGTCTTACATTAGGATGAGTCAGGGGCTCAGAGAAATCGCATAAACTGAAAACATGATGCCTTTTAAACAAGCAGGTGACACTGTCAGAGTCCCATGTAACCCTGTTTGGGTTCTACTGTTTAGGAGCCAAGAAAATGAGCCTCATTTGATTGGCTAGAAAAGTAATGTAATTGGAGATTGTCTCTAGAAATGTGTTTTGGTACGAGTTTCTTCCACTGACAACAGTAGCAATGTGGCTGTACAGAGTGACCCAGGGATGATGGTTTTCTGTAGGCTGACCTGGAAGTTAGCATCGCCCTGGTTCCCTCATCAAAAAGCACCAAAACCCATTCAAAAAACCCATTGACTCTGAGACAAGGGAACGGGAGGCGGTAAAATGTGAACTAATTTCCAGGTTTTAGGACTCATTCCTGGGGCACTCTATTGAGTCCCATCATTAAGTGTTAGTAAAAAACAAGAAAAATACTCACATAAAAGCTTAAAGGACTTAGAGTTGCGCTTGTAGTATTTAAAAGTGGTGTTAGCTTGTTGTCTATTTGATATACACTGCATTGTATTTGTTTTGCCTCAGCACCATGGACAGAGACCATAAAAGGACTGCAATCGTTTCAGCACCATGGACAGAGCACACTGGAGCAGCTGGCTGGTTTCTGTCGCCCCCGAGTGGCTGCATACCATGATGACAAGAATAATGACAGAGGCAAAAATGTTTGGATTTACTCTCAAGTCTGGTTGTTTTGATGTCCCTGCAAAACCCAAATAAGTTTGCCTCACCTAAAACAGGTACTATCGCTAAATCTGAAAAATTATGATCATGTAGTTCAGCCAAAAACTGTTTTAAAAAGCTGTTAAGTATACATCACAACATAAAAATTTCAAGGGTTAAATAAGAGAGGCTAAGTTCTTAATGATAGTCCTATTTTAGTTTGATGTATGACAAAATTATGGGGCGTCAAGAAAGAGTGCAGTGAGCATTACATGCAGTTTAACGAAAACATGTAAATAACAAAGAGGGATCAACTACATGATAAAGTATAAGAATAAAGTATGTAGGGTTTACAGCTATGTGTTGTCCATTCTTAAGCTTACACCAGTGTACACAGTTAAACACTAGATAATAGATAACAGATAGCAAGTGTGTGTGTGTGTGTCACCGCTGGCGATGGCAAAGAGGTGGGTCCTCCAGCTGAAGGTGAAGAAGAGCCCTCCAACAGCCATACAGCCCAGAGCTCCATTAAACCCCGACAGACCTGAGTACAGCGAACCATGACGCACTGCCATGGATAACCCTGTCACACACACACATACACACACAGAGAGAGACAGAGAGAGAGTTAAAGCTTTACAAGTCTAATTGTAAAAAAAAAAACAGACACAATGAGTCACTGCTGTTGACAAATTTGGGAATCACACAGGCGGAAATACACAAACAAACACACACTGATTGTCTGTTCAATCTGCTGTACTAGAATCATCCATGTGGTGGCGTTAGACACAAACTGTTATATGATTGCCTTCAAATGTTTATTAGCGTGTAACCTAATAAGGAAATGTTGATTTGTCCTTTTTATTCCCACATATCTACATAGGACTTGTGTAACAGTGTTTACAGGATATGATGCAGCACCAAGGAGGAGCTGAGATGTCATTTGTTTGCTTTGTCTCTTGTATTTATGATTTTCCCACTTTGGAATCGACTGTCTGTATTCAGCCAGCAATCATGTGATGGTGGTGTGTAGGGCTGGGTAGGGGAAGTGCTGACAAAGGCTCTGCCTGTCTCCTCTCTAGTGAGCCTGAGTTATACTAAAATAAATGGTTTTACGTTCTTTAAGTCTTTTACTGTAATGAAACTGAATGAGGAGTGAGTAAAGGAGACAAGAAAAAGAGAAAGCTTTGGTTGAGATCAGTCACACAGGACTCTGAGAGTGATGATATTCATGTTCACAGTTCCTAAAATGTCCTTACAATATCAACTTCAGTATCAGTATGTTGTTTTTTTAGTAGTACATTTTTCAGTGCTGATTCCATCATCAGGTCTCTGTGGCACTGCTGCAGAGCACTGATGCGGTAGGTGGGTGAACAGCAGGTCAATGTCTCACATCCATACTAAACAAACACTACACTGTGAGGCTGAGGCTATAGGCAGACTGCACAGGGGGCTTGCTGACCTAAATAAATCTCAGTGAGGCCAGAGGCATTGACCTTTTCCCCACTGGCCTTCAGCAGCAGCTGCACCACGTCTTTCAACCCACACGTGAGGGGAGACTAATGATGTCATCAGACAGAGTAAGGTCACTAAGTTCAGCTGGAAAGGCCAGCAAGCTTCATTCAGTATCAGGGAGCAGCTTTTCAAAACCAGGAGATAACTTTGCTCTCTCTGGTTGAAGGATTCAAGCTTGTTTCATATCTGACCACACCCAGGGTACTGGATGGGTGGGGTCAGAGGTGTGCTCAGTTGCACCTATAACCACACCCAACAGTGATGTCACAGTGTACTGAAACACCCTCTCTTTCACCTCACTGCAACAAGTTGCTCTTAAGTTAAAAAAAAAAACCTGAGTGGAAAAGCTGATGAAAAAAAAGGAAAACAGGGTAGATTAAAACATTAGAAACATCTATTTGATATAACAGAGTACCATACAACACTGAATATGTTTACATGTATACTGAATATGACAATACTCTAAATTTGAGACGGTCATATAAGCAGCATATTACGTTTGGACGTTCTGAATTAAACAAACAAATTTTTCTGAATGAAGCATTATCCGATTAAGATGTCAGGGTTTTAGGAGCATTCTTTGGACAAACAGCACATTCAGAATATGCATCTCAGCTGGGTTTTTACCTCAGTTTGTGACACACAGCCTCTTGTCTGCTTTACATAAACCAACTCCCCAACAGTTTGCTAGGCTGTGAGGTAGAGATTCATACCCAAAAGAAAAGCCCACATTTGTGGATAGAATGAGAAACACACCTATTTTTAAACATTATAAAAGACTGGGATATCAACAGGTTTTTGGATATGCATAGATATCATAACACTGACTTTCCTAAAAGGTGAAAGAATGGAAGACCAACAAGTTTGCCACTGATAGGAAACTTGCTGTTCCACTTTCTTATATTCAGCTGTGATAAATGATATGTTAGGGCATGTTAATCGGAGTATGCATGTTTGCATGTAAATGGAAATATTAGTTGAATATTCACTTTCATCAGTCATGTAAACAAATTAGGAGTATTGTGTTTTTTCAGAGTAAGGGCAAAAACTGGAATGTTATGTGTATGTAAACATAGACACTGACTTCACCCTTTAAAATTACCAGTTGAACCAATGCCTCTGTGACAGTGTCAACAAAAACTGAAAATTGTAATACATAAAGATAGCATGTGTTGCAGGGCTGCTGGATTGCACTGCATGCAATTGCGCAGGTGTAGTGTTACCTAATAAACTGGTAACCCTGAATAGTTGGAATCAGCAGATAGTTGCACTTTTGAGTATTTCTGCTTCTTGCAGCACACCAAGCCAGAGGGAACAATTCTGCATCTGTTTATGTGTGTGTGTGTGTGTATGTGTGTGTGTGTGTGTGTGTCCTGTAGCCCCACCCAGTGCAGCTACCACTGCCCAGCTGTGGAAAGCTTTAAAACTGCTTACTGACTGTTTCATTGATATATACAGTGCTTATGTTTGTGGGAGCTTGAACTCTATAGCAGAAGTTGTATATATTTACCTCCCTGAGTAAGAGCAATATCATAAAAAATTACTGAACACTGTCTGACTGTGAAGAAAAGTGACCACCGATTGGTTCACTGTATGCTGTAGCAGCACACGTGACACACGTGCGCTAAGCTGAATGTGCTCCTGGGTGAGTGGGAAGGAATTATCCCCTGGTCAATAGCCTGGGTGCATTGTCATATCACAACTCTGTCATTAGCATTGTCACGTTTTGTTTAGAAGAAGCCCTGTCAAACGCATTTAAAACTCTAGCAGCTAAGCAGAAAATACATGCCCACCTACGCTAAACAGAGACAAATGACTAAAATGACAACAGGATAAATGCTATCACTGATGTAGTGAGCCAAAGCTGCAGCTGCTCCAGCCTGCATCTCTTCTGTATTAATGCTGCAGGATTCCAAAGAACTCATCCGCAGTACCAGTAAATTTTGGAAGCTCCTCTGTAGATAAATGACCCCTCAGGCTGTGCTGTGATTGATTTCCTTATTACCAGGCATGGTGGGCTGCAGTTTAGCAGTCTGGTCCAGAAGCAGACTGACCACACCCCAGTATTGCCTTCTCACTCTGTTGTCTGCTGGGCTACGCTGCCATCCGCTCCCTCTTTCCACTCTCTGTTTGTTTTGCCTCTTGCACAGCTCTTCATCAGCTTGCCTTTAAACGCTCCGGCTCCCTCTGCACTCATCTTGTCTCTTACTCATTCCACACTTCATTATCTTCCTCTCTGTCTTCCTGTTCATTGTCACCACTCTCCCTTTGTTTCTCATACACAGTACTTCCCTCATTTCCTTCCTTGCTTCCTTCATCACACACTCTCACTCCACTTGTTCCCTCCCTACATAAGGGTGTCATTAAAGACTAATGGCAATGTGGGAGGGAGGCCCCAGAGGATACTAAAATTTTTACTGTTTTTCTAATATGCGTGTATGCGTGTGTTTCTATGTGTGTGTGTGTGAGTCACTCCCAGTGCTATATTGTCTATGCGAATAGATGAGTCAGAGAGCTCTTATCATATCAAACCCAATATCTCCTCTCCACCCTCTCCTCTTTTCCACTTGCTGCCTGCATCAAACCACAGTGACTGGCTGCAGACTAGATGGAGGACAGTGCAATAGGCTGAAATGAACTGCACATAATGCCTTGTTTTCCAGTGCTAGTAGGTAATGGCTTACTTTGCATTTAGGCCTTTGCTCTTCATGCAGCTGGTTGAATCCATCATTCTGTCCCTTGAAGCCTTGGCGGGGAAAACTGTTTGTGGATGCAGCTAAATGTATTGCTCTGTATGTAGGCTCATTTGTTAACACTGTCAAGATATCAAATGTTGTATATGCCTTTTTTTTTTTTTTACAATCCTCTGTCTTTGGAAATACATCTAGTTCTTCTGATCATGTAAAAAAAAAAGATAAGCTCATAGGCAGATAAATGACAACAGTTTGTGCTTTTGTGATTCTTTGAGATTATTTTTTGTCTTTTTGTCGATTTGTGTCAGTGATTTGTTGTCCTTGTGGTTGTTTTGTGTCTTTCTGGAGTCATTTGTGTCTCTTTTGGTTGTTTTTTGTCCCTTTGTATTCAATTTGTGTCTCCTTGTGGTTTTGTGTCTCCTCGTAGTGGTTTGTTTTGCCCATGTCTCTTTGTGGTTCCTTTGTATCTCTGTGGTCTTTTTGAGTCACTTTTGTGTCACTTTTTGTGTTTTTTTTAATCCTTTCCTGGCTGGTATGTGTTAATTTGACATTGACATTTTGCAAGTGAAGGCCAGAGGGCCCCCTGACACTTTGAGCCTCTGGGCCTGTACCCAGCAGGCCTATTCAGTAATCAAACCATGGACAAGCGATAATGAGCAAAGAATTTCATGTTTGTGTTTTACTCTCCTATGATTACTGTTGGGTTAATTTTCTTATTTTAGAGGTGTGTCAAGAGTGTCTCTTTGAGGCTTAACTGAGGCAGCATGATGCTCTGAAGAAGTATTTCATTGCTGGAGAGATGGTCCTTTCATAAAACTATACAGTATGTGCAGGAAGACAAATACTTTTGCAGTTGGTGCTACAGGACCAGAGAAAACAGAGTAAAAGGGCTGTGGCATTTCCTTTTTTCCTCAAAAGGTAGAAAACCCTTCAACTACCAGAATGCGCTGCTCCGCACTGAACCAATAAACACTCTCGCTGGTGGGGGACATAATGCAAGCTTGGCCATTTTGACTCAGGAAAGAATATGACAGCCCACTGGGAACAAACAATCTCACATTCCAGTTAAACAATAAGTCTTTTGATCGCTTCTATTCTGTGTGTTTGTGTTGGTGAGCATACGAAAATTATTTACACACACTACCTACATTGTTATGACTCAAAGCTGCTTGCAAAATATACATTAAAGCTACATGCTAATATCAGATTGCTAACATGCTTGCAATGACAATGTCAATATGCATTATGTTTAGCCGGCATTGTTCACCATAAGACTGTAATTGTTATTGTGTTATGTTGTAATAAGACATTCCCATGTAGCACAGGTCATAAATAATCAAAAAAGTATTTCCTTCTAAACGCTGGGGCAGACAGAGTTCTTTGCTTCTCCTTCCATTCTCTGGCCTGATGCTGCAGTATGACACACCAGAGATGGCAGATGTGAGATTTTTATTTGAGAAATACCTTTTATGTACAGCGTCATTCACATCAGAAACATAAAGCTGCTAAAAGAACAGTGAACCCCGCTTGACTTCTTCAGCTGCCTCACTTTCTCCTCCCTCCTGTATTTGATTCCACTTCAAAGCATTTCTACAGAAGTGTGAAGCATATACTCACTGAAAAAAATGCCCTGGTTTTCTGATTTAAAGGTCCAGTATGTGGGACTTAGAGGCATCCAGTGTGTGGGGTTACAGAACTCAAACTTCTCCTATGTGCCAAGCGTGTAGGGCCAATGCAAAAATGGCCTTGTCCAGAGCTTGTGTTTGATTTGTCCATTCTGGGCTACTGTAGAACAACATAATGGACACCAGGGAAAAGGCCCTCTCTGTATGTTGATATACAGTAAATGGCCCATTCTATGGGCCCTATATCCTACACACTGGAACTTAACATGATTATTATATCAGAATTCTGAGAAAAGTTTCCATGAAAAAAAAAAATCCACCCTAATTTTTCCTGAATTAATAAAAATCTGATTAATTCAGAAAAACAAAATCAGAATTTTCCTCTCAAGTGAATGCATCATGCTTCCTTACATTCCCACCATTATACTCCAATAACATGAACGCAGCTGAAGCCCGAGGCTCTGGCCTACATACAGCCCCTGAGCTCCTCCTCTGGAAACCCCTTACGGGAATACTTCACACCACAATGCTTTGAGTGACAGCTCTAAATATGGCCCTCACACTCTGCCAGTCCCAGGCCAACCTGGTGTCTCTTTCTACTCACAGTCTGACCCATGCAACTGTATCTCTGTCATCCTCGCTCCGTCTCACAGACAAAGTAGGCAGCATCAAGAGGTGATGAGGATGATTACTCATAGAGAGCCACAGTGATTTCCCTCGTCTCTCGTCAGGGATCCACACATCTCTAAACATCTGCTGTCTGCCTGCTTTTGGTCTCTCACTTCAGCTTCATCCTTGAAATAAATGAATAAACTGATGACAACAGCACCAAAGGTGGAAATGAATGAGACGATGACGACAGCAGTGGTAAATAACAGAAAATAACGGTGATGTCAATGAAAATATACAATGGAATTAATGGTGAAAATAAAATATGAATGAAGATGATGATAGCAAAGGTAAGTATAGTTACAATTGTTGTTTATTGTTAAGTTATGATAAAAGAATTTCTGCAGAGTTTAGCAGGCAGTTTATCATCGATGAGAATGGCAGTGGTAATGACATCACAAACACACAAGCACACACACTCCCACTTTCTCCTTCCCGAAACCAAACTGGAGTATCGTTACAGTCCGCACTGTGTAGGCAGTGAAGGATAATGAATGCAGAGCAGCAATGGAGAGAATGATGCAAGTGGAAAAAATGATAAGAGGAGTTTTGAAAGCTGAGAAGAAGAAAGGATTAAATGGAGTGAGAGGCAGAAAGAAGAAATGGGGTGCCCATGGAGGGGAGGTACGACAGAAGAAGAAAGACAGAGCCAGGGGCACGACTTGTTGTCTGAAGTGTTGAAGAGGATGGTGTCAGTATACACACACAGGCACACACACATTTCCAGACCTCTTGATCATTTAGGGAGTCCTCTATTCTCCTTTGATGCATTTATTAACATCTTTTTCTTTTGTGGCGTCGCTCTCTGGCACTACTTTTTCTCCTTCACTCAATTTATGTCCCCTGCTTTTTTTCCAGCCTTGACTCTTTATCCCTTTTCTCTCCTCTCCATCTCCATCTGACACTTTCTTCTTTGCCTCTTGACACTGATCCCTCTTTTCCCCTCTGCTTCTTTGTCAGGCAGGATTAAGTTTTGAATCTGACCTTGTAGCAGTTTTTCGCACTCTTAACTCTCTCCCTGTGTGCCACTTCTTCATTTGTTTCTGTGCGTGGGTGTGTGTGAGCGCATTTACATTTATTCAGGGCAGTCAGTTCACCAAACACCATGGTAAAAGATGCATCTAACAATACCAATAGTCCAGATGCTGCTTTTGATAACGGCACCGAAAGTGATAATAACGAACCTTTTCATCACAGCGTTCTAACCCTAAGCCTCCAAACACAGTTTCAAAGAGCCTAACAACCAAAGAGCATCACTGATAAGAGTAACAAAATAATAAGCAAGTATAAGATAAAAACAACAAATAAAGATGCATAAGTATTATTATGCAGAGGTAAAAGAAGAGGATAAAAATGTGACATTCGCTTTATCTAGCAGAATTTATAATAAGAGATTTAAAAGGTAATATAAACAGAGTTAACATGAGATGCCAACTCAAATAGGCTGGTATTATTCTTTATTTTTGTTATTACCCACATAAGGTCTATCAGTGTTACCTTGAATTTGTGAAGAAATGTTTTGTTTTTCTCGCATGTCTCCAGGGAACAGCAAATATATTGATTTATTGATTGATTGGAGACCACGTTGAAGAACAGCAAAACTATATCAAAACATCCGTGTACAAACTATCGCACAGCTCATGCAGTAAAATACAAGTCTTATTTTTCCAGGCGTATGTTCAGTAATTCTCAAAAGACATGCACTGTTGCCAAAAAACCTTAGTATTTGGAGCTGGCTTTTACAAGTGCATGAATAAGTTTCACTTTCTGTTTAGTTGGGGGTGAATATTGCCAACCACCACTTCCGTCCCTTCTTTTATTTTATTTTATTTTACCTTAAAAAAATTAAGGTAAATGGTGACATGGAGTGTATGTGGACAGTGTCACAGTAAGAGAAAATGAAAACGCATCCAGGGTGCAGTACAAAAACAAACAAACATGCACAAAAAAGAAACACAAAACAAACAAAACAAAAATAAGATGAAGATAAAATGGCAAATTTGCATATTCTGTCAGATATAATTAATCTGTTAATGTCAGATAAGATGTTTATGTGTGTTGCTTTCTCATTAGATCTTGCTCTTGTTAGTAATAGATACAACAACAACAACAATCATAATAATAATAATAATAATAATAATAATAATAATAATAATAATAATAATAATAATAATAACATACATTTTGTGGGTGTGGCAGGGGAACCTTGCCTTGGGCGCAGAATGTGCTGGGTCCGGCACTGGCAATGAGGGAACATCAGTAGTACAGCAATGTGGCCAATTCATGTGTTTTTAGTAGTTTTTAAATAACAAAAACTACAGAGGAGTAAGCTTCACCATCATTTCATAGAATCAGTTCATCATTGATTTTGGTATTTTTATGGAATTTGTTGCCAAAAGGAAATGTTTTGAGTATCCTTGAGACAAGTAGTAACAAAAAGAATAAACTCACAAGGAAAGGAGCCAGACTTGATGTAATATGCCCTTGGAATTAGTGAACAGTCTAACAGCAGCATTTTAGATTTGGAGAGGATGGCAGATTGTCCCCAGTTGAACTCTGAATTACAAGCTTCCAAAAGAAAGGAGTAACGGCATGGTTGGCCTTTGTTAAGATCAGCGAAGGCTACATATGACTTCATTTGGGCTAACATGGCCAGAATGAAAGTCACTGGAGATAACAGGATTGGACAATGAAAGAGGAAAGGAGCAAGGATGTAGGAAAGGAGAGAGAACATACAAATGACAGCAACAGAGATCGTGTTTGCTATATTCCGTTTTTTCCTATTGTTGTCATTTCCCCTGAGCTCTGTTGCCTACACAATCTCATTACAGTCACATCTCTTTGATCACGTTCCTGTCACACTGCTGTTTTTACAGCATCTGTGTGTGTATGTGTGTGTGTACCTGCCACTGTGAGCATGTGTCAACGGGTTTCTGCAAGTATGTGTAAGTACGCGCTCGCTCCCACCCCTCTGTTTTTTACAGTATGACTCATAGCTACAAACACACACATACACACACCAAAGTATTTTAGGACACTGCATTGTACTGCTAGCAGCAGACGGAAGCAGGGGGCTGGAGTCTTTTAAACTCCTAGCATTTCTCATTCTCTCTCCCTGCATTGAGTCACAGTGATGCAGATGTAAAAGGCACACACAGCCACGGGCCTGTGTGTTTGTATAGAAGCCAGTTGTTATCAGTGCCCAGCTAATTGCTCTGTGTCTTTTGGAGCTGCCCACGGGCTGCTGCTGCCTATCTTACGGTTTCATATTTATATACACTGCTGACATTCTGTTTCATTGCCAGGGGGCTTCATAAACCATACCCGACTTTAACCTCGTTAAAATGTACTGTAATTCAACATTTTGTCATGCAGGGTGCTAAGCCTGCAATCTATTTGAGGTCTTGACTGATGGTTTAATAAAAGGAAGGTTTATGCTGCTACCTAAGACAAAAGTTAATGATACTGCATTATGCTATTGGCACAGGTATGGTGGCTTATGTAACTACGGCTGCAGACGAAAAAATCAGCCATGGTATTGGTACTTATTGTGTATTAGTTAGTATTCCCCTTTGCTATTGGTAAAATATACTGTAACAAATGGCTAGGGTGTGATTAAAGTAAACAGCATGAAGCAATGCTATTTAGCATTCAAACTTTAAATGGGGGGTATGTATTGGCAGAAATTGGATATTGTATAATAAGTATGTTTTCTTTGGTGCATAAGAACTGTTGTGTTTTCTTTACCTTAGAATGAGCTGTTTTTATCTACATAGGGAGTGGGCCCTCATCTAAGGAGATCACCATGTGCACCGCAATGTTTCTACAGTAGCCCGGAACAGACAGATCACACACTGGCTCGAGATAGTGCGATTTGTATTTTCATGCCCCTGTAGTTAGCAGCCCTTCTGTGTCAAGGCAGTGAGAAAAACAACTGTTTTATTCAGTGTTTTTACTGGTTTAAATCACTGAGTCTGTTTGTTTTGGAGAAGAAGAGACCTCTGTGGATAATTTGGCTCAAGCTAAAAACCTTCTGAACAATGAACGCTGAAGGAATTCTAACTGGGAGAAGTGTCATCTGGTTGTAATCTGCAATCACCCCCATGCAGCAAAATCCCCCTAAAGCTTTCACATTGCTCCTTTAAGTTTGTAAATTGAGCTTATGGATATTGGGAGTTTACATGTTCCTCATGTGCCTCCATGTTCTCTGTTTTCTTACCAACAGCCCAAAGACATGCAGGTTAGGTTAACCAGGATCAGCTTGGATAGGTTTGGACCAAGTGTGACCCTGCACTGGGTAAGTGGCTGTAGATGATAGATAGATTTTCAAGTTGGGAATCTATCAGTGATAGATAGATAGATAGATAGATAGATAGATAAAATGGGGGCAACATCTGCAGTTTGAGTTTGGTGTATCTCGCTCCTTGTTTCCTGTCCCTGCTCTGCTGTCTATAATAAAGGAACAGAAATGCCCAAAATACCGGATGGTCAAAATGAAAACAGTAGGTACAAAGATAAATCTTTAAATTCCCCAGTATGGGTCAAGCTCCAGAAACGCTGGATCCTACCTTTGCATAATGAAACCACTACCATCTTTTATCAAATCCTTCCTGCATGTGTACACAAGCATCTTTCAAACTTCACGCCCACGGCCCTCTGTTATAAACACTGTCTCTGTGCCCAAGCTGATATAACCCTGATGATATCATTAGGGGCTATTTTATCAAACTTAACAAAGCTCCTTCAGAACCACGGAGGACAGTGTTACACAACTGTTTTCACAGGCTGAGTAGTACCCCCCCATGACTCATAAACTGATCAAATTTATGTGTGAAATTTTGGAGTATGGTTTAATAAAAGGAAGATTTATACTGCTAAGACAAAAGTTAATGATGCTGCATTATGCTATTGGCACAGGTATGATGGCTTGTGGCTGTAGATAAGGGATGGATTTCCAAGTTGGGGAGGAGAAACAGATTATCAGACAGAATGGAGACACCCCTGTGTCTTGACCATGAACTGGAACATCCCTTGCATGAGTGTGTTGCATCTCCTTCTCCTTTTACTCTCTCCTCTCTCTGCTGTCTATAATAAAGGCACAGGAATGCCCCAAATACTTTACAGCAGGTGCATAAATAGTCTGACTTTCAGTCCTTAGTGAGGGTCAAGCAGTAGAAACCCCACTATACAACTAATACATCTTTTTTGTTAGATCCTTGTTGCGTGAATATCATGGATGGATTACTGAGGCATAGGCCCAGGCCCAGGTGCCTCGCTGGCCTTCACCTGCACATTGTCACTCAAATGAACATGCATCTGTCAGGAAGAGGCTCAAAATGACCACAAAGAGACACAAAAAGACCATAAAGAGATGCAAAGTAAATGCAAATAGACAAAAATAACATAAAAACAGGGGAAACAACCAGAAAGAGACAAAAACGGCTATAATGACACATAAAAAAACCATAAGGAGACACAAAATGACTACACAGTGACACTAAATGACCTCAAAGAGATGCAGACGACTATAAACAGACACAAAACAACCACAAACAGACAGAAAATGACCTCTAAAAGGTGCATAACAACTACAAAGAGACGTAAAACCACCACAAAGTCTGGATGTCCTGCTCCTATGTAGGAGAGGTGAAGGGGCCCTTTGCATACCTGTACCCAGGGGCCCATTTTCTCATTATCCGCCCACGTCCATGGCCACATCCACAGTTTATATTACAAGCTTTTTGTCATAAATGTTTCCATGCCCAAGCTGAGATAACCCTGGTGATAACATTAGGAGTTATTTTCTCTAACCTAACAAAGCTCTTTCAGAGCCACAGAGGACAATATTACACAACTATTTTCACAGGTTCAGCAGTACTCTCCATGACTAGTAAACTGATATTTATGTGTGAAATTTTGGAGTCTCCCTGTAAGTAATGACACCCAGGACATAGCTTTACTCAGTGAAATGAAAACCACTGATCATAACCTGGTGTGAGGTCAGCACAGTACAGTATAACCCACAAAAGAATACAATAATATTCCCACCTTGCTAACGCTCCCATTCCTCCCACACAGACATGTAAACACATAGATGGAGACTCACCAGCCAACGTTCCAACTGCTGATCCAAGCAGAGCATGGGCAGCCAGCAGGGGGGAGTAGAGCAGAACAGCTCCCAGGATGAGGAGGGAGGGTCCCAGAGTTCCACAGGCAAAGATCTGACCCACACCCAGAGGGATGCCACGCAATACCTGGATTAGAGAGACAAGTTAGGAGGATCTGATAAGACTTGACACTGTGTAGCTGATTGCAAATGATTATAAGTTTTATATACAAGCATAAAATTCCAATAGCAGACGCATGCTCACAAAAACATAATGACATAATGTGTGGAATCTATTCAGCTGCTCTCTTCCCAGTCAAAATCAGCCTCTTTTCTTCACACAGTTACACACACACACACACACACACACACACACACACACACACATACATATGCTGCATTCCCAACAGTCAGTGAGAAGTGAAGAGTTTCCATGGCGACGGGATGGGTGCACCTGCCTGTCGCTGATATTTACAAGTCATAAATGGTGTTTAATTATATCGCCGCCACACAACTCTTTGTGCCTGCGCATCTAAGTGTGTACGCACCTGTGTATGCATGTGTGTGTTTGTGCGCAGAGAGAATGAATGTGCTGTTGTGGTAGTGCAGCCAGAGCGCCATCCACAGCAGAGTGAAAGCTGAAGACATTAAATATAAATAGGACCGACGTCATCCCCATCTCTGGAGAGAGGCAGAGGAGAGAAGGAAGGAGGAAATGGAGATGGGTGGAAGAGAAGGAAGGAGGAGAGCAATAAAGAAGAAGAAAAAGGGGGGAAAAGAAGAGGAAAAGGCAGAGGAAGAGATTGTTTCACAGAAGAAAAGAACTGCATTGACCTTGAAAATGTGGTTATACATACTAGTTGTTTATCATAAACTGAATTATGAGGAAGGAGAGCAAAGGAGGATGGAAAAGACGTATTGAAAAAGTGATGAAGGAAGATGTAGAAAGTGAGAGACGGAGGAAGGAGATTTGCATAGCAGAGCAGAGGCGAGGATAGAGGCTGGGGAGAAGAGAAGCAGAGAGATAAAAAGAAGGATTTAGAGCTTTCAGATCTCCCAAGTAACAAACCAAAGGGAACTGATGAAATGAAAATTGCAGCATTTACGAGGCCAGAGACAGACAGATGGAGGGAAGAGAAAAGAGGGAGACACTCAGGAAACAAAGAGAGAGAGGAGTAATCTGAGATGGAGGGGCTAAAACTTGTGGAAAGTAATCATTTAGTGTGAGGGACATACTGTGCTTCAGGGCCCGATGCTTGTTAATAGAATTGTGTGTAAATCTTGACTCTGTATTCAGGACACCTAACAGCGCTGAGAGGGTTTAGTCAGCGTAGCTAATCTAATTTAGACAACTTCACAGTCAGTTTGCAGATCAGCGTGTGCAGAAGAAATACACTTTTCTAACATCCTTCACCTCCTCTGGCTTTTAGTGTGCCTCTAAATCCGACAGCCAAGAGGCACTCTTACAGGTCTAGCTTGGTATTGTCTCTGTGTTCAGAATTATGCTTCAAGAAGGGTTTTCCTGGAAGAAATATTTAAGCACACTGACGACAGAGAAAAATGTGTTTATCCACCATAAAAGAGGACATAATACAATATTGTGGTTGAATTTGCACGTGACAATATATTGTGTTTCTTCATCTATATATCTGTATATGCTTGGAATTTTGCACAGTTTGTTGTATTTGTATGTGAGGTTTGTCGTCCATATAAACTGTAAGTTGTCCATACATATACACAAATGCTAACGAGTGATCTTTATGTACACTCATTACATTTGGAAGAGGATGGAGCTTTTCCGATTCGAATCACATAATCTGTTCTGCCCGTTTCCAAACAAAAGCTCGCAGATTAAAATTCAGTCGCTCCTCAAGCATCGAGATGCCAGCTGGCTCACAGAGATCAAAAGCCGACTGCAGCAGCTGGTGAGAGTCTTGATTCTCTTGCCAAAGTCTCGTGAGAAGCAGTTCGAGGCAACTGCATTTCATCTCCTTTCAGGGGTCGAAGAAAACTATCTATTTTCTTTAGAGGGTTTTACTGTGCAACAGCTTGCATTCTAATCTAAGTGGGCTTTCTGTAGCATAAATTTAAGCCTTTAGGTTTTATTGTTTGTTTGTTTTTTTCCTCCCTGGCTATAAAATCCCCCACAACTTCTTCTTCCTGGAAACCTGACTGCCTCGCACACTCTCCTGAATATTATGCACAGTCACAGTCATACAGAAACAGAACAAAATAACACTTTATCTTGAATGCCTTACCTCCACTATGACTTTCAATCACAAAGAATTGGTAATTAAAACAGTTTGGGCTGATTATAATTTCCGAACAGGAGCTCCGACAGTAACTGTTGCTAAGTAACTGGTGAGTCATAGCTCGCTGATCTTATGCATATTGTGCTCCTATCAGTTACTCGTTCAGTCTGGCTGCAACATGGCAGACACACAGAGGACAACTGGCTTCAGATCAGCTCGCTTTCTGTTTGTCTTCATTCATCATATGTCCTGTCACTTCTAATAGTTCCCTTTGTGACTGCTAATGATCTGCACCTGTTTTGTGATCATGTGACTTGATGGGCCGTCTCTGGTAAAATATCACTGCAAATGTTACTCTGACAGATCCCCTCATGGTGAACTGCTGATAAAGACAACTGCAAATTGAGTGTTCTTTCCTTATATCTGAGCAGGGAAAGGTGTCACAAAAATGAAAGAGAACTAACAATTATTTTTTTTTCTTATTGTAATAAGCATTAAATCACAGAGCTGGCTGACTTTACAGCTTAGCAGAGGAGAATGCTATAATGTTATGCTACGTATACCAAAACAATATATTGCTATTAAAATAACTTGATTGGCTGATTTGGTTTCACACGGGAGACAAATAGTGGTATACCCTAGCTCATTCACTCTCTCTTCAATCTTTTGTTTAAACCAATCAGATTTTGCCACAGTCTCCCAGAGCCAATCATATTGTTGCTGTCTAACTTAAAAACTGTTCTCCTCTCTGCTGCTGTGAGTTGTTATTTCAGTGCAAAATCAATGTGACTCTCCCCCTCCATCTCATTCACCACCAGTTCTCTGACATCCAGTGCCCAGCAGGGTTCGCTCCACTGAGCTCTTAAGAATCTCATCCATCCAGATCTTCAGCCAGCTCTCTTCCTCTTTTCACCGACGCCACCAGTCAGGGAAATCTTTCTGGACTACTTGCGGCATCACCACCCCTTATCATTTCTTAAGTATAATGTCGATAAATGAATTTGCTCACTCTTAAAATTAAGTCTCTCCTGATGGAACTGTTGATGAAGTTAACCAAGCTCCAAGATCTGAGAGTTTTAAACAGCAGCCTTTAACTCAACCTGTGGACAAACATGTAATTAAACATTGGATCACCTTACCTCTACTGCAATGAGCTTAGTGTCATTGAGCTCCAGCGACCCCGGTGGTGTAGCTGGGTGGTGTGGGAAGTAAGGGTTGTCTGGGCCGGTACAAAGGAGGTAGAGGACAATGACGATGTTGAAAGGAAATACAGCCACAGGCAAGTCCCAGCGGTCCAACACCGAGGAGAGACCGCTGTACAGGAATACACTGGAGATGGGGATGGGAATTGACAGAGCAGGGGTGCTGATCATTTTAATGAAACGCCTTCTTTACATGTTGTAATAAATAGTATACATGAATTTTGCAGATGCATGGTGTTCATAATGACACTAAATACAAAGCCATCCATTTGTCACACACTGTATGTTGTGAGTGAAGTGGAGGCACTCCTGATATATGCCACTGAATACTCGCCATTGGCGTGTTTCATTTTTAGCTTCTGGTCTGCAAATGTGTTTAAAAAATATCTGCAAGTTAATTGACATCGGCAATAGAGTCTATTTCAGCTGTTTCTTACACTGAGTTACAACCCTGCAAAACCAGCAAAAACAAGATTAATTTTATGATGAAATATGATCCATTTTCCAGTGAAGATTAAAAGGGCTTAAACTACAGGTAGGTTAATGTTGAGCACCTCATTACAGTGCAATGTTCTATTGGAAATCCCTCAGTCTTGGCACTCAAGTAAATGACCACCACCTGTCAAACACCAGTGCAGACCAAGTACACCCCCTAATGGCAATGTCACTCCCTTAATGGCAGACTGTACTCAAGGCATTGACCTGGCCTACAATTCCCAAGATCCCAATCTGATTTAGCATCTGTGGGATGTGCCAGTACCCGAGAGGTCCTGTGTTCATGCCCCAACAGGTCAGAGCCAAGTGCAATCCACAGTGGGGCCTCCGAACTGTCGAGGCATGAACACAGGACCTCTGGGGTACCAGCAAGTCCCATGGATGCTTCAACAGATTGGGATCTGAGCCAGGTCAATGCCTTGAGCTTTTTGTCACGTTCCTCAGGCCATTCCTAAGTAGTTTTTGTTGTGTGGCGTGGCACAGTGTCACTGCCATCATGAGGGGATGTACTTGGTCTGAAACAGTGCTTGGGTGGGTGTTACATCCACACGAATGCCAGGACCCAAGGTTTTCCTGTGGATTTATTTTTATTTACTTCACCTGTCAGTGGTTTTAATGTTGTTGCTGATCATAAATTAACATTATTATTTAGTCTGTTGATGAGTTTCATGACTAATTGTTAAATTTAAAGTGTAAAAAATAATGAAAATATCCATTATAATTCCACAGGGCCAAACACATTTCACGACAAACAGTTCAACACTCTAAAATATTTAGTTTACTGTCATATGTGACAGTGAATAATACCAAATCCTGGTTGGAGATTCAAATTTAGCTTTGGTGAGAAAATCTTGGTGGTTAAAACATCAGTGATAAAGCAGTCATTGGGGCTCAGACATTCTCTTTTAAAGTTGGGTCTGGGACTGATTTGTCACTGAATAGGATAAACAAAGCTTTTAAAATGCTCTACGTTCCATTATTAGGTGCCTCACGTGCACTCTTCTGGAGTGTTTGTACTATTATGTACATTCACTTGTGGCATACAATTCACAGAGACTGTCCTCACTGGAAAACTGAAATCATCAGCCAGTTCCCTGAAATGTCTGATGTCCCAGCAAAGCACTTCACTTCTGTGTGACTCACCATGTGGCTGACCCCAAGCAGACAGGCAGCAGCAGCCACCAGTACCAGTCACCAGCTGAGCTGAACACCCCCATCAGCAGAGACACCAACATGCCGTTAAAACCATGGAGACCTCTTGATACCTCAGCACTACACACACACACACACACATACACATTTCACAATAACATCTTACATTTTCTATTCTGGAGACATTTATGTAATACAGTGATGTACAATAAGATTGTTTTCATGATCAAAACACACATTGGCGTAGCTTTTTATGGCTCCTCGTGAAACAAAAACAAACTGTTAAGTTTTAATGAGCAGAGGTCCCAGGGTAACACTAAGTGTATTCAGCATGTCAGAATTAAAAACATTAGCAGCGCCAGTTCAGCTGGAATTATTTTTAAAACCTTGAAACAAGGTTGTGTATTAGCATATTATATGCTGCATGTCATACACTAAATATTAGGACATTAACCAAAATAAGAATTGCAAGGCAGTGGGTGTTGGTGAGCACAGGGCAATCAGTCATGTAGCTGTTATTCTCATGAATTTTAAGTAGAACCCTCAATCAGCTTTAGTCGTCAGGTCGAGCAAATTATGGGCTTCTGTTACAGGATCGGCTTCCAGGCAACAGACAGGTTTTTAATGATGGTTCGATTATTTAAAGGGGACATTTTTCTGTTGTGTGGTTTCAAGGTACACAGATCATTAAATATGTACATACAAATGTGCACTTTTATGAGCTTCTATGCTGTTTGTGTGTGTGTGTGTGTGTGTGTGTGTGTGTGTGTGTGTGTGTGTGTGTGTGTGTGTGTGTGTGTGTTATATCATTCCACCTGTCTTGTCCCATTATAACAGCTGTTAGAGTAGAGGCCAGTACACCCAGACTTCCCAGCAGGCCCTGCCAGGGGGAGGCCCAGTACAGTGCGCCCATAATGAGAGCACCACTCAGCGGGTTGTTGACTAGGATCACCTGGGTCACCCCTCTGAGGCCCCAAACCGCCAGCTGCAGCACAAAAAGCTTGTCTGAGGACACAGACAGAAAATATTTTACACGTTTTTCTTGACAACATTTCTCCCAAATACTTTTTAGGAGAATCGAGAAACTGCAACACAAACATGTTTCTCAGTTGGATCTCTTGGTGCCAGCACAGGGTTTCATAAAAGAATCAAGACGGGAGTTTAATGATGATTTTATGTTGGAGGAAGTGCGCAGCAGCATTCACCATGGGAGTTGTGTAATGATTGCATCTGCATATTTTAATGGAAATTTAAGCATTTCAGAGTCATTTATTTATGGTTATGGCAGTTTAACACATTCCAAGTGTTTGGCAAATTGCTCTCTCTGAAAAGTTTTGTAATTAATCACATTTTTTTACTGTATGTATTATTCATTTTCCAAGCACATTTTATAAAAGATCATACAATATAGTACATTTTATACTTGAGATCGAAAGTAAGAAAATGTTTTGGGATGTAACAGTGTATTGTGAAAGTTTTCCTACCTTGCATGTACTTATCCAAGTACTCCATGTCCCCAGTACACAACAGCAGACCGTTCAACACACGCCGACTCAGGCTGGCACGGTTCCTGCTGGCCTCCTTCACCTCCGTTTTGGTATCCATCCACATCCCTGCAGCTGCTGGACCACACCACTAGAAAAGTGATATGTAATTTTGGAAAATCCCAGAATTCCACGTTTCTTTGTTGCTCCTTATTATTCTTCTGGCGCCTCTGTTTGTTCCCCTGTTGCTTCTTATTCCCCCTCCTTCTCAGTCATCCCTTCTCCCCTTTTCCTCCTCTCCCTCTCCCCACCCTGTCGAGGTTTAAGGGGATGACTTATAAACCAGTGGGCCGTATTCAGCTTTCGAACCCCTTGCTTTAGCTCTGTTATCCTATTTCGCAATGACCTCGTCCCTTTGTCCTCTCCTTCCCCTTTCTGTTCCAGCCCCACTGTGACATCTCTTCACCTATTGTTTGTCCATTTAAGCTGCTCATCTACTTTTTATTGCAGCATGCGCATGAATGTTTGTCTTTTCCTCATTTGTAAAGCCATTAGTGCATGTTGTGTTATCTCAAGTCTTTCTGAAAGGTGTAATATATAACCCAGTTATCTCTGCTGCTTTGAGAAAACAGATGCCGGAGAGGAAAAATTTGACACCAGATTCTTCTATAACCTCCAAGAGGCACTTATTTTACTTTTGACTTTCTGTTGACATCAGTTTTAACAAGCTCCTCGCACTGCTTTGGCCTTTGAAGATTTTTTCTATTTTGTTTCCACTTTAAGAACAGTTGAGAGCACTAGGAGTTCAGAAGAGTGTGTGTAGATGTTTGTGTGTATGCATACCTGCAGTTCTACCTCCCTTTGTCACCTTTTTCCAGTTTTAGAGTGACACCTAACTGACTAAGCATCCTGAATAACAGAGAAACGCTTTGATTCCGCTTCCACTCGAGAAACACAAAAATGTGACTTCCGAGAGGTGTGCGCATCTGTGTGTGTGCATGTATGGCCGCTGGTGCACATCCATTAGCAGGCTCAAAGTGCGGCAAGTGAAGGCAATAACAGCATGTCAGATACCATCACAGAGAGAGTCTTTTCACTCCGTCTGAGCCGGTGCAGCAGGGATTCAAAAGCCTTGTTTTTGCAGGTGGAAATTGCTGTGCCATTCAAGAACCCCTGACAGCTCATCTCTCTCTCTCCTGCTTTCTCTGTCTCCCTCGCTCTATCCATCTTTTATGTGCTTCAATAAATACATCCGCTACCCTCTGTCTGTCTCTGCTGCTTGGCTCATTCCATCAATCACAGACTGTGAAGCTAGAGGAAAAGAGCTACAGATGGACACACACGCCACAGTGGGCTATAATAACAGGAGGAGATGCAAGTAAATGTTGGAAGATGACACTTTGACCTGCCAATGTATTGGTTTTGTTAAACAGGCAGACAGACAGCAGCCATATATACCACGTTACGGCAAGACACCATACTGCAGCTATGGTCTGTTTAGGTGTTTATGTTCAGTATTCATGGTGTGCGCTCGTTCTATTCCAGACTCATTCTAACAGACCAAAGGTCACTGAATGCATTAGAGCACCAAGCAGCAAACCTCCATGGCTGAAAAATGAAGCCACACTGAAGTGCCAAAAGCTGCTGTTCCTTGAAAGGCCACTTGAGGCTGGCTCCAAAAAGCAAGCAAACCCCCACAGACCCCCATGTTAAAATGTCCACTCTTACAGCTGAAAAAAACAGCCCAATACAAAAAGATGTTTTGGTCTCTATAGCTAATTTCACCATTAATGACAACTGTCAACTGAACTTTATATAACACACCTGTTTATATTTTATTAAGGTTTGTAGTTATTATGCATAATTAAGGGCCACTTCGAGTGACAGGCTGTCCCTTCGTTGCTCCACAGAGCTACACTCTCATCCAAATACAGTCTCATCTGGCTCCAAAAATCCAAGATGAAACTCATAGATGTATAGTAATACCTAGATACCAGATTCCAAGATGGCACCTATTTATTCCAATGGAGTGCATTTGGTGGTGCATATGCCGGAATTTTTAGCTTCCGGCTTTACTTCTTTGGCATGCATCTCACTAAATATGTGCATTAGGGTTTCTACCACTGGCCCGCCCACGAGTTCCCGCTCAGCCTAAAGAATTTACATTGTGATAACCTCTCAGATTTTTAAATTGCTTTCCTCAGCTCCAGTAAAGTTTTACAAGTGTAAAACCTCCATGGTTCAAGAATTCATAATAGAAAGAGTAAGAATTGACCTTGATTGCAGTTCGAGGTGTCCTGTCAACACTTTTACAGACGTCTCTTTTATAATGGTGGTTATGATGTGGAAAATGCGTTTTGGGCCACAGGGGCACAGACTGACACCACATACCACCGTCATGAGACAGGTCTTTAGACAAATACACAAAACTCCCACAAGGAAATATTCCTGACTGCACAAAACACATACATATCTTTGCATTATTTTATATACTTTCTCCCCAGACGTCACCTCAACATACAGTATTTGGTATCTTAGGAAACACTGGGCCTTTCACTAGAATTTAAAATGAGGTGCTGTGGGTTTGAACAATATTTGCTGTCACAGCATGAGTTTGACTTGCCCACAGGCAGGCCTGCAGCTTGTCAAAGTGTTGGACAGCTACCACCGGATGTAATGTGTATTTTACTGAGGCGATAGAGCGGATTAACACAAGAGAAGGGCGAAGTGCATAGCAAAATTAGTCTAGAGACCTTGTATGTGCAGACTATGCTCCAACACTGAGCTACATCCCCACAACAAAGTTCTTGTTCACAGTTAAATTCACAATATATGAGCAATGCATGAATGCAGTGCATGCTACCCAGTTCTAAATACACACACACACACACATCAAATCACATCAATATCCACTGAGAACAGAGCAACACAGAAATACCAGCAACTGTTCAGAACTTCAAAGAGACACGATGTTATTTGCAATTATTATTTGATTAACCTCGGGCAGAGTTTAAATAAAAAACAAGATAACAATCAAATAATGTGAGCATTTGCATCAGTTCATAGAAACTCCCCAAAGCTACTAAAATATCTAATTACTGACGTGGCTGAAAGAATCCAATCTCCACAGCAAATGAAGCATGAGGCCCTGATAACATCACAAATGAGGTGCGGAGATTACAGCCCATCTGGACTTCAAGATGCAATTTTCACACTGTTCATCGTGGTGCTTCGCCTCAGAGTTTTCCCAGGGCTACTCATCTTATAACATTCTAACATTTCCTAAACACTGACTCACTAAACTCCACAGTCAGGAGGCAAGAGTAAAGCACACATGAAACACAGTGATAAAAGGGAGGGGCACAGGATTGCTGTGTTATCTGGAAGAGAGACGGAGAGAAGAATGAGCAATCATTTCTTCCTGTTTCCATGATGATGGACATGTCTCTCATTGGTCTTTTTCTACCACTCTTTCTTGCACTCCCTCCCTTTGAGAAATGCATGCTGTAAGCAGGAAAACTGTCTGACACACCCAGACTATTTTATTTGCCCCTTAAAGTTACATGTTAGAACTAACTAGGAGGTTTATTTTATTTGATTTAGGTTCTCCTGACCGCAAAGGCACCTAAAGTTTTGAAAAGAGTAAAAACCCTCACTTGAATTTTTTGAGAAGTGAGAATAAACAGATGTTCTTCCCTCTACTTCAGAGTGCACACACAGACACCAGCATCTTAAATAACACTGACTTCTCAAGCATGAGTATCGTTTCAATAGGCTCTCCTTCTTCACAGTCTATTAGGGAAAGCATTGGAGAGTAAAAAGACAGAGGAGGGGGGAGGAGAGGAATGACTGATGGGAGGATCATTCATGCTGCTCCAGTGGAGAGCCCTCTGGGTGATGAGTGGAGCTCCATTCTCCTTCATGGCCGTAGCACCATTTCTGCAAATCACTTTCTGTTCAGTCCTTGTTGCCACCTACTTGGCTACCCTTCATCTTCCCACACATCCCCTTCTTTCTCTCTGAATATACAGGCATGTATCAGAAGTGAAAAAACTACTAGAGTATTGTACTCAAGTAAAAGCACAAGTGTAGGAATGTACTTAAAGGTATACTTTGCCAATTTTCCACCAGCTTCATAATCATGTGGGTGGTATGTGTAAATGAACTATGGTCAACTTTCTTCCATCTTGCCAGCACCCAGATCTCCCTGCTCATATGCCCGTGAAAATCTGCTGGATTTTCACTGGCTCCTAGGCTGTTGCTCAAACTACAGATTGTACTTTCCTATTTTTGCATGCCCGCTGCCACAGACCTGTCTCTCAAATTCTTTCCAAACTCAGATGAAATGGTAAAATTAGGCAGTGCTATAAAGTATAAACCAAGATTCTGTCACTGTATTGCACATTTCTTATCTAAAATGTTTTCAGGAACATATTTTAGTGCACTGTTAAGCTGCAATATGAGAGTTTATGAACAGGAAGTGGACACCATACTATTTCCTGTATTGTGGAAATGGAAGCTGAAAAACTTGAGATCAAATGGTAAAACTAAGCAGATGTGATCCAATATAAATTAAGTTTTTGGAAACATAATTTAACTTTAACAGCTGTTTTTCTGTGAATTCTCTGATTAAGTAGCACCAGTGTCAAAAGCATTTGCATCTGTGGTGTTGGTCATCCTTTCAGCAGTGGAATACTTCACTGACACAAAACTTAAATAATTTTACAAAAATTACCAACAAAAAACTAAAAAGTCTGTGGACACTGTGGCAATTCAACAAGCATTGTTCAAACACATAAATTAAATAGTGTGATACTTCTTTCAGAATCCACAGAAAAATAAAACAAGGCAATAACATCAAGTTGTAAAAACAAAATAAACTGCACAGCAGCTGCAGCTACACACATTAGCAAAAGGAGAGGCTGCACAGCTTTTACACACCATGCACACACACACACACACACACACACACACACAGAGTATGATAGTAAAAATAATAAACAGTTGCTAAGTGACGCAGTGGTTGTTGACCTCATGTTTAGTGAGTGTGTTGTTGAACTCACCCGTCTAAACATCAGTAAGCACCACAAAGTCCTCTTCAATTTGCTCCAGGTTCAACTTCTTTGCTTGTTCAAACATAATATAACCAATCCACCCAACCAGTCTGGTCCCTGTAAAAACCAGTCCAAAGTGTTCAAAGCCGAGTTGAGCTGAACGAGGCTCTGTAGCCACACGCAGCAGACCTCACATCCACTAACTGTAGGTTAAGTTCCTCAGTGAACACAGAAGCATTTTAGCATTTAGCATGTTAGCTTGACACACCTGTTGGTGATGCATCATCCCAGGTGTGTTTGATTTGGGTAACTTAGCTGATTGTGCATTAAATGAGTGCTTAATTAGGTAAAATGTAGATGCAGCCTGTTTAAACTCCGTCAAGATACAATGCTATCCATACCCCATAATGACGTGATTACTGTTTATTTTTTGTACTGTTCTCAAACTGCTAGTCCCGTACCGATGCACATGCATAATTCCTGACAACTGAACGTCACCTATCTGTTGCTCTTGCTGCAGTCATGTGTTCCTTAGATGGTCCTGTTACGTGAGTTGTGAAATGGTTTGTCTGATGTGTTTGTGAGCTTTAAGTCGTAATGTTGAAATAACATGGACTCTATTTTATTTCTCAGAGCATTTAAACAACATGTTGATAACAGTTTAAAGCTTTATATTACCATGTGATTTTGTCCCAGACTTGTTGCTGCACCAGCACATCCCCTATAGCCACTAAAATAGACAGATGCTAATAAATAACTTTTCCAACTAAACAAGGTCACTCCACAGGGACAGCAATTAATGGTTACAACCCAGGGGGGTGGGGGCCCTCAAGAAGCAAAAGTTTGCTTTTGTTTGTAGCTTCTTATTACTTTGTAGTAAAGATAGTTGAGGCTCTCTGAGGCCTCTCTCATCCCTTAAAGACACAAAGTGGTTTAGTCCGCCCCTGCACTAGGATTAATCTCTAAATGCAGCTTGAGCAGAGTGAGTGACTGTTTATGCTGCAGGAGCAAGTGCACCATTATGTCTTTCCCCAAGAAAGGTAAGTTGGGGCTTCAAAAAAGAAAAGAAAGAAAAAAACAAAACAAAGGGAAAGGACCCAAACTGAATTTGTGAAAATGTAAAACAAAACCAAAAAAAATCAAAGGGTGTGTGAAAGAAACATGAAGGGCGGGGGGCCCACAGAGACTGCTCATGCAGTGGGCCCAGAATGTGGTGTTACACCCCTGTAACAACCTAATACCATATCAAAATTAGTCTACATGTGAGCAGTGTTGGGAGAATTACTTTTAAAACATATTCCACTATACATTATTATCTACATGCCCTAAAGTGTCATTTGATTACTCAAACTAAGTAACATCTTCTAAAATATTGGGATTACTTTTGGAATTCTTCAAAGTCGTTTTGCTGAGCTAATTTCTCTGGGTCTTATATTTCCATGCCAGAATGCATGCTTCATATAAATTTTAAACCCGTGCCCCAACATTACGGGAGCGTCACTTTCTGTTCAAACTGAATCTGTTAAAATATGCATGTCTGTTACATCGTGTAAACAAACCATGTAGGCTACTGCTCTGCTTTGAGCTTTGCTGAAGACGTACCATTTAAAATATGGGCAAGTACTACCTTTCTACGTTTGTACCTTTTAAACAGAAAACAAACGTTTTATATGATGATATTTACTAGAAAGCAGGGAGAGAGTGGGGCATAACCTAACGCGGAGTAAATTGTAACACAGACTTTTTAGGTGGTTACACAGGGTCAATCCTGTCGTGCTTCGAGCCAGTTGACCACAATACCAGCAAACAGTGACCCACAAAATTCCACAGACATTGGACAGGTTTTAGAAGAGTTCAATGACAAAGGGTAAATTTCTTTGTCATACTTGTTTTGCGATGACTGAGCTGTCTATGTAGGTCACCAAATCCAACCATATATCATCTTAATAGCTGTCTTGTTGCCTGAAAGACAGCACCGCTTTGAACTATGTGACCAACTCCCAGCAAGTGTTAGCTAGGCTTGATAAAATTTCCACACAGTGGGGTTGTGTAGTAATGTTAAAGCGAAGCTGCCTATAGCGCATTAACTCTATTTTTGCACTTCAAACTTATGTTCAGTTTGAACTAATGTCTTGAATTAAACTAGATATATTTTATTTACCAGCTCCCTGACAATCTCCCTCAGTCAGCTGCCACCTTATTTAGGTTATGTGTGGAGGCGTTGTGTAGATAACTTCATTTTCAACATCAGACATTCTTCAACCATTGCAGAGCATTCACGGTGAGAATTAGAAATAAATAAAAGACAGAGCGTCTGACGAATGTTCAGCTCAAAAAGCTGTCTCAGGCAGTGCTGTGTTGCTTGCAGCCAGTCAGAACATTCCAGTCAAACTGACACTTGCGTTGCATGCAGTTAGGACATGGTGTTAGAGCAAGTGAAACAGAAACAAACACATTCATCTGTTCAAGTAATCTAATTGTAAAGACGGTAACTGTTTTCAGAACACCACCAATTTAACTGTAACTGTAACGAAATACAAAATACTCATATTTTGTATTTTAACAATGTAATGACATAATTTGTATTCACCCTGCATGTGAGGAAAAAAAGACACTCAATAGGCCTATGTGCTATGCCTTTGTGACCATGGTTTTGCAAAGGCTTATATGAGGTCAACTTGGCAACTCCTGTACCAACATTTTTGCAGACGCTCATACTTATTCGGCTTCTTACTTTAAATGAAAAAAATGCAGACTTTCTGCGTTGTTTTACTGTCTTGGTGGTGGTGGTAAGGGGGGTTCACATGAATTTTCCCAGTTGGGAGCTCATTTTTCTGATTATTCTGGCACCACATGAATGCAGACTCTGCCCTCCTGCAGCCGCAGACGCACCAGCAGCTTCTTCTCTGCTGTAACTGCGGATTTGTCTTTGTTCTTCCAGTTTATTGTTTCATAATACTTTTCATTATCATTAATAATATCTCAACTTTTATTTTTTCTCTGGCCTAAATAGGCTTCTATATCACAGCTTTTCTATCAGAGCCCATGGACACAGCATACTCCATAACATATGAAGCAAAGCTTGATATCTGACAGGATGTTTCACATTTGCATTAGTAAAGTCAGTGTGATATTTTCTGCAACTGAATTATGATGTTTAATATCCAAGACAGAAAATGCTGAGCTCTGCCATCCTTTGAGTTTCACTACATCAACAAGACAATGATTTGGGAATTATGAATAGCGAATATTCATACAATATTCCAGCAGCAAACCTTACTTTATATCCCTCCAAAATGATTTTTTGTCTTTCTTTTTTTTCTTGCTTTACATACACATTGACCGTTTGTTGCTTATTTTCTAAAGTTGTTCTATATGCCTGCATGTGTGTATCTGTGTTGCATAGTCAATATGTTGCAGTACAAGCTTAGAAACTCTGATTCCACAGCCACAGTAAATCTAAACCTGTTTTGGTATTTCTCTGTCCATGTGTGTTTCCTTGTTTGGCCGTGCAGAAATGACGACATCCAAGCCTAATCCAATTAAATTAATATACGACACAAGAGAAAGCAGACAGCACGTAGGCGGTGAGTGACTGCTGTGTGTTTTTGACTCACCACCTGAGACCACTGAGCTCCTCATCCTGCTGTGATACACCAGCTGGGCATTGTGCATATGACTGCATGGATTAACTGGGTGTTTCACAAAGGCATGAGCCTGTTTAACCACATCAGGGCTGATTAAGTGGAAAGAGACTCAAGCCAGGAGGGTGTATTTTGGTCGAAAAGTAGATCAAAGAAAAGCTCTTTGTGGCCTTTCATTGGTCTGTCTTGCCATTTGTATGGTTGCATGGTGTTAGTATTAAAAGATATTTTAGCTGTCCCCCTGTTTCCAGTGTTTATGCTAAGCTAAGCTAGCCACCTGCTGGCTATATTTAATGTGCAGACATAAGAGCGGAATCAATCTTTTCTACTAACTCTACTAACACGAATAAGCATTTCCCAAAATGTCAAACTATTTCTCAAAGGAGCATATCACCCAGTCATCATTATTTCATCTAGTTTCCAAACAAAACTCGCATAACTTTTTATTGGGCACTCTGTTTGTTCTGTTTCTGTGTAAAGAAAAAAAATTAACCCCTAGGTGCTTTTAATCAATTTTCAGTCACTTTAGCCTTGTTTACATAGTGAAGGAATGGCCTTAAAGATTAAGGGAAAATATTATCAAAACATGACCATATCTAAAAGCAAAGTTGACCCTAAGAAAATTAATCAACCACTTTGTTTGACTTTATCTAGTGAAATAGAATTGCTGCCGCAAAGTTAACATCAACATAAGGATCCAATTCACTCCCCAAGATTAAAATCGCTGCAGCCAGATTAACTCAGACTCTTCCCAAAGAGTTTTCAAAATAATTTCCACTTAAATGTCCTTGAGCTGACCCAGCTGTAGCGGGCTATTTGTTCCTTATGGCATGGTGGTTTCAAAGGTGCACTATGCAGGATTTAGTGGCATCTATTGGCAGAGATGGTTTACAATATTCAAAACTATGATTTCATTAGTTTATAATTACCTGAAACTAATAATTGCTGTGTTTTCTTTAGCTTAGAATGAGCTGCCATGTCTACATACAAAGCAGGTCCTCTTCCATATTGTTATTACAGTAGCCCGGAATGATTGAACAAAACACTGGTGCTCATTTGCTTTTTTTTTTTTTGCGTAAGTCACAGTAGTTCTCCTACACACTGAGCTCACAGGAGAAGTTTCAGTTGGATGCAATTTGTAACCTCACCACTAGATGCCACTAAATCCTACAAACTAGACCTTTAAAGAGGAGTCAGCAAGGTGGTTTTTGCTTCATTCCTTCACTGTGAAATCCCAGAGTGGGTTCAGTTTCCATCTCTTTCAACTTGTCCTTGAACATGACGCCAATCAAAGGTACCCTGACTTCCCCTGTGAAGCCCATGAATGTTTGAAGCTCTGTAGAATTGACCACATCGTTCAATTTGTTGGCACAGCACTCCGTGCTCACCAGAGAGACCTGAAACTTAAAAACCTTCAGTTTAGTTTACCTCTTCACTTCTTTAGCTTTTTCTTATTTTCTTTCACTTCGAGTTGTATTTCTGGTAAGATTGGTATTTGGTAGCAGTGTCAGATGTAGAATGTTATGAATTCATCCTTGTATCGCAGGTTTCACAGGTCATTCCTACCATCTCTCTCACTTGAAAGAATAAAGTGGACAGAGTGATACTTTACTTCAAGTGTTTATCCTTCAAATAACTCAATAAACACATGTAACACTGTCTGCTGGTAGGAATTTTTGCTCAGTCTAAACTGTTTACGCTGTATTAAAAATAACTAGTCATTTTCTGTGGCGTTCCAAGGCTCAAAGCCGCGATATGAAGTCCTTGATCTTAAAATAGTTCCTCATTGAGTTTATGTCAGCCGTTTGATCTCAGGCTGTGAAAACAGCAGTTTTCGGTGAAAGCTTGACAGGGAGTTTGAGACGCTTTCCCCCAAAAGGCCGCATGTTAGATCAGCATTTTATCTTCCCTCCTCTGAGCTGCTGCTGAAAAATAAAGCCGGATGGAAATAAATAAATAATCTGAAGCCTGGCTTGAGAGAAAACTAACATCCCTCGTTTCAGCTTTTACTCGATGTTTTCCTGTATTTTCGACTTGTTTATGCGTCTCACAAGCAATTTGAGTCCTAGGAGGTGAGCTTTGTACAATGTTCTCGCAAAAACAATTTCTCTCCTTTACTTCAAAACCCATTTGGGGAAAAAACAAGAGATGGTAACTGCAGGAATTGGAAGACAGTTTTATTACTAAAGTTTATTGCCAGAGGAAGATTGGATGAGGTACAACTGTTGCACTTATGATTTACACTTAGAGTAGAAATTTAGGTGATGCTATCGTATGAGACATATTATCATATTATTCCCAGGTAAATAATACTAAAATAATACTACTGCTCTTCGAAAAAAGATAGAGGCTTATCCCCCCTAACTGATCTTAGATTACACGTTCTGTTAACTCCAGCTTCTGTTACATTATCTACCCACATATCTTCTTCCAGCTAAAAATATCTCAATTACAGAAGCATCATGGTCTCAAATTTAATTTAATTTTCTCGTGACCTGGTTTCATGCAGCCCAGACGCTAGAAGAAAATGTTGGCATTATATGGTTCTGCAAACTGCAAATATGTTACATTTGCACATTTCATACATATCATATCATCGTTTCTAAGGTGATGTAATATTTGAGCTGACGTCATCCGGAAGTGGAGGGGATGGCCTGTCATCTGGGCAAGGCAGTTGCAAAATTCGAGATCAACAAAGAACAAAACCAGTTGTGTTTCAGTGATTCTTTGCTGTGTTTCCATCGTTTTTTTAAGCTCCAATCATGGGTGTGTTGTAGCAACCTGCCTGTGTTTTTCTATCAGCCTTTAGGCTCCAAATGTGGGTGTTTTGCAACAATTTATCAGTGTGTTTCCATCTGCTTTTTAGGCTCTAGTTATGGATGTTTTGTAGCAACTCATCTCCATGTTTTCATCAGCTTTTTGGTTCAAAACGTGGATGTTTTGTACTGACCCAGTGGCGGGGATAGTGCTACAAAAAGCCATTGTTTCTACCGAGACATTGCTGCCTTTCCTGCTGGTACAAAGGCACAAAAGGCAGTTGGTTTTTGCAGAGAAATTGCTGCTATTCCTGCCAGGATTGTGCCCCCAAAACCAAGCCATAACATGATCTAACCAAGTGGCAATTGGGTTGTTTAATGACCACATCATAACATAGCTTTATTGTAGATAGCCATGACAATTTCTACAGAACACCATGATGAGATGTTTTAATCTTGCAGTGGCCCAACCTTTTGCTTCCCAAGAGAGTGATGTGATCGAGCAGGGTGACACTGTCGTGTGTCAACCCGGTCGATAACCTTCCTTCTTCCCTCCAGCGGCTGAGCAATTAACCAGCAGCAGCAGCAGATGAAGACGAGGGATCATTACAAAGGCTAAGCCCTAACGATCCACTCTGCATGTGTGTGTGTGTGTGTGCGTGTGTGTGTTTTTGTCTGCTTGCTGTCTGTGTTTGCGTGTCTCTTGCTATGTCACTAAATGTGTAGGTTGTGCTGCCATTATCACAGAAAATCATTAGACCCTGCTTCTTTGCTTTTCTAACTCCAGATCTCCATCCCTGCACTGCAGTGCTGGATCTGATGCAAAGTCAAGTTGGAAATTCATTTAAAGTGGCACATTTAATGCCATAAGACAGCAGGAAAGCGAGGTCGAAAAATGTGTCTGGTATCCTGAGGCCTCATGCCATTGCATTTTAATATGGTATAAAAATGCAGATTTCTATCTTTTCAACACCTCAGGGACGCCAGATTCAACAGCAGTGACCCTCCACTAAGCTCATAACAGCTGCCTGTCTCTGAGGTTCTCAACCCAGACTTACCCCCTCAAATCCAGGTTACGTGTGCTAAATCTGGAGAACAAGAAGTGGAGGAGGGGGGATTAGTGGTGTCAGAGTGAGAGTTACTGGGACCTAAAAAAAACTATCAATTTACACCCATTCAGACTGAGGAGAAATTTGACTGTAAAATCTACTTTAGCTGAACTGTTTAGCTTCAGAGAAGTCTTTAATCTGTGCCTTTTCTGTGCCTCGGCTGCTTGAGCTTAAAGTTTGAAAGTGCCGATCTTGCTCACTTTGAATTTTATGCAAATGAAGTGGCACAAACAGCCGCTTGCAAACAACCTCTTCAACACCGACAGCAACAGAATGCTTTAGCTGCTAATCCACTGAGCCCAGCACCCGTGAACTCCAGAGAGCCTTTTATAACTGAAGTGTTCTCTGATGTGATCTGACCTCCACAGTGTCCGACCTCCCAGCAATCGCTCTGATGGTTGTGCATTGTGCTGCATGTGAAATACAGAAAGTCTTTTAAGGATGAAGTTAAAGTAAAACATGTAAAGAGACTTATGTTCATGAGTCTGTTGCCCCAGTGCATGCTGGGACACAATAATATAAATGCATACAAACTATGAGGTGCCGTTTGTAAAGTTGGTCATGCTGAAAATAACAGCAACATTTTGTCACATTTAGCTAAAATCATGTTTTAAAAAGTGGTGTGAATTTTTGAAGGTCACTTTTTAGCACATTTAACACAATATTTGTTAACTTTGAAAATGTATTAAATTATTAAATCTAAATCTAAATGTTAAATCTAAATGTTTAATCTAAAAGTTAAATCTAAATCTGAAAGTTAAATCTAAATCTGAAAGTTAAATCTAAATCTGAAAGTTAAATCTATATGTTACTCCTAAATGTTAAATCTAAATCTAAATGTTAAATGTAAATGTTTTGGGTGAAACTAAATATTTAACTAATATGCAATTTCAAGATTTGAAGATTTGATTTAGGCGTAACATTTAGATTTAACTTTTAGATTTAGATTTAACTTTCAGATTTAGAATTAACTTTTAGATTTAGATTTAATAATTTAATACATTTTCAAAGTTAACAAATATTGTGTTAAATGTGCTAAAAAGTGACTTTCAAAAATTAAGACCACTTTTTAAAACATGATTTTAAGCTAAATGTGACAAAATGTTGCTGTTATTTTCAGCATGACCAACTTTACAAACGGCACCCCATAACAAACTGTAGAAACATGGCGGTGCGACATGGCAGATTACGTAGATGAGGACCAGCTACCTGTGTAGATATAAACGGTTCATTCTAAGGTAATGAAAAGAGGATTTTTATTTTTAGGTAATTATGACCTAAAGACAACCATCTCATTATATTGTGTTCCCGCTCTGCGAATATATCCCCCTAAATCCTACACACTGGACCTTTAAGTATCATATTGTAAAAATAATCAATTCAAATGAGTATTACTGAGATAATCACACAGTTAGTGAGAACATCTCACTCTCTGTAATGTAAATAAAAGTGACCATTAAAAGCATCAGTGATCGAAATCAATGACGTTTTCCTGTGATGGGATTTTATTGCAGACACTAATGGAAGACATGAGGTTATAACCACTCAATATCTTAAATGACCCTTTGATCTGCATCACTGTCAGCAGAAAAAATATTACTGCTTATGTTAATGCACCAAACAGACCCACAGCAGACTCCTTTTGTTTTACATTCATAATTGTGGACTGAAATACACAATTATGCACACACACTCACACACCAACGCACTCACGGTGAGTGATAGGGAGACAGCTAGAGGTTAAGCAGGGGATGACACTGAGCTTAGCCTTAAACATGGGTAGAATATAATATGTGCAGAGCAGTGTGTGTGAAAGAGAGACTCTGCGTGCAGTAAGTTGTTACGTACTCTGTATCCTTCGTAAGGTTATTTTTGACAACAAAGATTGCGTGTATGTGTGCATGTATGTGTGTGTGAGTACATCCATGTTGTCAGCTGTCATGCAGTACAGTGTCTTAGTGAGTCATGTTGTAGCACCCTTCCCTCAGCTATTAATTCATGCACTTCTTTTCCGTCTGTAAAAATAAAGTATCATCATATTATATGTTATTGTATGTTATTGTGAATATTAGTGCATGTGTGTGTGAATCAGAGTCAGATGGAAAGCATGATGAAAAGACTGACAAGAGAAAAAGGATGAGAGCTGAGCGGCAATCGATTGAGGAGATACGAACTCTGTGGTTTTACAATGTGGCAGGAGAGAGGAATGAGCAGGGTCAGAGATCAAGTGTGTGTGTGTGTGTGTGGTGTGTGTGTGTGTATGTGACTGATGGTTCTCCATTGCAGGCCCCCACTGACCACAGGGAACGTGGTGAGAAGGGCAGAGAGAGCAGAGTGGATGGCTGGTAACAAGAGCCGCATCTGAAAGATGATGCGGCCGCTGAGCAAGAGGAGAGGATGTTCTGAGAATTGCACAGGGAGAGAGTGGTCGAGTGAGAGCAATAAATAAAAGAGATGGAGGAAAAACTGTGGGGAGAGAGAGGAGGGGTGGTATGGGAGAGATCAAAAGGAAGTTTTTCACTCCCTTCATCTGTCGCCTTGGGCTGTAAATCATCTGTTAACAACACATGAAACTTGCACCAATCTCACACGCTTGCACAATCCTCCGTGTTCTGATTCGGTTGCGCTTTTGATCTTCCTCTGCCTTCCTCTCCCACAGACCATTGGCCACACCTTCCCTCTGTCTCTGGGAATACAAGGCGATAAAGATGATGAGGGGGTCTGTCAGACTTGATATTCGATCGGAGAAACAAATGAGGCTTTACGTTTTGTTTACAGATAAATGTCTACTGTGACTGATTCTGAAGAATTCAATAGCTACTCCTGAGCATATTAACATATTTCTTTAAACACACATTATTTTGTTGGACATTGAATCTGATGTTGGACTTCCTGAACATTAAATGTTTGCTGGGAGGATCTAAATTTGGCCACCATGATCAAACTAGGTGTTCATGAAGGTGACATAAAGCTAAAGTAGGCAAATGACAGATTTACTTATATTTTTACTACATTAGGTATCTAATATTGGCATAATATTGGATGATACTGTGGCTATAGTTCTCAAGAGGAGCCAGTAAAAGGCTATGAGTAAAACCAGACTAATCATCAGGCACTGCTTTGTGAAATCTAAGCATGAAGAGTTACAGCACCTTGCTTTAGTCTGACTGACGAAACGAAACAGGTCAATAATGTAGCCCGAGGCTGACACTGATTCTGCAGCCTGCAGGGAAACCTTGAGCTATCTAGTGCAGTATGAAAAGCATTTGTACTGAAGGATGCAAAGTCTGTCCTTCCTCTTATGAAAGTGGCGGAAAACATGTAGTCCTCGGTTAAATTAGATGTGGGCTGAAGACAGCTGCAGAACAAGAAGAATTTAAGTTGAGTCACATATTGGGTTGTTCTTAATGAGGAAATCTACAATCAATCACAGACCAAAAAAAAAACTTTTATTGGCAGGTAGTCTACAATAAACATATTATCTGTCACTTTCAAACAAGTGATGTTAATCTAGAGCAACATACTGCTCGAAAATAAGGGAAATGGTGGAGTGGAGTGTATGTGGAGAGCATAAGAGTACAAAAACATAAGAAGATGAAATTTGCATCCCCTCAGGGAAAGTCAGGTTCCCAGCAGCTCACATGTAGATAAAACACAACAATTACAGACAATAATAAAAATGCATAAATAAAGCCCCATTTCCTCCGAGCAGTATGGTATGGTTCGATTCAGTTCAGTACATCATTTTTCCGTTTCCACTGAAAAGTTGTGGATGGTACCAATGGAATCGTTACCATTAGCACACTGATCTGATACTAAAAGGTGGAGCTGTGAACACTGCAGTCTGTTGATTGGTCAATAGCAGACGGTCTCTCTGCTCAGGGCTGAGTTGTGGCTGGTTTTGAGGCAAAAGCCACTGTTAATATCCTGGAGAGTTTTATTAGTAGACTGTAAAATATAAGGATGTTTTGCTGCCTTTTGCAGCAGCTGGAGTCAGAGCAAAAATAATTTCATTCACTGGGCCGACTGCCGGGATTTTTAAGGTGGAACATTAACTCGTAATGTTACTCAATGCACGAACTCAATCAACACAGCTTAAATATTCCATATTACAACTTGGATCATTACTTGAGTTTTTATATGGATCTTCAAGTGTTTCTATATCTTGGTTTTGACCGGGTTACATTAACTGCGTTTATCCTAATCCTTACTTGGAGAAAAGGAAAGAGTTGCGTAGTGTCGTGCTAAGGCAACACTAAACCTCCGAGCTTGCCTGAGAAGGACTAAGTGCACAAATCAGCTATTTTTAAATATGCCATGGAGAGACTCTCACTGCTGCCTGTTTTATTTTGTTCAGAAAATGTCAGCTTGCAGCCTCCTCCTGTGGACGATAAACAAGGACTTCCATCTGTGTCACCGGTGATGAGGAAATACAGTGAGTGCTGGACAGAGCAGTGAGTGACAACAACCCTGCCCACATTTAAGGGTACGGCTGACAGTGGAAACGTTACGGTCTAGGTACCATGTCTTTCCCCATATGGGTGGCTTTGATCTTCTGAAGTCCACCACCATCTCCTTGTCTTAGGAGGCAGGTCTCATTGCTCCAGTCACTGAAAACCTCCACCAGGTCCCTGTACTCCCGCATCTGTCCACTCCGTACACATGCCACAACAACTGTATCATTCAAGTACTTCTGCATCAGAGTTGCATTTAAAGTCAGATGTGTACAGGGTGAACAGGAGCAGAGCCGTCCCCTGTAGGGCCTCAGTGTTGCACTCCAGTGTCCCAGAAACACAATTCCCCAGCCTCACGAACTGCGGCCTTGCTTTTAAGTAGTCCATGATCCAGGAAGTCAAGGAGGGAGCTACCCCCATACTTCTAGGCTAGTAGGAAAACTAGCTTAGAAGTATGGGGGTAACCATTTTTTTCCTTTCTCCATTTTGATGATCTAAACCAAATTTTACCAAATCTTTACCAAATTTAGAACATATTTGGATGAGCCTGAATAAAGTCATCTGTTTTGTGATATGCCATGTGGTTTGCTTGATTCGTGACATCTTGCAGATGAAAGTATAATTGTCATAAACTGGCAAACATTTGCTCCAAATGTAGACAGCAGGTGAGCAAAACTATTCAAATGGCCACATCTCAGTAGTCATGAGTTGTGTATAGTTTATAGTGAATGATCTTTCTATAATACAGATACCGCTAATATTTCCAGAGGGAATTTTAGTATTCTGGCAAAGCTGTGATTAATGCTGCCGGGAAGAACTAGCCAGCATATGAAATTAGACAGTGTTCTCACCAGGCTTTGACTAATGTGAGTTTAATAGCGAATACCAATTGTTTGTGCTATAATTTATTAGTATTAAATGCATTTCTATACTAAACATTCCTCAAGAGCGCTGACACTGCATTTAGATCAGCATGGAACTGCATAACATGATAAAAACCCCATATGTTTAACTGTTCCATGTTCCACTGCTGCATGTACCATCTCTAATAGGCAGTCCATCAAATATGTTCATCTCAGCTTTTGCTTTGTGACAAGATTAAGATGAGAAGGTGACTCTTCAGTTTTTCTTGCTTTCTCTCTGTCTGTCTCTGTGTCTCATGAGATGTGGTCCCTACAGGCAGACACCAACAGGGAAATTTAGTGAGCCTAAGAGACTGTTCACTGTTATGGCCGAGGATTGTGTTGTTTTATTCCTCCACTCCCTTCAAATTGTCATTTTATATCTAATTATATGTATATTTCATTGATTTTGAACCTCCTCACAAATACTATATTGTTCTGTAAAAACCAGGGACGGACCTTTAGCATTGGGAATTGTTAGCGAAAGCAAAAACTTATTCAGTGCAGTCGTGCCAACCTTTTCCTTTCATGCCCATTATCTCTCGTCGCCTCCTTTCCATTTCTTCTGCCTCCTCGCCAGGCCGACAGAGCGAGACCGCTAAGCTATCCACCCCCTCAGTCCCTCCTTCCCTCCTCTGTTTCCCCGCTTCATCAATCTCCTGCCTCCTGCCTGACTTTCCTCCTCCTTCTCCTTCTCCTTCCCCTCCGACTTATCATCCTCCGTTTGTTATCCTGTCTCTCTGTCTCTCCTGCTTTCCACCATCCTCCTACCTCAGAACCACTACAGCGCTCTGTTGCCATGACAGCAAAGGTAATGTCAAGCCAAGAGATCAGCGAACCTGTTTTTAACCTTTTGTATGTGCGCCTGTGCCTAAATTGTACTCACACGCTCCAGTCCCCAGGTGGCTGTAGCTTTTACAGACTCTGTCTCATAAACCCAACAGGATCTTGTTGTCTATCTCGCCTTTCTCAAGGATGGGCACCTGTGGCCTTCATGCCGTTGCTATGGTAACCTACATAGATCCTTGACTCGATGCTTCATTGGTTGAATTCCCCCAGGTTTTCTCATGATTGGCTCGAGGAGTGGAGGTTTCAACTCATTAAAAACCACTACATATAAACTAATATTGTTGTTTACTCAATATTTCTGCTTTTAGCTGTTTGTAATGAACACCATTTCCCATTAGTCCTTGACCTAAGACTTTTAACCTGTGAGGCGATCCCCCCTCAGGCGGGTGCAAGAGAGAGACATGAGGCAAAGACACTGGGTAAGATAAAGGGAACAGGTGCATGTTGGTCTACTTAAAATAACAGTTTTGTTTTTGTAATTTGGCCTGCCGTTTAGTCTTCTCACCAACACGCACCACAGTTGGAGCTGCAGCAGTGGCTGTGATACACAGCTCATAGAGGCAATTAAGGTACTTTAAAACAGGGCTTACGTTGTAGCCCACAGCTAACTTACTGACTCCACGACAGCCTTTTACCTTTCATTTAAGGCCACGTTAACAGTACTACCTTTTCATTTTAAAATAGTGTTTTATAAAGAAAGCGATCTTTGCACATACAGTCTTATTAGCACAGTTTCAGAAATGATCGCCATCCACACCAACACACCTGAAAACACAATCTACATTGCCATTCATATACACTGGACATGCATGTGCTGATGTTAACAGGAAGCAGATTGTCCACTATGGAGATGGAGAAAAGTGTGACCAGAGATTTATTTGATTTATTTATTTGGTTTTCAAATGTCTCTGTATCCACCCATCCAGACTAGGAGCCCTGGAGTTTTCCAACTAAAATGGGGTCAGCAGAATTTTCAAATGGAAACATATTAGTGTGGATGAAGCAGTGGTTGGGGGCACAGTTATCTTGATTTTAGCTGAGATGGGGCCCACAGTGTCAGACATCGAAATCGCTAGCCTTAAGAGAGGTCAGCGGAGGAATATATAAAATGGAAGATATAACCAACCATGTGACGTGCACCAACCAGAATCCTGTATTTTCATTTCAACCTGACACAAAAGCAGCTGATTAGTTTCTCCATGCAGAGCTGTTAATCAGTAAGACTGCCTTCTGTTATGAAAGCCTAGAGACTGTCAGCCTTCCAACAATTCATGTCTGCCTACTCCAGATTAACAGTATATTCAAATGAAGCAGTGCCATTCGGGACTCATCACTCTGACTAATTAAATGCTGAAAAATAAAAAGAAGTAGTTACAGGAAAAGTCTAAAACTAACATTTTTAATGAACAGTGACATTCTGTTTGTCACGTGTTGTCGTCTCCTGAGCAGCTGACTCCCCAGAAGCGATTGTTTACTCTCATTAACCAATGCCAGCCTTTTTCCCCTCTAATGCCTTCAACAACAAACTAATCTATTTCTCTGCGCTCTCACAACCTGACTAATAGGCTGCCTTCAGTCCCCATTTAAATGAGGTCGTTAGTGTGTTTGAGTGTTGTTGTCTGCATCAGGATTGCAGCAGATGGTTAATGTTATTGTCACTTTAGGGTCGATGATCAGGGTTGCTTGAAACATGCACCAAAATTGTTTGCAATATGTGTGTTTAGGTATACAAGCAGTATGTGCTGAATGCTCCTGTGTGTGTGTGTGTGTGTGTGTGTGTGTGCCAAACGTAAAGGTCTCAATAAAACTTGTTTAATTGTCTGTCTGCATGAAGGTCATTTCCAGGATGACTCATCCCCTCTATCCCACGATGCACTGGGGACAGATAGACAAACAGCCAGTCAGATGGTTTTTAAGAAGAGTACACTGTCAGATTAAAATAAATAATAACTGTGACTCAGAGTGGGTTGAATCTACCATTACCACATCTTTATGATGTGCCTGTAATGATTTCAATAAGGAGTAATCATTAATTAAATAATTAGTTCATTCATTCATTCATTTTCCGCTTATCCTATTCAGGGTTGCTGGGGCCACAAGCCAGAGATAGACAACCATTCACGTCACAACTATGGGCAATCAAAGTCAGGAGTAATTAACTAAGTTGACTTTAACAACAGAGAAAGACTTTGATGATAACACTTTGTAGATGTTAAGCAATCCTTTCAGGGAAGAGGAATAAGGGCAAAATGTGAGAGGAAGAGAACCTCCTGACTGAAGCTTCATTTGAAACACAGTATATTCAAATTAAAACTCTGTGCAAGTTGGAGGCAGAAAAGGATAAACATTCATATTTTCATGGATTGATGTCACTATCAACCCTGTCCAGTGTATACCCTCACAGTACATCATGACATAAGCTTGGGTGCCCCATAAAGTTACCAGGATAAGTAGGTTTACACAATGAACAGATAGAAATCATGTAGAGACACCTACAGTATGTTCAGGTAGGACATATCTCGGTTGCCATGGCTAAAAGGAAGAAATTATACCTAATTTGGGTGTTTTTTTTTCTGTTCTATTGAGCTCAGGGTATAATAGCCGAGCAGCGCTGATGCCTCTTCTACCATTGTTACTGTTTATAGCCATTTTACCCCCTGGTGTCCACAGCTGTACGTCCAACAATGAAGCAATTTTATATCTTCAGTTATTGTACCTCATTTCCCTCTGTGTGCAACTCAATTCCCTAGAGCCAGGGTAGACAACCTGCAGCTGCAGAGCCACATGCGACTCTTTAGCCCCTCTCCAATGGCTCCCTGTGACAAAAAAATATATGAAAATGTTTTAACACTTAGTTTTCATTTATTATTGTAGACCTAACATGAATCATATACTCTCCAACTGTAAAAAATGTGTAGCCTTTACACAGGGTAAAAACATGTTTAAATGCGTGTGTGTGTGTGTGGCTGTATAACCATCATTTTATGCAGATTGCAATGATCATTTAAAGCCAGCAAACACTTTCTAATATGCAGTCTTATGTAAGGATGTTGCCTCCATTATTAATAATTCACTGGCTCCTTTAAAGTTTTGTCACCACACTTACACTTTCTTCTTCTCTTGCTTTATCTCTCTCACTTTCTCTTGCTCTTTCTTTGCTGTGTCCTCTCTCTCTCTCTCTGTGCATCGGTACAGTGTGCCTCAGGTAGAGATTCAACACTGATAACAGATTACATAAATATGTCTCTCCTCTTCTGCGTTAGCTGTGCCTTTTGTTTCTCCACTGCTGTTGTCACAATAGAGCAGCCCTGAGGGGAAGTGTTCCATGAAATGAAATATTTGTTATCTGAAAAATACTGAACATACACAAACAAGCCATGCTTTACATTATATCTTGCGTAACTAAGATGCTTTGGTGAGAAAGTGGAAGACACTTTACAGATTGGCAGCTCAATATTTGAGAAGCAACAGGAGAAACAGGTGGCGTTTTTTTGTAACAGATGTTTATTAGAAACTATGTAGCATAAGGAAATGTGTTAGTACATTATGATAATTATTGCTAGAAGATTTAGAAAAATGATCCGATAAATACAACCTTATGGGACAAATAAAGATGTAATAATTATTGTTACAATAAAGATTAAATAATAAACAACCGATAATAAAGATACATTCTTATAAAGACTTAATTTTATGCTGTTTTTTTTTTCTTACATTTATGTTAAGGCAAAAATTAAATCATTCATAACTGGCAGAGTGCTGGAGCATACATTTATAAATGTAGTCTATTATGAAATTAAGCTCAAAGTATGACTAATATATGGTGACTTATAGGAGCCTATGTGCTCTTGTGTCGTCACTGTTAGTTATTTTTAGCTTCTTCTTTCATCACACAGGGACACTGTGCTCAATAGCACTCTTTCTGTCCCTCACCTTGACACTTAACGTCATCAGGTTTAGGTCTCAGTCATTCAGTGTCTTCGTTCCATTTCCTTCGCTTTTGTTTTATTACCTGCAAATGCCCTTCAACAAACCAGCCAGACGATTTCCTGCAAACCCACTCACATCAGCTATTCACAGTCTCATCTCACTGTGTCCCCGACTAACTTTCCCACTGCTCATCTTTCTCATTTCAGTCCCCTTCGCCTCTACTTCATATCTCAACGCAGTGCCATGTCATCCCTCTCCACACCTCCTTCTATTCCTGCCAGGCTGTCTGACTCTTGTCTCCTCCTCCCTCCAGCCATCTATCTACCCCCACTCCTCCTCCTCGTCCACTCCAGCAGCCTAACTTTGAAAACTTTCCTCTCCTCATACCATTAGCTCTCTCTGCAGATTGATCTTTTGTACATGGGCTTCAGAGGGCTATCGTGCATACTTACACCTTCACGCTTCAGGTCTGGCTCAAATTCTATTTTATATTTCAGAGTCCAGGAGCCATAAAAGAGGTGCTATGAATTGTGGTTTGTCACATTTGAACTGACACTAAGGGTCTGTTCAGAATTGGACACTAACATACTGCTTATACTAAGTATAACAGAAAATTGAGTACAAAGTGTGCTCCAACTGCAAGGTATGTGGATTCTCTGTATGTGTGAAACACCTGGATGTATACAGGAATGGTAACAAATTATGAGTATGAGACTGAGAGCTTTGTGAACATACTCAGCCACCCCAAAATGCATTGCTGCTCCTCAGACTGTTCAATGGCTAACTGCTAGGCAGATGTTTAACATAATTAAACACTGGATAAAATAATTTAGTATGATGGCGAATGGCATTTTAGTTAAAGGGAAACACTACCTAAATTAAGAATTTCATTATATGATTTCCATGGACTAAGAAAGGTTAATCAATATTTGTGAACATGAGCTAATCTCTCTCAAAGCCAGAAACCAGAAACGGAATCTTGTGCTTTTTTCTTTTAGTCAGACAAGGATATTTTAATTCATACCTGACATGTTTCAACGGAACATGTCAGGTATGAATTAAAATTAGTGTGCAATTTCAAACAGTCACAATCAAAATACTGTTCAAAAATGCCGAAACTGGTTATGATTTTAAATTACAATGGACAAAAACAACAGAAACACCTCACAGTACAAAATGTAATGGATAAATGACTAAATATCATCAAGTTTGCAAAGTTGGATGTTTCCCTTTCATTCTAACATGCATACTACCAACGTATATTTATCCATATAATAGTTTAGTTTACAAAGGACTGACATTGTATTTAATATATTGTTATTTTTGACAGTTACAGCTCATGTCTCAGTGACTTCCTGTTCTCACTGTGAACTGCCTTTGATTAAACTTAGCTAAAACTGTTTCCTGGTAACTGACTTGCATATTACTCAAGTCATTACTGGCTAAGACATCTCCAAGTTTTAATAGTGCAGTCTAATTTCGTAAATCAGTTTGAAACCTTAATAGCTGAGGCAGAATTTAGGAGGGAAGGACTTTACACAGAGAGTAATGAATTTAGGAATAGCTGGTGTGACCTAGTTCAGATAAGTCATAATATTTCCTCTCTCTTTGAATTCCCCTGTGTCTCTAATTCATCAAAAATGTAGCCTATTGCAGCTTTTTTGGTAATTAACAGTGATGCCCTCTCTTTCTTTTCATCACTAACAACGAGAGCAGGCTGATTTAGAGTAAGAGGAATGTTAAAGATGAGAAGCATTAATAAGAAGAGAGATATCTAATTTGTGCTCCCCCACAAGTTCCCTAATTAGGACAAATCTTTCTCACACACACACACACACACACACACACACACACACAGCCTTCTCTGTATTCTAGGCAGACACACACGCTCTGCTAGTAGTGATTTGATTTCTGTACCTGTCTCTCTGAATCAGATTAGCTTGACCTCACTCGGACAGATGTTAGGATCTAGACAGGTTACTGATGTACTGTACATGAGGGCATGTGTGTGGGTGTGTGTGTGTGTGTGTCTACAGTACTGTGGATTGTATTGCGGAGATCAAGGGTCTGGTTCTGCGTCACAGGAGGCGCACTCTGATTACGTCCTGAGGGACTAACTGCCAACTGCTGTACTAGGCCAGAGGTCAGTGCACACACACCCACCCATGGATGCACTTAGCATGTTAACATACGTCTGTAATCCACATACAATGGGCTCTGCAATAGTTTCTTGAGTCTGAACTGGAATAGCTATGACATAACTATGAAATCTGAAGGATGTGAATTTGTATGCCCGGCTTTGTGTGTGAAGATGCCATTAAAGCAGCAGAGTAGTTCAAGGAGGCTGACAAGGCTGCTGTCCTTGCACCGTCTGTCTGACTCTGAAATCAATGTGAAAACAAAAAGCAAAGAAAAATTAAACCTTGCTTCACTGAACGGTCCAAAACATTATTATTTGGGCATTATGAAACCTCCACATCCTATCAAAAGGAAACCTTGAAATCTTTTGAAAAATCTTTCCACAGAACAGTTATTGTTTTCATCTTTTGTTTGGGAGAAATGTTGTTGTTTTTTATTGATTCAGTCTTTTTTTCTCTTCTTTTCATCCCAACATTTCATCTTTTACTCTATTATTATGTTTTGTTGACTGATTTCAACATAAAAGGGTACTCACTAATAATTATGGGCTATGAACAGACAGAGATAGGCATAAAAGTATAACTTTGGTTGTGCTGGACAAATGGTTGGGAGGGATTGTTTACAAGTCAATCAATATGTCTGAACAATTTCAAAAAGAAAAAGGAGGGCAAAGCGTGTGTGTGTGTGTGTGTGTGTGTGTGTGTGTGTGTGTGTGTGTGTGTGTGTGTGTGTGTGTGTGTGTGTGTGGGTGGCTGTATAAACATCATTTTCTGCAGATTGCAATCACTGGCAAAGTTGTCAAAAAGCCCTTGAACAAAACACCGTTCAGGGCAATAAACCTCATTAGAGCATCAAGTAAAAGGCTTGATCATGATTGGTTGGGTAGAGGAAGTGAGGAATGGGGGATGGTAGCGATGGTGCACAGGTCTATTTTATTGCTTCAAAGATGACAGCAGAGGTTTAAAATAGAAAGCAGTCTCAGAGAACGACCTCCCAGGTCAGAACAACTGAGGACGGGCAGAGTGACAGAACATCCCGCTTCTACAGATGCTTCACCAGCAAACACATGATGTAACTCGATGTAAGACTAGAGAGTGGAGGAAAGACAGAGAGAGAGGGGACAGAGGCTGAATACAGAGAGGTTATAGTTTTATCCATATTTTTAAGAACAAATAAAGACAGAAAGAATAGGGAGGGGTTAGTAAGCATGCTGAGCCAGCTGTCCTCTCACACCAAACCACTTAGCTGATATTAAATTCAGACACAATGACTTCATCCTGGAGCACTTAGCCACTCAGCAGTTATTACATCATCAGACTTGGAAAGGGGCCCGATGATGTCATCCCCAGAGTGCTGGAGGTGAGGACGTACACACATCCATGCACAGACTATGTACTGTAGTTTGATGATATTAAAAGTGGCTTTTACCTTCGATAAAATGATCTTATGAGTGATTTTCTGTGAAACTGAGCTGTTCGATGTCACGATATTAAAATAAAAGCTGGGCTTAACCTCAACTTTTTCCATTAATCCTAAAAGAGCTAAAAAGCTTTGAGTGGTAATAACATTCCCCTGAACACACACACATCCCTGCACTACCATCTTTTAGAGGACCTTCATTTACATTGTGCATTCCCCGCCCCTTACCCTAACTTTATCCATCACAACTAAACACCTAACTCAAACCCTTACCATAACCCTAACATTAAACTTATTCTAACCTGAGCATTCAGACCAAGTCTTAACGCTCAGACAGGCCTTTAAACAAGTGAGGACTGGTCAAAATGTCCTCACTCTGCTGGTTAAAGACGTTTTTCAGTCCTCACTGTGAAGCATGTACAAGAACACACACACACACACACACATAACTTCACATACACGTGAAATAAATACTTCAAACTCAATTTTTTTCTCAGAACTTGCCATATTTTATAGTAAGGTACATACATTTACATTTCAGCTGTCTTTGTGCTCACAGTAAGGGGGACAAAACACCTACAGTAAACATTATGTGGCTCACATCTCTCAACTAACGCACACACACGCACCCATACACACACACACAATCACACTTGCCTCAGCACAAGGACTCTCATATTGTAACACACACACGCACGCACGCACACACATAAATGCATCCACAATGAACTGTCCCCAGTGCACTCAGTCTGTTCCAGTCTTTTCTCAAACCACCTAATTTAGGCTTTCTTGTACTTAATAAGTAATCATATATGAAATACCACTTATACTTACAAAACATGTTCAACAAATCAACCATAAGAGTACAAAACAAGAACATAAATAAAAACAATCTACATCTTTATGAAGAAAACATTGTCGTTATAAAATAAACTTTAATAATCCACATTTTTTACAGCATTGTCAGATGTGGTTCATTCTGGTTTTCATATGATGGACTAGATTACTATTTATAGGAGGAAGAGCTGAAGAAAGAGAAGAAGAAGGAGCAGAGGAAGAAAAGAAGAAGAGTAATAGCGACATTTAAGACATTCTGCACTGCACACGGTTACAGTGACAATTGGTTGTTGCCATGGAGATGATGCTGCATGTTACCAGGTGGTTTTTGGTGACAGTCTTTGGGATCGTTTAAAGCTATGGGGTTCCCTTTGTCATGCCCCGCCCTCCCCGCTGAACCCCAATAACTTCAAAGATAAGTGATTGAATGATTGATTGAATGATGACATCACTTCAAATGACCCTCCCCACAACATCAAAGTCCCCTCCCCCTTGTTTCCCACACTGAAAGTCCATTGGGTACTGACTAGCAGGATGTTAAATCCTGCCCATCTTCATTCCGTCCCTCTGATGGTTGGACCAGATCGGACATGGACAACAGAATCCACCAACACCCCTGCGTTCTAATCCTCCGACAAAGCGTGCCACTTGGCAATCTGGCGACGCGGGTGGTCGCAGATCTCCCTCCAGTGCTCGCCAGGTGTGCCCGCCGCTGACGTGCCCAGCACCAGGCGCCCGAGGACAGTGTTGGGGCAGCGTGAGTTGCCTGTGTCTGAGTCCATCAGCAGCAGCTCCACGCTGGTGTCCCTCAGGCCCTCGTCAGAGGGCAGATCAAAGACAAAGAGCTCATTGAAGACCGGGTTGGGGGAGCACTTCTTCACGTGGGTCTTCTTCTTGCACACGCGCTTCTTCCCATGGTACATGTTCACCTTGACGTACGGATCTAGAGAAGAATGACAAGAGCAGATGAGCAAAGTAAGGACAGAAGCAAAAAAAAAAAAAGGCATGGTGAATATCCATCCCTGCAGCGGCTTCAGAGACATATTATTCCTAAACCAGATCAATACGGCAATCGATAGAGCGGAAATGATGGATGTTGGTGATGAGGACGAAAGAGGCCGGCTGTGTAAACACTCTGTGTGTGTGTGTGTGTGTGTGTGTGTGTGTGCTTGTCACTAAAGTGCTCTCTATCACATCCTGATCAGATTACTTGAGTGCGGTGGCGGTATCATTACGGCAACTATCGCAGCATCCAAAGTAGTCTGGGCTACTTGGCAGGAAGAGGAAAATGATTGCATCCGTTTATGGTTATGTGGAGAAAGTTCATGCACACATGCTTTTGTGTTTGTTTGTGTAAGCAGTGATCCCATGGACTGCAATTTGAAAGGATTTCCTATCCAAATATTTGTACCTGTAGGTCCATTGTTTTCAGTCTTGGGCAAGTGGCGAGCTTTTAGGACGACCACGGTCAGAGTGTTGGTGGTGGACTGGTAACACAGGGAAAGCAGCAACTCGCCTCGGCCTGAGGATTTCTGTGGAGAGACAGGGGAGAGGTGAATGGGTGACAGGTGGTGGGAGACACAATCGGGGTGGAAAATAAAACAATATGGCGATGCAAAAAAGAGATGACAGGTGTGAAAGGGGACAGAGAAGACGAGACTTTCCTGACATGTTTATCAGCTTCTGAACCAGACATGAACTGGCACCGAAACATATTTAAGGCAGCCCACATGTTGCTTTCCTCACTTTTACAATGGACATTCCCCTTGTCCTGATTCTGTTTGTTGCCACAGAGGCTCTATGTAAAGAAGCATCTTTTCTGATATATTTGTTAATACACTGTGAATGTATTGTGGAGTGAGGCTAGAATCACTGCCTCATACTGTATTTACATCTTCCCTTCACAATTTCCTTCACAATTAAACAAGTCTCACCAGATAAAATAAAGAAAAGAATACATATCTTCAGTAACAGCTAAAAGGGTGTGACTATTGGAAAATCCATGCATTAATAACTTAGCAAATTATTAGCTACTATCAACAATCCTGTGGTGAAACGTGCAGCTGCTTGTACTGCAAATGGTGTCAGTGCTGACAATTAAATGACTGTCAACTAAATAAGCACCACCTGCTTACGGCTTGTGTTACATGCTAACTAGCACAAATGTGTGACTGAGAGGATCCCTATTCTGTGCTACATTTGCAATACACACGCACATCCATGTCTGTGTCCACACCCAAGAGAGCTGACACCTCGGATGCTGCGATCACACCTAACGGTATGTCACGCCTCAGCTCATTGTTGCCATGGCAATAAGAAGTAGCACACAGACAAAGACAACTTCTACCTCTGACCAGATGTTTAGGTCTCTGAAAATAAGGGTGTATTTCAATATCACTCCTCTTTGGACACGGTAGATTCATTTAAGAAAGAGGTGACGACACTAAAAAAAATATATCCTATGCTTATTTTAATGTTTTTGTCGTTCTCCAGGGAGAAAACAGGGCGATGGCTATGCTGCTGGCGACATGCTGGATTGATTCCCCTAAGTGCTGTGTGCTCACACATGCACACAATCACCCACACATACCCACACAAAGCAGTGAGACATAATCTATGCCATGCAGACAAAGAGAGCCACCACCCTGTTAGCAAAAGGCTGCCTCTCATCTGATAGAACAAGGGAGACGGCTCATACTGAGAGAATTCAGCCAAAAATCATTTTTAAAACAAGTCTCATGCTGATATGAAATACTGGATGGAATTATGAACAAACTATTGTGTTTGATTCTTTCTTTGCATTCTGTAAAGCCCTTTTGTCAACCCCTCAAAAAGGGTGTTGTCACTTTTATTTGCACAGAAAGTGGTGCCAGTCTCTTTGTATAAAGAAAACCCTTTAAATAAGGACAGCTGGTACACAGTAAAGAACTGCAGTTAAAGAGGCCAAGCCGTTTTCTCTTTTCACCTGCCAACATGAAATTACAAAAAAGAATCCAGAAGACGAATCCCACTGCGAAGCAATATCACAGATTCTAAAACTAATTTTCTATTGATTGAACTAAAAAGCGCTCAGACACAGCAGACTCCTCCCTACAGCTTTATAAGATTTGTCTCTCCTGAGACCCAAATGAGAAATGGAATTGAAAAAAATATGGTTACTCTCCGCTTGGAGAGAGCCAGCAGAACATAGTTGAGGAAATATTATCCTCTTGATGATAAAAATACAGAGGGAGCTCTGCTGAGGGGGAATGAACCTTTTATATATCTCAGAATCTGAGCTGCATTTCCCAGCACTTCTCTGGAGTACTATATCGTATCAGAGATCTTTAAAGATATTACAGATAGTTCACAATCCTCCTGGGAAGGTACAAATGTGTGCGAACATATCCTTTGCCACGTGGTAGGCACAGTGATCCCATTAGAGCGCTGCAGAGTACAATATAAGCCCACAAATTTATCATTACATTGATATCATCTCACATTCCACCTGCAAATGGACAAACGCTCATGTACAGCCAGACTATCGAGTTCAAATCTATAGAGCGCTCCTGTATACAAGACCACAGACCTATGATAAGGATAGATATATCATCTTACAAGCCATTATTTAAATTCACCAGTACACTGAATGTAATGTAGCCAAGCCTGCTGCAATAATCCAAGTTTAGTCCAATGGTGTCACAATACTACAGCACAGTATACCAGCGCACGACTCACAGTACATGACATTCCTCTGAAAGGAAAAATGTCCTCCTGGAAATGAGCTAAAGTACATTTGCGGTCCTCACAGTTGCCAGGAACAGCCAGTCTGGAGCAGAAATCTATTGACCACCAGCCCATTGATCCATAATGGTGTGGTGTGGGTATCACTCCATCTATTCAATACACTACTGGTAAAGTAAAAATGCTGAAAATCTGATTTCCTTCGAAACTGTCCATCCCTGCATTTCTGTTTTAATTCCCTGATGCTGCTCGGATATAGAGATCTTCACTAAATTAAACATAGATTAGCCTTAATTAATTGTATAATGGATTATGTGATGATCTAAGCCTTGTTTGCTAAGTGGTAGGCAGTTTGAGAGGAAACATGTCATATCATATCTGTGTCAGCAGTTAAATGCATTGATCACGTAAATAACATTTTAAGTACTTCACAGGAATCAGCTCTTTGGGAATTTAGGTCAATTATGTGAAAGAGGATAATGAACTGAAACAAAAACTGGTGAGACAAATTAAACAGAAAAAAAGGAAGACACAGCAAAAGCTTTCACGCATCCAAACTCACAGCAGTCCATCTAAAAACATCACCAGACGTCAGTATCAGCTTTCAAATCCATAATGGTGCAACAGATCTTGCTTCTGTCTCCATTTGCTTCATTTAACATTATTTTAACGCAGCTAGTGATGAAAGTGAATTGCTATGGCACATTTGCGAAATATATTGCTCAGATTGAAATTTAAAACTTTATTCAAGCTGCAGATCATGCCATTGGAGTGAATTAAAACTTGAAAGCAGTGTGAGAGAACTGTGGTTTCAAGAAATATAATGTGATGTATTTCCATTTAGGTGAGTTAAAGAAAGTTTTATAATTCACGTATCATTGTATTTTAATAAGTAAATGGTTTTCAAGATGATTATGTGCTGATTTATGCACTGATTAATATTGTAACAGTAGAAGCACTCTAGCACTTTTGTTGCGATGAGAGAAATGATGAGTCATTATTGGAGCCGATTTGCAATGTGAAGGGATTTTGTGGTCTGTTTGACTGATATATAAACCAAATGTGTTGCATGTTGTGAAATATTTTCTAATCTAATCCCAGAAAGAAAACTGATGACAAAAATAAAGAAATAATCATGAATTTAAAACAACCTAATTGTTTCACATCTTACCTTGACATTCTTCTTGATGATCTCTCGGCTCATCAGGACACGCCCCTCCGTTAAGTCGATCCCAGACAAGGGTACAAGGGTCTCTCCAATGACCTCATCACGTGAGAACCTATCAAAGCTCAGCACCATGAAGTGAAGGGCCAGCTCTGACACTCGGGCCAGCGGGATCCCGTAGAAGCTGAAGGTCTCATCGAAGGCAGGGTCCAGAGTCTTCCTCAGGACTCTGGTCTTCACCCGGTGCTTTTTCTCTGGAAGCAGGGTCAGTTTGATGTAGGGGTCAGAGGTCAGCGACTGCTCATCAGTTGGGGTCAGGCCATGGGCTTCCTGTATCCAAAGTCAAATCAATCAGTCAGGACTGTGTGAAACCTTAGATTCAAATCTATATCTAACAAACAGATTGTAAACACATACAGTACCTTGATATGGACAATGAATGCCTTCCTCTCTGGCTGGTACTCCAGGGAGAAGTGGAGGGTTCCTAGCCCACCCTCCCTTTCTTCTCCCTGGGGCTTGTCCACAGCTGGAGTGGGTGCCTGGCTGGAGAGGGTGCTGGACGGTGAAGGGAGGTCACGGCGGTCCATCACCCCAGGCTGAGTGAACCCTGCATGGGGAGAAGGCAGCTCCAGGTCTGGGGAGCTACGCACCTTCTGGTGGTGGTGATGAAATGGTTTGGTGGTGAAGTTGCCATTCAGATCCCGTTTCTCCAGGTCCAGATGTAGAGCCGGTCTGGAACCATTTGGACTTGCTGCCAGTTTACCAGTGCCAGACGGACTCATTGGTGACACAGTGTGGCAGTTTCCATTAACGTCAGTTTTACTGGTGTCATTAGTTGTCGTAGTGGCAGGTGCAGCAAACTTCTTCTTGCCGCTGAGGCTCTCCGGGTAGATGTCAACCCCTTTGAGCATGTGCACAAACTTGTAGGGAGGTGTCTTCTGGGATTTGGTGTTCTTGCGCTGGCAACAGATCCACGCAAACGCTGACACAGTGAAGACAAGGCCGAAGACACTCACCACAGCAACACCCACTGGCACTGCCACTATGGAGGGGAACAGAGAGTGGAAGAAATGAATGGAGGTGGGGGCCTGGACTTTCATTAGAATTGTCTGACCACACACCCTGACAAATACTGTGGCATAAACAACAGTAAAACAATTCATCCCGACAGATTTTATTGTTGAATTTAGGCAAAATGAATCCATTTTGTGTGTCTGACTGACGCAGGCTGTTGTCTTGACTCAGAGGGAGATGAAAACAACGCAATCTGTTCAACCCTGATGAAATACCATCAGTACTGTGTGCATATTCCAAACATGGCTACGGCAAATCAACAGGAAACAGCTGGCGTAAGTAATGAGCTGCTGGGAAAACCACCTAACGTCATTATGTGACTAGTTGATTTCTTGACAAGAGGTTTATAAAAAATGAGAAGCAGAACTAAGAAAAGTAAAAAGACCTTGGAAACGGCACTAATGTTAGAAAAGTCAGTTAATAATATGCAGATTTTTAACAGATCAGGGACGATCAAAAATTTTTGACTGACAACCAGGCCAAAAATTTATGATACGCCATGTGTTACACAATTGATATTCCTCCTACAGCAGGGAAAGATTGTGCTCAAACCTCAGTGATACTGACTTCAACAGTAACATCACTTCAGGGACCTAGTTCCTTTCAATGGTACTTTTGTCTTCTATAGTACCACTAAAACGTTACTATAGAGACACATTACTGGCATATTTTCCTCTCAGTGTCTGAGTTCTTTGTTTCGTGGCGTTGAACTGTGACTCAACAGCAATCACGCTGCCTTCTCATGCAGTCAGAGTTAATAGGTCTATTTCGATGGAGGAAAACGCACACCATTCCCTGCAGTTAAGAGGGCGGCCCAGTGGAAAAGCACTCAGGTTAACACCCATACAAAGAGAGATGGAGAGAGGGGTGAGGGTGGGGGTGGGGGATATTTACTCATGTATCCTTTTCATCTGGTCAAATCTTCTTCACCTGTATTAGATTTTTTTTTTTATCATAGATTTATATTTTCTCACGTAGCAGCCTTGTTGCCTGGGTGACTCTGAGGGAGGCTCATTTTAACACAGAAACAATGTATGTTCACAACATGCAATTTCCTGCTTATTTCCCTATAATTTACTTACAGGGCTTTACTGTGACGTTGTAGAAGTTTGCTGCCATTTCTGCTCACACGGGCCTGTATGTAATTTATGTTTCTGTGTATTATAAAGGTCACTATGCCTATACATTCATTTCAGGTGTATACACCTTATAAAAAGAATTACTAGTAATATTTCTATGGTATCAACTGTAATCTAGTTTTTTTCTGTGATAGTTGTAGGCGCAGGATCAATTCATGTACTACCTGTCAATAAGGAGGGACAGTAATCTCATTTCAATTTCAGATCACAGCACTTGTACACGCTGTTTCCTTCCTTCTCTTGTCATTAATATTTCAGCCTAACGTCCTGGGTGGAGTGGCTTTCAAGGCAACAACAACAACAGACAGATGGATGTGGCAACGGGAGGGCGGTGAGGGAGCTGCTGAAGCGAGAGGAAATAAAGCAAACAAACAGGTGCTTTCCATGCTTCACCTGTGCTATAGTAACACCTACTCAAATCCATTAATAATGAATAAATATAAATCAGCTTTGCTTATATTAATGTCTTACAACATGTGTCACCACCTCTCTGTTTGGTTAGTTCTTCTGATACATACTGTAGCTGTCGCCCTGAAGCTAGCTGCAAAATGGAGGCTGGAGGTCTCCCCAAACACGTTGTCTCACACTGGAGGAAGCCATTCACTTTCACCTGAGTATTTTTTTCATAGAAGACTTTAACATGCTTGTACTATTATTATTTTTGGCAATACTTAAGAATAAATGTAAATGACCCACATAAGCTTTTTGCCTGTCTTCTAGGTAATGGCGACTAATAACGATGGATAATAGTTTTTGAGATGAGTCACGTGTAATGAATAACTCACTTTCTTAAGATTAACAAGCCACAGGGCCACCACCAACATCCTCACACACTCATCTTTACTGAATTAAAGCCTCACACTCACCGAGCTGAGCTCCGTCCTCCAGCATTGGAGCCATGTTCTCTGTCCAAGGTGCTGAAACAGTCCGTCTGCTTTTACGCACAGCTCTCTCCTCTGCTGATGGATGACGAGGCGCACTGTATCTCCACAATATCTCGGCTTTGATTATGTTCAATAATGTAAAGGCTTTTGTACGGCTTTAATAATTCAAAAAGCAGTCGTTTTTTTCCCAGAGAGAAGGATGGAGGGATGCTCTGTCTTCGCCCTGCTGCTGTTACTCTGCGATGCGTGAGTGTGTCTCAGAGGCGGCAACACCCCGTTTCTTCTCCCTCCCTCTCTCTCTCTCTCCCTCTCTCCTTGTTTCCTCAGTCTCTCTCTGCCTCTGTTCGCCAGCTCCCCCTCCCATCACTCCCTCCCTCCCTGCCGGTAACGCTGAGCTCATCAGTGCTGACGCAGTAGTGACGGAGGCTGGCTGTGAAATCAGGACCCCCGGAGTAGCAGCACAACAGGGCTGCCAATTCCCCTGATTGATTGTTAAGGAATGAACGGCCTAAGTCTGTATCTCTCTCCTGTGTGTGTGTGTGTGTGTGTGTGTGTGTGTGTGTGTGTGTGTGTGTGTGTGTGTGTGTGTGTGTGTGTGTGTGTGTCTGTTGAATGGATGTGGCCCTGTCATTCATTAAAGTAAGTGGTAATTTGGCTGATAGGTTTGTATGCAATGAAGCTTTCCTCTGATATAGATTGATAGTAATTACAGTAACAGGTCAGTTTAGTACAACCAATTCATTTAGTGGTCCACTGTGTGTACTATGCGTTGTTTATAGTACAATTTATCATACATCTTCCAAGATACTGCAAATTAACAGTGATTAGACTCACAGGTCGATAAAGTACAACCCCTCAGGACTACTGACATCATGAGGATCTCTGTGTCCTCAGTTGCACTGCTGAGTGTGATTAACATGCTGAAGCTGAAGTCTGATTCCACAAAAGAACAGGTTACAGAAAACTTCATTGTTTTTCATACAGTGTTAATCCAGGGGCACCCCCATGGAGGGGCCAGCCCCCCTATCACAGGGGTCCCTTGAACTCTCACCTCAGGATACCTGAATGGGATTTATGGGTACCCACGAGTCTTCCCTTAACTTGAGGACGCTTGCCCCCAGTAAATTTTTTGTTCCTTGCGATCAATACTCTCCTTTAAATTAAAGCTGTATATCTGTCTTTCTAAAGAAAAAGACAGCCAGTCAGTCTGAGGAGCAATGAGTGACTTAAAACATGTATATACTGTCCAGATATGTAACACATTAAAACAGGAGTGTTATGGAATTTAAAGTGTTTATATGGTAATGAATATCCCATTAATCATCAGGTTTTTAGAGTATCCCATTTATGTGCTCATGTAAACACCATATCCAGAACATGATCATAACCAGTTGAAGCTTCATAAATGGGTTATTCATGTCCATGTAATCACAGTGATGGTTAACTGTACCAGTATGAGTCTATGCACATCAACTAATTAGACATATCAACGGTAAAATAACAAACCAAAGTCTATCAGTATGCAGTTTCTGAACTCTCATAGTTTAACTAGCCTATACTCAAACTCATAATACTCATAATACAAACTCAATATACTTTTTATTTGTGCACTCTGACTGTTGCACTGCCCCTTATTTTTTTTTTTAAAACAATACTAATATTGTTAATTGAATAAGACACCATGTACAAGTAATGTGTTCTGCATTGCCAACAAGTTGAACTTTTGTTATAATCACATACTGACCCCTGGTGTTCATAGTAAAGAATGCATTTTCCTCAAAACAGCAAAAGCCAGAAACTCAGCAATGGTATGATTTAAGCTACTGGAGAGTAAATGTCTGTGAACTTTGGCAGTATGCACCCCGAAAACTAAACACCCTGGACATGATCCAATATGCCCATACAAATTCCATTTCTATAGACGGCACTTTGCAGCCAAAGTATATGACTGATTATCAATTAGAAATATACAGCCACCATCCTCAGTGGAGCTCCACTAAAATCAGCTAGTAAAAAGACAAAACTCATAATTTCCAGCAATAAATAAAAAGTCTGTGAGCACGATGGCAGTTGCAACAAGTACTGTTATGCCACATAAATTAAATATCCAGACACTTCTTCTCAAATCAACAGCAGAATAAAAACAGCCCCTAGGCAACAGCACAGACATGTATGAACAAAATAAACTCCACAGCGGCTGCAGCCACAAACACACACATTAAAGCAAAAGGAGAAACTGCACAGTTGGGACACATCCCGTAGTGTGCGTGCCCACACACACACACACACACACACACACACACACACACACATGCAAAACAATGGTTGTTGATGTTTTCATGTGGAGAGGGAGTGCAAGAGTTCAATGAGCATGTTGTTGAACTCACCTGTGTGAACATCATACAGACTCTTCAGCAGTCTGAAGTCCTCTACACTTTGCTCTAGGTTCAACTTCTCTGCTTGTTCATACATAATATTACCAGTCCACCCAACATCTTTGTGTCATGATGTCAGAATCACAGGTGTGGGCCCAAACACAGTAGCAGAGGATGAGGCAGCAATCTGAAATCTGATAAAAAAGTTCCACAGCAGGCAGTTAACATGTTGATGCAACAACACGAAAAACACAAAACAATTGGAAAAAAGTAAACTCTAGAACAAAAGGCTGGAAAGCTAGGGACAAACAAACTAGGAACTCAAACTAGGAAATAAACTTACTCTAGGAAACTAATATTCACAGAAAGAGACACAAACTAATCAATGAAAGACAAGCAGGGTGATTAGACACAGGTGGAAATGGAAAAACTCATTGACACAGGTGTGATGGAAAGCAGGCAGGAAGACACATAAAAGCAGGAAGTCAAGGGAGACCAAACACATGAGGAGAACATAACAAAATAAAACAGCAACACTAAACATAAACTGAATGCAACTGAGAAAAACAAATACCTCAAACCTAGAAAATAAAATCCTTCTTGAACATGTGAAAACAAAGAAAGATTACTAATACAACCAACTTAAAACACAGCTAAACACAGCCTGTGTCTGCTGGTGATGCAACATCCAAGGTCACTTACAGTAACGTGCTCACAGGGTGGTGCATTAAATTAGCCATTGATTAAGGTGGATGCAACCTTTTGTTTTAAAGTATGACGAGATAAGCAAAGGCTAATCACAACCCATAAGGAGGTAATCCTTAATTTGAGTGCATTGCTGTTCATTTTGTGCTGTTCATTAACTGCTAACTGCAGCCACGGTGCAGAGCAGCCGTCAAGATGGACACTTGGATAGTGAATGTACACAACTGATATCATTTCCAGAGTGTCAGCTGAGTGCAGAGTGTCAGGTCTCTGGTCAAGAGACTGAAAGAGAACAACTGACAATAAAGACTTTATGATGAAGTGAAAAAAGCAGGTTTTCTGAAGAAGATCAACTCTGACATAAAAATATTTTCATTAAGGCCTCCATCAGTTTCAGTTTCACATTTGTAATGTACGTATTGTATTCCACTGTGTTGTACACTGTATCTGACATATTTTTGTACTGGTTTGTCATCTAGTGTTTATTTGTTTTTTTTGTAGTGTAATTAAACTATTCCACATCAATATAATATTCAGCAGGAGTGTACAACTTAAATGTATTTAATATATGGAAATGTGTGTAACCTAATGTCTTTTTTTTTTAATTCTAAAATATCACATCTAGACTTCAGATAGAGGTGTGTGTTCAGCTGTAGAATTGGTGCCAAAGCTGATCAGGCTAATAACAATGGCATCAGATTCATGTAATAAATCATAAGCACAATAAAACATGCTCAAGAGGAAATGATATTATTTCACACGTGCAGATATTAAGTGCCCATAACTATGACATTTATATAATTGCTGTCACAACATGTTCTATAAGGCCTCCAACAATTTCATTGTCATATTTGTGGTTTCCTATATCCAATGTTGTTGCACAAAAAAATAATGTTTGTATAAAGTATTTTGTACAGTTTGCAGTGACCTGTTGTTCAGGAGCTGGCAGCAACATCAACTGATGTTTGTATTTTCCTGTAAAGTGAAACTGTCACAAACGATTTCTATGAAAGTAAAACCGAAGAGGGAATGTCAGGTAGACACAAAGGAATAAACTGTTCTGCAAGTACGAACACACTCTGATCAACAAGCACACTTACAAAACACCCCAGGAACATTTGGTATGAAAGGCCAAGTGAGAACAACTGTTTCTCATGAAGTGACTCAGTTTCACTCTTACATTTGTAAATTACGAAACGAATAAATGTTGAAATATTCCTGTCAAGTGAAACTGTCAAATACCATTTCTATGACAGTAAAACCTAAGAGGGAATGTCAGGTAGACACAAAGGAGTAGCTTGTTCTGCATGTACGAACACCCCAGGAACATTTGGTATGAAAGGCCATGTGAGGACAACTGACTGTTTCTCATGAAATGAATCGGTTTCGGGCAGCACGGTGGTATAGTGGTGAGCGCTGTCGCCTCACAGCAAGAGGGTTCCTGATTGAATCCCAGGTGGGGGAGCCCATCTGTGCGGAGTTAGCGTGTTCTCCCATGTCAGCGTGGGTTTTCTCTGGGTACTCCGGCTTCCTCCCACAGTCCAAAGACATGCAGATTGGGGATAGGTTAATTGGTAACTCTAAATTGTCCTTAGGTGCAAATGTAAGGGTGAATGGTTGTCTGGCGACCTGTCCAGGGTGTACCCTCTCGCCCAATGTCAGCTGGGATAGGCTCCAGCCCCCCTCCCGCGACCCTCAAGAGGATAAGCAATTAGAAAATGGATGAATCAGGTTCACTTTTACATTTGTAAACTACTAAACTAACAAATGTTGATATATTCCTGTGAAGTGAAACTGTCAAATACTATTTCTGTGAAAGTGAAACTACAGTGAAGCCTGAAGAAGGTGAGGCCAGCCTGGACGTGTACACACAGGTTGAGATGTGGAGTGGGCGAGGTGACACCAGGAGTATGTAAGGCATGGTGGGGTGTCATCTCATCATTTTCACAGCAGCTCTCCTTTAAACTACATCACAGGTAAGATCAGAAACTTAACCTCACTGTGCTTTATGCTGTAGACTTTGCTGCTTGCTGTAGACTTAAAATATTACAATGATACAAATTTAAAATTGTGTTTAATACTTCATTTAATCTTTATGCTGTATAGTTATTATTTAGAACAGCGATGGCAGCAACAGCCGTGCCAAGAAGCAGAGGAGTGGCTGGTGGCCTGTACTTCCTCTTCACTCTGATGTGTCTGCTTTGCCTCGCAAGTTCACTGATGGACAATAGCCAACTGGTGAATAAATTGTTGCTTAACCTTCCTTTGTTATTGAAACAATCTTAAATTGATTTGCAAGTGACAGTCGTTAGGAGTCATCACAAGAAATTTATTGTTGAAATGTTCTTATTTTTTTAATATGTAGTCATCTGTGCTAATGTGCTCTGTAGTGCTGTTCATATCCTCATATGTAACTGTATGTTGATTCTCATGCTTAATTTGCAGAAAAGTATGAAGGACAACCTTCAGAAAGCACAACAAAACCTGGACAGAGTCAAGGTGAGTCAGTCAGTCAGTCAGTTTACATGTTGCTCATGTTGCATGTTGTACTACAGTGGACAGAACATATCAGATTGAGTTGTTCCCATGTGATGAAATTGTGTTATTTTCCCCTTTAAGGCACAGAGGGCCACCTTTTCAGAGCTCATGAATGAATATGCGGGCATCATAAACCCACTGGTGGCATCTCTAAGTGACACCTCAGAAGACTCACCACATGACTCTCTGCCACTAGTGGAATACATGAAGACCATCAAGGGCATCGTGGAGAAAACCAAGACCTTTGTAGATCAGCAGAATGAGGGGATTGAGGGGATGGATGCAGAAATAGAGAAAACTGAACAGGACCTGACAAAAATGAAGAAATTGATCAAAGCCCTTGAGGAGTATCAAGCTGAATTGTAACTTCAATGTCAGTCAGTGCTTCTATCTCTGATATAACATCTGTTGTGTCTATTACATTTCTCTCTCTTATTGTGCAGCTTCATTTTAAGGTTTATATGCACTGGCCTTTAAATCACAAATTCCTTTTAAATGTTTGACATAAATTTGGATAAAAATAAATTATGATTGTTTTCCTTTCCTAGTTTATTTTCACAGTGTCCTTGCAATGACAGAAATGGAATACAAACTACAATGCTCAGTCTAAATTCTGACATATATTACTGATTGTTAACATATACAATGATATTAAGAAAATGTGCCTGGGATGTTAAGAAATGGAAAAAAAATTCAAATATTGCACATGAAATTCATCATAGGTGGGCAAAAAAAATAAAGCCAATACATGTGAATTATTGCTGTTTGATGCCGTCTTTCCTTACACTTCTAAAACATGAAGCCTGAATTCTTATACAAATATTTCTTATGTAAAGACGACAGCAGGCTGGAAGTTGGCCTCTCTGTTGCTTCAGAATCAGATAAGGATATTTTTAAAATACAGCAGCTCCTGTGGAAATCATACATTGGATGATGATGGTTTGGACCTGGGATCTATCCAGCAGAAGCACGTAGTTTGATGAGGGAGGTTGAAAATGATTCTTAAATTTAAACTCAATATTTGCCCTGAATTTTATCAGATTGAGTTAAAAGAAATTTCCTTACAGATTATGGGCATCAATGTATCAAGGTCATTTGTAATTCAATGTACCACATATTTCTGTACAGTTTTGTATGGGTTTTTCATCTCTGTGTTTGTTGTGTGTCTCACAGCATGTACCTACACTTACGGTTTATATTATATTCCTCTGGTTTTAAACTGCTAAATATTAGGTCTGTGGAAGTGAAACTAGAGACACACATGGTGGAAATTTAAACAAAATCTGAATAGAAATGGGAACATCAAACAAACTTGTCTTTTCTCTGGTTTATTACATGTATGCATTCAGGAGGATCACGTCCCACACAGAGTCACACAGCATTTGTACAGGAGATGGTGTCTTATATACCACAGTTACAGATCAATGGATACGTCTTTGTTTCTTAAATTGGTCAACACCTAATCTCATTTATCGTTTGCTGGAAATCCCCTTACATTCGACGAGTGAATCAGTCTTTTTCATATCATAATGGCATAGTCGACATTTTGAAATAGGAGTACTTGTCATAAGGGTGTATGTCACCATTAATGCTATGGCCCCCTACAAGACATAACTCAAAGTGTGAATACAACATACAGTACTGGTCAAGCGCTGTAGTTTAACAAAGGCAGTTCACGTGTATTTCGGGAACATAACTCAATAAGGACAGGTCATGTACAGTTTAGGGGTTCACTAAAAGTACAGGCAGGAAATTGCTTTTCATAAAACAGTATCGCACTGATAGTTAGAATAGGAGATCATTGTACTCAATGCAGAATCATATGTTGCACAAGGTTAACATGACATTTCCCTTACACCAAGATTCAATTTAAGTGTTCAAATAGAGGCATTGAAAAGGCAAGAAGTTCACTTTAGCATCTGCATTAGACAGAACTTTGTTATGCAGCTTGCAGTTCATCAGAATACACTAAATACTAGTTCTGCAGAAGTGAGAGTTAAGACACACACACACACACACACACACACACACACACACACACACACACACAGTTTTAAGTTGTGCAGTGGGGGAGGTGGCCCCAGGAGGAGTATATATGGCATGTTGTGGTATCTTCTCCTCATTCAAGCTTCAATCTAAACCACAGGTAAGATCAGAAACTTAAACTCACTATCAAATAGTTTAAGCTGTAAACATTTAAACATTACAATTTAAAATTGTGTTTAATACTTCATTTAATCTTTATGCTGTATAGTTATTATTTAGAACAGCGATGGCAGCAGCAGCCGTGCCAAGAAGCAGAGGAGTGGCTGGTGGCCTGTACTTCCTCTTCACTCTGATGTGTCTGCTTTGCCTCACAAGTTCACTGATGGACAAGAGCCAACTGGTGAATAAATTGTTGCTTAACCTTCCTTTGTTATTGAAACAATCTTAAATTGATTTGCAAGTGACAGTCGTTAGGAGTCATCACAAGCAAATTTATTGTTGAAATGTTCTTATTTTTTAAATATGTAGTCGTCTGTGCTAATGTGCTCTGTAGTGCTGTTCATATCCTCATATGTAACTGTATGTTGATTCTCATGCTAAATTTGCAGGAAAATGTGAAGGACAACCTTCAGAAAGCACAACAAAAACTGGACAGAGTCAAGGTGAGTCAGTCAGTCAGTTTACATGTTGCTCACATGCTCACAAAAATTGTGTACTACAGTCAGGGGCGCCGAAAAGGGGAGAATAAGGAGAAGGATTCTCGGGGCCCATGATTGACAGGGGCCCAGAGAGGCCCCTAATACAATTATAATACTGACAAAATAATGTGACACTCAGTAATAAAGAACAATTTATCATACATCTTCCAAGATAGGGTGGCACGGTGTTGTGGTGGTTAGCACTGTCGCCTCACAGCAAGAGGGTTCCTGGTTTGATCCCGGGTGCGGGAGCCCATCTGTGCGGAGTTTGCGTGTTCTCCCCGTGTCAGCGTGGGTTTTCTCCGGGTACTCCGGCTTCCTCCCACAGTCCAAAGACATGCAGATTGGGGATAGGTGAATTGGTGTCTCTAAATTGTCCGTAGGTGTGAATGTGAGTGTGAATGGTTGTCTGTCTCTGTGTGTCAGCCCTGTGATAGTCTGGCGACCTGTCCAGGGTGTACCCTGCCTCTCGTCCAATGTCAGCTGGGATAGGCTCCAGCCCCCCGGCGAGCCCCAACACGATAAATGGTTAGAAAATGGATGGATGGATGCATCTTCCAAGATACTGTAAATTAACAATAATTAGACTCACAGGTCGATAAAGTACAACCCCTCAGGACTACTGACATCATGAGGATCTCTGTGTCCTCAGTTGCACTGCTGAGTGTGATTAACATGCTGAAGCTGAAGTTTGATTCCACAAAAGAACAGGTTACAGAAAACTTCATTGTTTTTCATACATTTGCCCCACAATTTAAGGCCTACATCATTATCTTTAATAGGCTTTGATGCACTCATTTATCTGGTATCTGTTGAAACTAAACCACCCAAGGTATCCATTGGTATCAACCATGTCGGCATAGCTTGTCTGGAAAGGGGTTAAATAACATTTCAAAGTCGGGCTAAATTTTGGCAAGGCAACAACTGGTATGGCCATCTTCGCATGGGTCCCTTGAACTCTCACCTCAGGATACCTGAATGGGATTTATGGGTAACCACGAGTCCTCCCTTAACTTGAGGACACTTGCCCCCAGTAAATTTTTTGTTCCTTGCGATCAATGCTCTCCTTTAAATTAAAGCTGTATATCTGTCTTTCTAAAGAAAAAGACAACCAGTCAGTCTGAGGAGCAATGAATGGCTTAAAACATGTATATACTGTCCAGATATGTAACACATTAAAACAGGAGTGTTATGGAATTTAAAGTGCGTGTGTTTACATGGTAATGAATCTCTCATTAATCATCAGGTTTTTAGAGTATCCCATTTATGTGCTCATGTAAACACCATATCCAGAACATGATCATAACCAGTTTAAGCCTCATAAATGGGTTATTCATGTCCATGTAATCACAGTGATGGTTAACTGTACCAGTATGAGTCTATGCACATCAACTAATTAGACATATCAGCTGTAAAATAACAATCTAAAGTCTATCAGTATGCAGTTCCCTAACTCCCATAGTTTAACTAGCCTATATTCAAACTCATAATAGAAATCCTGAAATTCAGTTAGGGTGTTTTTGGTTTTGGTGAGCCACTCCATGATATGGCCACCCCCATGAGACATTTCTGGGGGTGGTATAGTGAGGATCAATAAACCAAGGACCTCGTCTTTGGTAAATACTCTGTATCTTTGCTAATGAAGCTGGACTGAGTGGCCGGATTCCTTAAGACAAAAAGTGTCATTACTATACTTTTTATTTGTGCACTCTGACTGTTGCACTGCCCCTTATTTTTTTTAAAAACAATAATAATATTCGTAATTGAATAAGACACCATGTACAAGTAATGTGTTCTGCATTGCCGACAAGTTGAACTTTTGTTATAATCACATACTGCCCCCTGGTGTTCATAGTAAAGAATGCATTTTCCTCAAAACAGCAAAAGCCAGAAACTCAGCAATGGTATGATTTGAGCTACTGGAGAGTAAATGTCTGTGAACTTTGGCAGTATACACCCTGAAAACTAAACACCCTGGACATGATCCCATATGCCCAAACAAATTCCATTTCTATAGACGGCACTTTGCAGCCAAAGTATATGACTGATTATCAATTAGAAATATACAGCCACCATCCTCAGTGGAGCTCCACTAAAATCAGCTAGTAAAAAACTCATAATTTCCAGCAATAAATAAAAAGTCTGTGAGCACCATGGCAGTTGCAACAAGTACTGTTATGCCACATAAATTAAATATCCAGACACTTCTTCTCAAATCAACAGCAGAATAAAAACAGCCCCTAGGCAACAGCACAGAGATGTATAAACAAAATAAACTCCACAGCGGCTGCAGCCACAAACACACACATTAAAGCAAAAGGAGAAACTGCACAGTTGGGACACATCCCGTAGTGTACGTGCCCACACACACACACACACACACACACACACACACACACACACACACACACACGCAAAACAATGGTTGTTGATGTTTTCATGTGGAGAGGGAGCGCAAGAGTTCAATGAGCATGTTGTTGAACTCACCTGTGTGAACATCATACAGACTCTTCAGCAGTCTGAAGTCCTCTACACTTTGCTCTAGGTTCAACTTCTCTGCTTGTTCATACATAATATAACCAGTCCACCCAACATCTTTGTGTCAGGAGTCACCGGTGTGGGCCCAACACAGTAGCAGAGGATGAGGCAGCAATCTGAAATCTGAAAAAAAAGAGTTCCAGAGCAGGCAGTTAACATGTTGATGCAACAACACGAAAAACACAAAACAATGGAAAAAAGTAAACTCTAGAACAAAAGGCTGGAAAGCTAGGGACAAACAAACTAGGAACTCAAACTAGGAAATAAACTTACTCTAGGAAACTAATATTCACAGAAAGAGACACAAACTAATTGAAGAAAGACACGGGGAGCACAAGAGGGAGCAGGGTGATTAGACACAGGTGGAAATGGAAAAACTCATTGACACAGGTGTGATGGAAACCAGGCAGGAAGATACATAAAAGCAGGAAGTCAAGGGAGACCAAACACATGAGGAGAACATAACAAAATAAAACAGCAACACTAAACATAAACTGAATGCAACTGAGAAAAACAAATACCTCAAACCTAGAAAATAAAATCCTTCTTGAACATGTGAAAACAAAGACAGATTACTAATACAACCAACTTAAAACACAGCTAAACACAGCCTGTGTCTGCTGGTGATGCAACATCCAAGGTCACTTACAGTAACATGCTCACCGAGTGGTGCATTAAATTAGCCATTGATTAAGGTGGATGCAACCTTTTGTTTTAAACTATGATGACATAAGCAAAGGCTAATCACAACCCATAAAGAGGTAATCCTTAATTTGAGTGCATTGCTGTTCATTTTGTGCTGTTCATTAACTGCTAACTGCAGCCACGGTGCAGAGCAGCCGTCAAGATGGACACTTGGATAGTGAATGTACACAACTGATATCATTTCCAGAGTGTCAGCTGAGTGCAGAGTGTCAGGTCTCTGGTCAAGAGACTGAAAGAGAACAACTGACAATAAAGACTTTATGATGAAGTGAAAAAAGCAGGTTTTCTGAAGAAGATCAACTCTGACATAAAAATATTTTCATTAAGGCCTCCATCAGTTTCAGTTTCACATTTGTAATGTACGTATTGTATTCCACTGTGTTGTACACTGTATCTGACATATTTTTGTACTGGTTTGTCATCTAGTGTTTTTGTTTTTTTTGTAGTGTAATTAAACTATTCCACATCAATATAATATTCAGCAGGAGTGTACAACCTAAGTGTATTTAATATATGGAAGTTTGTGTGATCTAGTGCCTTTTTTTAAATTCTAAAATATCACATCCAGACTTCAGATAGAGGTGTGTGTTCAGCTGTAGAATTGGTGCCAAAGCTGATCAGGCTAATAACAATGGCATCAGATTCATGTAATAAATCATAAGCACAATAAAACATGCTCAAGAGGAAATGATATTATTTCACACGTGCAGATATTAAGTGCCCAGAACTATGACATTTATATAATTGCTGTCACAACATGTTCTATAAGGCCTCCAGCAATTTCATTGTCATATTTGTGGTTTCCTATATCCAATGTTGTTGCACAAAAAAATAATGTTTGTATAAAGTATTTTGTACAGTTTGCAGTGACCTGTTGTTCAGGAGCTGGCAGCAACATCAACTGATGTTTGTATTTTCCTGTAAAGTGAAACTGTCACAAACGATTTCTATGAAAGTAAAACCGAAGAGGGAATGTCAGGTAGACACAAAGGAATAAACTGTTCTGCAAGTACGAACACACTCTGATCAACAAGCACACTTACAAAACACCCCAGGAACATTTGGTATGAAAGGCCAAGTGAGAACAACTGTTTCTCATGAAGTGACTCAGTTTCACTCTTACATTTGTAAATTACGAAACGAATAAATGTTGAAATATTCCTGTCAAGTGAAACTGTCAAATACCATTTCTATGACAGTAAAACCTAAGAGGGAATGTCAGGTAGACACAAAGGAGTAGCTTGTTCTGCATGTACGAACACCCCAGGAACATTTGGTATGAAAGGCCATGTGAGGACAACTGACTGTTTCTCATGAAATGAATCGGTTTCGGGCAGCACGGTGGTATAGTGGTGAGCGCTGTCGCCTCACAGCAAGAGGGTTCCTGATTGAATCCCAGGTGGGGGAGCCCATCTGTGCGGAGTTAGCGTGTTCTCCCATGTCAGCGTGGGTTTTCTCTGGGTACTCTGGCTTCCTCCCACAGTCCAAAGACATGCAGATTGGGGATAGGTTAATTGGTAACTCTAAATTGTCCTTAGGTGCAAATGTAAGGGTGAATGGTTGTCTGGCGACCTGTCCAGGGTGTACCCTCTCGCCCAATGTCAGCTGGGATAGGCTCCAGCCCCCCTCCCGCGACCCTCAAGAGGATAAGCAATTAGAAAATGGATGAATCAGGTTCACTTTTACATTTGTAAACTACTAAACTAACAAATGTTGATATATTCCTGTGAAGTGAAACTGTCAAATACTATTTCTGTGAAAGTGAAACTACAGTGAAGCCTGAAGAAGGTGAGGCCAGCCTGGACGTGTACACACAGGTTGAGATGTGGAGTGGGCGAGGTGACACCAGGAGTATGTAAGGCATGGTGGGGTGTCATCTCATCATTTTCACAGCAGCTCTCCTTTAAACTACATCACAGGTAAGATCAGAAACTTAACCTCACTGTGCTTTATGCTGTAGACTTTGCTGCTTGCTGTAGACTTAAAATATTACAATGATACAAATTTAAAATTGTGTTTAATACTTCATTTAATCTTTATGCTGTATAGTTATTATTTAGAACAGTGATGGCAGCAACAGCCGTGCCAAGAAGCAGAGGAGTGGCTGGTGGCCTGTACTTCCTCTTCACTCTGATGTGTCTGCTTTGCCTCACAAGTTCACTGATGGACAAGAGCCAACTGGTGAATAAATTGTTGCTTAACCTTCCTTTGTTATTGAAACAATCTTAAATTGATTTGCAAGTGACAGTCGTTAGGAGTCATCACAAGAAATTTATTGTTGAAATTTTCTTATTTTTTAAATATGTAGTCATCTGTGCTAATGTGCTCTGTAGTGCTGTTCATATCCTCATATGTAACTGTATGTTGATTCTCATGCTTAATTTGCAGAAAAATATGAAGGACAACCTTCAGAAAGCACAACAAAAACTGGACATTGTCAAGGTGAGTCAGTCAGTCAGTCAGTTTACATGTTGCTCATGTTGCATGTTGTACTACAGTGGACAGAACATATCAGATTGAGTTGTTCCCATGTGATGAAATTGTGTTATTTTCCCCTTTAAGGCACAGAGGGCCACCTTTTCAGAGCTCATGAATGAATATGCGGGCATCATAAACCCACTGGTGGCATCTCTAAGTGACACCTCAGAAGACTCACCACATGACTCTCTGCCACTAGTGGAATACATGAAGACCATCAAGGGCATCGTGGAGAAAACCAAGACCTTTGTAGATCAGCAGAATGAGGGGATTGAGGGGATGGATGCAGAAATAGAGAAAACTGAACAGGACCTGACAAAAATGAAGAAATTGATCAAAGCCCTTGAGGAGTATCAAGCTGAATTGTAACTTCAATGTCAGTCAGTGCTTCTATCTCTGATATAACATCTGTTGTGTCTATTACATTTCTCTCTCTTATTGTGCAGCTTCATTTTAAGGTTTATATGCACTGGCCTTTAAATCACAAATTCCTTTTAAATGTTTGACATAAATTTGGATAAAAATAAATTATGATTGTTTTCCTTTCCTAGTTTATTTTCACAGTGTCCTTGCAATGACAGAAATGGAATACAAACTACAATGCTCAGTCTAAATTCTGACATATATTACTGATTGTTAACATATACAATGATATTAAGAAAATGTGCCTGGGATGTTCAGAAATGAAAAAAAAAAATCAAATATTGCACATGAAATTCATCATAGGTGGGCAAAAAAAATAAAGCCAATACATGGGAATTATTGCTGTTTGATGCCGTCTTTCCTTACACTTCTAAAACATGAAGCCTGAATTCTTATACAAATATTTCTTATGTAAAGACAACAGCAGGCTGGAAGTTGGCCTCTCTGTTGCTTCAGAATCAGATAAGGATATTTTTAAAATACAGCAGCTCCTGTGGAAATCATACATTGGATGATGATGGTTTGGACCTGGGATCTATTCAGCAGAAGCAGCTAGTTTGATGAGGGAGGTTGAAAATGATTCTTAAATTTAAACTCAATATTTGCCCTGAATTTTATCAGATTGAGTTAAAAGAAATTTCCTTACAGATTATGGGCATCAATGTATCAAGGTCATTTGTAATTCAATGTACCACATATTTCTGTACAGTTTTGTATGGGTTTTTCATCTCTGTGTTTGTTGTGTGTCTCACAGCATGTACCTACACTTACGGTTTATATTATATTCCTCTGGTTTTAAACTGCTAAATATTAGGTCTGTGGAAGTGAAACTAGAGACACACATAGTGGAAATTTAAACAAAATCTGAATAGAAATGGGAACATCAAACAAACTTGTCTTTTCTCTGGTTTATTACATGTATGCATTCAGGAGGATCACGTCCCACACAGAGTCACACAGCATTTGTACAGGAGATGGTGTCTTATATACCACAGTTACAGATCAATGGATACGTCTTTGTTTCTTAAATTGGTCAACACCTAATCTCATTTATCGTTTGCTGGAAATCCCCTTACATTCGACGAGTGAATCAGTCTTTTTCATATCATAATGGCATAGTCGACATTTTGAAATAGGAGTACTTGTCATAAGGGTGTATGTCACCATTAATGCTATGGCCCCCTACAAGACATAACTCAAAGTGTGAATACAACATACAGTACTGGTCAAGCGCTGTAGTTTAACAAAGGCAGTTCACGTGTATTTCGGGAACATAACTCAATAAGGACAGGTCATGTACAGTTTAGGGGTTCACTAAAAGTACAGGCAGGAAATTGCTTTTCATAAAACAGTATCGCACTGATAGTTAGAATAGGAGATCATTGTACTCAATGCAGAATCATATGTTGCACAAGGTTAACATGACATTTCCCTTACACCAAGATTCAATTTAAGTGTTCAAATAGAGGCATTGAAAAGGCAAGAAGTTCACTTTAGCATCTGCATTAGACAGAACTTTGTTATGCAGCTTGCAGTTCATCAGAATACACTAAATACTAGTTCTGCAGAAGTGAGAGTTAAGACACACACACACACACACACACACACACACACACACACACACACACACACACACACACACACAGTTTTAAGTTGTGCAGTGGGGGAGGTGGCCCCAGGAGGAGTATATATGGCATGTTGTGGTATCTTCTCCTCATTCAAGCTTCAATCTAAACCACAGGTAAGATCAGAAACTTAAACTCACTATCAAATAGTTTAAGCTGTAAACATTTAAACATTACAATTTAAAATTGTGTTTAATACTTCATTTAATCTTTATGCTGTATAGTTATTATTTAGAACAGCGATGGCAGCAGCAGCCGTGCCAAGAAGCAGAGGAGTGGCTGGTGGCCTGTACTTCCTCTTCACTCTGATGTGTCTGCTTTGCCTCACAAGTTCACTGATGGACAATAGCCAACTGGTGAATAAATTGTTGCTTAACCTTCCTTTGTTATTGAAACAATCTTAAATTGATTTGCAAGTGACAGTCGTTAGGAGTCATCACAAGCAAATTTATTGTTGAAATGTTCTTATTTTTTAAATATGTAGTCGTCTGTGCTAATGTGCTCTGTAGTGCTGTTCATATCCTCATATGTGACTGTATGTTGATTCTCATGCTTAATTTGCAGGAAAATGTGAAGGACAACCTTCAGAAAGCACAACAAAAACTGGACAGTGTCAAGGTGAGTCAGTCAGTCAGTCAGTTTACATGTTGCTCACATGCTCACAAAAATTGTGTACTACAGTCAGGGGCGCCGAAAAGGGGAGAATAAGGAGAAGGATTCTCGGGGCCCATGATTGACAGGGGCCCAGAGAGGCCCCTAATACAATTATAATACTGACAAAATAATGTGACACTCAGTAATAAAGAACAATTTATCATACATCTTCCAAGATAGGGTGGCACGGTGTTGTGGTGGTTAGCACTGTCGCCTCACAGCAAGAGGGTTCCTGGTTTGATCCCGGGTGCGGGAGCCCATCTGTGCGGAGTTTGCGTGTTCTCCCCGTGTCAGCGTGGGTTTTCTTCGGTACTCCGGCTTCCTCCCACAGTCCAAAGACATGCAGATTGGGGATAGGTGAATTGGTGTCTCTAAATTGTCCGTAGGTGTGAATGTGAGTGTGAATGGTTGTCTGTCTCTGTGTGTCAGCCCTGTGATAGTCTGGCGACCTGTCCAGGGTGTACCCTGCCTCTCGTCCAATGTCAGCTGGGATAGGCTCCAGCCCCCCGGCGAGCCCCAACACGATAAATGGTTAGAAAATGGATGGATGGATGCATCTTCCAAGATACTGTAAATTAACAATAATTAGACTCACAGGTCGATAAAGTACAACCCCTCAGGACTACTGACATCATGAGGATCTCTGTGTCCTCAGTTGCACTGCTGAGTGTGATTAACATGCTGAAGCTGAAGTTTGATTCCACAAAAGAACAGGTTACAGAAAACTTCATTGTTTTTCATACATTTGCCCCACAATTTAAGGCCTACATCATTATCTTTAATAGGCTTTGATGCACTCATTTATCTGGTATCTGTTGAAACTAAACCACCCAAGGTATCCATTGGTATCAACCATGTCGGCATAGCTTGTCTGGAAAGGGGTTAAATAACATTTCAAAGTCGGGCTAAATTTTGGCAAGGCAACAACTGGTATGGCCATCTTCGCATGGGTCCCTTGAACTCTCACCTCAGGATACCTGAATGGGATTTATGGGTAACCACGAGTCCTCCCTTAACTTGAGGACACTTGCCCCCAGTAAATTTTTTGTTCCTTGCGATCAATGCTCTCCTTTAAATTAAAGCTGTATATCTGTCTTTCTAAAGAAAAAGACAACCAGTCAGTCTGAGGAGCAATGAATGGCTTAAAACATGTATATACTGTCCAGATATGTAACACATTAAAACAGGAGTGTTATGGAATTTAAAGTGCGTGTGTTTACATGGTAATGAATCTCTCATTAATCATCAGGTTTTTAGAGTATCCCATTTATGTGCTCATGTAAACACCATATCCAGAACATGATCATAACCAGTTTAAGCCTCATAAATGGGTTATTCATGTCCATGTAATCACAGTGATGGTTAACTGTACCAGTATGAGTCTATGCACATCAACTAATTAGACATATCAGCTGTAAAATAACAATCTAAAGTCTATCAGTATGCAGTTCCCTAACTCCCATAGTTTAACTAGCCTATATTCAAACTCATAATAGAAATCCTGAAATTCAGTTAGGGTGTTTTTGGTTTTGGTGAGCCACTCCATGATATGGCCACCCCCATGAGACATTTCTGGGGGTGGTATAGTGAGGATCAATAAACCAAGGACCTCGTCTTTGGTAAATACTCTGTATCTTTGCTAATGAAGCTGGACTGAGTGGCCGGATTCCTTAAGACAAAAAGTGTCATTACTATACTTTTTATTTGTGCACTCTGACTGTTGCACTGCCCCTTATTTTTTTTAAAAACAATAATAATATTCGTAATTGAATAAGACACCATGTACAAGTAATGTGTTCTGCATTGCCGACAAGTTTAACTTTTGTTATAATCACATACTGCCCCCTGGTGTTCATAGTAAAGAATGCATTTTCCTCAAAACAGCAAAAGCCAGAAACTCAGCAATGGTATGATTTGAGCTACTGGAGAGTAAATGTCTGTGAACTTTGGCAGTATACACCCTGAAAACTAAACACCCTGGACATGATCCCATATGCCCAAACAAATTCCATTTCTATAGACGGCACTTTGCAGCCAAAGTATATGACTGATTATCAATTAGAAATATACAGCCACCATCCTCAGTGGAGCTCCACTAAAATCAGCTAGTAAAAAACTCATAATTTCCAGCAATAAATAAAAAGTCTGTGAGCACCATGGCAGTTGCAACAAGTACTGTTATGCCACATAAATTAAATATCCAGACATTTCTTCTCAAATCAACAGCAGAATAAAAACAGCCCCTAGGCAACAGCACAGAGATGTATGAACAAAATAAACTCCACAGCGGCTGCAGCCACAAACACACACATAAAGCAAAAGGAGAAACTGCACAGTTGGGACACATCCCGTAGTGTGTGTGCCCACACACACACACACACACACACACACATGCAAAACAATTGTTGTTGATGTTTTCATGTGGAGAGGGAGTGCAAGAGTTCAATGAGCATGTTGTTGAACTCACCTGTGTGAACATCATAAAGACTCTTCAGCAGTCTGAAGTCCTCTACAATTTGCTCTAGGTTCAACTTCTCTGCTTGTTCATACATAATATAACCAGTCCACCCAACATCTTTGTGTCAGGAATCACCGGTGTGGGCCCAAACACAGTAGCAGAGGATGAGGCAGCAATCTGAAATCTGAAAAAAAAAGTTCCAGAGCAGGCAGTTAACATGTTGATGCAACAACACGAAAAACACAAAACAATTGGAAAAAAGTAAACTCTGGAACAAAAGGCTGGAAAGCTATGAACTCAAACTAGGAAATAAACTTACTCTAGGAAACTAATACTCACAGAAAGAGACACAAACTAATCAATGAAAGACAAGCAGGGTGATTAGACGCAGGTGGAAATGGAAAAACCCTTTGACACAGGTGTGATGGAAACCAGGCAGGAAGGCACATAAAAGCAGGAAGTCAAGGGAGACCAAACAGAGGAGAACATAACAAAATAAAACAGCAACACTAAACATAAACTGAATGCAACTGAGAAAAACAAATACCTCAAACCTAGAAAATAAAATCCTTCTTGAACATGTGAAAACAAAGACAGATTACTAATACAACCAACTTAAAACACAGCTAAACACAGCCTGTGTCTGCTGGTGATGCAACATCCAAGGTCACTTACAGTAACATGCTCACAGGGTGGTGCATTAAATTAGCCATTGATTAAGGTGGATGCAACCTTTTGTTTTAAACTATGATGATATAAGCAAAGGCTAATCACAACCCATAAGGAGGTAATCCTTAATTTGAGTGCATTGCTGTTCATTTTGTGCTGTTCATTAACTGCTAACTGCAGCCACGGTGCAGAGCAGCCGTCAAGATGGACACTTGGATAGTGAATGTACACAACTGATAACATTTCCAGAGTGTCAGCTGAGTGCAGAGTGTCAGGTCTCTGGTCAAGAGACTGAAAGAGAACAACTGACAATAAAGACTTTATGATGAAGTGAAAAAAGCAGGTTTTCTGAAGAAGATCAACTCTGACATAAAAATATTTTCATTAAGGCCTCCATCAGTTTCAGTTTCACATTTGTAATGTACGTATTGTATTCCACTGTGTTGTACACTGTATCTGACATATTTTTGTACTGGTTTGTCATCTAGTGTTTATTTGTTTTTTTTGTGGTAGTGTAATTAAACTATTCCACATCAATATAATATTCAGCAGGAGTGTACAACTTAAATGTATTTAATATATGGAAATTTGTGTGATCTAGTGCCTTTTTTTAAATTCTAAAATATCACATCTAGACTTCAGATAGAGGTGTGTGTTCAGCTGTAGAATTGGTGCCAAAGCTGATCAGGCTAATAACAATGGCATCAGATTCATGTAATAAATCATAAGCACAATAAAACATGCTCAAGAGGAAATGATATTATTTCACACGTGCAGATATTAAGTGCCCAGAACTATGACATTTATATAATTGCTGTCACAACACGTTCTATAAGGCCTCCAACAATTTCATTGTCATATTTGTGGTTTCCTATATCCAATGTTGTTGCACAAAAAAATAATGTTTGTATAAAGTATTTTGTACAGTTTGCAGTGACCTGTTGTTCAGGAGCTGGCAGCAACATCAACTGATGTTTGTATTTTCCTGTAAAGTGAAACTGTCACAAACGATTTCTATGAAAGTAAAACCGAAGAGGGAATGTCAGGTAGACACAAAGGAATAAACTGTTCTGCAAGTACGAACACACTCTGATCAACAAGCACACTTACAAAACACCCCAGGAACATTTGGTATGAAAGGCCAAGTGAGAACAACTGTTTCTCATGAAGTGAATCAGTTTCACTCTTACATTTGTAAATTACGAAACGAATAAATGTTGAAATATTCCTGTCAAGTGAAACTGTCAAATACCATTTCTATGACAGTAAAACCTAAGAGGGAATGTCAGGTAGACACAAAGGAGTAGCTTGTTCTGCATGTACGAACACCCCAGGAACATTTGGTATGAAAGGCCATGTGAGGACAACTGACTGTTTCTCATGAAATGAATCAGTTTCGGGCAGCACGGTGGTATAGTGGTGAGCACTGTTGCCTCACAGCAAGAGGGTTCCTAATTCAATCCCAGGTGGGGGAGCCCATCTGTGCGGAGTTAGCGTGTTCTCCCATGTCAGCGTGGGTTTTCTCTGGGTACTCCGGCTTCCTCCCACAGTCCAAAGACATGCAGATTGGGGATAGGTTAATTGGTAACTCTAAATTGTCCTTAGGTGCAAATGTAAGGGTGAATGGTTGTCTGGCGACCTGTCCAGGGTGTACCCTCTCGCCCAATGTCAGCTGGGATAGGCTCCAGCCCCCCTCCCGCGACCCGCAAGAGGATAATTGATTAGAAAATGGATGAATCAGTTTCACTTTTACATTTGTAAACTACTAAACTAACAAATGTTGATATATTCCTGTGAAGTGAAACTGTCAAATACTATTTCTGTGAAAGTGAAACTACAGTGAAGCTGAAGAAGGTGAGGCCAGCCTGGACGTGTACACACAGGTTGAGATGTGGAGTGGGCGAGGTGACACCAGGAGTATGTAAGGCATGGTGGGGTGTCATCTCATCATTTTCACAGCAGCTCTCCTTTAAACTACATCACAGGTAAGATCAGAAACTTAACCTCACTGTGCTTTATGCTGTAGACTTTGCTGCTTGCTGTAGACTTAAAATATTACAATGATACAAATTTAAAATTGTGTTTAATACTTCATTTAATCTTTATGCTGTATAGTTATTATTTAGAACAGCGATGGCAGCAACAGCCGTGCCAAGAAGCAGAGGAGTGGCTGGTGGCCTGTACTTCCTCTTCACTCTGATGTGTCTGCTTTGCCTCGCAAGTTCACTGATGGACAAGAGCCAAATGGTGAATAAATTGTTGCTTAACCTTCCTTTGTTATTGAAACAATCTTAAATTGATTTGCAAGTGACAGTCGTTAGGAGTCATCACAAGCAAATTTATTGTTGAAATGTTCTTATTTTTTAAATATGTAGTCGTCTGTGCTAATGTGCTCTGTAGTGCTGTTCATATCCTCATATGTGACTGTGTGTTGATTCTCATGCTTAATTTGCAGAAAAATTTGAAGGACAACCTTCAGAAAGCACAACAAAACCTGGACAAAATCAAGGTGAGTCAGTCAGTCAGTTTACATGTTGCTCACACAAATTGTGTACTACAGTGGACAGAACATATCAGATTGAGTTGTTCCCATGTGATGAAATTGTGTTATTTTCCCCTTTAAGGCACAGAGGGCCACCTTTTCAGAGCTCATGAATGCATATGCGGGCATCATAAACCCACTGGTAGCATTTCTGAATGACACCTCAGAAGACTCACCGGGTTACTCTCTGCCACTAGTGGAATACATGAAGACTGTCAAAGACTTCATGAAGAAAACCAAGACCTTTGTAGATGAGCAGAATGAGGGGATGGATGCAGAAATAGAGAAAACTGAAAAGGAACTGGGAAAAATGAAGAAATTTGTCAAAGCCCTTGAGGAGTCTCAAGCTGAATTGTAACTTCAATGTCAGTCAGTGCTTCTATCTCTGATATAACATCTGTTGTGTCTATTACATTTCTCTCTCTTATTGTGCAGCTTCATTTTAAGGTTTATATGCACTGGCCTTTAAATCACAGAATTCCTTTTAAATGTTTGACATAAATTTGGATAAAAATAAATTATGATTGTTTTCCTTCCCTAGTTTGTTTTCACAGTGTCCTTGCAATGACAGAAATGGAATACAAACTACAATGCTCAGTCTAAATTCTGACATATATTACTAATTGTTAACATATACAATGATATTAAGAAAATGTGCCTGGGATGTTAAGAAATGGAAAAAAAATTCAAATATTACACATGAAATTCATCATAGGGGGGCAAAAAAAATAAAGCCAATACATGTGAATTATTGCTATTTGATGTCGTCTTTCCTTACACTTCTAAAACATGAAGCCTGAATTCTTATACAAATATTTCTTATGTAAAGACAACAGCAGGCTGGAAGTTGGCCTCTCTGTTCCTTCAGAATCAGATATTTTTAAAATACAGCAGCTCCTGTGGAAATCATACATTGGATGATGATGGTTTGGACCTGGGATCTATTCAGCAGAAGCAGCTAGTTTGATGAGGGAGGTTGAAAATGATTCTTAAATTTAAACTCAATATTTGCCCTGAATTTTATCAGATTGAGTTAAAAGAAATTTCCTTACAGATGTATCAAGGGCATTTGTAATTCAATGTACCACATATTTCTGTACAGTTTTGTATGGGTTTTTCATCTCTGTGTTTGTTGTGTGTCTCACAGCATGTACCCACACTTATGGTTTATATTATATTCCTCTGGTTTTAAACTGCTAAATATTAGGTCTGTGGAAGTGAAACTAGAGACACACATGGTGGAAATTTAAACAAAAAATGGGAACATACTTGTCTTTTCTCTGGTTTATTACATGTATGCATTCAGGAGGATCACGTCCCACACAGAGTCACACAGCATTTGTACAGGAGATGGTGTCTTATATACCACAGTTACAGATCAATGGATACGTCTTTGTTTCTTAAATTGGTCAACACCTAATCCCATTTATGCTTTGCTGGAAATCCCCTTACATTCGACGAATGAATCAGTCTTTTTCATATCATAATGGCATAGTCGACATTTTGAAATAGGAGTACTTGTCATAAGGGTGTATGTCACCATTAACGCTATGGCCCCCTACAAGATGAAACATGCCAAGATTCAATTTAAGTGTTCAAATAGAGGCATTGAAAAGGCAGGAAGTTCACTTTAGCGTCTGCATTAGACAGAACTTTGTTATGACAGCGTTAATTGTTGCTTTACTGTTGCAGCTTGCAGTTCATCAGAATACACTAAATACTAGTTCTGTAAATGTGAAACTTAAGACACACACACACACACACACACACACACACACACACACAGTTTTAAGTTGTGCAGTGGGGGAGGTGGCCCCAGGAGGAGTATATATGGCATGTTGCGGTATCTTCTCCTCATTCAAGCTTCAATCTAAACCACAGGTAAGATCAGAAACTTAAACTCACTATCAAATAGTTTAAGCTGTAAACATTTAAACATTACAATTTTAAATTGTGTTTAATACTTCATTTAATCTTTATGCTGTATAGTTATTATTTAGAACAGCGATGGCAGCAGCAGCTGAGCTACGAAGCAGAGGAGTGGCTGGTGGCCTGTACTTCCTCTTCACTCTGATGTGTCTGCTTTGCCTCGCAAGTTCACTGATGGACAAGAGCCAACTGGTGAATAAATTGTTGCTTAACCTTCCTTTGTTATTGAAACAATCTTAAATTGATTTGCAAGTGACAGTCGTTAGGAGTCATCACAAGCAAATTTATTGTTGAAATGTTCTTATTTTTTAAATATGTAATCGTCTGTGCTAATGTGCTCTGTAGTGCTGTTCATATCCTCATATGTGACTGTATGTTGATTCTCATGCTAAATTTGCAGGAAAATGTGAAGGACAACCTTCAGAAAGCACAACAAAAACTGGACAGTGTCAAGGTGAGTCAGTCAGTCAGTTTACATGTTGCTCACATGCTCACAAAAATTGTGTACTACAGTCAGGGGCGCCGAAAAGGGGAGAATAAGGAGAAGGATTCTCGGGGCCCATGATTGACAGGGGCCCAGAGAGGCCCATAATACAATTATAATACTGACAAAATAATATGACACTCAGTAATAAAGAACAATTTATCATACATCTTCCAAGATAGGGTGGCATGGTGTTGTGGTGGTTAGCACTGTCGCCTCACAGCAAGAGGGTTCCTGGTTCAATCCCGGGTGCGGGAGCCCATCTGTGTGGAGTTAGCGTGTTCTCCCATGTCAGCGTGGGTTTTCTCTGGGTACTCCGGCTTCCTCCCACAGTCCAAAGACATGCAGATTGGGGATAGGTTAATTGGTAACTCTAAATTGTCCTTAGGTGCAAATGTAAGGGTGAATGGTTGTCTGGCGACCTGTCCAGGGTGTACCCTCTCACCCAATGTCAGCTGGGATAGGCTCCAGCCCCTCCCGCGACCCTCAAGAGGATAAGCAATTAGAAAATGGATGAATCAGGTTCACTTTTACATTTGTAAATTACTAAACTAACAAATGTTGATATATTCCTGTGAAGTGAAACTGTCAAATACTATTTCTGTGAAAGTGAAACTACAGTGAAGCCTGAAGAAGGCGAGGCCAGCCCGGATGTGTACACACACACACAGGTTGAGATGTGGAGTGGGCGAGGTGACACCAGGAGTATGTAAGGCATGGTGGGGTGTCATCTCATCATTTTCACAGCAGCTCTCCTTTAAACTACATCACAGGTAAGATCAGAAACTTAACCTCACTGTGCTTTATGCTGTAGACTTTGCTGCTTGCTGTAGACATGAAATATTACAATGATACAAATTAAAAATTGTGTTTAATACTTCATTTAATCTTTATGCTGTATAGTTATTATTTAGAACAGCAATGACAGCAGCAGCCGTGCCAAGAAGCAGAGGAGTGGCGGGTGGCCTGTACTTCCTCTTCACTCTGATGTGTCTGCTTTGCCTCGCAAGTTCACTGATGGACAAGAGCCAACTGGTGAATAAATTGTTGCTTAACCTTCCTTTGTTATTGAAACAATCTTAAATTGATTTGCAAGTGACAGTCGTTAGGAGTCATCACAAGCAAATTTATTGTTGAAATGTTCTTATTTTTTAAATATGTAGTCATCTGTGCTAATGTGCTCTGTAGTGCTGTTCATATCCTCATATGTGACTGTGTGTTGATTCTCATGCTAAATTTGCAGAAAAATATGAAGGACAGCCTTCAGAAAGCACAACAAAACCTGGACAAAATCAAGGTGAGTCAGTCAGTCAGTTTACATGTTGCTCACATGCTCACAAAAATTGTGTACTACAGTGGACAGAACATATCAGATTGAGTTGTTCCCATGTGATGAAATTGTGTTATTTTCCCCTTTAAGACACGGAGGGCCACCATTTCAGAGCTCATGAATGCATACGTGGGCGTCATAAACCCACTGGTAGCATTCATAAATGACACCTCAGAAGACTCACCGGATGACTTTCTGCCACTAGTGAAATACATGGAGACTGTCAAGGGCTTCGTGGAGAAAACCAAGACCTTTGTAGATGAGCAGAATGAGGGGATGGATGCAGAAATAAAGAAAACTGAACAGGAACTGGGAAAAATGAAGAAATTGATCAAAGTCCTTGAGGAGTATGAAGCTGAATTGTAACTTCAATGTCAGTCAGTGCTTCTATCTCTGATATAACATCTGTTGTGTCTATTACATTTCTCTCTCTTATTGTGCAGCTTCATTTTAAGGTTTATATGCACTGGCCTTTAAATCATGAATTCCTTTTAAATGTTTGACATAAATTTGGATAAAAATAAATTATGATTGTTTTCCTTTCCTAGTTTATTTTCACAGTGTCCTTGCAATGACAGAAATGGAATACAAACTACAATGCTCAGTCTAAATTCTGACATATATTACTGATTGTTAACATATACAATGATATTAAGAAAATGTGCCTGGGATGTTAAGAAATGAAAAAAAAAAAATCAAATATTGCACATGAAATTCATCATGGGGGGCAAAAAAAATAAAGCCAATACATGGGAATTATTGTTGTTTGATGCCGTCTTTCCTTACACTTCTAAAACATGAAGCCTGAATTCTTATACAAATATTTCTTATGTAAAGACAACAGCAGGCTGGAAGTTGGCCTCTCTGTTGCTTCAGAATCAGATAAGGATATTTTTAAAATACAGCAGCTCCTGTGGAAATCATACATTGGATGATGATGGTTTGGACCTGGGATCTCTGGGGTGAGCGCTTGTGTGTGGCCTTGAGTGTGTACGCGCATACACACGGTTGGTGTGAACTTCCCACGGTCGGCTGCTGTTTGGAAGACACAGTTCCGCAGTCGTTTCTACTGGGATAGGTGCACACAGCCGTTGAGTTGTTATCAGATTTTTGGCCTATTGGTGTGTTGTTCTCTGCTGAAGGCACACACACATTTGCACTCCCCTCCGAGGTCTGCATTGCTCTCCAAAGTTATGCGAATGAGCACTCCTCTCCAAGGTTGGGTAAGTGTGCATTTGTAGGCAGACAAAGACCCAAATGTTTTTATCAGGCAAACAACACCTGTGTTTCCTAACAAGTGTGGAGTCAGGTCACTTCGACCTGAACTTGCATTCACCTCACTCTCTGCAGAGGGCGGGGTGAGAGAGATAGGAGGTCATCTCGGCCTGAGCCTGCACTCTGCTGGCTGGCCTATGAATGATGCAGTTTACTCTCAGACTTTTTACTACTGTATTATTATACTGAAAAAATATTGTATACTGTATTACTGTACCGGAACATTATTGTACTGCACAATTATGGTATATCTTATATATTTTAACTGCACAAGCACCCATTGATGAGTGGATTATTTTAGCATATTATTTTAGCATGTCACACTATGGTGAGCACATATACGTATGTATGGAAAGAAGCACCAAGACACACATATTGAGTTATGAAAGTAATAACACTGGGATTGAATGTTTAATGCACCTGGACCCCTTGAAATGATTGCTTTGATTAATGTTGTGATTAAAGAAATGGTTTTTTTTTTAAAAAAACAGAACATATGGGAAGGAGGTACCAGCCCGAACATATGGGGGCGAGGTCTGGAAATAATCTAGGACGTCCCACCAATGTGTTTTGATCTTAGGGGTTGGTTTACAAGAAAATGGGGTAGAAACTCTCAGCATTCCCACCCAGCATGTAAAGCAAAGCACAGAAAGTTAGAATTTTAGTCTGGTTCTGGAACTTGACTCACTGAGTTTGTTTGTGTTATAACCCATGGCACAATAAAACTCATTTGCATCTGATCTAAGCGTCTCCAGTGACTGATTGAGTGCTGTTGATTGACTTCAAGCCATTGATATAGAAGAACAAACTGAGTGAAGACTTTTTGAAGTATTTGACACTTCACACTCACGGTTTATATTATATTCCTGTGGTTTTAAACTGCTAAATATTAGGTCTGTGGAAGTGAAACTAGAGACACACATGGTGAAAATTAAAACAAACGCTGAATAGAAATAGGCCCACACAGAGTCACACAGCATTTGTACAGGAGATGGTGTCTTATATACCACAGTTACAGATCAATGGATACGTCTTTGTTTCTTAAATTGGTCAACACCTAATCCCATTTATCTTTTGCTGGAAATCCCCTTACATCCGACGAGTGAATCAGTCTTTTTCATATCATAATGGCATAGTCGACATTTTGAAATAGGAGTACTTGTCATAAGGGTGTGTATCACTATTAACGCTATGGCCCCCTACAAGACATAACTCAAAGTGTGAATACAACATACAGTACTGGTCAAGCGCTGTAGTTTAACAAAGGCAGTTCACGTGTATTTCGGGAACATAACTCAATAAGGACAGGTCATGTACAGTTTAGGGGTTCACTAGAAGTACAGGCAGGAAATTGCTTTTCATAAAACAGTATCGCACTGATAGTTAGAATAGGAGATCATTGTACTCAATGCAGAATCATATGTTGCACAAGGTTAACATGACATTTCCCTTACACCAAGATTCAATTTAAGTGTTCAAATAGAGGCACTGAAAAGGCAGGAAGTTCACTTTAGCATCTGCATTAGACAGAACTTTGTTATGCAGCTTGCAGTTCATCAGAATACACTAAATACTAGTTCTGCAGAAGTGAGAGTTAAGACACACACACACACACACACACACACACACACACATACACACACACACACACACAGTTTTAAGTTGTGTAGTGGGGGAGGTGGCCCCAGGAGGAGTATATATGGCATGTTGCGGTATCTTCTCCTCATTCAAGCTAAACCACAGGTAAGATCAGAAACTTAAACTCACTATCAAATAGTTTGAGCTATAAACATTTAAACATTACAATTAAAAATTGTGTTTAATGCTTCATTTAATCTTTATGCTGTATAGTTATTATTTAGAACAGTGATGGCAGCAGCAGCCGTGCCAAGAAGCAGAGGAGTGGCTGGTGGCCTGTACTTCCTCTTCACTCTGATGTGTCTGCTTTGCCTCGCAAGTTCACTGATAGACAAGAACAAACTGGTGAATAACTTGTTACGGGTTACCCTTGTTACTTACTCAGGCACAATTCTGAGGATTCTCTCATAATATTGAGTATATATTGTCTTTGGGTGAGGAGCCAGATTTAGATAATGGACCAGTATGGAGACAACTGTCTGCACAGTCAGGTCAGGATAGATATCTAACCTTGGTTAGAACAGAGAGTTGCATCCTATCTGTCTCCCACTACCGTAGCGCCAGCAGCGTCAGAATGCCATGTTAGGGTGAGAGGAGGTTAAAGGAGAGAGAGGGATTTTTCCTTCACTTGACTTATTGATGTTTCCGGCACCTTGCCAAAATGAAGGTGGGTGGTGCGGTGGCTGTCCTATATCGTCTCTGTTGACAACCATTTTAACATTTATTTGCAAGTACACAGCCATTGTGAGTCATCACAGGAAAAATTACTGTTGAAATTTTCTTTTTTTTTTAATCTGCAGTCGTCTAGTGTTGTTTATATCCTCATATGTAACTGCATGTTGATTCTCCGCTGGATTTGCAGGCAAATATTAAGGCAAACATTCCGAAAATTCAACAAAACCTGGACAAAGTGAAGGTGAGTTAATCAGTCAGTCACTTTCCGTGTTGTTTATCCGCTCTCATAAAACTGCATTGGGGTAACTTCAGTGGTAGAATATTCTGTCAGGATGAGAGAGCTGTATTTCAGTCACAAGTGAATTCATGTACCACAGTGGACACAACATAGCAAACGGTGTTATAGCCATGTCATGATGTGGTTTTGTTTTTCCCCATTAGGTGCAAAAGGCCGCCATTTCAGAGACCGTGAGTCAATATATGAGGTTCATTTACCCAGTGATGGAATTACTGAAGGAAACGGCAGAAGGATCACCTGATGACTTTCTGATACTGGAGAAAAAAATAGAGAACGTCAAGGGTTTGATGGAGAAAACCAAGACCTTTGTAGATGAGCAGAATAAGAAGCTGGATGCAGAAATAGAGGAAACTGAACAGGAACTGAGAACTAAACAAAATTTATCATACCTATATAAACATGTAATATCCTGTTGTTTAGAGAGTATTCTGCTTTCTTTTGGTGTGCAAGTTTTCACTTCACTGTGTAACCTATAACTTAATGTAACCACTGCTCTGTTGCTTTTTGTAAGTTGTTTACTAGTGGAATACTCCAGTAACTGCCTATGTGACTGCTCTCATGTAATCCAAAACCATATAGGGCTTGTTATATTCTTTTTGTGCCTAAGTTAAGTTGATCTGCTAACCACAGTGCCAGTTCCAGCTGGCTGCCGTCCCTGCAGCTGCATACACTCCTTTTATCAGTTACTTCCTGAAAGAATCATTCTTAAAGTGGATACTCTGAGAATAAAGAGAGAAGCTTTATTGTCATTGTAAAATAAACAATGAAATTTTGTCTGTAATTAAATTTTGTTTTTGAAATTTTGTTTTTGAAATTTAGAAATTCTGTCTTGTAATTAAATGTACTTTCAGACTTGTGCAAAAATGTTTTTAACAAAAAATAAATGGTGGGTGCCCATTTAATTTTGTCAAGCCTCTATAATGCCCCAAAAACTGTTACTTACTTCCTTTCACCATTTTGCATTGCTAACCACATCTTCATGTGTCTGTCACAGCTGCTTCCATGGTTGAAGTCACACAAGACAGGAGGTTGGTTGATTGAATTGTATTCACATAATATCTCTGCCTATTGAAGTCGTGCTGTAGGAAATGTATTTTACATCACTGGGCAAAAATCCCAATATCCCAATAATAAACTTTTAAACATATTGTACTCCATGTGGTCTGAGAGAACACTAGACTTCTGTACCTCCTCTTGGCTGTCTTCAGAAAAACTAGGCTGTGACGGGATACTTTAGCCAAGCACAGGTCATTTCACATAAAGGGCATTCCTATCAGCTGTTCTACACATGCCGACGTGCGTGTCCCTTCAGTAAAAGCCTGATTCAATAGCGGAGAATCCTGCAGAGAATGTTGCTTTTGCAGCATTGGCAACAACTGCCTACACTGCAAAGCAACTCAAAACAGGAAGATGGACTCATCAAAAATAGAGCCTAAAAGAGTCTGACAATAAACAAAGTAAAACATGTCTCACTATTGGTGAAGTGTTTCAGAGATCAAGAGAAAATGTTGATAATGGTTTAGCCTTCTGCTAATGGAAACCAAAGCCTCATGTTTATGCAACTAAGGTTAGCTAGAGCTTTGAATCACAGTATGACCTTCGCCTCACGCCCCATCCGGTGGGGAACCCCCAGTCAGCAACACACATCCAGCCAGTGCAAATACCACAAATCCCAGCTCCAGTGGACGGGACAGCTCCAACTCCCTGCTGGATCAGCAAACTTTCAGTGGCTGCCATTACACCGGGTCTTGGGAGGTTTGAGCTGCTAGTTGCTGACTGACAGTCCATCTTTCTGAGCTGCTTTCCACTCTCCTCTTGGGAAAGCAGTCACCAGCAGCCATGACAGAGGCAGAGCTAGAAAAACAGAGACCTCTACAATGAAATAGGATTAAATAAATCAATGAATGGGAAACACTGGGTTACTTTATGAAGCACTTATATATGCCTGTGCTTGTCTTGTGGGAGGGGCTTAGGACAGAGATGGGAAAGCTGCAGGAGGTTGGTGTGTATTAAAATTCTGCCGGGATGATACCCATTTCACAACCATGTGTACCTTTATAAAGGTGTGTTTGTTAAGCTGCACACATTTTTGATGTGACTGAGTGGTGACCTGTACATGGACATTCCAGAAACAAATTATTCCCTCAGAGACATCACAGGGATACAGACAGGCCTACAGCCAGAAACAATGTGCAGTAAGACTGTATGTGTATAATAGGTATGGATAAATACTGAATATACATTTACAGGAGTAGCAGCTGCAATTTTTTGACAGCTGTAGTTACTTAGATACAAAAGACGTCAAGTCAGTTGTATTTATGTAGCCCAATATCACAAATTTGCCTCAAGGGGCTTCAGGAAAAGTCAGGGGACACACCAAAGACAGTATGGTTCATCCTCTGGGGACTAAGAACTTTTTTTTTTTTTTCTTTTTTTTTGGCTATTTATCCCATACATAGGAGATAATATCTTGTACATAGGAGATGTTGTAAAGTAACTTTAAATGAAACTAACTAGTAATATGTAACACATTACATTTTGAGAGTAACTTGCCCAACACTGTTCATGTAGTGAAGAGACCACTGACATCCCCTTATTCATGTCTGGGGAAAAAACAAGCTAATGAAATTGTTAAATAAGCAAGGAGGTGCGGCTAAATTGTATGGCCTGGAGGAAAATGTTGCAGAGTCAATATTGGCTGTTGTCAACTGCCCATTCATATGGTTGTTTATCTTCCGCTTTACAGTTCGTGCCGCTCACTTCAATGTCATCACAGTGCACTTGTAAAGTGAAAGACTGTGACATGTTTTGTAGGCTGAGGTACTGATGATTGATTTCCTCTGCGATCATCAGAGAACTTCACAGCAAGGTGAGTGATGTGATCATCGATTGTGTGTGATATTTAGGTTGCTACTGCACAGTAGCGTCAATTTGTGTTTGGTTTATTAGGTTATTATTACTTAATGTGAAGAACACTGAGACAAATGTATGTAACTTCAGCTTTGATTTGATTGTGAATTTTGGAATCATACTCAGTCATAGCAATATTAAAAACTTGTACAAAATGTATTTTCAACATCCAATATGTCTTACATTACACTGTGTATCTGTAGCTTTAGTGACTGGTATTCATACAGTATTCAATTAGGAAAATATATGAGATAATCACTTTTACCGTTAAAGAAATACTTCACCCACAAAATAAACATTTGTATTTCAAGCACTGAATTCACAAGCAAAACTTTGTTTTCTTGCATGCCTCAACAGTGAACAAAGAATCCCTAAACTGACGACGTTTTTGATCAAGTCACAGGGGTCCGAGTTTAACAAGTGCAAACTATATCAAAATGTCCATTTACAAACTTTTACACAACCCATGCAGTATGATTTAAGTCTCCCATGTCCAGTTGTATGATCAGTACTTGCCAAATACATTCACTAAAACCTCAGGTTTACCGTGGAGGCATACAAGAAAAATTAAGTTTTCTTCAAGAATTCAAAATAACATGAGGTGAGTAACTGACATACAAAAGATTATTTTGTGGGTGGAGATTTCCTTAAATCACTCACTTAAAATTCCATAAATCCAGTGTTCTTTTATCGTTCCTGGTTCAGTGACAACTGCAGCAACCATGGCAGCACGCAGAGGATTCTTGCTGCTCCTCAAATTAGCTGGATCCATGTTTCTCATCATGTGCTTTTACCAATGGGACATGTCACAGGATAAGAGAGGTACAGCATGTGTGTGTGTGTGTGTGTGTGTGTGTGTGTGTGTGTGTGTGTGTGTGTGTGTGTGTGTGTGTGTGTGTGTGTGTGTGTGTTTGTGAAGTTCTTACTCTTCCTGCCGTGTATCCTGCTCCTGGTTAATGCTTTGTTTGTACTTGTGCTCTCCTGCCTGAAAACTGAATGGGGAGTTAGTTGATGGATTAGTAGATCACCATCTCCGACCTCTCCTCTGATTACTTCTGGATTAGTGTGGCTCACATTTAACATGATATTTCTCTAGCAAAGTGGGACTTTGAGAAAGGCAAATGTTTGGTGTTTAGCTTTCACCAATACCAAAATGAATTTAGCTGTGATCATTTTAGACAATTACAACATGTATTCCTACTCTTCCTGTCACAGCAGAGAGAATCCATCAGCTGCAGGAACAGAGAAAGCAGCTGCTAAGAGAAATGTGTGATGGTGACAAAGAGGCCTTTACTGAGGGGAAGCAGAGTTTAGAAGACCTGAGTGACAATGAGCTGAAGAACTTCATTGTGGATGACAATCACGGCATCATCTACTGTTACGTTCCCAAGGTGATACTAACATGAACACACCCAGGAACTTCAGTTTTAGAGCAAATTTTCCAAATCACTAATCTGCACATCAGCAGCATTAGTCATTACTTATTATTTTCACTGCCCCGATAAGCTGTAGACTCTTACTCTTGTTCTTATCTACAGGTGGCGTGCACCAACTGGAAGAGGGTTATGTTTGTCCTTAACATGAGTGAGCCCTATCAGGACCCCATGTCCATATCTGGTGATGTGGTCCATCTCCCCAACACACTCAGTAAGCTAAACAGTTTCCCAAGACAAGAGATGAAGGTCAGTTCATAAAGTGACATCAGAAGTGCTCTTAAAGTTACAGACAGAAAGCTTCAGTGTGTTATTATTTGTTGGCAACAGGTGAAGCTGAGGCACTACACCAAGTTCCTGTTCGTCCGGGACCCGTTTGTCCGTCTCATCTCCGCCTACAGAAACAAGTTCCAGCGGTACAATGAGTACTTCTATGAACACTTTGGCCGAGACATTCTGCACCTGTATGGTAACCAATCCGATCCACCTAAGACAGAGGACGAGGCTTTTGCTTCTGGCATACGCCCATCATTTTATAACTTTATTCAGTACCTGCTGGACCCGCAGACAGAAAAGAAAGCCCCCTTCGAACCCCACTGGAGGCAGATGTACCGTTTGTGCCATCCCTGCCTCATACAGTAAGGCCGCTTCACTAAATTATTGTTTGTTTTAATGTCTGACTTCAAAAATTGTTCCCTGAATTGACTGAACTGAAAACTAACTTAGTTCAGCCTTGGTGTTTTTGTTTCCATAATGTGACTTTCCCTGTAGTATTTTCAATGTGTACTCCAATGAGTGTGTTTCATAAAGTTAGGGCAGTTACAAGAGACAGCTTTAAGATCTAATGTTCACAATTGCTGCAGCTAAGGCCAGAACATCCTGATTTTATTCTGAATCCAAATATCTAAGCTTTACTGCACTTTCTCAACTGGCGGATTTTGCAGGCGCGTTACCAGGAAGTCTGCAAGCACTGAGGGCTGTTCAAATCCATAATTCATCCTGTCCACAAGGGGCCTCAGCTGGACTTTCTGGAGACTTTCAGAGAGTCTGCTTGGGTGCAAACATCACCAAACTTCACAGATTTAATTGCCCACAATTCATTGCAATACAGATGTGAAAAATGCAGTTTTTATCAAAATGTTTTTTTAAGCCTATCCTATTAAAGCTGTCCAGTGTAATGCCAAATATATAGGCTAATAAATATTGCAATATATTTAATAGCCTCACAGACTACCACCTTCTACAATGCTGCCTACGTGAAAACATACAGTAATATCATGCCAAACATTTGACTCTGATTTTTTGTGTCATCTATTGACTGTTTTTATGCCAACATAAAAGACACAAGAAAATATGAGAGCAGTTACGTTTACAATGATTGAAACAGAGGTATCTTTTTTCGTACGTAAAGGGAGAATAAAGCCTAAGTCCCAAGAATGGGTTAAGCTCCAAAGAACTTGACTTTCCTACTGTGACTTGACATCAGGCCTGAAAGCGACTGACTGCAAAACTGTTTCACAGGCTCAACAGTACTTGTAATGATAAATGATCTGATCTTAATGTGTTAAATTATTGGAATGCCTCTTTAACATCCACAAACTACCAATTAATTCAATATTAATACAAAACAGTGCAAATATTTCAGCTGGTTGGTTTGTTTTACCTCTCAGGTATGATTTTGTTGGCCATCAGGAGACTCTCCAGCAGGATGCTGAACAGCTGCTAAGGATGTTGAAGCTAGAAGACGACATCAAGTTCCCTCCTTCCTATGAAAACATGACTTCCTCTGCTTCTGTGTTGGAGTGGTTCAGCACAGTGCCCCTTGAGGACAGGAGGAAGCTGTATGAGCTCTATGAGAAGGACTTCAGGCTCTTTGGCTACAGAAAGCCCTCTGAATTGCTTGATGGTTGAGATGACGTCATGATCTGGACTCCACTCTTCCCCATACAGCTGAAGGGCACTGAGGCCACAGTATCAAAGAACAATTACCAGGATCTTAGGCAGAGAAATCATTACATGGACATGACCAATGTTTGACTAACTGCCTTTCTCAAACACAGGAATTATAGGCGCACTGTTCATGCTGTCCATCTCATATATACAGTATGCCCTGAGATACGGCTCAAATTACCCCCACTGCTAGGGTGATGAACTCCACTTGTTTGTGAAAATAGTTGATGTAAAGTATCATATAAATAATAAATAATTTTTATTTCACACTAGAGGCTTTTAAATACGTGCATGTTTCCACACTGTCAGAGGTCAAAGTTCTACAATCAAATGTACTTTTCTGTTGTGAATTTCACTTTGAAATGTGCAGGCAGCAGGTAGGTGGCTTTTATTATTTACAGGAAGTATTCTAGTGAACATATGCAGACACACACTCTCACTCGCCATACACACACAAGATGCAAAAAGCTGCAGCATTCAGTAGGATTGCACAAAAAGTAAAATCTACTTTCACACTTGATGCTTCATATGGTTATATTATTCTGTTAGAGTAGATTTATGAGTGATGAAGAGCTGAAGTTACGCAAGACTGATGAAACGGTTTTTCATCCCACTCACCATTTGAATTTTACCTCAGATAGAAAGTCGACTTTAAGGACAATTAAAGTTTCATCAACTTTCTGACACGTCAGTTGGAGGGAAGTTAGGAAATATTTGGTAATTCAAGTTGCACTTCAAAACATGAAACACAGGCCTCTGGTTGAACAATAAAACCTTAACAAATGTTATTGTTGTTTCCAGTTACTTTACATCAGCTAAATGGAGTGGGTTCTTAAATATTTTTGAGTGCTGGACAAACTAGAATCCCACTTCATGGTTGTACGCCTCTGAGTACCAGATCAGATGCACTTACAGCTTACATCCATGTCTATTTAAACATGGATGCTTGACAGACATCAGACAGACATTTAATGATAATGTAACTATTGTAACTATTCCTGTCACAGCTGTTTAGTTACACTTGTGGGCAAAATGGGTTTTTAAGGTATAATCAGTGTATGTTTCTCACAACCAGATTTTTAAAAGACAGTGTGCTAACAGCAAGGTTTTTCCAGCTTTATTACAAAACAACATGACAAAACAATACATTTTTAAAGTTGAAATCCACACTCACAAAACGAGGTGATGGTGGCTTTGTGTCTGGTAAGGTCCATTCTGTGAGGCTGAAATGACTTTCACATCCTTTTGAAAATCATTTGCCTTTTGTTTCAGCAACTGTGAAGGTGAACAGTGGCAGATCTGAGCAGCTGTCAGTTACTTGCGTCTGCTGTGCATCTTGAGCTTTCCACACTGACACAGATCATCCCCTTGACCTCTGCGGCAGTGTAGGCAGGGACAGCCCCGTCACAGTCACTGTAGCCCACCTGAGGGACTCTCTTTATGGTACTTTAGTCTCTGACAGTGACATCTCTCTGTTTGAAGCCCAGGACCAGTGCAGTCTCTATGGCTCAGCAGTCCTTTGGTGCCTTTGGACCTGTCAAGGTCTGGGATCTGAGTGGTGTGTCAGATAGAGGGATAGACGTAGAGAGAGAGGTGCTGAGAGATTCAAAGTGCACTTTACTTTTGCAGTGCCATCAGGAGAAGGGAATGAGAGAGCAAACAACAACAGAGTTAAGGAGAAAGACAATATGGCTTTTCAATGTCTACACATGTAGACATTTAATCTTTGATTTTTTTCAACATTTAAATTGCGCAATATCACACTCAGCTGCGTGTCCACAATCTAAAGTTCAGACTGCTTATATTTACATTTATATTACATCTGACACATTTATTTAGCTGTGGCTCTCGTCCTGAGTGACTCACAACGCTGTAACATGTTTTCTCTCTCACATGCTTAAACATAAACTTATCTTATATTTCTCAAATATCTCTGTAGTCTCTCTTCATGCCACGGCTCCCATTCAAAGGCATCTGGCAGTAACCATTTTGTATCCCTCTGGGTATTATTCAGTTTGTTTGGAGGATGCAAAATGGTGCAATTAATAGTATATTTATGTCACCTTTTCATATTGAACTTTCTTCACACTTAGCCAGTGGTGCTGGTGATTTAAACACGGGGAAGCTGGCCAACTCCTCCTCCAGTCCTTTTATTCCATCCCCTAACCCGTCCCCCAGCCCCTCGTCCACCTCGTCCCCCTCCCCTGACTCCCTCTCTACCCCCTCGGGCCTCACCCTCACCCTCTCCCCCGTCCTTCCATCCAACAAGTCTGCAGCTAAAATTTCAGAGGTGAACTTCAGCCCGCTGCCACTTGTGTTGCTGTTGGCATACAGGACATTCCCATGGCCATTGCTGGGGTTGTTGTGGACCAGGGTGCCGCTGTAGTTGTTGCCATGGTGACCACCATTACCCTGGTTGCTAAGGAGCGTTGTAGTCGTGTTAGTGGTCGCCGTCCCGTTACGTTTTTCTGTCAATCTGAATCCCTCAGACAGCAGGCTGGCACTGCTTGGACTCTGTGGCGTGGCTGAGGAGCCCAGCAAGTCCCGCCCTTTCTCTGATGACAGCGAATTATCTGGCAGGTGGTGACCCTGGCGGGCAATGCTGCGCCGGCGGGTCACAAAGTAGAGGAGAAATACGCCAAACGCTAAACCCAAGACGAAGAAAAGGATGTAGATGGCCAAGACGTGACGACCTCCTGCTGTCGCCACCTTTCCTTCAACACTTGGGTCTTCTAGAGTCAGATGATAGGCTGCTCTGCGGCAGGGGGTGGGCTCTCTGATGCCTGGTCCCGCCTCCTGGAGAAAAGCAACATGACAGAGAAGAAGAGGACAGTTGTGTGAATTAGTGGGAAAAGACTTTGCATTTAGTGTCTAAGATTTTCATATCAGCAGCTGACAAAATGTTTGCAGCTCACACTAGCTGCCACAAAAATCACTTATAATAACTTCATAACAGCAGGAACTAGGGTACATTTGCTGTACATTTGTTTCTGTATGTTCTGCCCACGTACCTGGCATGTGCAGATATATTTCCCCAGGCTGTCCTCTGTGACAGTCACCTCCAGGTCAGAGTGGCGCTGCCTGGTTTGTCTGTGGGGAGGATGCTCCCAGCTACAGGGCCGGGGAGACAGCTGGACACATGGCAACAGGAGGTGCAATCCCTTAGAAACTCGCAGCTCCCTCATGGATGGGTTGCAGCGCCCTGGGGGAGACAATAAGCAGTTTGATAACAGAGCAACAGACATAAAGAGAATAAACAGAGAGACAATATGTCCATATTATACATGTTTGAAATCATTCAACATGATATTTACATATTTTGTGATTTCAAAATAAAGTATAAAATGAGAAACACTTACCCTCTCCTATATCACACTTTCTCAGGGCATCATCTATCATATCCCCCGGACCAGGCCTGGATACACACAAAAAGGAGTCACAACTCTGCATCAAAGTTTCAGTAGTGAAACTACTTTCCTTGGTGCCTGCTTTTTTAAATACCTGTTCAAATCGATTAATCATCAACAGATTATTAATCGGTTTCAGTTTCAGTAAATAGCTTGATTACATGACTATTAAGATGTTAGTTTAGTGGATTGTACCTATTTGGTTTGCAGTTCAGTCCAGAAGGAACTGATGTCTTGCTTTTGATCAGGTGAATTAATGTGTTTGAGTATAACTGTTTTTTATGTGTCAACTCTGACACATGGATGTACTGCTGTCAGGATTACGTTACATGCTACAGTTAGCAACTTTAGCCACTATTTTCTACCTATTGGGTTGACCATTCCCAGAGGTCTGTTGAAACAGCTTTAAAATTTTGGGCCGGGGCTAAAAACACACAGAAGTTGTCACAGCACATTGTAATCCCATCCAGCTCGAGGCAACACAGCACTTTCACGTTAACATTTGACAGAAATTGACTCCGCTCCACCAGACTGAAGTTGACTGCTGTTTCTCACTGAGTTTTTGTTTTTACATTTACATCCTACTATTTTCGGGACTTAAAGTGGCCTTTGTTTTTTCCCAATTTGACTGATTAGAACAGCTGTAAACAGTGCAAATCATAGGCATTTGTGCAGCATTGGTAGTCTTTGCCTTCAGTTGCCTTCCCTCCATCTGGACAGTGAAGAAATGTAAGACATCATATGCAAAAAAAATCATTGATGTTTTTATTTTTTGCTGCTGGTTACACTAAATAATGTTATGACTTTAAGGTATAAAGAGATTTTTTTTTTGCTTTTAGAGGTTTGAAACAATATACAAAAAATGTTAATGAACCTACTGTAAAGAAAAATGGGTCAGATTTTACACATAACTAAACCATTTTCCTCCCCAGTGCTGCTGCTGCCTGCCTCAGCTTCATTTCTGGAAGTCTTCCAGTTCATTGTGATGTTCCTGTAGTACTCACTCGTCTGTTGTTGGCCTGCAGGCTCCCTCCATCCACACACAACCCAGTCCTCTGGCTTTGGCACACACCTCACAGCTGGGATACAGAGCGCAGCCTTCAGCCTGGACACGAGCCAGAGACAGAGGGCTGCCCACCAGAGCCCGGCCCTGGAAACACAGGGAACCATTACAGAACCACCGAGCAATATAACAGATATTTCTAGGTATTACAGATCAGTATATGCATGTGTGTTTGGGTGTACAGTTTGCGTGTAAATAAATGTGCAAATACCTTGTGCAGTAGTATATTGTTGACAGGCTCCTGTGCAGTGAACAGAGGAATCTCTTGTAGTAGGGTGGCGTTCTGGCCCACTACTGCCACCCGGTGGAGCTCCCCACGGTCTGCAACACAAACAAACATAGTTCAATTATTTTAGTTTTATTTACAACATTTAATTTAGTTTATTTAATAACAAAATCAAATGTATGTACAGTCATACAATTCTGATTGATTTCTAAAGTATTAATATGTTGTGTCCCTTATTTTCTTAAATTTCAAATTAAGATTATTTTGTTTTGCCCTTAGTTCAACTTTGACAACTTTCATCTGCATTAACTCTAGTTATGACAGCCAGTTTGAGTTTATCTCTTTACATTTTCTGTCATTTATTCTGTCCTATCTTCTTATCCCTGCCTCCCTCTCTCCTCACCAGTTCCAAGGTGGAGCACTGCTTTCGTCATCTCCTCTGCGCCACCCTTCTGTGTTACAGCCAGCTTGGTGTATCTGATTCCCTTCCGCACCAGCAAGGGTGCTGCAGTAACACTGTTCTCCATCAGGGGGTGGTCCCTCACAAAGGTCAACACCTTGTCAGGAAGTTTCAGGGAGGACTCAAAGCCCTCAGCCTTCAACGCACTGTTCAAACACTAAAAAGCGTGGAGGGAAAAAGTAAAAAAGGTCTGAGTGATTCATATTAATAAAGCAGAATGCATTCAAGGCACTGCATAAAGTAGAGCCGGTGATAATTCATACGCAGTAGTTTTCTTGTTGGAAAGTTTAGTACCTGGCCAGGCCTTGGTGTAGGGACAGGTTCAGGGTTGATCCAGTTCTCGCAGGTCTTTTTCAGCTCTTTAAAGGGACCATCCATAACTTTGCTTATGTCAGACAGACTGAAAACACACACTGCTGACAGTTCTTCACGTTCCCTAAAAAGAAGAAAAAGAATGGTAAACACTTGGTGCTAACATGCATCTTTGGGTTATCCCATAACAAGTGGACAATGCTAATTAAAGTGTAAAACGACCACCAAGACACATTGTGATCCGATGACTCAAACCACTTGCAGAGATGATCTGGAACGCATTTGACCACATTTCTTTTGTAGTTTACACACTAGAACCACATACAGCATGTCATCAATGCAGGACGTGGTGGTTGTTTTGGTAACAGCACGCTAATGCTCTATAACTTGTCCATTTTCGGCTGAGTAGATAACTGTCCATTGTTTTGCCATATGGAAGAAGACATGTTGAATCCTGCTGACTGTGATATCTCCAGCTGTACTGACACAACCGTTAAAGTGACTAGCAAGCACCTAGTGAGAGTGTGGATGTAAGTGACACAGGCAGTAACGAAATCTGAACACAAGTGGACAGCTGGAGACAAATGAAAAACACACATGTGAACAGCGATGTGTCTTGGCTGTCCACTTGTGTTTGTATAACAGAAACACATATTAATACCAGGTGGAAACAGGCTCATTAAGCCATGCTGTTGTTTCTTTTGAAATGAAAAAAATGGAGGAATTCATTTAGAGTTCGTTTCTAAAGATGTTTAATATCAAGGAACTAGTTTGGTATTTTACCATTCTCACGCTGTATGGTAAATACAAAGCTACAGGCAGGATACAGTTAGCATAAAGGCTGCTGCTAGCCTGGCTATGCCTTGTAGTGACCGTGATGTTCGAAGGCAGCCAGGATGGCAGAAATATCTCCCCCCTCCCACCTCTGCTTGTTCCTGAGCTTACCACTGGGAGGTGAACAGTCCGTAGAAGTGTGTGCTGCTGGGGTCGCCTGGTGTGTGCTCTGTGGTGAAAACATCAGTTAGGATGTTGTAGCGCTGACCGCTGGGTTTGTCCTCACACACAAGCTGGGCCTTAAGGAAGGTGGTCCAGCGCCGCTGCAGAGTCTTCATCCCTCCCACATCAGACTGAACAGATAGGGAAGAGAAAGAAAAACCCAACAGTGAATTAATCTGAGGCGATCAATCAGTCAATCAATCAATCATTAAATTTAAGATGTTGGATTACCTTGCAGACTCGTGCCACCCTGGGCACTTTGACTTTGGTGAAAAGGTCATACTCTTTGGCCACCTCAGTGAAGAAGAAGTAGATTTTGTCATCGTCTCCTGTCGGGTTGTTGTCTGCAGACTGCTTTATAAAGGCTGAGCTCACAAACTCTGGGTCTGAGAAAGACACACACACAGACACATATGATTTCACTTTTCTTCTGTGTGAAAGTATGAGCAAGGTAACTCATGTGAAAGCGTGTTTGCGTCTGTGCATGCCAACATATGTGAAAATGAGGGTTTTCAAGTGCATGAGTGTGTGCAAGCACGCATGTGTGTCTCACCACTCAGCCAGTTGATGGATCGTTCTGTTCGGATGCGCTCCTGCTCAGGGCCCGTTGCCCGGGAGATGTCGAACAGCGTTCCCAGGAAGTTGCTGGTGGCTGCTGTGTACAGGGTACCACCTAGACAAAGGCGAGAGAAAGACATGAGTTAGTACCAACCAATTAGGTTAATATTCTGATCAAAAAGACAACAAGCAAACAAGTAAATTAATCAATTCATCAAAGAATCAGTCTCACCTGCCATAACAGCTGTGTAGTGCTGACTGGGCTCAAAGGGACACTTGCCCTTCCCCGTCTCCATCTTCACCCCTCCATCCTCAGCTTTCTCCAGGGTGAAGGAGGAGAGCTCCTGAAGGATGACAGGAAGAGATGAAAGGAAAAGTTAGGACTACAAGGGCAAGACTGCATTGCAAAATGGTAATTATGTAAATTATTCTTTTTTAACAGCTGTCTTGTGATTTATTATAGTCTAAATTAATTACAGGGAGTTTGAAGTTGATCTCAACAGGTTGTCTGCTAAAAACGTCACTATAATTGACTCTAATTATGCTCTTTTATGCTAAAAGCTTTAGTGACTTTGGCGCTCAAAGTACCTTCTAGAAAATGTCACTCGCAACAAAACATCTAAAAGCTTTTGTCGGTTGACTGACATCAAACATTTTTCTATCAAGTGCAGAGGAAAAGTGTGTGAGTGGAGTCTGTAAAAGACTAAAAAGTATAATGCGAATAAATTCACTGCAGTGGGAGGATAACAGTTTGTGAATATATGTGTGTGTGTGTGTGTGTGTGTGTGTGTGTGTGTGTGTGTGTGTCCGTCTGCCTGTCCCGTTGGTTAAGAACTTGGGTGTGAGTGAGTGTGCAAACTCGTCACAGAGATTCCTTTGCAGCTCTTTATGCTCAAACTGTAGGTGCAACACACACAGACACACGTGCAGGGACAAACTTGTACAAGCAAACACACATCGGTTTGGAGATATACTGTGTGTGTGTGTGTGTGTGTGTGTGTGTGTGTGTGTGTGTGTGTGTGTGTGTGTGTGTGTGTGTGTGTGTGTGTGTGTGATCTTCTGCCTCACACACACACAAACTAACCAGGAAGGCACACTGGGGGTCGAAGGCGTAGGTGCCACACACGTAGATGCGTCCATCACCCAGAAACTCCAGCAGACGGATGTAGTTTTTGCAGTCGACCTGCAGGGGGAGACAAACACCCAGAAATTAAGACTAACCAAACGACTACAACATGGCTCAACTTTGGAAAAATAGGAAAAATATATACAGCGTATGTATCCATGTATCTGTTTTCATCCATTAGCAGAGGTGGTCTCTTATTAATCATGCTGAGCTTTAGGGGAAAGGTTGGAGTGAATTCTGAGAACAGCTGGAGTATTAATGATTGTAACTGGAAATTGGAGACCCCCACTGCTGAAGAGACACTTGAGACCCCCCTTGTTACCAGCAAAGACCATCCTTACTAACTCACACTAGCATGAAATGAAACTTATTTTCCACTAATTTTCATGCATAAATACAACCTTGATTTCAAAAAAGTTTGGACCCTGTGTAAAACAATTAAAACAATGCAATAATTTGCAAATCTTTTTCAACCTGTATTCAATTGAATACAGTGCTAAGACAAGATATTTAATGTTAAAGCTGATACATTTTATTGTTTTTTTTTTGTAAATATACACTCATTCTACTGCAACACGCTCCAAAAAAGTTGGGACAGAGCAACAAAAGCCTGGTTTTGTTGTGGAATGCTCAAAAAACATCTGGATTATTCAGCAGGTAAACAGAGTAATTGGTAACAGCGAAAAGCATCATGACTGGGTTTGAAAGGGGCATTCTCAATAGGTTCAGTTATTCAAAAGCGAGGATGTCACTTTGTAAAACACTGTGTGGGTAAACAGTCAAACAGTTTTAGAACAAAGTTTCTCAACACACAACTGCAAGGAATTTAGGGATTTCACCATCTGCAATCCATAATATCCTCAAAAGATTCAGAGAATCTGGGGAAATCTCTGCATGGAAGAGTCAAGGCTGAAGACCAACTCTGAATGCCTGTGACCTTCAACCCCTCAAGCTGCACTGCATTAAAAACCAGCACGATTGTATAAAGGATGTTACAACATGGGCTTGGGAACTCTTTGGAAAACCATCGTCAGTAAACAAAATTCCTCACTGTATCTACAAATGCAAGTTAAGACTACCATGCAAAGTGAAAGCCAAATATCAACAACATCCAGTAACAGCAGCGACTTCTCTGGACCCGAGCTCATCTGAGATGGACTGAAACAAATTGAAAAAGTGAGCTGTGCTCTGATGAGTCCATATTTCATTTTGTTTTTGGAAATAATGGTCCACCGGGCTAAAGAGAGAAAGGTCCATCCAGATTTTTACCAGTGCAAAGTTCAAAGCCAGCAACCATGATGGTATGAGGGAGTGTTAGTGCCCATGGCATCAGGGGTGACTTGCACATCTGCGAATGCACCATGAATGCTGAAAGGTACATAGAGGCTTTGGAGCAACATGCTGCCATCCAGATGACCTCTGTCTCAGGGACGGCCCTGCTTATTCCAGCAACACAATGCAGAGCCACATTCTGCCTACAGTCCAGACCTGACTCCCATTTAAAATGTGTGGTGCATCATGAGGCTCAAAATATGACAACAGACACCCCTTGCTGTTGAGCAACTGAAGTCAAAGCAAGAATGGGAAAGAGCATGATGTCACCAGCCCCTGTCCCAACTTTTTGTAACATGCTGCAGGCATCAAATTCAAAATGAGTGCATATTTACCAAAAAACAATAAAGTTAATCAGTTTGAGCATTAAAAATCTTATCATTGTAACTGTAATCAATTAAAAGTAGTTTGGCTGTGGGCTCAATTCCCACCTGTAGCCCCTTGCTGCATGTCATCCCCTCTTTCTCCTCCCTTTCATGCTACCAATGTCCTATCACAAAAAAGCCCCATACAGTAGTCTTAAAAAAGGATTTGCAAATATTGGCATTTTGTTTCTAAGTTTTTGAAATTAGGATTCTAATACACACAAAAACTAACTCAAGCGCCTCTTTGTAGGTCTCATGAGTACCCTACATAGATGATGTATTTGCCTAGCTCCCCCCTGTTTACGCAAGCACATTCAGTCCACAGTTATTATGGAAAAACACCCTCATTGTCCCTCCCCAGTTAGCATGAAACAATGACGCAGGCAGTTTTCAGTAAGCTTGTGCGTGTGTGTCTTTGCGTGCCATCTTGGATGAGCTCCAGGCCTGAGTCACCTTAGCCCCCGGGACCTGATCCTCTCTGATGCCCAGATCATGTCACCAAAATCAGCCCCCACCACCCCACCACCATCCTGTCTCGTGAGACGGACAAAGAGCCAGAGAAAGAGAGAGAGAGGAGAGCTCCTACTGGTAACAATGGGATCAGCTTGGGATTAGTGATTTCATTGGTCCAAATTAACCTCATTCATACTAATAGGCTTCATTCACAATCTGGCACGGGGTGAATCAAATGGCTCTATTCTGTTCAATTCTATTCTATTTTATTTTATTCCATGTGAGTGTGTTGGAGATTATAATTAGAACTCATTATGCTTTCTCGTGTTAAAAGCTTCCCTGAGTTTAGAGCTCATGGTGAAATTAAATGTCCTGCCATCAAAACACCTACAAGCATTGCTTTTAGGTGTTTTGGTGCTAGCTGACACTTATTTACAGGGAGCCATTCTGCAATAATTACAGAGAATTACAAGTGTGTGTATGTGTGTGTTTGGACATGGAAAAACTTTTTTCTTTATCAATTGCACCTCTCCTTTCTCCCTCTCTGCTGCCACCTCCTTCTGCATACAGCACTTGGTCTCTCCTCTAAAAGGGTTGTTCATGCTCCACCAGATTTTGCTATTTCAAATGGAACCATCTGTTCCCATATCAAGTGATCGTGTCATTACACACCAGGTAGTTCTGTATTTTTCTTGTCAAACAAAAGGTGGCTTCTTCTTGAAGTTGCAATAAGCTGTATTTTCCTGTTATCGATGGATCAAATGACTGTGTAAAGTGAAAGGTGCTGTTCGCAGTGACAAGCCCTCAGCTCTATGTTGGCTTTAAGTGTCTTTCACCTAGCTGTTTTGGTTCACACTCACTGCCAGCCACAGCAGTTTTTAGCAGAAAGCGCAGACAGTCCACTGTAGACTATCTGCCCAACACCAAGCGGCAGACAAACATGGTTAGAGTTTGAGTTTGGGGAGTCAGTACTGGACTTACATTCATTGGGGGGTCAGAAGAACTAAATGAATGCTAGCAAAGAATCATCAAAGCACTCTGTTCGTGCTACGTTCTTGCACGAGTTCTCCTCGATGTTGAAAGAGTAGCCTTTTGTAACACTGTTGTTACAGTCTGCATTTTGGAGTCACTTTGGACACAGCAATCATCTGTCGCTACCAGTAGCAGTAGCCTGCACATGAGATGTCTTGGGACAACAGAAAAATTGTAACATCTACCAATAGTCTGCATGCAAGGTGTTTAGGACACACCTGTAATTTGTAGCCACAGAAAATAACCTGGGTTACACTTACTTACTTACCACTAAAATGTGTTAACAGTGGAATCACTGAAAAAAAAATGCTTCTTCCACATTTGTCAGATCAGATTCTTTACAGCACGCAGAACCACTTTGTGCAAGTCGACTGAATGCTTTGTGGCATGTAAACACACATCTTATCAGATCATACTATTAAGCGTCCATGTAAACAGTTCAGTTGGAATCTCTAATCTAATCAGAAATGTTTTAATCAAACTGAAGAAATATTGTCCATGCAAATGCAGCTAATGTTGTGTTTACAGCTTGTTGTTCTGGCCCACAGTAGCCAAAAAAAATCCACCAATAGGGATAAGGCTGAAGAGTGGAAACAGATTGTAAACGCTAGCAGATGAACAATCTCCTTTCTTTGTTTATGTTGTCACAATACTGAAAATGGACCCCAAGTGTTCGTATTGATTTTCTGTATGTCGACTTTGACAATGTCTTTCTATACAACAGTAAAATTGTCAGCATTCATTTCATCCTGAGACTGCAAAAACAGATCAATCAGTCCGACTCTATTACCCTCATGTAACAATTTACGTGTTGAAAGGCGGCACAAACCTCAACGTGTTCTGTGACAGGAAATAAACCTCCAGTCAACACCAAATAATCATCACTGATGATGGCTGAACAGTTGTTGACACATGAATTAACTCTGAGCTCAGTGGAACAGTGTTAGGAAACCTTCTTAGTCTCACATTTATGTTTTGTTCTGCCTTATGATCAATGTTGACATTAAACATGCCTGATATCCTGTGTTTAGTAACATCCTGCTGATAGCAGTTGAGCATTGTGTAACTCTGCTAACTTGCCCTGATGTGTCCCTCTGAGTCACACACACACATACACACACACATCATGTCTCCCTGGGTCAACTTCAAGGTAGTTTCTTGTTGAGTCTATTTCTTGTCTCCTGCACTGTATCTCTCTCCTGGTCTCGTAACAATGCTCCTCATCCTTCCTTGCTCATTCCCGTCTATCATTCTTCCCCATCCTGTTTCCTCTCCTCTCTCCTTCTCAATCCTCCTGACTCACATGTAATCTTATAATCAATGTCTCCTCAGAAAAAAACCCACAACCTTTTTTTTTTATCAGTCATGTACCTCTCTACCTCCTTACAGTGGAAAGCAGCAATTTGAAAATGATAACTGTATAAAATGGGTCAAAACTAACTGCACTCCCTTCTGTCAATACACTGTGCTTCCATTAGCTTTGTTTATCTTTTGGTCTGACCTAAATTGCTGGACCAAAGGCGTTTATTTTCAGACATTTTTTTGTACCATTATGAGGTCATTAGAGGGCTACATGATGATGCTGAAGCTCTATATCAGCCTGGTATTGCCGGTAAACTGTCAAAACCAGTGAATCAGTAAGATGTTACCCTACAAATGCAGAGCCAGTGTACAGTTGGTTTACTGTCAGTAGTTTGGTTGATGTCCTATTGTAGTCAAAGCATAATGAGCTGTACAGCTTGAGTTTACAGTACGCTCTATTTAATCAGTTTTCATAGACAGTTACTGGGCATCTGTGACTTCACATACACCACTCTTACTCTCTTTCTGTCTACTCACACACGCACGCACGCACACACACTCCCGATGAGGGTTTGGCAGAAGTCCCAGAACTTCCCATCCGATGCCTAACAGCACGGGGTTGTGACACAGACACACGCACACACTCATGCACAAATACATGTCCATGCTGGAGCCCAAAATACAGGCCCATAAATATCACACATTTCAAATCTCTCAGGCCGCTTGAATCCGATGAATTATACTTAAAATAAGATAAGAATATTACTACAGTAGGGATGGGATCTGATAGCTTTTACTCTGTCTGAGTCCTCCAGTCCCTTATCAAATCTTTTTAGGTTCAGCTTTTGACAATGTAACTGAAAAGGTGTATAAATAATTTCATATTCAAGTAGTTAATCTCATGGATTCACATTTGTAAGAGCTACAATTTAACTTAATACAGGATCTGTGAGACTGAGGATATTACAGAAGCTCAGTGTGATTTCAGGACATTTAAATGGCACAAAGTACGCCATCTAGGTGTCACGGAGCCAAACAACCTGATGGTGGGTGGGGGGAACGCACACACACACAGCTCTCACCTCTGTTTTTCCCTTTGCCACACAGGACTTCCGCTTCTCCTCTGGCACATCCCAAATAATCTGAAACAGGTGACAAGAGAGACAGAGAGAATTAGTTAAGTCATTGTCACCTGGTCATCAGTAGCTAATTAGTAGTCAGTGTTCAGACTCATCACAGCAGTAAAATGCAATAATCACCCAGAGGGTCCTAACATCTGCAAACAAATCAGAAATCGTAAAACCAGCCCTGCAAGCATCACTTATTGTTTTAAATCCAGCCCATAAGTCAATATGATAACAAAAAGAAATCCAGATCATTAAAATCTAATCAGTTGCTCTTCGACCCTGGGCTGACTTTTATAGAGATGTGCTGGTAATTATTTTTTCATTTGTGTGACAGAGGGTCGTCTCCTCTCCTGAACAAATGGACTCAGTGATTTAAACCAATAAAAACACTTAATAAAGCAGCTTCATGTTACAAATCAGTGTTTCTCCAATGCAGTTCTGCATGTCAGAGATAGGCCACTGGCCTGCCCCTGCTAATGTGTGCTAACCTTTTTTCCTGTATTAACTTAAGGTCCAGATGTTCAGGGGGTTTTTACCAGGAGCTAAATTATCCACAGAGATCTCCTCCTCTCCAAAACAAATGGATCAGGTTGTTAAAGCCAGTAAAAGCCTACTACAGTGCTGTCTTGATTCTCCTGATCCTTGTTTTTATATGTAGGCATAAGTAAGGTTTAATGTTATATTATTGTTGACTTGTATTACATGACAGTGTGTTTCAGGTAATGCTACTTCTTCCTACCTTTTGTGGTTTTTGTTTCAGGTTGTTGGTGTTCACAGCCAGTATGGCATCCCCGGCACCCAGGAACAGCATGCCCGATGCATTGTCCAGTAGGAAGGTGCTAAAGTTGGCCACACCCTGAAGCTCACCCAGATGAAGAACATTGTCTGTGGACCAAAAAAAAAACAGAGAGGGGGTGAGATTTTCCACATTCAAGAGAAGTTAGTGCTGCTGTCAATCATCCCACAGTGATTCACACAGATGCACTCAGAGGACTTGAAGCATCTGAGGTTTACAGGAAACTGATATAAACATGATTAGTGCCTACTTTAGTCATGTCAATGTAACAATAATGGTCGACCAGATTAGATAATTCAAAGACCATATTCCCAGAAAGAGGTTTAAAGAGATAAAGAGATGAGGGATGAGAGATGGGAGTAACCCTTGTTTCACCCTGTCCTCTCACACAATCAGAGCTACAGATTAACTCCTTTAATCCCCCTCGGTCTAAGTCTTTATTTTTCTATTTCACTCTGAATTTTGTGACTTTCTTCGCTTTTCCTCTCTTAACCGTCACTTTCATGACACACATCAGCTCCAAACATTTTTTGAGTTTCTATCTATTTGCCTCAGTTTTAATGTTTAAATTAATATTGATTCAGAATCAGATCCACTGCTGAGCATAAACTCAATAAACTGAATCATGCATAATCATGATGTATAATAAATAATGCATTCATCTTTTACATAATACATGATGCGTAATCTCTACTATATTTGTCTTTTTATCCCAAATCTATCACATGAATCCAATCCCCAAAGCTTTTGTGTTCCAGCTCTTGTTTGCTCTCTTCGTCCTACTCGATCCTACTCCATCATTCACTACAGAACAAAGCATATCAATGTATGTGTGTAAGTGCTCATGTCCCAGCTGCTGGGAGAAATGAGCACAGCTGCGTACTGAACATCTTTGGAGTGTGTGTTTGTGTGTACGCGGGCTACCTCTGTGTGTATGAATGTGTGTATGTGTGGACCATTTAGCAATTTGCAGTCCTACAATGTTGACCTTTGTTGACCTTCATGAAAAAAGGCCAGAAGTGTTCAGAGAAAGAACAGAAAGTTCCCAAAATGGAACAGGTGATTGGTTACATCCCAATCAAACACTCACACATACACACCACCTCAGCACACACTACAAAGACAGGAACTCATTGCGCCTCAGATTAAGTCATCAGGGGATACATTAAAGACTAATGAATAAAGCCTGTGATGTTAATTTAAACTCAAACAAACCGGCAAGAGACAAAGGAATATATTACATATTACTAATAACACATCACTCAGTGTATTTGCACAATCAAACACTTAATGGAGCATGACTAATGACAATAACAAAGCCCACACCCCTGTTTGTGCAAACACAAATAGATTCAGATTCACTATTAAATATAAGATACTGTGTTAATCATCAGTTCCACATGTGTGGAAACACTAATATGTATTTGACATTAACTTAACAAAGCATGTGTCTGGTGAAGAAAGGCCAACATGTCAGATGTTGTACAGAAATTACAAAGACTTGTTTGAAATTATTTAGTCTCCAGTAGCATACTGTAGGTTGTCCATGAAGATCACTGAAGTTTATTTTTCAACCGTAAAATGTCTCGTTCACTACATATAGGTATATAAGTCTTTAATAGCCATATTTTAAGGGACCCTTATTAAAACTGTGATCTTATGTAAAGGAAAAAACGCAAACAGAGGCCAATATATTGTTGGTATTAGCTTCAAAAACACTATTTAGATTATGTCTCAAGTCAATAATCAGTCATTTAAAACCCAATTCTTAGCTTTATGATCACCTGTAACAATTTTGTAAGACATAGTTGTACTTTCCTTACAGCTAAACCACTTGGATGGTCATATGTAACAGATGTAAACATGTACGTTGTGTGTTTATGTTCTAAGCTAAGCTACTTTTTGAGTTTTGGGAGTGAGCAACAGCAGATAGATACCGTCAGATCAGCAGCCCCTGGTTTCAAAAACTATAGTATGGAAGCATTTTGGCTTCTGTCAAGTTGAAGGGAAAAGGGACCTGGACCAAATTATGGATCATTACAAATAAGCTATGTTTTAAAAGTATCAAGTAGTCACACAGTGAGAAAAAAACAAATAAGAAAAATCAGATTAATCAATAATCGTTTTATAATCTGCTCATAGCCTTCTGAAATTGGGAGGTGCCTGTTATTCCCACTCCTAGCTAACATGTTAGCAACATTTACTGTACTTGATCAGCTCATTGTTTATTAGGAGTGCAATCCTGCAGCTTGATTCTCAGAAAGCAATAATTATAAGTTTAAACGGTACATTTTGGTACTCATGAACTCTTCTTTTGTGAGACGAGCACTGTAGGGGAAAAGGGAGAAGGAAGTAGAGAAAGAAAACACTCGTGCACACACCCTGCATTATTCTGCAGGTGTAGGTAAGGAGGTGTAAACACATTAATAGAGGAGCGTATTCAACAGCAAAACAGAAGAGAGCAGAAGTCTGATATGAGAACAAACAAAATTTATTCAACTTCATCAAGATAGTTGCTCAAAGGAAAACATAAAATACGATTAGAACTTGATTCCCGAATTACATAAAGGCGAATATCCTTTGAGGAGCATGACCCCTAATTTGGCAGCTGTCAACTAACAGCACAAAAAACAATCATCCTCTGTTCCTGTTATGGTGGATGGGACTCAAAATACCGTGTCAGGATATTGTGATAAATGGCACTTGCCATTGACATGGTTTTCCACTTAAAGCCTGTGTTGTTCTGTGGAGTAAAAAAAAAAGACCCCAACACGCTGACATCTGCCTGTAACTGAATCACAGACATTTTTCTCTCCCCCTGCCTCCATCCAGACTCCCTCATCCAGTCAGTCTGTGTCTGTTTCCCGTAACATTTCACATGAATGTCATTTCTCATTCACTAAGAAGCCATCTGTTCGCCTAAAAGCCTCCAGGCAGTCAAATAGCGAGCCATGCTCTGATTTGCTCGCTGAGGGCCTGCACTTCCTGAAAATCAGCCAATGTGAGGAAGGAGATGGCAGTCTGTTGAAGCAGACGAGAACGACAGACAGACGCACGCACACACATTTGTTTAACTGCTCCTCAAATACAATAAAGCTGCTCATATAATGTGTGAAGTTTTTTTCCGCGTTGCCCTTAATTAAAAGTTTTTGTGGTGTCCTTCTTCTACTTTTACACCCAGAGCTAATAAAATAAACACTTCCCTCCTCAATCTGTCAATCAAAGCCGACTTCAAATGAAGGATGAAGGAGATGAGAAGAGAGGCAACAAAACATTAGAGACCTCTCAGTCTCAATCCCTCCATCTTCTTCTCCTCATACTTTTGTCTCTTTTGTCGCTTCCCTTCATCTGCTCTGTCATCCATCCATTCTTTCATCACCCTGCAGCCTAACATCGCCGACAGACATCACTTCTTCAAACTCACTTTACAGCCTGTCTCTCTGCTGGTCTACACACACACACACACACACACACACACACACACACACACACACACCCACACACACACACGCACACAGACACACACAGCAAAGTAGACATGAGTGTTAGTGACACGGGCCAAAGGCAAGGTCTGGAGAGATGTCCTTGTAAACTGGTCCTCACTGGCTGTGTAGGACATGGCCACACACACACATATATGCACACACACACATGCACACGATGCCACCACCTGCTGTTCACCCTAATGTAGAGAGATGATTCCTAGAGCTACACCATCTGCCCTTCTCGCACACAGCCACACACACACCTCTAACCCTACACATCCAGCAGCCACACACTAAAAAAAAGGCCTGACGCATGCCTCAGAAAGAAATACATCATGCAATTTCATGTTTTTCAGCTCCTTTTATCTTCATGATGACATACGTAGCTGTTTGTTCGAAGCACTTTATGAATAAATTTGATTTGACGTGTGTCACAAGGGAAGAGAGACACGATGCTCTGCAGGTTGGGTAAACGCCTCCTCTTTGACAGCAGGGGCCCCGCAGCTCACCACATATCAAATATCGCCTCCTGCCTGTGTGTCTTTGTGGCGCACACATACAGAACCCATTCATGTGTGATGTGTGTACGCGGAGATGTGCATGTGTGGTGGTAATGTTATCAAAAGGACACATGTTATAAGAAAAAAGAGAAGGCCAGTTTTTAAAATCTATCTGCTGTGCTATAGAATAAGTCAATATGCTTTTTGTCTTAGGTAGCAAACCACTATCATGGGATGGAAACTGATAAGACCAACACCATTATCAGCTGTGATTCTTTATTGATTCCTGGGTCGATTCCTGACCAATTTTCTGTGTGGGAAAAAAGCAGTTGGGTAAGCCCTAAGATCAGTAGTGCTAATCTTAGGGCTTACCCAACTGAATTATTTAAGACGAATCAGATTTGGTTGTTCATAAGAACATTCAACGATTGTTTTTTTTAAAAATATAGATATATATGTATACACACACACACACACACACACACACACATATATATTTTAAAGTTGAACAGGCTCAATGGGATGTTCAGTGTGACGGCGGCGTTCATGTTATATAGTAAACAAGCTAACTATGCTAACCACAGACGGGCATTGTGTAACAACATTTTTTGCCAACACTTAATATTAAACAAAAGCCAAAGACGGTGTCATAATAAACTGAGCTGTAAACTGATCACTTCAAAGCAGAAAAGAGAGGATAATATTGCTCCTCCACTTTGCTGCTGCATCATGTCCGCAGCTGTCTTTTCCAAAAAGTAGTGTAAAAGTCAAGAGTGCAGCAAAATCTGTGGACCAAAATGCCCCCAGAAGTACACTGTTCAACTTAAGCAATCTCAGTTAACAGAGGCGTCTCCTGATGATTTGAATCTCCGACTTTCATGGGGCAGCCCTAGTCAATATTATTATAACATATATGGGATGTTTACTGTTTAACTGGTATGTTGCTTGTTTGGAAAGCAGTGGGTCTTGTGCATATAGTGTCAGTTGTATAGCATCCTGGAATTTATGCCCATGTTGCGTAGAAAGAAGTTTGTTACATGAAATTATCATTTTACGGACATTAAAGCAGCAATTTTTTTCGTGAAATAAATCCACTCTCATGACTGCTTCTTCCTCTACACCATTATTACTCCTTGTTGCATGTTTGACATCATCATTTTGCAACAAGCAACTCTCAAAAAAACCTGTCGGCATTGATAAGCAATTGATAAGCTCGGAGGCTACAATTCTGATGGATCAGACAATTTGGAACTGGTTTTTAACTGACCAGTTCTTGATTCCCATCCCCTCTTGCCCCTCATGCCTCAACTGTCTCATTTATGTCAGCCTGCATTCATAGAATCTATTGGCCTCTTGAGGGAGAAAAAGCTGTAGACACTGACTTCATGTTGTGAAATTCTGCAAATCTAATGCTCAATATTTTGCACATTCCTGCACAGCTGTTCCATTTTAAAATGTTCACGTATTTCCATTGTAAATGTTTCTTTATGACTTTTGCACTGTATTTATTGTAATGAACCAGAAGACCAAGACACCAAGACAATTCTCCTACGGGGCAATGAAACTGTTTCTGATTCTAATGTTTAAATTTGAGACGACGGCCTTGTTTGCAAACCACTGCTAATTTACACATCCAGGAGACAAAGACATTAGCATTCATATGGAGTCATGTGTCTTTCCACTTGGTGAATGTAAGCCCAAAACTCACTCTCCTTTGAGCTCTGTTTTGTTCTCTGCGACGTAGTGCGGGGGCCACATTGAGGAAAAAAAAGATTTCTAGAATTAAGTCATAATATCATGACAATCAAGTTGTAATTCTGAGGAAAAAATCGCAATAATATAGAATAAAGTCATAATTTTACAAGAAAAAAAAAAAAGAAAATCACCAATTTATGACAGAAAATCAGGTGACATAGTTAGTTTGAACCAAAAAATTAACTAGAAAACCAAAACAATTACCTGAAAGATGCTAAAAAGCTCTGTAAAGCTGGGAGGAATTGCAGGTTTGGGCAATAATTTTGTCTCATTCGTCATTTCACATTACAGATTCTTTTGATCCATTTTTAATATGAGAATATTGATTAGTGCAGCTTTATGAAACTGAAGCCAGGTGTTGCTATGTAAAAGAAAATCCCACACAGACCCCTGCCGTAATCCCTGGATGAATAAATATCAAAAATAGAGCAGTTGTTATTAGAGTGCTTTGTAAATGCTGTGACATAACACGGATATGACTGAGACAATACACAAAATGCAGGATTTTAAATGAAAATGAGGAACTGACACATTATTCGGATGATGTGTCTAGAAAACCCGGCGACCTCATACATGCAGAGAAAAAAAAAATCACACCCAGGGTATGATTTTAAAAAGCGACTGGTGTGAGTATAAATGAATAAGTAGTCCTAAAATACAAAATCCTCTCCCCTGCCATGAATCATTCATTCATTATACATTAAACATGACTGAGAGGCAGCCAGGGAGAGAGACCAACAGAGTCCTTCTGTGTGTGTGTGGTGTGTGTGTGTGTGTGTGTGAGTGAGTGTGTGGCATGTCCATTAAGGGTTTAATAAACTGGCTTTTGCTCTGGGGGGACCAACCCTGGCTGCAGGGCATTGTGGGATGGGACCAACCAGGAAGTGATAAATTATACACCTCCCTCCTCCATGTGTCAATCAAAACTGACGGGATGGAGAGAAGAGATGCAGAGAGGCGCACACACATGCTCCTGCCCCCACAGTCTCTTAACACACGCTCTCAGGCCCTGCAGTGAGACAGGACACAGCTGCATGATCAACACAGTCCCACACTCTGCTGAAACACACATTTATAGCGCTATCATCCACTCAGCTCAATGCCATTTTCCAGCTGCTGTTTCCTCTGAATTGTTCGCAGCAGTCAGACTCCACAGGTTAAAAGAATACACCAGCTTTTGGCAGATTGTCCCATTAGACAGCATACCCATTAGCGGGCTCCCCTGCTCTACGCTAACACTTCAGCATGCATTATGGTGAGTGATAGCAGACAAGTAGCATCACCCAAAGTGAGACAACCTTCCTGCACTTATACGCAGCTGTGGTCTTTAAAATAGAGCATAAATAATAATAATTGTAGTCAAGTTTTTTTGTAGTATTTCAGATAAACAAGAACACATTGTTCCCCTGTGCAATTATTGTATACTTTAAGTATCGTATGTCATAAAAAAATTAAATACCTTTATTCCTACACAACACATGGCTGAAGCTGAAGTTTTTCTTTCGCACTTTACTGATGGAACCTCTGGTTTGTGTAATGCTGTCTTTTGTTCAAAATCTGCAGCTGGGCTTACTTTACATCCTCATATACTGCATCTTGTTTCATAGTTACAGTAAAATACAGCTGTATGAGGTACTTATACATAGGTAGTTTATTGCATACAGTAAGTGTTGGTCGGCACAGCCTCCAATTTGGAAAAGCAGGCAGTATTTATCTTGTCATCAGACACTGATTTCCAATGGGAAACTGAAGTCTAACTACAGAAACAAAAATTTTATATCCCTCAACACAGGACCTTCTGGTCTACCGCTGCCTCTATCCCTTTGTCTGTGTTATTGGGTAAGTTCATATTCACCAAAGTCAGACACTAACAAAAACCGATCGAGGCAGTGGCAGACCTGAAACTCCCTTGTTAAGCAAGCTACTTATTGTTTTTGTCAGTGGAGTCTGGTGGCTTTGATGAGAGAGTAGATGGGGAGCTGAAGCCATCAATGGTTTCCCCATCAGAAAGGGCTGTCTGCAGCAAGGTGAAGCACTTAACATATTCTCATTACAGTCTACTTAAACTGTTATTGATTTTTTTAGGTGACTAAAATATATTATGATGCTGACCCGTCCACAGCAGTACATTTCTTAGCCTCCATGGCAGTTTCCAATCACACAGTGATTCTCCAAATTGGGCACTGTGCAGACTGCCATACAAGTCCTGATTTTTCTTGTTTAGAAAATGATCTTGACTTCCAGTGAATATTTTCTAACAGATGCAGACACACGGTGGAGTTTATTCTAAACAGTAGCGTAATTTGAATATAATTTACAACACGAAAATTCTATGTCTGATCCAGCATCTAAACAATGAAAATGGTTACTGAGATTGTGTGTGTGTGTGTGTGTGTGTGTGTGTGTGTGTGTGTGTGTGTGTGTGTGCGTAATGTTTGGTTAACCCCTTCTTATTGTTCCTAAGTGGTTCATTGTCTTTGCTTTGATTGATGACAGAAGTCAGCTATTCAGGCACATCCTGTCTAAAGAGCTGTTTCTGGAGTGAGGTAAAGTAAGAGGCAGAGGGAGGCAAAGTTCTGAATGTGAATTGGAAATCCAAAAATAAAGATAAACAGCTTGTCCTGCATCTGCAGTTTGGACCAAATGTCTTCCTTTAGACGTCTTTTTTAACCTTGGTTTGACAAAACATCACATAGTCTCATTTGTGTGACAGAGATCAAGAGAGAGTAAGTAAAAAGAGAAAGACAAGCCTCCTGTTGTAGTGGTCACGGTCAATTTCAGCCTTTTCAGTCAATACAAAAGCCTCAAAGCATCAAAGATGCATGTTCGTTAGATCTACAGAGAGGCTGGTCAGCGTCTACCTCCTGTTTACATCAGTCACTACATGCCAATGCAGCTGAATGCCACAAAGGCATAACATCTGTGTGTGATTTTTTTCATGTAAGGACACACTTGAAAAGTGAATTTCACTGAAGTGTATGCAGCTGTGGTTTGCTTCATTTACTTGTAATCATGCAGCAGTGAGCATACAAAGAGACATACAGTCCTGTGGTCAGAATTTGCAGTAAAAGATTCTATACACCTTTCTGAAATCTAAACAGCATTGTCAGTAAAAGCGATCATGTCTCAATAGGAGCAGCATTGGACCATGAGTATCTACCAATGTCACAGCTAAATTATAAACTCTATAGTGTAATACAACAAATACAAAAGAACCTTTAAGAACAACAAGGTCACTCCTTACTCACAGCTTATAGAGTCATGTGGCAAGGTCCTTCTAACAGCTTATTTTTCCATTCAGTTAGATGTGTTACAGCCACAGTAAGGGAGTGCCTGTGTGCAGGCATGTCTGCAAATTTAATCAAGTCAAATAAAATAGTTTGTAAAAACCTTTCATGGTCACTTTAATAAAATATAAAACCAATTTCGCCCCTGAAATGAGCGACTAAATGAAAAACCAGTTTGTCCTACCACAGCAAAGTGCCAGAGTGTGCGTGACTGAGTAGATTTCTCATTAGAAAACCAGTGCACTGAGAAACAACACAGTTCCTAAGACCTTTTAAAGTGAATTAAGGAACTTGAGAGTTCAACAACCCTGAAGGTGGGCTTTAATTTAAATTATAAAATTCAAAACCTTTTAGGACTATTTGAGGATGTGGAGAGATGCTGGTACATTAGTGATTCAGTTTTATTCAATTTATAATCAGTAACATGATCAGTTTGCTTCATAGATCCATTAGAACCCATTAATTAGAGCCAGTTTTGGGTTGCCAGGTTGTGAGAAGATCGCCTTATTTGGTAATAAAACAGTCCTTTAATAGATAGTAGCTTTGTCTTAACCTTGTAAATGTAAAAAAAATAAGGATTTTGGTCTACTGGAATGGTTCTTCCTGATAAAATTGAGAAGCTAAAAAGACAAACCAAGTGTGGAGGAGGATAAACACGAGCCAGATGGCTTTTACAAGCTGGCAACCCCAAAGCAGTTCTTATTAATGGCTTATAGCTGATCTGTAAAATATAAATAAGTCTTTTATTAAGCATTGATTAAGCCTTTAGCTACAACTCATAAACCTTTAATACAAGTAAAAGTAATTCAAGTGACTAATTAGAAAGTGGTACCCACTTTGTAGTGCATATGTGGCCTTCATCCTCTCCTATCACAGGTGAAGACATCAAAAACACCATATAACCCTGACACATAACCCTGGCCTCTCCTTTAGGGTTGCGCTTCAATGTGAGCAGCAACACACACACACACACACACACAAAACGTCCTAAGGGAAGTGGAGGATTACTAGGTAAAAAAAACAGGTTGAGAGATTTAAAAAGGGGAGGACTGGAGGAGGGAAATAAGGCATTGGAAAGTAAATGATACAAGGACACAGGGAGAGGCAGCAGCAAAGATGAAGGAGAGCAGGTTTGTAGGGAGGAGGAGGAGGAGGTCCAAGGTTACAGCAGCTGATTGCTCACTTCATCACTTAATGCTCCACTACTCTTCCTCTTCTTTCTTTTTTCATTCCATTTCCTCCTGGAGTGTTTACGTTTGGACGAATATAAAATAGTGACAACAACGATACAGAAAAACAAATTCCTTTGTGTGAATCCACATTGCTATACTTCAAATTCTCTCACCCCCCTCTCCCAGTTTCCAGCCTCCCACTACCTCTTCCATTTCCCAATTTCTCTCCCACCTCCAAACTCTCTCTCTCTCTTCCTCTGTCTCTCCCTCTCTCTCTCGCTGGCTCTGGGTGATAAGCAGTAGCACTACTAATCAGGCTTGCCCTAAATTCGCCCATGCCCTGCAGGATTAGCATGTGCATGTGCTGAGTGTGTGAGCGGTGTGTGTGTGTTGGTTTAGAAGCCAATGCCTGCAGCATCCACCAGCCCTCACACATGAAGTGTGTGTGCCGTAAGCCCAGTGTGTATGAGAGAGGGAGTTTCTGTATGAATGAGTCATTGAATCAACACAATCCTGTTATTTGTATCTTACTGTAAGTACGACTGTACTGTGAGATGTGATAAAGCCATCCCGCTGCATGATATAAATATCTCAGCATATTATCCAACGCAATCATGAATCTTTTAATATTAAAGGGGCTTTTAAAAGGGAGAAAGAGGAGGAGGCAGGACGGATGGATGGAGATACATTAAATACATCTATATATATATTCAGTTTATCCACAGCATTGACCTCTAAAGGCTAGTGTTGCCTTAAATTTAGTGATGAATGACTCAATATGCTGGGGACAAAAGTCTGATATAAACCCTGAATTGTTTTAATCATAATGAAATTTTACTAGAATTAAGAAAATGTGTTTTTTATTTTACAAAACTACCATTAAATCTGTGTGTAACACAGTACCATCTTTCACACAAAGGTACACCTGTCTGCCTGTGTTTAGTTTCTGGCCGGTAGATTCAGACTAAACAGTGAGACAATCTGTGTCTCTTTAAAGTCAAACAGAGCAGAAGCAGCCATAACATCTGTTACACTTGAACAGTTGTTCTGAACTTTCTGTACCTTGTGAACCCTTAATATGAAGTTATAACTACTTGTGAAACCACATCACAGACTGTGGCTTTGTTAGGGAAGCAATACTTCATAGAAAATAAAGTAACAGAAACATATTTTTGTTTCACTCTGATCCTTTTAATCATCTTGTGACCACTCTGATTCATCTTGCTTAACACTTTTGAGCCATAGGGAAGTACAATAGTTTCTCTTCCACCTACAACTCTCAATACAACACTTGAATGAATGACACAATACGTAACACTTGGCATTAGTTCCCACAAATGTATTTCTGTATATTTCCTGTGCTCTGGTGATGACAGTCTGTCCACATGGGTAGTAATACTATAATTCAGCTGGAAGAGGCCATTGTCTGTAGGGATGTGTCTAACAATGAACTTCCCTGGCGTTAAAATGGAAATTTAAGATTAGACTGGTAGACTAGTCTGAAAGTAAGAAAACAATCAGAGAATAGTAAAAGTGTAACAATACATCAATCTAGATTGATATACTGATTCAGTGATCAGAGAGCCAATATTATGAGGGTGATAACATCAATTCATATTCTCTCTCTCCTCTTTAGGATACGCCCTTATTTTGAAATTGTCATGAGACACCTGTGTCACCATTCCTGTCTAAGCTCACCTCCTTCTTAAACATTCAAACAGTGTAAGCTGCCCAGCACCAGGCAGATAATGGTAAGCAGCTACAAAAAAACAATGAGGATAGTTGCTGAGATCTTCCCATATTGATCGCAGGACCCTTAATTGAATCAGTCCAAATCGCACCTGGACAGACTTTGGGCTATCAGACAATATCATATTGTTTGCGAGGCACTGCACATTAACAATGACTCGCTAAATAAAAGTTAAAAATAGCATTTTTTTAGTGAGTATTTCACGTCCTGACTCATCTCCATTCAAAAACACACTAACACCGTAACTCTCATGCATGAGTGTGCAAATTGACACACAAAAATAACATCCTGGCTCCCCAGAGCCCAAAAGCACCTCTCTCATTCAGCATAACAGGAACACACATCCAGCCAGCGTGAGTGTGTGTGAGGCTCGCACAACCTATGCGCATTGAACATCCATGGATAACATGCGCGCAGTTCCATCCATTGAATCTGAGAGTGCACTTGTTTGTGTGGGTATGGGTGAAAGAAAGAGAGAGCGAGAGGGATTGCATGCTGATCTTAGTAATGAGTATCTTAATAATACGTTAAACTACTGGTAATTCTGGTACTGACTAGCGAGGGTAGCAGCATTTAATTGTCTAGGTGACTAATCACACATATCCCTAATTGTCAGCAGCATCTGTGTGCTGAAGTGCAAGACACTGTATCTCTTTCAGCTCTAGGGCTGCTTTTCTGTAGCTGAGCCTGACCTTTGACCTCCCTGTGGAGGGATAAATAGAACAGAGAATTTCTCTGCAGGGATCAATCACACAGGTAGTGTTCAAAGTGCTGAAAGCTTTAAAAGATGTGCACAACATCAAAGTCACTTCTCCAGAGAATTTAGGAAAAAGATTTTATCCTTTTTGATTGAATGACCACACAGCTTCTGTTCTGTGTTCACTTGCAATACTGCTACAGATGTTTCCCCCTGGGTGCAGCATAAACAACAGGAGGCTGAGCAAAAAACGGAAAGAAACAGAGAGTTAAACGAGCAAACAGCATGAGAGAGAGGTATCTGGGCAAAAACCAAATGGCATGAGATTAACTCACTTGTGCCAACACCACAGGGACCTTCAGGCGCACACACACACACACAGACATGCATCCATGCGCACACACACAGATGTTTTTCACCTGATGTGTTTGGCGGGTGGCTGCTCTAAATTGTGGGTTTCAGTTTGTGCTCGCTATTAGATTCAGACCAGTACACACTGTGGCGCAGAGAGATACAAACACACATACACACTTCACACAAATGCACGTTGATACGGGCTGGTTCATTGCAACTACATGTGTGTGCATGTCTGTGTGAATGCACATGTAACCAACCGGCATAAAGTGCACTATGTCCAGTGTGTGACTGGAAAATCCATGCAGCAGCTTTCATTTCTTCTGCCGTTCTTTTTGCCTTAACTGCACATCCGTTTCACACATGAAGAGACCCCACACATTTCTCATTGCAGCAGCAAAAACCACACAGTTCTAGCTAACATCTGTCAGCGGTGGCACACACACAGACACAGACACACACACACACACAAAGGACTGATACCACATGCAAGCCCTGAAGCAACAGCTGGTCAGTGTCACATGCGTGTCACTGATGACCCCTAGGTCGCAAGCTAAAGGTCAGAGTTTACATGCTGTTCAAGCTTGAAGATCAATAGGATCTAAACCCATACGCAAACACACTAAGACACACACGGTTCAGTTTAGCTTTTACTTACTTTAAAAACATGCTGCAAACACCAGATCAAAGCTGCAGAGAGCTTTGATTGCGTCAGTATTTAATCTGTTAATGTTACCATTTTAATGCTGAAAAAAATCAACCAAAACGGAAAATTTCAGTCTTGACGTCATACTCATAAGAGCCTGGTCAATACTCTGAAAAACCAAAAAGTATCTCTGATCTCCTTTCTATGGAAAAGCACAGTTATGTTGGTTTTAATACAGGAAAAACACAAAGGTTCCGAGTAAAGGTCATTAACAGAAACGTCCACACATAGCATCACCACAGAGTGTGGTAAAGCCCAGAAAGACGTAACAGATGACAAGGCAGTCTCATTTTGATGACATCGTTGAGGGGGTTTTGACACACAATAAGGTAACCGATGACTAGGAAGGGCAGTGAGTGTGACTGTGTGTGTGTCACAAGAAAAAAATCCCATGACTGGCCTTATATGTGGTCACAATGGTTTAATAATTAACAAAACCAATTTTCTGTCCGTTGCTGTCACTTTTACACCTACACAGTGGCCTTCTACAAGGCTTCTTGTGTTTTAACCCTCATCCTGTCACGCACACACACACACACACACACACACACACACACACACACACACACACACACACACACACAGACACAGGTATTTCTCACACTCTCAGTCCCTTTATTACATACACATAGATTGTCTGTAAAGCCAAAAAAAGAGAGTGAATGGAAACAACAAGCACCAAGCTAGCTGCTTGTCAGTTTGTGGAGCCGATCGTAATAGAGGCTAATAGGGAAAGACTGAGCTAATCCATAATAGATACATCAATTAGCTGCCTGCTGGCCTGGATGGCTGAGAAGAGGAGGAAAGGAGAGGGATTTGGGACAATGATTTTGTTGACAAATGAGTATAACAGCTTTTGCATTTCTTGCAACACAACAACTATTTATGATTATCTCCCATCCTCCGTTTCTGACCTCTCTTCCCACATCCAACTCTGTGCCTCCTCCGCTCCCCCCTCTCTATTTCTGTCCTCCTTACCATGTCATCATTCATGCCCTGAAGCAAGAATCAGAGGTTAAAGGTCAGGTCATTAATGGTGATTTGATTGTGTCCCAGACAGAAGCAAAGAAAAGGCGACGAAGAGGAAAGGAGTGGGGTGTGGAGGTGTCAAAAGCAAGTGGTAAGTGTTGTTTCAACATCAACACTCATGACTAATGTCACAAACTTACTGAATGGTGACAGCTGAGTCTACCATTTCAGCATACAGCGAGAGAGGAATGGAAAGACTATGTGTAACATTTTAAATTCAGTGGCACACATCAGTCCTGCACATGTCTCATTAACATTAGAGGAAACCCTAGTGGTCTACCTCCCATCTGGTAAGAAAAATATATCTTCCATCCACAGAGCCATCTGGAGAGGCCACCAAGACAGCCGCAGAAACATACAGTCGCATACCAGGTGACCCCACATCCTAGATACCACAACCTAACCCCCTAATCACACAAACACACTGCTAAACCTTCTCATGAATGTCTGCTTCCATGGACCACATTGGTTTCCATCATTTCCATCACATGTTGTCTTAGAAACCTATTAACATACAAGAATGTTGATAAACTTTGTATAAAGTTCGGCATTTTTTAGGTTCTCGCATTCAACATTATCCACACACAGCAAATGTTAGATAACTAAAACACTTAGTTAAGGTAAGAGAAAGAGTAATAAAAACACAAAAGTCATTTGCAGAACTCTGGCAGGACAAAACTTTAGTCTCCCGGATGAAAGTCAGACTCAGTAATTCTAATGAGGAACCAGGACTTGAAAGATGCATGGAAACACATCGCTTGGGAAACAAACTACACCCTCAATGACTTAAGCATTGTGAGAAAGAAGAGAGAGCCCTCTACTTTGAATTAGTATGTGCGAAATTCAATAATTCCTCGAAATACCGAGCAGTAAAAATCGCACAAACCCCTCTTTAGAAGATGGATGTGTTGAGAAACGACACATCTCCACACTTCCTCAAAAACACCCATTGTGTTCATGATGTCTGGGGCTGGGTCTATTCTCGACAACACAACAAAGTAGCCAGTGTGTTGAACTGAGTTTGGCCACTGACAGAGACCAGAGATCAAAGCACCCAGCATTTAACCACCGGCCACTGACTACCCCGGAGGGGATGCGTGTGTGTTTATGAGGGGAGCTGTGTGTATGCCAAAATGCTTCATTCCTGCCATTGGAACAAGTGCCTAAAGCAGTGTTTAAATTTGAATAAAATGCAGATTAAATAACTCTCAAAAGTGTATTAACAATCTATGATAAAAGCAATAACAGTAAATCTTTTTTCTCTCTTCCTCTCTCCCTGGATTTGCTCCAAGAACAATAGCTGGTATGCTTCATAGATCCAGGAGGCTCTGCTGAAACTCTGTGTCCCAGAATGGCTCATCCTGAGTGGGGAGAGATGCTCTCAGCGCCTGCCTCTTCCCCTGTTTCTCCGCTACTCTCTTTTCAGTTTGGTTCAGTGTAAAGAACAACGGACGCATTGTCACAGAGACACAAGTGACTCTAAATGCTCTCTGTGTCCGTTTGCATGTCTCTCCGTCTCACATTACCAAAATGAACGCCTCTTCCTGTATCATAAAGTCCAAGCTGAAAACTCACTAGTGCATGTCAGGGCTAAAATCATACAAACACACACCTCACCGTGACGCTGTCAGTGTATTTATATTGAGAGGTTCCACTTGAGTAGTTCTCACCAGACACTGACACAAACATGGCACCCTCTTTGACCTGTGACCCCTCTCTCCATGCAGTCTGATCCTTTCACACACTCTGAGCACCACAGAAACTGATAACACTGGAATCGGTATCATTGTGTGTGAGTTTGTCTGTGTGTGTGTGTGTGTGTGTGTGTGTGTGTGTGTGTGTGTGTGTGGCGGTAGAGGGAGGATGATGACCTTGCAGCTGCACAGAAACCAGTCTCGCCAAACAACATGATGAAAACATGGAGAGTTTCCAAAAAAGAGAGGCGGAAAGACCGAGAATGAGACAGAGAGATGCTTCCTTGTGGAAATTTAAAATCCAGCACTTCATCTGCTCCTTCCTTCTCTTTCTGGGCGCTATCCTTCTTTCCCTCACTACTTGGCTGCTTCATCAAGGTCAGCTAGATCATAGTTTGTTTTGGTGCTCCTTCAAATTGCATTTGTTAACAGTTCACTACCTCTCTCCCTCCGAGTGTGTGCGCAGATTTTGAAGCTATTTAGCATAGGACTGGATCACATGAGAGGACCTCCACAGGGGGGAGAAAGAGAGAGGGAAAGAGGGAAAGAGGGAAAGAGGGGAAGAGAGGGAGAGGCACGGGGGAATGTGAATAAATAAAGGTACTATAGAGCGTGAAAGGAGGGACAGAGCAAGCGAGGGGGACAGGCAGGAAATGGAGGAGATGGAGAGATGGAGAGATGAAGAGAGAGAGTCCAGGTAGTGAAAAGCAAAAAAAGCCATCTGCACCTCCAACTGAAAAAAGTCTCATGATTGAGCCAAAACATCTCTTTTTGGTACTAATATAAGCAACTAACAAAATATTGCAATCCAATGAATCCCTGCAATAAAGACTATTAAGAGGCTACAACTGAAACATAATTTCTGTTATTTTGTGCATACAAGTATTTAAGAGATGATCTGAGCTCTGTTTGTGTTTTGTGATGACGTATCATCTCTAATTACGAGAGGTAAGGCCACTGGACACAAGTGAACAGATTCTACTTTGTTCATTCTGTCCCCAGCATGTAGCCAGGTACTGTAGCTGATGCTAACTAGCCAGCTGCCAGAGGCAGAACAGCTGAATTCATGTGTACACTTTCCTGTTGAAAAAGTCTGGACCTCCATGTTCTGTTTAGTTAAAGCATCTGGTACCAATGGCATAAATATAGACAGTGCAACTTGTGCAGCCTGCAGTGCACCGAGGCCTAGAAGCTGTCAGGGGCCCGTGTGGGAAGGTGACTTTTTGCCTGGTTGGTTTGTAGGATGGGAGGGGCACCCTTCAGTTCAAAAATAGGGGTGGCTGTTTTGATACACGATGTTCAGCAGCAGTTGATTTTGGCCTTACTTCACCTGGAGGAGAGCAGGTGGCAGCTCACAAAGTGCAGCTGTAGCCACTCGAATTCAGCCAGTGCAAACCCCAGGAGGGCTCTGATGCCAGACTGTCCCGACTCCCCGCCGGATCAGCAACTACATGTTATGTTGCTGCCGTTACACAGGTGAGACCCAGTGCTGCCTTTGCCCTCCAGCCAAACTGCGAAAATTGGAATTTGTATTTAATCTCCCTGTTTGGTCAGCCCAGGTAGTGCCTAAGTCATTTCATGCCAATTTATCCCCTGTGGTGAGTGTCTATTCCTGTGTGTGCACAGGAGCGTGCGCTTGTGTTTTCGCCCAGAAAAAAATATTTGCACCTGGGCCAATTACAATTATGTTACCCTGCTCTCTGGCACTGACAGTGTGTGGGATAACGTGCATTTTAAAATACATGGTAAATGCACTTGCATTTGTATAGCACATTTCTAGTCTTCTGATTACTTAAGGTGCTTTCACACTACATGTCACATTCACACACATACTCATACACTGGTGGCTGAGGCTACCATAGAAGGTGCCACCTGCTTCTCAGTTAACCCACTGAGGACCTGGGGATGGAGCTACCAATCTTCCGATTAGTAGATGACCCACTCTACCTCTTGCCACGGCCTATACATAAAAATGACAGCCTTGCTGGTTTTGTATTGTTTTTGCTCAACTCTTACACTAACTCTTAACTATACTGTTCCAATGATGTTTTAATCTCGTTGCATTTTGCAGGAAAAAAGGATTAAAATTTTAATAGGCTTTTTTATGATTCTGCATGTCCATATTAACCAAGATGAAAACCTGCTTGAAGCCAATAAAAACGTAATCGATTTTCTCTTATATTTCGTTGATAGCAACCCTTCTCTCTCTCTTTGAATAGAGAAATAAGGCAAGAACTCACTGACCTGAGACAGAGAGAGAGACAGAGGGAGAGATGGAAAGTGCAAGGTGGACAGATATAGCAGTGCAGTGAAATCGGGGCCATTTTCTGAGCCCACTTTTATAGGAAGGGCTGCGGTGGTTCAGTGTGTGTGTGTCTTAGGTGATGTATGGCAGTAAAGGTCGACAGGTTAAGTGCTCTGCTCTTGTGAAATGGCTGCTGAGGTCCTCTGTGTGTCTGCAGAGCTGATAGCTTTATCTGTCCTGCAGGCAACTCTCAGGATCAAGAGACCAAACTGAAAGAGCAGATGGAGCATGCTGCTTCTCTGGTTCAGACATCAATCTTTTTAAGTCTAATTTATCTGGAAAAGGATGCGTATGGGGAAATAATTACCAATCATCAATAACCACCACATCTATGATGGATGTTGTAGGTGACTGACAGGATGCAAACTGTTTGGTGATGAATGGCAAACATTTAATGCCTTGTTTAGCTTGGATGAAAAATGTGTTGGTGGATGAAAACCTGACATTTCCAAAATGTCAGCTTTCCAGGAAATGAATGAAACACAGCCTGTAATGTGGTTTGACATCAATGCACTTTTGAAATTTAATTTTTAAGTGGATTATCATGAGCGCAAAAGGTTATTAAACTTAGACCTTGTCATGCAATTTCTTAGCTAAAGCAAAAAATAATAAATAAAAAAGCCATAAGCCAGGAGGCATTTTGGAGATGTAAGATATCCAAGAAAGAAAGGCAGAAAAAAAAGCAAAACAAACATACTTTCATGTCCAAAAGAAAAACAAATATTTGATGAGAGTGACTGTGTATTTGTGTGTATGCCAAGTTATGAATCTCCTACTTCAAATGATTGTCAACCTTGAGCCTGTTGTTAAATTGAATGACCTAAGAGCCACACCTCTTAGACACACACACACACACACACACACACACACACACAAAGTCACACATGCATAAAACATTTGTTAAAAGAGATCAGGGTGTGTGTATGTGTGTGATTATGTGTCACAAACAATAGATCACTGCAGAGTCACAAGGGATGAACGCCCTCAAGTGTGTCTATCTCCGACAGTAGGCTTTATTTATTCATTGTCTGCCATGGTCAAAGGCCCCTACATCAGTACTATAGACTTCAGATGTGATATTCATCTTCATCAATAGATAATTTAGTGTTTAGTGAAGTCATTTTTAAGAAGAAATGGGAAAGATACTGTATTAGGCAAAGGGGACAGGTGCAAAGTGATGTGTATCAGGAATGCTGATATGGAGGCCTTTGAGTTTGTGTGTGCGTCAGAATGATCCCTATTGTTAGATAACGTGCTGTCCCTCTGTGTGTAAAGCTGGAAATGCTGGTTTGAAACAGTTATGAGCATCTATGCTGTGCTGTGCCATCATTTTCTGAAAAAGGTAACCTTATACAGGTGAGAAAGCAACTTATTCTGACAAAACACACACACACACACACACACACAAATATCATGGCTTGGCTTAAAATAAGTATGTTTCTTACTAAAATAATAGATGTATTTGACATATATCACATGACATATGTTACATAGTTGGAATAACTCAACACTGACTTTTGGTTTCACACAGGTTATGAACCCTGGTCTCCTGGGTGAAAGTTCTGTGTTTGTTTGACTCATCCTCCTCCATATGCGGGATTTCTAGTTCTTTATACTAACCTTACATCACCTGACTTCCACCGTTGATGCACAACAGTAAACACAGCCATTGAATGGATGATGACAGCGTTCTCAACCTATTAGTTTGTGTAGCAGGGCCCTGCTAATAGGGATGTAACGACACATAGTGTAACCCTGATTTTTTGTTTGGTCATTAACAGCAAAATACGGCAAGACAGCGTACATCCAGTTTCCTTCTTAAGTGCAAAACAATGTCAGGTTGGAGCTATAGTCACTTTTAGTCTCACTTGACGCTAAGAATACACACATATATTGATGTGTCAATTCAATGATCAACAAGTCAATATCACTGATGCAAAAAACATCAATAAGTATTCTCATTGTGCAGATACGCCTTTATTTTGAAATTTCTATGACATGTCACCATTTCTGTCAAAGCATACCTCCTTGCTAAACATTCAAACAGTGCTCACAGTCTTGCATCAGACAGACAATGGCAAGCAGCCAAGAAAAAGACAATGAGGATATTTACTGATATCATCTCATATTGATCACAGGCCCCAGAACTAAATGGAATCAAAACCGTATTATGACAGACTTTGTGATATCAGCATGTATCGTGTCGTTGTCAAAAAAAAAGTCAATATAATATTGCATTGTGATGAAACTTGTGATTAACACCCCCACTTGCTAAAGCATATCTGTGAGGCTGATAACCACTAATCACAGTGTTTTAATGGAGTGATGACATTCAAACCAATTGCCTCAAACACATTCTACACAATTTAAATACAATGATGAGAGCTAGTTGGCGCCTCATATCTCAAACACTTACACAGACACACACAGGGACAGTTCATGCTAAATAAATGATGTGTATTATTTCTACATGGCTGAACCTCCTGTGCTGATTCACTGCACTGTCAGTGAGCTGCAGCATCCACACACACACACATACACACAGCAGGACTCTCAAACATATGGGTAAACACACAAATTCTGCGTGCACACACCATTAAGTTCCACTAAAACATTTAACATGACGCATGGCGTTTTTGTGAACTTAAGACTCTGATGTTAAAGGCAGTTAGAGCATTTTAACACAGAGGGGGAGTGAGGGAGTTAAAGACTGAGGCAGAAGTCAAGGCAGATTGTTTATATAAAACATTTAAAGTGAGGCAGGATGAGGGGTGAGACGAAGTTCAGCCAGCGAGCCGCCATGGCTCTGCAACTCTCAGGCCTGCTGGAGCTTCAGTAGCTGATGAGTGGCTGTTGGTAAATGTTTTCTTTTTAATTAATTTGAAAACTAGTGAAACTTTGAAAATGTTTTCACGCCAGCTTCTCACGGTTGTAGATAACGGGAAACCAATGGTGGGTAGAGTTACATGGGCTGATTTTGTGCTATAAGTATCAAGTTTATGCTTCAAACTTCCCTGCAGGGGAAAACAGCCTCTAACATGGAGGTACAGTCTGAGCTTGAACTTGACTCTGCAAACAGAGAAGTGTACTCTGAGCTGAACCCTCGTCAGCTTCCTGCTCAAAACACTTGTCACTCAACTTGATTAGTTGTCAACCTGAAATTGCCTCCAGCCTGGAACAGGAAACCAGGATCCCTAAAGCCACTTCAGGTGGTGAAGTGGAAGGGGACAATACTTCTGCGACAAAAAAAAATCAATGCTGACGTTGATGTGTTTGTGTACCATGAGCTTAGGTTAGATGGTGCTGCTTTACATTTCATACTGCATGTCTGCATGTCAGCTGTTATTCGCATCTAGCGGATGCTGCAAACAGCCAAGTATTTATTTCAGTAAACAGGGAACTGAAACTTTAAGTCATTCACATTCAAAATGCAAAGGTATCCAGCCCAGCGATTCTATCAATCAATAGACAAACATTATCTTTTTCTCCCTCTCTGATTAACGTCTGACCAGAAATCAATACTCTACTGTGGGATGAAGAGAGTAATGGCTTCTTCATTTACTGCCTTGTGCTCACTGCACATGCTCTGTGTGCTCTGTCTCCAGTCTTGGATAAATGTTTGTAAGTCGGAGACAAGAATCTGACAGTGAGAGCTGGGAAATACCACCGACACTTAGCTGTTTGTCTCCAACGCCCTTTAGGATGCGTCTGCTTTTGCCTTTTCTGCTATGTGAGATACTGAGGTGACACACACACACACACACACACACACACACATATATATTAGACTAAATAAATCCTATATTTGCCTGCAGGCACAAGATAATGTAGGTTTGACATTTGGAAAATATCAGTTGAGAGGAAGATAGAGGCAAACAGCTTCACATATACTGCACTCACACACACAAACACAGGGATGTGTTAAAGGGATGGTGCGTTTCACCTCTAGAGCAGGCATGCTGTATCCCATAAGACTGCATTACCCATAAGCTATTTCCCTCCCCCACACTCAGACCCCGTATACAACCTGATAGCTACGGTATATGCTCATATCTTCCTCTGCATACTTGGCTCTTTGATGCCATGAGGCATTTTAAAATAGTGTGTTTTAAAGTGTGCTTTTCCCCAAATACACTTTCTTAGCCTCTGCTGCTGTCAGTTATCTTTTTAAATGTTTCCTTGACTAATTATTTCCAGTCTTTCCACCTGCTGTTTTTCCCAAACGATGTTAAACTACCATCAGAGAAACTGCAGATTTTTTTGCATTAAAAGTCCGTGATTAAAGGGAATTCTGGCAGACATGACTTGTGTGCTGACGCAATTTGAGCTATATAAATATTATCCTGAATTTATGAGGACAACATGTAAATATGGAGAAAGAGAAATAAAAACATCTCTTTAATAATAAGGCCTGGTTGTATCTGCAAGGTAATCTGAAAATGTATGAGGCAGGTTACATCAGTTTCAGTCAGGAATGTACACATGTGTGGGCTGCATATTGTTTGAGATTTAACTTCTCAAATGCATGAACTCAAGCAACCCCACAAGATATCAATCATTTACTTGTCACATGGGATCACACAAGGTAAAACTCTAGTGAAATGCTACCCTGTCACCTCCTTCACCTTGTGCATCACAACTTAGTCCTTCTTTGCCTTTTCTCACTTTGTAGGCTGCTGCTTTATAACTGTCCATGTTTCCAGATTGTTCAAGTAATCCATGATTTATGGTTGTGGAATGATTTCATTGTAGTTTTGGGTACAGTTGCTTCTATTGTGTTACAAACTAAATCCACCACAGACTCAGTGAATTCATTGATGTCATCAGTGACGTCAACGGTGGTGTCCTGGATCATGCTTCAGACTCAAATTGGCCCCATCTCTCACGTCACTGTGGGAAGCGTCATAGTCCGTCCAAACATTCCAAACCCAACAAGACAGCCGCATGGTTGCTCCTCCAGAACACAGGCAGCGCCGTTCTGTAGCCACCTCTGCACGGTATATCGTGGTGGTATATAGCAGGAACAGGACAGCACCTCACATTCCCATTGTCACACCAGTCCTATTTACCATAAAACACACACCTCTTCAACATGTCTAAAGTCATCTGCTCTGCCATATTGGCATAAAGGAAGAGTTTCCTGGTTGAATAGTGCTGCCCAGGATTAAGTCAAGTTTTGGTGAAGCAAAGGACATTACAATTCTTGATATCCCGTTTGAAACTAATGCAGCATGGAGGCCGTCCACTTTATTATCCAACGCCTGCACAGTGGCTAGCAGAATGCTAGTTCAGCTGCTGCCTATCTTCTACATCTTTTCCTTTATGTTTAAATTTTAAAACCTCAACATGGCTCGCTAGCAGAAGTCAGCAAGAGAAGAGTTTATGGACTGGTGAGTTGATTCATCATCCAATCACAAAAAGCACCACCAACACTTGCAAAATTAACATAAGAGCAAAATTTTAGCCCAAATTTAAGAGCTGATGGAGCGGCAACGGGAAATGTCTGTGCCTGCATCAAGACAGGATAAAATCTAGTCTATAATGAGCAAGAATGTGATTTAACAAGTAACTGCCTGATCAAAAAATAAGAAAAATTCATAGAATATGACGAGTCTAAAGGCGTAGCCCTAACTGTTACTTGTTTAGTAGAACATACAAGGCATGATGAAAAAGGACTAAAGGACTAACAGCTACCTTATGATCAATAGAGGTTGCAAATGTTTAAGACAATACAGACTATTTATCATGCACATTTCTGCTCAATGTGCATTCATCATGTAAATGTGGCTACACAGAGAAGCTCAGTTACAGTGGATGCACAGTACATGTTGCTTACTGTGCACAGCAGCAGAGTTTATTTTCATAGGCTTCGATTAATGTTAATGGAATCCTGACACGTACAGATTGAGGTTAGCATCAACACAGCAACACACACGCACACAAGAATGAACACTTGAACGCAGAGTGTCTGGTCGTTAATCATGTCAGAGGGGTTGCCTCAATCCATTTATCTATCTCCCCACCCCCTTTCTCTCTCTCAAAAACACACACACACCCACACACACACCCACAGACATAGTGACAAATTGCTGACATGGGTAAAATATTCCTGCGTCTGGAGATGAGACTCTGAGTCCCACAAGTGCAACCCCCTAACCTGATTTCATATTTCTCTTTCTTTTCCTCTGCCTCTCTCAGGTAACACTCTTGCATGCACACAGTGCGCACACACACATACACACACAGACATACATATTATCTGTGAACTATTTGTGCATGCGCCTGCGTGCATCTTCGTGTGCTAGGGTCTAAAGGTCATTTCCCACGATGCCCCGCAGCTCCGGGCTCCTCTGTGACGTCATCTTCACTCTAGGCGACAAGGGGAAATAAAGAGGCGGGGCTTTCCTTCCTGACCCCATCTCCAATACAATGGAGACACACATATGCATAAACACACACACACACACACACACACACACTGTTTTGGGTAGTGCGGAACAAGCTCGCATGGGTATATGCAAAAGCTGTGTGTAGGTAAATGTGTGTTTGTTTTCAATGCTTTATGAACTCCACTCTCCAGTTCATGATATGAGAGGGAGTCATAAATACCAACAAGGAAACACACCAAGATCTTCAGGGGTTGAGGTTTGGATTAGTTCCACATGCAACAGGAAGTAAACTAAATCTGAAGAACAGGTGGCATCAGAAAGCAGAAGTTTAAGGTTTTGGTTCAGTTTATTAACCACATATGTGAAAGTGGCCCAGAACAAAAAAAAAAACCCAAAAGCAAGGAAAAGGTCATCACTGTACTGCCTGCACTGTCTGACTGGCGTCAGAGGGAAGGTGAAGTGAGATCCGAAGAAACCACAGCAAAGAGCCTTTGGTACCAAAGGTGTTTCCGTTTCTTTTTAAGATATCATTACCAACAAATTCAGTGGAAACAGCCTGTGGACATCCGGTAAACTGATCGTCTCAGGTTAAGTGGAAGAAACAAGTTTGGCTGCTCTTTAGCGCTGCCCTTGTAACTCATGTGACCTCGCTCTTTGGAGAAACTTCATAATAGTGCAGGAGTGTCAGTGTGTGCAAGGTCACGCACTCAAACACACAAATGAAATTCATTAAGCCTCAATGGTTTTTGATTTTACAGATTTTGACAGGACAATGTTCTGTTTTTTTAGAAGGCACAATGGCTCAACCAGTTCAGTGTCCCAATGTTCTGTTGTGTTTCCTGTTGCGAGAAGATGCTGACCACTATAGTCTACAAGACTAAATTAGGTCCTCTTGGGATGAGTGCAGCTTCCAGTAATAAGGAGAAAAGAAAAGGAAGGAGAAAAATAGGGAGAAAACACAAATGAACTGTTGATTATGCACCACAGTACCACTACATAAGTAAAAAAGAAAAGTCAAAATAGTTGCAAATTCAGTTTGTATAATCACATTCTCACCCATTTTTTACTTTCTGACACAAATTTTGTTTTTAGAAGTAAAGCTAACATTTAAAAATTCCCTGATTATCTGAAAAAATGCAAAGTATGAGCATACACACACACACAAGACAAAGAGAAGATTCAGTGTTACCACATGGCGTTCACTATAGGAGACACACCCCCATACATACATACTGTACACTCGCCTTGAGGCTGTTATGGAGAACCCATATCCCCAGGTACTATCCTCCCCCTCACTCATTCTTGCCAATCACACACACCTGCAGGACCTGCTCTACAACTGTGTGCAAGTGTCTGTATGCTGTAAAACACTAAAATTGGGTCAGCTCGAGGGGTGGGGGTAGGGGGGTCAATCATCAGCTGCAACCTGCCAGCTTGTTGCAGTGCCAAGAAACAAGATAAGGAAGCGAGAGAAAGAAGGAGTCAGGCCGTTTATGGTTGTGGTGACACAGACGTACTGTAGTGTATGGTAGCTAATTGCATTAGCCTGAGTCTTTTCCTGGAATGCAACTTTTACAGTGGCAACATCCTCCATGTGTTTCCTTCCAACTGCCTGGTGACTAACAGACATTCTGCCGTTGGATTTGACCTCCTTTTTAAGTGCATCACCCTCATAAACTCTGCTTACACTTTCAAGTTCAGTGAGAGTGTGAGATCTGTGATTTATTTCCCAGAAATTAATTTCTTTGTTTGCATAGGTGGTTGAAAAAAGGCTGTGCCAAATTACAGGTTTGTTCAATTAATAATGTTGTCAAGGGTGTTAATTTACATACAATAAATTAATACATTGTGATGAAACTGTTTATTGTGCTTTCTATAATGATGCATTAACCCCACTTAAAATCACATTTAGTGCCGTTGATATTTTATTATACATATATTTGCATCACTGTCCTTTACTGCCTTATCCTTCATTGATATGCAGTTCTAGTTTATGGTATGAGAATATTATATTGTGGTTTGTAAATAATTTAATCAAATAATTTCTTTCTCAAAAATGGAAGTTTGGGGGGGGTGTCATAGTGGGGTTTTTTGCCCTGAGTAGTGTCTGCAGCCTTCCTCTTAGGATGCGTACAGCCCCAAGAAGCAATGTCTTACTACATACTTATAGCAGTGTATGCTATAAACTAATCTTTATATTATACTGATTTTAGTGGGTAGTATTAGACAAACTGACATACTTAAGAGTTTTATACAAATAGGAAGTGATGCAGTACATCCAAAAATGACAGTTTACTTTTATTTCCTTTGTGCATTGCATTGTGGGAGAATCCTTCTCAGTACACTCAAAAATCTAGCTTTTTTAGCATGTATATATATACTAACTGTTGAGTATATTTTCTATAGTCATCTTTTCTGTGTATACACACCACACACTCAGAGCCTGCTTAGAATTAGTAATGGATTTGGGACATATCTTTAGACTGTAGGAGCTTGTTGGGGCTGTAAACAGCCTGAGAGAAAGCCTGTAGACATTACTCAGGGCAGGAAATATGATTACATTCTCATCTGTGTTGTTACAGAAAGAAATCATTTAATCAAACATTTGATTTACAGGCACAAAAGTTCACAAAGGTCTCCCTGCTGCTCGTAGATCTAACTGCTGTCAGTGCACTGTTAACAGATATAACAGATGAGAACATCAACATCTCTCATTTTCACAAAAAGATTTTGGTGAGTAAATTAAAGTGAAAGTACATAAAAGCAGGATACAGCAAAGGATTCTGAAAAGTGAGAGGAAAAGTCCCTCATGTTCCTGTGAATGATGCATCCATCCCTCTTTGAGATCACAATAAATTGTCACCTGTTCATTCAAAAAAGCAATGGTAAATAAACACAACCGTTAAATATTTAAACTGTCAAGTAACGACCGCTGTGAATTAATTCAAACATATATGTGTGAATAAAGCCAAGTTGTTGAAATCACGCATGCTGCAGAGCAGGATGGCAGGATAGTGACCAGCATGATGCACGGCTCATTACACTGTTTCCATGCTGTCACTATGGTGCCACAGATCACTGTGTTCCCCCTACGGTCGTCCCGATGCGTGTACTGCTTCGTTTGCACAAAGAAGTGTGAGTCAGCACAGTGCAGCATCACAACACAGGTGATTTACGTTCCCTTGAGCTTCCTTCTGCAGCAAAACTACAACCCATAACTCTAGATGAGCGAAAGGAACTCACTCAACTGCAGCCGGGTAAGAAAAAAAAAAAAAAAAGACGCTGCAGCCAGGACTTTATAAAGTATTGAAAGGATGAGTCTCATTACATCCTCCCTTAGCCCGAGGAGACTCTGTGCTGGAACAAAAACTCTGCAGAGCTGCTGTGTCATTACGTAATCAGCACTAAAGATCAGGCATTCATGTGTGAGGACAGTGTGTGTCAGGGCAGGGAACAGAAACACACACACACACACATACACAACAACATGTGCACATACTTTACATACATACACAGAATGTGTACTAAGTGCATGTCTCTCCCTCACACAGGCACACACAGAGCAGTGCACTGTAATGATATTAATTGATGTTGACCCTCTGCTGTCAAAGTAAATAAAAATGAATCCCCCCCTTCACGTCACTTTCTTCTTCCTCTAAGGAAATAGGTAGTTTCTTAAAGTTTAAAATCACCATCTCTCTTTCCTCTGCCCTCCCTACAGTGTGACTTTCCCCTCAGCCACCTCTCTCTGTCAGTGCCGGCTCCATCCACTGTGCAAGCCAGCAGGGGTGGTCGCTCTCATCTAATAAGCCCCTGTCACACAGATTAATGCCTGCTGATGATAAATCCCCCCCGGAACGGGTTGAACCAACTGTCTGCTTGATTAAACCCAAAGGGAGAGACAGAGCAGGTCACACAGCAAGAGAGAGAGATGGAGGGAGAGGGTGAGACAGAAAGAGATGGAAAAAACTCCTCTTCCCATCTCTTCTCCTCTCAGGCTGCCGTCGATCTACAGGACAAGACAGCCCGTCTTGATTTCCTGTCCTTGTTTCTCATCTTTCTCCTCACTTCCCCTCCGCTTTCATTTTCTCCCAGTGATGAGAAAGTGCCCTCCTACCCTTACTTTTCCTCTCTCTTTTTCCTCTCACTCTCACCCCTATATATGGACACAAGACAAAAGACTCTTCCTTCTCTCATTTTCTTTCTAGCTTTTTGCAGGATCTCCCTCGTATCCACTCTCATCCTCTAATCCTGGAAACACCTCACCTCATCCCTCTCATGGCACCATCTTAACACCTGAATGACATATTCTCTATGAAATTCTCCTGCTGTACTCCAAGGTAATAAAGAGTATAACCATACCAAGACTGATACTTTTTAGGGCCAATACTGACTCAGTTTTTAAAAATCTGGTAACAGTACATTATGCATTTTACAATTTTTTAACATAAACTCATAAAACACAATTTTTTTATGAAAATCAATTAAATTTGGTCATTGTGCTCAAAACAAACTAAAGTATAATTACTGCAGTAAATTGTTTTGACAGCTTTACTACTCTAACATTATTACAGATTTACATACCCAACAGTATAAAAAGTAGTAAAAATTTAAAGGGCCATTCTGCATAACAAGTGCTCTTACTTTTGGCACTGTAAGTACATTTGGTTGTTTATACATAAATGCAGAACTTTTACCTGTAATGGAGTCTTTTCTATTTACTTAAAAAATCTGTATTTTTCAACCTGGGCCCTATTTTCCCATGTTTCTGTTGCTAAGAGACTAATGGGAACAACAATTTTTGAAAGTGGTTAAGTATTGAGCAACAGCAGCCGCATTGCAGTTGTCTATCTTTGAAATATCTATTTAGTCCACTAACAGTGCTCATTTTGCCACTGAAAGGATCCCTACATAGAGACCATTCCGTTAAAGAATAAGATCCTTTTTGTTTCATCAGAAAAAGACCCAAATTTGCCATTGCCAAACCCACCAGACTCCATTTAAAAGAACATTAAGTTTAGCATGTATAGAGCCAGCATATTTTCACACCTCACTGGGTGAACTAAGGATTTATTTCACCCAAACCAGATTTGACGATTGTTGGAACAGTGGGGAGACCAACCAAAATGGCTTTTGTGTGTTTTATTTTGTGTCTGTGGACTCTGAATGGAGTGTTTTACGATGATGAAACCACTTTTTATTTAAATGGAGTCTGGTGGATTTGGGGACAGTCATTTTAGGGCTGTTCTTGGTTAAATAAAAAGGATCTTATTCTTTATCAAAAAGGTCTGTCTCTGTAGGGATGATTTCCATAATGTTGTCAGACACTTAGAATAATAATCTGAGCCCCTTTAGTGGACCCAAATTAATGGTGCACAATTGCCTGTGAACGCTACATGCAGCCTGTTACAGCTGCTGTCTTCAGCACCCCTCCTTAATACCGGATCAATTTCAAAACTCTTGTCTCCATTATCCACACAAAACATGACAAAACAGGTTCCAGGTTAAAAAATACTAAAGTTGCCCTTAAAGTAAATGATTTAAATATTTGTTCCACCGCTGTCTGCTGGCCAACTTTTATATGCTGATACAATGATAAAAATCGGCAAATAATATAAGCCATGCAAATGTGTTGATCAGGCTCTTATGAAGAGCCTAAATAAGTAAAGAGCAAAACAAACAAACAATGGTGTGTGGGTAAAAGAACAGCTTCTGTTCTGCAGTAAGAGGGAAACAACTATTTTAATCTTCTGTACCCCCTGCCTTTATAAGCACTAAAAGGCTTCAAATCCTCTTGTTCACTGCAGCAGCTCCACAGCATAAAATCCCTGTTCACCACCCAAACAATCATCTGGCAGGTCTGATTTGTTTTTCTGGGTTTGTGTAGAACACACTTGCATAACACACAAACACACAGATGAACAAATACTGATGCACATTCAAAAGTGACTGGTACAAAACAAAACCAGTAGAATTCCAACGGAGCTGCACCACCCTGTCTAGCTCTATTTATGTATGCATTACAACACACACACACACACACACACATGCATGCACATGGTTGCACCTGTATGTGGGAACACACCTGGAGGGAGGAGCTTCACGGATCCTCCCTCCAGAAAAAACAGAAATGAGACGGAGAGACGGTGTTCATTTACAAGTGAAAAACAAAATGAAGGGACTTTAAAAGACTCTTCAAAACAGAAAAAAAGGTTTATTTCTTGTGCCTGCCAGCTTTTGTGCACGTCCATGTGTGCATGTGCATACGAGTGTGTATACATATGAACGCTCAGTGTGTGTATGTGAGGTTGAATTTGGGGAGTTTGCTCTAAGCAAAGCAAGATTAATGACCCTTAGCTCACTCCTGGCAAATACTTAGAGCCGTGTGTGTGTGTGTGTGTGTGTGTGTGTGTATGTGTGCGCTTGACCTAACAAGGAAAGCTTTGTCTGTGTAATGGCTTTTAGCTGCACCTTAACCTGCTGATCAGCTTTTGTGTGTGCATGTACAAATGGGAGAGAATCATAATATAATGTAAATTGGCATTTAAAGGGACAGTTCTGCCTCAAATCAAAGATCCACCTTTGTTCTCTTACCTGTTTATCAATCTAGATTTTTTTGGTGTGAGTTACTGAGTATTGGAGATATCAGCTATAGAGCTGTCTGCCTCTTCTGGAATACAATGAAACTAGATGGCACTCAGCTTGTGGTGCTCAAAGTGCCAAAAGAATTTGAAAAAAATGAAAAGGTATACAGCTCTACAGCCAATATCTCCAACACTCGGCATCCCACACCAAAACAATCTAGACCGATAAAAGCATTAAGAACTGTCCCTTTAAGCTAGAGCCCAACCGATATACCTGACGCCCCATTTCATCGACTGATATTGGCCAATCACAGATATGTTGGTATTGGCTTGTATGTTGTCCAAGATGTACCAATATGAAAAGTTTATTTCTAACAGAAAATAATGCAGGAAAAGATGCTTGGAGCAATTTACAATTATTAAATTCACAATGAATTTTACTTTTCAGTGCATGTTTCAGTGCACAATGTCATTTTTGACAATAAAGTTGACGTTAAACTGTTTGATATCCTGCCATTACATATCTTTCTCACAAGTGTTTGCTTCAACTTTAAAATGCAACTTGCACTTCAGAAGATCAGTAACATCAGTGGAATACTTTCAGTACACATAAATACACTTGACTAAATGAAATGAGTTTCTGTAGAGCCTGTCTAAAATAAAACTTGGCCTGACCAACTTCCCCTTCAGTCTACCAAGTTATTTTCATAACATTAGCAGTGCATGTTATTTGACATCTTTATCAGTGCTTGATAGCTGTGAGGCCAATGTAACAGCACTGACTGCTTCACAATGGTTGGGTTGGCCTGCTGACAAGAACTCAGCTAACACACATACAGATAAGCAAAGTCACAAAGACACTGAAAAAAACACATGAACACGCTAAAAAAGTATGTACAGTATAAAACATCACACCTTGCACATAAACACAAAAACACCTCATTAAGGTTTAAGTTAAGTCCATCGTGTGGGCTTACCATGGCTCATTCATAAGGACTATTCACACACTATATCAGAACCAAGCAGCATGCAAAATACTCATCATACAGCACGTAAAGCTCACTCCACACGTGCAATTCAAGCTGGTCTAAAGCAATCCACTAAAATAACACGCGGTAAAAAGGTAAGGAGTGAATAATTGACAAGTCCATTAGCTTTCTCTCTTTCTGTCCCTCAGCTCTGTCTCTACTAACTACGTTTCACTCTGCATTGCTTTCAGGTTTTAGTTTACAACCTCTTACAGCTGACATCTGTGGCTTTACTTTAAAGGCTAAATTCTGTAGTTTTATGTCAGCTGCATGGGTGAGTTGCTCCAGCTGATTATTTTCCACTCAAAGAGCTTTTTATAGGTTTTTATCTATTCAGCAACAGAGTATGTTTTATTGTTATGATGTTATTATGATGTTCTTGTCGCTGTTTTTACCCTTGTCTTTGCAGCATGGATGGAAGCCCAAAGTGAATCTTTAATGTTGTTTAACTGGCACACTAAGTGCAGTTGAACTCGCTGTCTGTTCAAAACAGAGCGGTTACACAGAAAGTTATACCCTTTCCTTCCATATTTGTACTTTTCTCTTCTGAAATCAACAGTAAAATGAGACTAGTGGAGAACTGTTTTAAACCTCCACCTAAATTTTTCAAATAACCACCAGAATTTCCTGCACCACAAGTACAAAGCTTCTATCTGGAACAGCAATGAGGCAGAAAGGGAAAGAGACAGAAATTGCTCAGAGGCAAGGGTGAATCAGGAGCCACCTTGCCACTAAGCCTTATTCAACAACAAGTAACCAACACACGTCTTTGCATGAAAAAGTCACAGACTTGTGCCAGTGAATAATGTGCAGTGTGGGATTATGTTTGACGCATGACTATAGATGCTCTGCGAATTATCAAAATCATTTTCAATCCCATTATTTGTCACAAACATATAGATTTTGGCATTATAAATAACCACAACTGGAGCTTCAAATTCAAAGCAATAAATTGTACCTGACACTAAATTATATTTAGCAATGACTGTTCTCTTTCACTGTTGCTCTTTATCTCTGTGGAGCTTCTCAGTTTGAGCTAAAACAATGATGGCATGCAAACTCACTAAACATCCATAATGCAAAGCAGTCAAGCTGACTAAATTAAACAAACCTGCGATGTTCAACGTGACATGGAGTACATATAATCAAGAAACAGAACCACGACACAAGACTGCACAGTCAGGAACCAAACTTCAGCCAACTTTCTTAATATTTTAAGAAGGGCAACTTAATTTTACTGTCCCAGGACAAAAACTAACCTCAATTACTGTCCTTACACAACTTCAGAAAGACTTAAGACTTGGCTTGCTTTTATAATACTGAAGGTTTAGAAAGACTTACAGTTTAAAAAAAATACTCTCTCCCACTACCAGTGTATAACATGCAGTAGCTGCACTGCTAATTAGTAAATTACACCCTTGGTCAACCTTCAGTTGGCCTGTTAGCCTCTCGTCTTTAACTCTTTCCACTATAAATAGTCTTGTAAATGACATTTATAGAGGTTACTAATGGAACTCTGCCTTTAAAACTAAATGAGCGTAGCACTTTGTATGACCCTCTCTTCACCTTCAACTGTCATCACCACTGACAGAATACACGTGTGACATTTGTGAGTTAGTGTAAAAAGATAAAGACTGATGGGCAGGGTTGGCGTCAGCTGACAGTGCATTGTAATTGATGCTACAAACAGACACCCATATGCTGGAACGCACACGTAGGAATACACTGTATGAACGCAGGCAGAGGGTGGGAAAGACATGCATGCAGGCAAACATGCAAACTTTTCCCAGGGTGTTGGCGCCTGGTATTGGCAGGCAGACTGTGGGAGAAAGGATGATTAAAGTGCAACCTCATGACAGGTTTTAACAAGTTTAAGTGAATAATATATATATTTCTAATTCTTACTTTTGGATTAAAATGTAACTGTTATGATATGAGCACACAAAACAGCATACTAGAATGTAAAAATATATAGTTTTTCCACAATTTTGCTCAGTTTTTATTACCTACGTCATTTTCCCATGCATGGACTGACCTCCATTAACTAAAATCACTCACTCTACCTGCTCAAACAGAGGACTGAAGTATTAAAATTACAGGGTTGTTTTGCAGTTTAAATCCTGTTATACAGCACAGCACAGTACACGGTGTAGCTTATTATTGTGTATTTGGGGAGATTGTTTGCACAGGTAGGTACATACCAGCTCCCTTGGCTCCATGAATAAGCCATTAATACTGTTAATCATTCATTAACACTGAAAACTTGAGGCAAATAATATAACTGAGTGAGTCTACCAGCTCTGCCTACTGTTGTGTGTTCTCTGACATGTGTGTAACTAGGTCACCTGACTAAGACCGACTTCCTATTCTCACACACACACTTCCTCAGCTCATAAACACACAGCAGATCCTGCCAACACCATCCTGGTTGCTTTTACGAGAACAGGGACACACATGGACGCGCTCAGATAATAATAAGAAGTACATTAACAGCCTGTCCGTGATTCTTAAAGTAGCCACCTACCAAGCACATAATATCATCACAGTATGTGCACACAAACACACACAAGCTTACAGTATTTACAAAGTAATTCACATTAGGCTCCAAACTACAGGCTTATTCCCTCTTTAGCACACACGCACACACACATGCACAGTTTGACCTAACCCATATGTTTGGGGGGGATAAGCCCACTTCACCTCTTAGTGTCTTTAATGCATTAAGTCCTTTCTTTTAGTGGCCTATTAGTGCAATAGCCAGGCTCAACACAAACACACCCACACACACACAAACAGCCCCATTAACAGATTGCTGTCCATTCAATACCTATTAGTTCAGTGGCTGCAGGCCTCCATGATCTACATTTAAATGGTTGTAGGCATTTGATCGAGCCAAACAGCAGGTTTATACTTTATATACTCACAATACGGCTGCAACTAACTAATCACTCCATTATCAACTTATCAAGTGATTGTTTTCACAATTATTTGGGTATTATTTAGCCTATCAAATGTCAGAAAATAGTGAAAAAACATGAAATATGAAAATATATTAAACTTAGGTTCAGTTTACTTCACTGAAATGTTTTATTTATTTTCATATACATGCTTGTATTTGTGTTAGCAATGTCCATGTGCATGCATGTATATACACCCAAATGCATTTGTGCATTTTTCCCTCAGTGCCTTTGTAACATATATCAGTCAGCATGATATTAATCTAATCTGGACAGCCAGGATCTCATTTCCATTTCAGTCCCATGTGGATGAGGGGGCCGTTACGTAAAAGCACTTAAGCTGATGAGATCGCCCAAGACGCTGTGATGTCAGGATGCCATCTGACTGGACACTCTGTGGCATGATGTCACATCGGGGGACTTTAAATAACTTTAAATCATAATTAGATCAGTGTCCGGCAATGAAGTTGTTTCACATTGTGTGTGACTTCACGTGTCACAATAGAGTTAGTGTTTTAAAACTCACGTTTTTAAATAAATATGTACTTTAACATGTATTCCATTTGTTTTAAATCAGAAAACCCAACAAGTACTTTTTTAGTGATTGCTAATTGCCCAAGCTTTGATCTTCACTCTCCTCCATTCACACAAAGGCTTGGTTAATGTGTTCTTACTGTGATGCCAGCGTCTCTGTCTATGAAGCGCCTGTATGTGCTTTGTAATGTCGACATGCTTTCTAGATCAGTGTGATAATGCGTTTAGGAGGCTTCTCCTGCTTAGTGATGTGTCACATATATGCACACACACAGCCACACACTTTAGGCAGCCTGTCTTTCATTGTAATGTCGAGCTAAAAGATGAAAGTATGGTGTCTGTCTGGCTTTAAAGACCCTCTCTCTCTTTCTGTATTCCCCCTGGATGCACACACACTCACACACACGCACAAAATACACATACAGGCTCTGCAGACACCTCAATTATGATAATGTGGATCAGCATTAATGTATCCTTACAACATGGCTGGCTTTCGACAATGTCGTGTGCATGTGTGTCAGTGTGTGTGTGTGTCCCAGACAGCGGGAGAGAGGAGGGGCAGCTACTGTATCTCATTTAACACAGGTTACTCCCGCCAGGAAAGCAAAATACTGAGGCCTTCAGCATTTCTCTTCGACACACACAAAGATAAACACATTCACAAACACTGCTAGAATGAAAGTTTCTCATGAATGTACCAGCAGAAAATATGGACAAACAGAAAGATTAGAAGATTCAGGAAAATGCTAAAGCCAGTGTCTACTGAGAGAAAGATCAAGTGAGACAAAGAAAGTCAAATGCAAGGATTTTAGTGCTTTATTACCAAAACACACAGGCCCCAAGGAGATATACCCACTATGTGCTTTCCTCTCTATGTATCTGTGCCAGTCAGCCAGTTTCAACAGTCCAGATGGCCTTGAATTTGGGTGGAAGAAACTCAGATTATACAATCTAAATAATGTAAAACATTCAAAACACATCATAATTCACAAACAAAGAACATGCAGCAGAGCAAAAAAGGTCCCACTAACTCAGCAGCTTTTGGAATACACCTTCTGAATTACCAAAGTTTTCAGAAAACATGCAAAATGAGCAAAAAAGGGCACTTTATCAGCCTACACACCTTCTAAAATAAAAGCTGTCCTCCACTTGTGGACTGTATGTAGTGCCACAGGCAGTATAAACAGCATTAGTGTGTCAGAAGTACACAACGATCATTTGAGAAAATGTCTTTTGGTCAGTTCTCAACAACCACTCCTCTTAAAAAATGTGTCTCCCCTCTCTCATCTCCACTGCAGCTCTGTCATCACAACCCTGCTGTTTCTTCCTCCTCATCTTCCCTCCTTCTTCCTCACCCCCCTCCCGCCTCCTTCCTCCTCCTTTCCCAGACTCCCTCCCACACTGTAATTACCACCTCAGACTCCAATTAAAAGAAACCACAATAAAGAGAGCAGAGGAGGGAGACCAAGAGGCGGTAAGGGAAAGAGAGAGGGGACGACGGAGGGAGAGACAGAGGGGGGAATTTAATGAGAGGTTTGTCCACACACACATACACACAAAAACACTCATATACATAGAAACATACACTCCAAAACTAGTAGCGTGTGCAGGTAATACAACACTTTTAAGCCTTTTTAAACCCACTAAATTTAAGAGTAAGGTTTGAAAAAGAATAGGACGCATGTGTGTGTGTGTGTGTGTGTGTGTGTGTGTGTGTGTGTGTACACTTTGGCATGTATGTTTGAATGTCTAAAAACACGTGTGTGTGTGTGTGTGAGTGAGTGAGGGGGGCTGCTGACAGTTTTTCCTTTGTGTTTTGCCCAAGCCTGTTTCCTGCCATTAAGGTTCACAGTGTTACTCTGCTTTCCTTAAAAGCACACACACACACACACACACACACACACACACACACACACACACCAAATTGAAAAAAAAAGAACGCAACAGAGGGTCAATATGGAGAGAGAAGATGATATCTTAAAAAACAGGGGAACTAGAGATCAACAAGTCAGAGACAACATGGAGAGGAAGAGAGGAAACAACCCAGTCAATATGTGCCTTTAAAACTGACCAATGCACGCCTGAGCACACACACTCTCACACTCACACACACACACACACACACACACACACACACACACACACACACACACACACACACACAATATTACCAAAGAAGCCCTCTCTGCAGCGGAAGACACTGACAATCAATAAACACAAAGTAGGAACAGCAGGGTAGCCCTTACTGTCAAGCAGTCTTTGTGTGAGTGTGTGTGTGCAAGGAAGAAATGGGCCTTGTGGTGGAGTGCCAGCTAAGACTGCCAAAAGACACACACACACACACACACACACACACACACACACGCACACACACAACCACAAAGAGTGAGAGAGAAGGAGTGCAGAGAGGTGGTTTGATTTACTAGGCTGCCAAACAGAGAATGAGCACAATATACAAAGAGGAAACAGATATCTTGGTTCATTACACACACACACACACACACACACACACACACACACAGCCTCAGACAACCTTATCAGTTTATCCTTTTTATTTAGAAGGTCCATTACTCAGGTTCTCTTTGAAGACTACTAGTCTGTGTGTGTGTATTCCAGACGGGAGTCGCTGTGCAGACTTTATGACCAGGCGTGTTACCTTGATCGTTGCTGGAGTTGTAACTTGCTCTGCATGACACGCCAAACACCCTGTGGTGTGTGTGTGTTTGTGTGAAGACTTTACTTTCTCAGCTTCACTGAACTGTAAATTGACTAAATACAATCTATGGCACATTTCTTTTCTCTCTGGAAACCAGTTGAACCAAAGCGTGTCATGTTTACATCTGTAAACCGGCTCAACCTGATGGTGCAGTTCTAGGGAAAGGTGAAATTTCAGAGCAACAGAGTGGGTGTAATTATCTGTGTGTCCAATATATTTACTCTTTTACAGCCTGAATAATGACATCTATAAAGAGATGGAGGGTGGAGGAAGCAGTTTATATTAATTGTCATAGGCATAGCAAGTAAAAACAAAGCTAGATGAACGGGCTAGTGCTTCACACACTGACTGCTTATATTTGGCCCTTCAGAAGCAGACACAAACAGACATCTCTAGAGCGGACATTTGCTGCTGGGCCCATACTAATATCCCATTTCCTCAAATCTCTCGATTTTGTCCAGTTTAACTATGCTGAATTACTACCTGGACAATACCTTTGTGCACAGTGGTTAATATTCTACAGGACACTGCCCCAGTCACATCACTGTATCCTTTCATTGGTGAATACTTTGGGTGAGTTTGCACAGAAGCAGGAATATCACTGCTGTCAGAAAGCAGTGATACTGGGATTTACAAGACATTTCCTCTGCACTCAAACTCAGCAGTCTGCACACGGTGGCTTCTTCAAGCGTCCAACTGTCACTGAAAGTAAAAAAAAAATGCAAACAGGCACAAATCTGGAATAAGCTGACTGCTCGCTACCGCCAGTGCAGAGCTGGTATGAGGAGTTTCATTGCAAAAATGGGGTGTCCAGCATTTAAACATCCTCCTCTGACACAAACACTGAGACAACAACATACTGTTCACGTAGCTTTGTATTTGTTTGTGGCTGCTGCAGGCAGAGAGGCAGCTGAACTGTGGAGATCAATGGCCAAAAACAAGCGTGGTGAGATGAAGTGTGTGTTTGTTTGTTTGTGTGTCTAGGAGGAAAGGGCCAAAGGAAGCATAGTATTCTACTCACGAGAGGAGAGAGAGAAAAAGAGTGTTGTGTGAGTGTGTGCGTGTGTGTTTCCTTCCTTCCCCTCCCACACTCCTCCCTTTGCTTTAAGGCTAATACAGATCCTGCACAAAGAGCAACACACACACTAGAAGCATTAGCCTGAAATGTAAACAAATCACCTTACAATCTCCTTCAACTATGACTAAGTTATTAAATAAATCCATACTTATTTTATATATTATGAATGTAATAGTGTAAGGTTTCATGATAAAAGGTGAAACAGGCGTAAAGGTGTAGAGGTGGGAATCCCCAGGTAACTCACAATTCGATATGATTACGATTCAGGGGGCAACAATTCAATGATTAAACGATTATTGGTGCATCACAATGCATCAACATTTTTTATTTATTTTTCTCAGTGTGTATATACTTGCTACTTTTAAAACATAGCATGCTGTATTTGTAATGATCCATAATTAAATTACCAGATAAATTTACATGAATACATTGTGGCTCTTATCCAGGTCCCTTTTCCCTTCAACCTTCCAGGCAAAATGCTCCCATACCCCAGGCTTTTAAAGCAGTCAGATTGTATCTATCCGTGGTTGCACACACTAATGTTTTGTGGGATATTTCTGCTGGTGTAGTGCCCAGTGATTGCATACTGTAATATTTCACCAGAAATAGTATGACATTACCAAGAACCATAGAATAGTAAATGGTCCACAGCCTTTTTATTTTAAAATGTTAACTGCATTATTTAATTAATTTAAAAGCACTTTTCAGTCTCCTGCCTGTATGGGAATAGCAAAATGAGGGGAAGGCAGAGTGCACCACTGTTTTGTATATGTTATGTCTCCAGCAGTGGAGAGCAGCCTCTCTGTTGAGACGCTGAGCCTACCAGGTGCAGAGTTTTGAGGTAGCATAGCATAGAGTTATTTTTTTCACCACAGAGTTGGTTTAAGTTGTATATACTTCATATTCGCCTTGCAAATGTAATTATTTAGACATTAAATCAAAATGGATTGCAAGTTAACTCTTGCATGTCCGCACTGTAGACTGTCCCTCTTTTGTTCCGTCAACATCACGTTATTAATAAACATTTATGCAATCAATTACTGACGTTTATGAATCGATGCCGCCCACCCTTAGAAGAGAGGTATACAGATAAGAGCGTGCCTTCATATTACAATCTTTCCATTAATGGATGCACTCACCAACCTCAAGACACACATGTATCCTGACACACAGAAAGGCAGCAGACAGACACACAGATGGACTGACAGGCTAATCAATTGATGACTTCTTTTGGTTCCAGACTCCCAATCAGTCTGAGCAAACAGCCACCAGCTCTCTGTGGATCTTCTTATTGTGTCTGCAGTGTGTGTGTGTGACCTCGAAAAAGCCAACAGGTTAAGTGGATGCTGTCAGTGCCTCAACATGAGCAAGGTGACCTCTGACCTTATCTTAAACCTGTGACGCTCATCGCCTCCTGTCTGTCTGGTTGGTTTTGTCCTGGGCAAGACGGATCAATTACACACTCTTTCTGCATTTCATCTCATCAATAACTATTAGTTGCTATCTCTTTTTCCAAAGCACATCAGGTCAATTTTTATTTTCCTTTTCATCCTTTTCACTGCTCTTTTCTTGGACCATTACATCACCACATCAAAATTCGACCAATGATCATGAAGTAGTTGGTGCCTTCTCTCTTTCCCTTCCCATTCTCCTTTACTTCCCCTTGAGCTGGTGAGCTATAAAATCAATACTGATTTATATGATTGACGATGGTCCCAGACAACAGTCAGCAATATTGAACAGTGTGGCCTCACACAAGAAAAACTCCTCTAACTCACTCCACATTTCATTACATGAAGCAAAGTTTTTTAATTTATAATGCCTCTGGGACTGTCCAGGTTTGATTAAAATACTAAAACGGCTTCACTTTAACTTTGAAATTAATAGAACAAGGGATAGAAAAAGTTAAGTGTACCCTCTGTGTCTAAATGCTGAAAAGTGTTCTCTATGCATTATAATTGGTTTCAACTTGCTTTCTATCAGATGGGATTTTCACGCAACAGAGGGCTAGAGTGGAAGGAGATGAGGGCAGGAAGCAGGAGTGAATCCCAATGAGTTGATGATATATGCCTGAGCTGTGCACTGCAATCATTTCTTCTAAAGCCCTGTGTAAGTAATAGACACTGAATGCTAGACACACTGACGCACATGAACTCTCTACTAAACGCTTCAAGACTTTAACTACAGAAACCCTTTGAAAATAGCTGAATCTCAAGTCATGACGCAGCACATTTCCCAAGATTTTTATGAACGAGGGAGTGAGAACAAGGCAGGAATGAATGACAGGGAATTCCACCAACCCACCTACAACAACCCACCATGTTGTTGACCTCTGAATGTCTTGTGTTTAAACTCTTCACAGCGGTCAAACTATGTGGGACAGACGTATCAGAACAAGTGATGGAGAATTAGGGCCAAGCAAAAAAAGCCACTAAGAATCCCAATCATGAAATCCCCCTGGGAATGCAACTGAAGGGAATCTGCTTGCGTCGACTCTGTTTGTGTGTGTGTGCGAGTGTGTGTGGCCTTTGACATCTGACTCGGTTTGACCTTCACTCTGACAAGCTCCAGTCACAGGAGTGCCTGTGTGGGCTGACCATTCACAAACAACGTGGGAGAGTGCATGAACAACCATGTACGTGTGCACCGCTAATGTCATTCTCAGAGTCAGTGACAATGTAGGGGGCTTCATAGAGAGAGCATTATGAGTAACAGCGCATGAGAGACTAATGAACTTTGCTGACGAACGTAAGGAGTGAGAGAAAATTTTCTGTAGGAGGCTGATGACAGCTGAGAATTTACTCCTCTTGTCTGTCTTTCATTCACTTCTTCCCTTCCTCTTCTTCATGTTTTACTCATTTCGGTTTCAGAGAAATCAAACACCCTCCTTTTTAGGCTAAATATTCCACGCATCTGAGAAAAAAAGAAAAAGGAGGATTTAGAAGATAAGAGAATAAAAGGAAGGACGGAAGTGAGAAGAAAAAAACTGGAGACAGAATAATATCTAGGCAAACCAGACAAACTGTGGTGGAAACTTTTAAACCACTTGAGGTATTTCTGACAGCCAAAGAGAGATATAGATAGAAAGGCAGGTTTTTAAAATGCTGCAGCTTTCCATTACCCACTCAAGCTACGGCCAGCAAAGAGCTAGAGCTTATCAGACATAACTGAAGGAAGCGCAAAAAGCATTTCTGATCTCCATTCCCATGGTACCACTCAACTCCACAAGGCCTTATGAACTACACGTAGAAGAAAGAGAGGGATGAGGACTGGAGAAGAATGACAAGGAAACTGAGAGAGAGAGAGAATGGGGCGCAGGGCTGAGAGAGAGGGAAGACAGCTCTCTTGTCTCTGGATAACCACGTTATATTCCCTGGTGTGAGACAACAATGCAGCCTCAACCCAAACACATAATCTACTGTAGTCCACATGTATTCTCACAGGCAAAGCCCCGGTTTAGACAGTTTAGTGGTTACGCTCTTCCTGGCCGAATCCCATGGCATTTCTCTGATATGAAAGTATGCAGGGATGAGGATTTTGCATACCAAACCTCCAAACTATGTATCTCTGACAACAGCATAAAAGCCCCATATCAGCATATTAACATCTTCAATGCATATATATGTAACATGTAAAATCAGAACCATGACGGTGTAAAATTCGTAAAAAATATGAAACATACATTGCTTTAGCTACACTGGAACTACACAGGGTAATAATAAGTATAATCTCTGAATGGAACGAAGCGCATAATCACTTCATTAAGGGGGAACTATTAAGCTTTTCTATCTTTTGTGCTCTATTTATAGTGTAACAATGAAGAATATTTATATTAAACATGGCCAAAGTTTCAAATAATGAGGTAAACGGATGTAGAGGTAATCCCTGTGAGCAAAAACCCCAGGTTTTCTACTGTTCTGACACTCTGTTTCCAACAGTTTTTGCTACTCTGGCTTCAGTGCGATGTCATAGTGTGCCAAATGTCCTTATGTGGTCATCTGCTCCAGGCACACTACTGTAAGTGTTTACATTTCAGAGCCTACACCGTTAAATGAAGCTATATGCTAATGTCAGGGAAATATTTAAACTTGGTTGCTAATGTTGGTAATTCCTGCTGGAACATGTCCGGTTGTGTTTAGAAGCTTTAAAGACTTTTCTTAGTGATTTTTCATGATAGAAAGTGCCACTATTCCCCATTACAGTCATTCACCAGCTGCAAGTACACAGCTACATGTGGCTATATGCTAACCTCAGGGAAACATATACACTTGGTTGCTGATGTTGTTTATTTTTCCCTGATTTCAGATTATATTCCTGCTTAAACATGTCTGGTTGTGTTCAGAAGGTTTTACTGGTTATTATTTATCATAGAAAGTGCCGCTATTCTCAATAACAGTCATTCCCCTGGCTGCAATGATGGTGCAGAGATGCTGAGATACAGAAGACCTGACAATGCTGATCAGTCAGAGCAGACTGGGCTTTTTCAGGAACGGGGCTTCAAGAGGCAGGCGCTAAAACGAAGCATTTCATATGGAGGGTCTAGACAGTATGAGGGAAAATAAAGTGTTCTGTGACTATCAAACATGTCAACATATTCTCAAATAAACCTTAAATACATGTATGAACCTGAAAACGAGTACAATAGGTCCCCTTTAACACTAAATAATCAACCGAGTCATGGTGGAAATGGGCTTCCTCTGCTCGCTTGAAACAAAGACCACCTATTGTAACATCATGAAAAATGCTTACAATTTAATGAACTAAACAGTGTGGCTTTTGTTTATGTCGTCAACTGCTTATTTAAGACATCACAAGTTGAGATGCTTAACGTGAAACACTTCTCCTAAGGGAGACCCTGATCAGCACTTCATCTGAAATCCTTTTCTGAATTTTGGCTCCTGTGCCTGCCCTTAGTGATACAGCAGTCTTCTGTTACAAAAGGTAGAACAAGGAAATGCACAACCACGAAAATTCCAGTGAACTGCAGACTTTTTTTAAGCTTGATGGCCAAAAAAAGTTGCTTTCTTGATTGCCTTATGTCATTGCATGTGAAGCAACAGTTTTACCTTGCAAGATAAATTAAGAAGAAGCACAGACCAGACCGCTGATACACAGACCCTCTAGCCCCACCCACCACAGCACAGTATGTAGTGAATCAAGTCGATAACTGTATTTTCCAGTCTGCTTTGATTAGTCTTTGTTATATGGGACTCCCATCCACCCACACATAGTTCACTGCTAGCCAAGTGCAAATGTTGGCACAAAAACAGAAAACTACAATGGAGTAATAAGTCTTCTATCACTGAGAGCTACTGGAATGAGAAATGTTTGAATAGAGATTCTGTTAAGCTCCTGTTGACTGCAAACAAAGCAAAAGTACAGTTTTGGTGAGCAGGCAGGCAAACTGCAGGTGGCACAGTGGATGGACACTGGGTGGCCTTATAATGCTTATATACATGCATAGTTTCCCACTAACAAAGCTCATCAAATTAGACAAACCCCATCTCTCCCTCACTGGAAATGGACCCTGATCCATGCAGTGGGTGCGCCGCTGGGAGCCAGTCCCTCCCTTGTGTGCCGACACCCTAATGAGTTTCATGTGAGCAGCATTAAAACTGCTGCTTGAGTAGTGAAACTGACTGGAGCTGGCAGAGGGGTACTCTCTGATCCAGTCACAACAGAAACATAAATGTAATGTAAAGCCAGGTGGATTTTTGTTAAGTATTTATATACAGGGTCATTTAATCATTAGTCCTATTTTTATGAAAATTACAGCAATTACATAAGCACTTAACATTAAGGTTTTCATTACTAAAACATCTAGATACAAATGCACACTTTATGAATGTTTTGCAATTGCTGAGCCAAATGCTAAATTGTTTCCAAAAGCAAACTTATGATAAACTAGGCTTGTTTGTGATTTCTTTAAACTGAAATCCCACACTCTGATGGCAACTTCATTATGGCAGTTTTACGACTTTTCCCCAAACACTTAACCAGCGAGTTGGAACAATTCCACATCAGCCTAATTAGCCACCCAACCATTTAATATTGCATCTTACAAGCACGACAGACACACATGTATCATAACAGCAATGAGGCGGTGAAAAATTAACTTCTGTATGATGCAAGACAGATGGAAAAACAAACCAAACTGACTTTAAAAAATAAAAGTATCCTAAAAACAAAACTTTCTTAACTTCGTATCAAAGTTTTGCCTTGAAGATGATGCCAGATGAAGGCCCACATTCATCTTAGAATACAACTGAGGTTGGCAGAAATTCAGTATTTAGTTTTAGAGGTACCACTGTTGTAAACTGACGTGTTGAAGAAGATTTAGCCTGCTGCTGGCTTAGCTGTAAAAGCGGGGCGCCACCAAATTCTGAAGGATTCATCCCCTGGTGACCACACATGTCAGAAAGTATCTACATTATGTGCTTTTACATGTTTTAGCACAACTGCCTCTGAAGGCAATGTTCACTGGCCTCAACACTGGCGGTGCAGGTTGTCGCTTGGATATTACAGTATATACAAACCAAGCTTAACACACACAGACAAACACACATCACCTGACCAGTTGCTCCTAACAACTACACTGCCTTACATAAGAGTCTCTCTTTAGTTATCACAACACACATGCAAATACGGAAGCTTGCGCACACCATGGTGAGGATGGTAACAACAAATTTTAATCTGCTAAAATCAAGTGTTGTTGGTACTTTAATCAAGATAAGAGTCATGCATGTTTGCACTTAGCAAGCAACCTCTGGTATCTGATGTAACTGCTGCGAAAGATTCTAAGAGAAAGACAACAATACAACAAGAAAGACAAATAATTGTTGCATTTCTTAATCTGCAATTGTTTTGTAAAAAGGCTGCTCTGTGGGGAATCATATCCAAAAGTCTCCCTCTCTGTCTCTCTCTCATTGCTGTTTGCTGGCGCTCGTTCCAACTGTATTTGTTGTGGGGCCAGCATGCCACAGGCCACAGTTGCGTAATGACACACAGAGACAGGGAGCTAACTTAACAGACACTGCATTCATTCAGCAAATGAGCCTGAACCAACAGCCAGCAGTAGCTGTCTGAAGTAAGAATTTAGCTGCAGATCAATCACAGGTTGGAAAATACAAAGGGGTTAAAGCACAACAAGCTCTGCTGCAGAGTGCACCTGCAGAGCAAAGCCCATTAATACAGTCAGGTGACTGGAGCACAGGCTAATGGTCAATGGACACACAGTGACGCAACCTCTAAATCTTTTCCTCCTCGCTGCATCAGGGTGTAAACACCATCACATGGTAGAGAGGGAAAGAAAGGACCCAGGGCAAATAATCAGGCATAGAATATAAAAAGGGGAATGACAGAAATACAGGACGAAAAGACGATAGTTATTACTCTGCAAACAAAGGGAACACATTCAAAACATGGACAAATAGAGATACACACACCCACACAGACTGCAATCCAATCTGCAAAAGGTCACAAAATAGCTCTGTCTGACTTCTGCCCCATAAGCTTCTTATTATTTTGTTGTGATGGATGTCTCCTCTCATTTTTCTGTTTTTCATTTGAACTGTCAGTCAGTTTCCAGAAAACAGGATGGCTGGAGTGTCTGTGCTGCTGACCCTGACACAAAGACGGAGCTTGTTATAGAGCTGGGCTTGTCTTCTATTCACTCCGATTTATAGTCATCTGAATCTGTGTCTGGTTCTCTTTCACCCTTCAGTATTGTGTGTATGTGATACACACAACCACTTCTCAAGAAAACTGTTTTGGGGTCCTTTGAGAGACCCACAGTCTGAACACTGTCAAGCTCCTGCATCCACTCTGCTGAAGTGTCCCTGAGCAGGATGCCAGTTTTCAGAGCCACTGATCCTGACCCTTGCCATCTCTGGATGAGGGCAACATGAAGAGACAAATTCCCTACATGCATCAATCCCTCCAGCGGGGCGGCGCAGTTGACTGAACTGTCCCTTTAAGTTTGAAAGCTGCTACGTGTCTGGATGAGCCAACAGCCCGGTGTTTCTGCCCAGTCTGTGCACTTGTTGTTGGCGTTAAGCAGAACATGTCTGGCACCTGCTTGCTTCGCCAGCATCACCATTTATCAAGCCACAATAAAGATGGAAGGCAGCCCTTTGGCACGCACCCTGGGTGCGTAAAACAGCAGTGCAGAGCAAAGGTTGACACAAACGCAGGTTTAAGTTTGGGGTAGATTGTGTTTTGTGCCAAACACTGCCAAAGCTTATCACAGATCATTTTGGAGATACTCTTTGGGCTGTGCATGTGGTCAAACGACACGAGGCAACATTGCAAACTATGCTGAAGTTGCAGATGCTGCACCAGCTTCATGTGCGTTGTTTTGAAAGCTGTTTATCATCATGCTGTGATGATGAAGGCACCTGAACACATTTTTATTTGTAAATAGATATGAAGCACATTGACAAATTTATAATACATCCTATCAAAGTGAAGACAGTCCCCCCAAAAGTGGGAAATCCGCTTTTTAAAATATCACATTAGCTTCGATCATCACAAATGTTGCCCTCATGAGTGTTTGCTTTCCTCCGCCTTGGCGGTTGCACTCACCTCCCAGCCCGCCCAGGGTCGCTGCCCAGGAGGCTCCGGAGAGCAGGCATATCACCGGGAGCAGGATCAACATCGCACTGCAAGGACTCATCATGATTCGACTCCTGTCCTGGTCCAGGACAGAGGCGGAGGTCCGTCCGATCTGATTTCAACACCAAAGTCCCGGACTCGTGGTTTCAGCTGTGATGCATCCTGATCCTGATCCGGGCTTCGCAGGTTTCTCTGAGTTCAAAAAGGAGCAGAGCTCGGTCCGAGACGATGATAGATAAGTTATGGGGTTAATTATAACTAAAATAAATGTTTCCTAAAATTTTTATGTTGCAATTCTGCTACAGGTTACTGCTTTTCCCGTGGCTACAATGTGCACAAAGCGCACAGAAGTGCATGCATCCGCTGCGCGCAATGTAAGGGTTGTATTATATGCTACAGAAAAGCGACATGCTGAGAAGCAGAGGACACATTATCGTAGTTCAATTTGTGGTGTATTCCAGTCACAAACTGTGTGTCAAAGTATTCCAAAGTACCGTCCTCTCGTGCGGGAATAATGTCCAGTGTCCTGGGTTATAATAAGCTGAAGCCTCGCGCTTATCCCCGCTCTGTGCCCCGGTGTCGCCGAGCTTGTCCCGCTGCTACAAAAAAAAAACCTCCGCTTGTCTTCAGTTTAAAATTATTTGCAGTATTTAAAGCAAGAAAATCACATTTACGTCCGCAAAGTGAAACAAAATTCCGAGCGCGCGCTGTGTCGCTGGAGCTCGAGCGCTGGCACGGTGCACAGTGATATGGAAGCGAGTGACCGGCTCGAGGATGTGCTGTGAACGCTCGAGCGCTGACTGAGTAGGAGCCAGCCGTCTCGCGCCCCGCCCTCCGGAAAAGGCAGCGCGAGTGTACACAACAGGTAAAGTAAAGGGATGATGTCACAGCAGACAGGTGCAGACACAAGGTTTCCTCAGAAATGCTACAAGTGACTGATTTCAAACTTTTCAGTAGGCGGAAGTTGTTTCTCAGAGGTTCTTTAGAATTCATTTCAGGTGTGGAAATGACAGGCAGTGGGGTCAGAGAGTAATGATAGGTTTCACTGTGACCACTGGACTATTATGCTATTGTGGACTTGCCTGCTCTGTCATACAATGACATAAAAGCTTGTAGTGGTTACAGTGAAACCTGTCATTGAAACAGTCCTAAAACCTGGAGGACATGCAACTTTTTCTACTGATTTCAAACTAAGATTTGGCTGTTTAAAGTTTGATTTGTTGGAAACAATCTAGGTTAAATACAAAAGAGGTATTTTTCCCAAATAAACTTGTTACCCCTCAGATATAACTAAACAGGTTACTGGATATATTTTACTCACTACATAGTCATAGTTCTTCTAAAAACAAATTTAACAGATCCTTAGAACATTTGGTTTATGTCAAAAGTTTGTGTTTCAAATGCCTATTTGCCAAAGTATCATTGGATTTTAGATCCCTCAACTATCAGTGTTAGTATGGGTGTAGATTTGGGGGGTTGGGTGGGTGGGGGATTAAAGGGACACATTCCCCCTTGGTACCTAGAACATGCTAATTTGTCTCCCCCAAATAACAAACATGAAAGTAGCAGAGGATTTTTATTTTCACCAGATCAGAAACAATCCCCACCATACATTTATGCAAAAAAAGATGAATATTGATGTAAACAAATTCACCAGGATGACGTACAAAATTTCCACGAGGGGGATTCCAAACCCCCGGTTTCATACGATTCTCATCCCCCCCTGCCAAATGTTAAAACAAAATCTACACCCTTGGGTATGAGTGTCAAAAATCCAGTATTGGTCAAGCTATGAAATATAACAAGAGCTATTTGATTTATCCCCTTAATTTTGAATAGGATCAGCCCCTGCGTCTGATCCAGTGCTTTACTCAGGATTTCCCCAGACTAACTGAACTAGATGACCCCCTCATACACTGTATGGCTATTATTAAAATGGCATATTGCATGAAGGGGCATTAAAAAGGTCAGATCTCTGTTAAATATTCCTGTTTTTTCTTTTCTATTCAGACATTATGAATAAAAATTCAAGATGATTGTAATGTCTGTTTAAGGTTTTGAATATTATTCAGTCATTAGTCATTCGAAATATCCATTTAAAGATTGTACATTAAAGGAGGCATGTTCTCTCTGCTCCTGTGGTCTGGTTTCCTTAATCCACCTGCCAGTCATCTGACATCATGTGTGGGGGGCGGAGCCTCTAAAGGAAAGATGATTAAACAGTAGATGTGAGGTCAATGGTCTGCGGGCTTTAACCACACTAATAATCCACCGGCAGATTGTTTTCTGCCATGTGCTGTTAGTTTGTCTAGATCTTTACTTCTTAAGAGCTTCAAATATATAACTCAGTGTGACTGAAGGTGATGATGACACATTTAAAAAACTGCTCCTCAGCTTGGAAAATGCTGAAGCCTGTGTTGTAATTCTAATACTTCTGGATTAACTGTGCAGCAGCCATATCTGCAATACTGAAAGCACTTGCCTTCCCGCTCAATCTCTCTTTCTCTGAGGAGAGCCGAATGGCTGGCAGCGCTGACCGGCCAATTTCACGGGGCGGGGGTGCAGACATGTACCCCGACTCTGGGACAAAAGGGAGGGGTCACAGAGGAGCATGGATTAAAGGATTTGGTATGGGAGGAGGGGGAAGGAGGGGGACAAGGGTCAGAGGTAAGAGAGCGATGATAAAGAAAAGCCAAATGGAGCTAAGAAGTGAACGGCGCCGTTGCTAATCGAGCCTGATTAAGCTCACACTGTGCGTGTCTCATCTTTACGCGGCCAATGACTTTTGAATGACCAAACATCAGTATGTATCACAATAAACGTCTTCATCAGTGGCAGCTGTGGCAGCCGTTTGAGAGATGAGGACACTGGGGAAAACCCCACGGTGACTTCACCCATGACTTTTGGGTGGCTAGTATATTTATCAATGTCAGTGTGGAGGTCCAGATCTGGGTCAATTACTGTTTAGACTGACTGCAGCTGGAATAAAGCAAAAAAATAGGCTGCTGACACTTTGATTCACAATCTTTTAAACTTCTCTAAACTGAACTGAAGCTTAATTGCTGCCCCCTGCTGGACAGGTGAAGCAAGTGCTATAACAGATGCAACATATGAGGTGGTATAACAAGCAGGCACACAGCCAGAACAAGATGCACAGGCACAGTCAGATTGATTGAAGCCCTCAGACCACTCCACACACACTGGTTCAAACTGAAACACACAATTTGCATAAATTGGGCATACAGATTGGCATAAATTAACCAGAAGCACTAACCAGAGAGGAGTATGGCCTTAAAGGGATTGCCACGGCTGCTTATCTGTCCCCGCACATTAATATTCAGACCCTGATGTAAGGAAGCTGCAATCCGTGACCCTGCACTCCTTCTGTTAATCTGTGTGTCAGAGTGCATGTCTGTCTATGCATTGTCACAAGTCTGTATGTGTCCTTTTTTTTATTTGTACAGCATGTGTGTGCATGCTTTCATGCACACACATGCGTGCACTTTTTTTTTTTTTCTGAGCACATGCATGTGTGTGTGTCAGCCGAGGCCAGACGCTGGGTGAGGCCAAAGGTTTTATATGTGTGTGTCTGTGCATATGTGTCTGCATGTATGTGTGTGACTAATGGTTGGGGATCTCTGGTTGAAATGGAGGGATTGTTATGGGTAAAGAGGATGACAGAAAAGAAAATCTGACAGGGGAAAGAGATGGAGAGAGACAGACAAGCCACCACCTCCAGCAAATGTAATTATATGGCTCAGAATCACTGAGCAGCTGCTTCTTGATCAGCTTTAGGCCAGGCAAACACACACACACACACACACACAGACGCATGTGACATTGACCTTGTCCATGGACATCAGGGGCGAGCAGACAGGGGAACAGTGACTTTGCTCAAAAAGATGAAAATATTGTTTGTTCCGAGAGGCATTAAATCAAGCAAATGTGTGACTGATCTATTAATTTGGATAAGTAATGCATGCAGCCATGGATAATTTTGTTCTCCCACTTATTCAGTAACAGCTCATTCAAGTGTGTGTGTGTGTGTGAGAGAGAGAGGGGTGGGGGTCAATAAAGACAGGGGACTTGTGCCCTGAGGAGCAGAGGGGCCACATGCACTCACACACACACAGAAGCACTCATTTAGTTAACAGCTTTCATTTCACTAATTAAACCCAAGATATAGTGTGCCCTGATTTTTCGACTCCCTATCTCGCTCTCCCCGGACCCTCTAACCTCCCTCGCCCCCACGTCCCTGTTTCCCGTCACACTTTTCACGTCTCCTGCTGCATCTGCGTACATTTCTCCCTCCATCCCTCTGTCTAAATGTGTCAATCAAACTGTCAATCTAAGGCACCACGTAAACTTGTAGAGCAGAAATCCTGTACAGAATACGAGCATTTCACCCAGAGTGACTAAAACAGATTACAAGACGTGGGTCAGTCCCCACCCTGTGTGCTGTTCGCTGCTCCGTGTTTGTATCGCGGCTGGCTTGTTGCCAACTGATTTACCCCCCATCCCTCACCTCTGCTGAGGAGGAAATGGAAGAAACCGCCCAAAACCTTTTCCTCTAATCCCCTCACAATGGATTCTGCTGTTTTATTGGGGGCGGACATGGAGGGATTCAGGCAGTGGGTCTGAACTGTTGTGCTGAGCCCAGGTAAGCCTGGAGATTTGGATCAACGCTAAAGTTAAAGCATTTGATTGGTTTCATTCCACCCGAATGATCCATGAATGTGGGTATTATTGTCCAGGTTACTTAAGATACCCAGACGTATGACCTGGCCACTAAAAGATTAATAAAGTAAATGATTTTACAAAATGGATGATAAGCTGATAAATCACTGACTCCATCATATTTAATTTAGTGAATTTTAATTTAATTTTAATTAATTATTAAAAATAATAATAATTTAATTTTATGTACTTAATTAAGCCCGCAGGGGGAAATTCAATGTTTTCACTCTGTTGTTATCTTACATATACACACAGGTCCGAAATACACACACATGTACAAATGTGACCTATACGTGCATCAAATGGAGAGATGTCAGAGTGATTGTATTTAACTGCATATGTGTGAGGGCTTCAACTCTTCTCGCTCAGATTGGTAAAGACACTGAAACCACCTGCCAGCCTTCTTTCGATGAAGCTGTATTATCATAGTGTGGACAGCGTTATGGCATTAACAGAGGGGATGTAGCTCAGTGGTAGAGCGCATGCTTCGCATGTATGAGGTCCTGGGTTCAATCCCCAGCATCTCCATTTGTTATCTACATCATAATAATACTACCCCATACAAGATGAGGAAGCTATATGTAAAAAATGTAATAAATATGAACACTTCCATCAGCAACACACTAAGCAGCAGCAAGTACAGCCTGTCACGAGCTGCCATCTATGAAAAGCTGTGGCTGTTTGGTTCAAGTATATCTAAACCAAAATTAGGTGATAATTTTAACTTTTAGTGGCAAATTGCAGCAAGAGAATACCTGCAGCCAATCAGTACCAGAGACCTAAGTTACAAAGAATTTCTGAAACACATGAACATGCCTTCTAGATGCAGAAAACCGTGATTATTGCGGTAAATCACACTTCACCACTGCTTGGTGTGTTTTCCAACCTTGCAGTGCCTCCAAGGTGAATGAATAAGAAATAACTAAAAGAAGGAGCTTCTCTTGCAAAAGGATATATCAATGTTGAATCCACAGCGCTTTCCCTGTCTACAACAGCCTTCAACAGGCTTAGCTGTCCTCCAGTTATCCTCCAACTGATCCTGTTATTTACCACATACACACTGGCATTGTGAATGCATATATAGTAATATGAAACACAAGAGATTTGTGTTGTATCACTGTTAACACCATGGTTGGTTAGGTTTAAGCACAAAAACTACTTGATTAGGTTTCATGGTTTTGGTTAAAATATCACTTTGTTAAGGTTTGGGAAGCTTTTTCGTCAAGGTTACAGTAATAACATGCAGTTGAGGTAAAAAACATGGCACTGAAACAACAGGAAATCAACAGCTGTCTCGCATTTTCAAATCTGCTGATTTGTTGATCCATCCACCCAAACCAGTTCCACCAGAATGTAGCTCAGTAGTAGAGTGCATGCTTTGCGTTTATGAGGCCCTGGGATCAATCCCCAGCACCCCCACCTCTTATCTACAATGAAAATAAAACCGTAACCACATCAGGGTTCATGAATCACTCCTTTGGGTCACATATTACAGGAACCACACACTCTTGAATGGTGCTATGGGTGAAAGCACTCACCAAAGTGACAGCCGTGCATTCCCTCCACGGTGAATCCGTTTGAAAGGTCCATTTCAGCTGCTCCTGCAAGGACATTGATTTTTGTAAACACGTTTTGTTTTGGATGCAATGGCCTTAACCAGGGTTAGTCATCCTTCAACTGAACATGAAAGTCAAGTTTTGCATTATGTCATCTTATCTTAAGCTTGTCTCATCATCTATGTCCTGCTCTCCCCCTCCTCTCATTCATCCCTGCAGGTCCTTTCCTTAAGCAAACAGAGCACACAAGGCAGGATGAAATAATAAAACAAAGAGATTCTTCTTTAAAGAAAAAAAATGTCAGGAATGTAGTTACTACAGTAAGTGATAGAAGTAATATTTCTAAAGGAATCAGTTTTGCTGTGCATATATTTCTCAACACTAAGGTCAGTACGAATATGACCTTTTTTTTTTACCTCCATACAGCGAAGACTCGTCTCAGACATGCAGTGATTTTTCACTTAATTTTGCCCTTAACTCCCATGAATCCTTCCTGGCTGTATGCATGTATGTCACATGCATGTCATATTGGATATGATATAATTAGGAGGGGCAACCAAAAAATTCCTCGTATCTGCCCTCTAGTGTCTTTAAATTCATGGGTAGAAACATTTCCCGCATTCCCAAGTTGCATTAATCTGTCAGCCCGTTCTGTCACTTTTTCCGACATGACATGAACACAACATGACTGATGCTTCCAAGAAACATGGATACATGTTGAGAGGCCTCTCCTGTGGCTACAGCTGCACCTGCTGAGGTGTTGCAACACAATGCCTGGCAGGGGAAACCGTCTCAAATTATCATATACAGTACGCTGTGCATATTTTCGGTGTAAATAAAAATGTTTTAATCAGTCAAACATTAGCACATGTTTGCAGGCACTTCTTTCATGTAGTCATAGGGGAGAACTGTGTGCGCTATCCACCCTTGTGCTGTGAATTAAAGATGTTCAAACAATGCTAACCAATCAATTATTTACATGTCATATACACAAGTACAATCTAGAAAGCAAACACATACATGAATGCACACAGACTCGCACATACACGCACGCACCGTATCCTATTAAAAAGCCCTGACTAATTAAAGAGATCTTCTCAGCTATAATTAGCTATGTCTGTGGTGCAGCCATTCTTTACTGTGAGCTGAAATTTAATCATTAGCTTCATCCTTCAAAGAAACCAGGAAGTGCTTTGTGAGACACACATGCTGCTATTCAATAATGGCTGGTCACTTAAATTGAATACTAAATCTAATCATCTAATGAAGTGATTCCCAACCTTGATTCCTAACTTGCATCCATGGGGCAAATGGGGATGTATTGTAATTTCATGAAATATAAATTAAGTTCATTATAACTATGTCTACATATTAAGTCAGCTATAACACTGTGTTGCAACTACTGTGTGTAAACAAATGAGCAATCTCTATAGACATAATATTATGTATATGTATGCAGAATTTTTAGGTGACAGGACAAGATATTGGTAGCAAAGTGTCCTGGTTGCCATTTGTAATCCAAGCAGCGTTGACCAATCATGTTTGAAGGGCAGGTAAACAGTCACTATGGAGAGGCGAACTCATTGGCTTAAATGCAACCTTGGAACCTATCAGCTATTGTCTGTTGAGGATTAGGCTTTTTATCACTTTTTTTCTTACTTATTTGCGCTCATATGCAGATCTGTTCATAGAGATTAGCTTAAATGATCGGCACACGGAAGAGGAAGTCAGATGGCAGCCAATGGGTTCTGAGACTGGCACAGAAGCAAAGAGAATCAGTTATCTAAAAGTAATGGATGAAGAGCTGACATAACCACTATAGGCTACATGGTTAAAATGGTTAGTTAAAATTAATGGAATTACAGTAAAAATACACTAAACAGTTGAATAAATTAGCTTAAAGCCACGGATAAATGATTGCAATCACTTAAAGTAATGGTTGAACATTCTGTGTCTAACATTTTAGGTGCTAACATTAGAAGCAGAAATGCAAACTAAACCAACCTACACACTACAAGTTGTATTATTGTATTAAGTATTGTGACATCCTCACTTTCATTTGCAGACTTGCCCAGACACGCCCACAAACCCAAGAACGACATGCACATTCATCCTGTTGTGACTATGATGAAAATGTTAAATATAATTATCCAGTATCTCCTTATGGCAAATAAAGGTTAAATGTAATTACCCAGTATTGCTCTAACCTAATTCCTCATGTGTGGCATTCTGGTAGATTGATACCACAGCAGATGGTGCTATCAATTATTGAGCCTGTGAAGACGATGCTGCCCTCAATCAGATTAAGTAGATTATGCCAACATCAACTCCCTTATGATCCAGACTCAGTTTCTTAGATCAACATACAACATCAAGATACACACCCCCACTACGCCTCCTTAGCCCTCTTTTAAACAGTGTCAGTCTTTCCTCTCATGGGATCTATCTATCTATCTATCTATCTATCTATCTATCTTTGTTCTACCTAAAGGTCTTAAGTCGTTAACATCCTCTGGGTGTATCTGTGTGTGCGTTAATATTTGCAATTTTCAAATTTGACCTAAATACGCTACACGTTGAGCTCTCTGAATGTTATCTGACGACATACCATGATGGAGCCCCTGCCAACGTACTCAGCGTTCCACCCAACCCAATGCAAATGTCCCCTTAATCCTGTTAACCCACTCTAGCTGTGTGGAGAAGCAGAGAGAGTAGGAGAGCGCCTCGGGCAAGTACGACATTGTACCCCTCCACCCCACTGAGATCTAATTGAAGAAACAAGTGCTCGGTACAAAGTGAAGCTCCTCTCCTCACTGTGACATTAATACATGACTAGTGTAAGGAAAAAAAAACCTCTGTGATCCGCAGCGTACAAATCTGAAAAACAGGATTGTGAATGTGGGGGTGCACAGGAAGAGGAAGCAAATTTAAACACCAGCTAATGCTATGTTTAAGTTGAGGTTTACTGCTGCTTACATAGTGGATCACATAATCCACAGGTGCTTCACGTGCAGTCCAAGCAGCAGCAGAATGAGAGAGTGAGTTTGATTTCATGTTGTTTTATTGACTACAAAAAATAAAAAGAGGTTTACAAGTCTACTCTAATAAGTCTACTTTTAATTCTCACCATTTTCAGAACTGCACTTGCATCTTTCAGATAAAGTATAAGGTCACAGAGACATTAACAACACTGTTTTCAACTAATTTCAGCCTCTATTTGATGATAGCCTACTACGAATGACAATTTCACATGTGGATTATGAGCACGTGTTGTTTTCCCCTCTGATAAAGTTGATGAACAAAGCTTTTTTTCAGCTTTTCTGATGTTTGTGTTTTAAACATGGTTTCATATTTCCTATTCTTTGAAGTACAGTAATTACGTCTGGAGGGTTTGTATATGTGTGCATGTGTGAGTGTGTGCCAAGTACTGGACCAATCAGCCTAATATTTTGTGTGCACATTAATGACTGCATGCTCCCTATTCCTGTTAACCAGCTAGTAGGGCAACAGACTTTCCAAAAATTGGTTCAGCTGAGAACAATAAGCCTTACCTAGTCTGTTGCAGGCCATATTTTGGACTTTGTTGTGGCTCAAAACTAACACTGAAAGAAAAGTTTGGTCTAATTTTTAACTGGAGCATCTGCAGATCAATTCCATACCTGATATGTTACGACCTAATAAATTCCCACATTTTGTTATCATGTCCGCCATCTTGATTGTAAGGGAAAACTCCACTGGCCACGGCTCTCAGCAACCCGGTAGTGGTTTTGTTCTATCCTTCACACAATGTAATACGCTACCAGCGCTCTACTCTAGTGCACGTTTCTAGTTAACCTTCAAATCACTCACTCATGGTCAGTTTTAACCCATAATCACTATTGTGCGCGTGTGTGTGCGGGTGTTAGGTGGCAAGCTGTTGACTTGCAGATTTATAGCAAGTGGGGCGATTGGGGTCGTTGTTTCTTAATGATAAAATCTGACCTCTGAAAGGATAAGACAGGTCTGTTGAGTACTAAGCTGCTCTTGACAACATGTTTTGACCCTCACTCATTCAGCTTGGAAAGAGGGGTTCTTAGCAACTGAAAAGGGGTGAGGCGCGGGGGATGCACTGGGCATCATTAGCAGCAGTTAAGGTCGACATGTTTAACAGTAAAAATAAATGTACATTTCAGGGAAAAGTGACATTCAAGTTACATCACTGTGACAGATTTCACAGTAGATTTTTTTATTGCAAAACATGCTTGTAAGCACAGTTCCCAGTGCTGGGTGATAAACTGCTGTGGGTGGCTGATAGCAGAGAGATTTAAACCCTTTACACTACCACAGCGTTTGACTCTGGCTGGGGTTGCCTCTGTTTGCTTTATCACTGAGCTGCCATGTGGGCCTGGGCAGATGTGGAATATTCCCATTTCAGAGGGAAGAGTTGCTTTGCTGAGAATGTTCAAGGTCTTTCAGTGTGAAAGCATTTATTGTTTGAGGGAGAGGACAGCTTTGGCTGTACTGGAGTCAGAGCTGTAAAACTGTACTCCAGCTTCAGCACTGAGCCTGATACCCAACTTCAGAGGGTTTTACCACTCAAATACACTGTCAGTTTTAACCCAGCGGTGTAGCGAGGAGAAAGACGACTGCATTTAAGCCTCACACACTCATTTACAGAAAAAACTACATTGCAGTCAGATCACATTGGAATAATAATTACACAGCAGCCAGTGTTGAAAGGGTAAGAGATTGTGATTACTGGATATGGAAGAAACCAATTATATCATTCAGTTGATTCAATGGTTGATTACACAGATTATACTGCACAATACATCACTGATTAAATGTCTCACTGTACATATGTCTAACTGATGCAGATATCATAATTCTCAGTCTGACATTTTGAAGACTATATATTGGTGTCTACTACTAAAGAAAAATATCATTTATTCCCATGGTCATTTTGTGGAAAAAAAATAGTTTGTCCTGTTTAACATTATGAATTACCATGAACATCATGAAGTGACTAACAGAACATAAGTACACCAGAGACAGAATGCACAAAGTCTATGTAGGCTATTTCATGCATTTTTTTGCCCTATTTTCTGTAACATACAAGCTCATTAAAATGAATTAATCGTCTTTTATGAGGGGACCCAACTAAAGTAGATCTGCTATATATTCTGTCAGGACATGTATTCACGCACATTAAAGATTAAGGAAAAAACATGTTTTACAGCAAAATAGGCTTTAATTATATTCTGTACACATTTTATTACTCATTAAATGATGAAAAGACTTTGATTTGCAGCAATACAAAACCCTTGTGGCTTATACCATGCAATGCAAGGCAGTAATTATAATATATATTAGGTGCACTACAGTTCTGCGTGTAATTTGTCCAGGTGATGTTACCGTACTCCAGCAGAGGCTAATACTCGACTGCTGTGGGTAGGTACAATAAACCAAATAATGTACTATCTCTCTATCTCATGAATTTCAAATATAATTAAAAGTGGAAAACTAGAATGTAACATGACTATTACATTGGCTATATCACTATTTATTTTGTGGAAGTTTTTGTAAAGTAAAATTATAACTTTATGAACGATTATCTTCTCGCAGTCGACAGAAGTACATCCTGGGCATATTTCACTTGCTAACTTGCGTAAAGTTAGGCTCTATTAAGGTTCCCATCAGTTGTTGATGGGAAACCACATCATAATAACACTTCACGTCAGTCAAGACATGCATGAAAAGGTTAACGTCGATTTTGCACTTGAACTGTGATTGTGAAAATAAATATTGTTTTCCCAAAATGTAGCATACCCCTCCACATAATTGGTCCCCCTCCACTGTTGACCCCATTGCTACTGCTGTGATGCAATAAACTGAAGGATGTAATGCAGAGTAACTAGCCTCTGGAGTCTTTGACCACTAGCAGCACGATGGAGCAATGTTTACAATGTTGTACTGCACATGAGCATGAGAATGCACATACAAGGGGTAGTATTCCACTGATTGGCTGTAACACACAAGGAAATGAATAAAATGTCACTTTTCACCAAATAGTGGTTAGTGATGTACCTATAGATAGAGAAAAAGCAATGATGCTACCACCATCCCTCCTGCTTCATCAAATAGAGACCAAATTATCAAACACTGCATGTGCAAAAAGCTTTTATTGAATTATGGGTTCAGTCCCCTGCATGTCCACTTCCTATCTACCTCTATGTGGTGAACTAATTCTTCCAAACTGTAAAATGTTCTCAATACTAAGATACAAACTGCTCAAGGCTGCTTTACATAATGGTTGTAGCTTTGCACTTCCCCCAAACTGAATACATCTAAAACAGCTAAAACAATTGATTTCTGCTGCTCAGAAAGGTTATATTAATACTGCCTTCCTTTTTGAAAGCACTTACCTATAAAGCAAAAAGTGTTCCTCACAGGGGATGTAGCTCAGTGGTAGAGCGCATGCTTCGCATGTATGAGGTCCTGGGATCAATCCCCAGCATCTCCACTTCTTATCACCCTTGGATCACACAATACTTAAAAGATCCACTGTGTTAAGAGGGCTTTACATAGAAGCATTCACCAAAAGTCCTTGCACTTCTTACCAAGGGAATAAATGAAAAAGAAGCAATGTCAGCTCTTCTTGCAAAAGAATTACAGTATTAAATCCACATGACCTTCTGGCACAGTAGCCTTGATCAGTGTTAGTTGACCCCAGTTTTCCTCTAACTTTAATTTTCCTTTCAAAAGATCCACTCTGGAGTGATGAATGTGAATATAGCAATATGAAACATGGGTTTCATGTAATGTCATTTCATCGTATTCTTTGGTTATATCATGATTTTGTCTCCATCACTCCCCCTTTTCTCTTTTGTTCCTGTGAGCCCCTTCCTGAAGCAAACAGAAAACAGGGGGTCAAGAAGAAATAACGCAGGTAAAGAGATGTGTGTTGACACTGAAGAGAGCTAAAAAGAGTGGGGGTGGAATAAGGAGTAGAAATACAGAGCAGCAGGTAAATTGGTCCTTGGCCATTTATTAGGCCAGAGGAAAAGGAAAATGTTTGGGTGGATAAAAAAATGCAATGCTCGGCTGAGGACACACTAACATCGCATCCATTACTAAAAGACATGGTTCAATAATCAGCATATGAATATGGATTAATAAATTTCATCAGGAGGGAGAGCAGGTTTGTGGAGGGAAGGAGGGAGGGATGAATCCAGCTGGGCGTCTGCTCACATGACAACAGCTCCTTCATGTTAAGCTTTTGCGACCAGGGATAGAAAGAAGAAATTCAGAGGTAATTAAAAAGGGAGAGAAGGAGTGACAGGAGGACAGGAGGGAGGAGGAAGAGAGTGGCGTTTGTGCCTCCCAAACATCTGCTGACTGATTAGCAGGAGAGGAGAGGACGTAAACTTTGTCTAAGAGCTTAAAATAGGTATGGCAAAGAGGGTACGGCAAATAAATCATATGTTCTTTAAAACTGTACGAGATTAGAGGAGATATTTTGAACTGTAGGTCCCTTTAAGGGTTCATCTCTCATGAGGAAAGGCATTTGGAGCTTATGAGAGCAATCTGGAGTGTGGTCCAAAAGCCATTCATTGTCTCAACTCCTTGACTTTTCATCTAGCGCCATAGGTCAAAGTTTCAATTTGCCCTAGTTTCTGACCACATACATGCAAAACTAATGACATTTCCATTGGTCACAGCTGTACTTTGTATTTAGTGCTAATTAACAAATGTTAGAATGCAACAATACTATAATAGCCTATACAGTACATGTTAAATATCACATGTTCTAGCATGCTGGTGTTAGCATTTAGCTCAGAGCTCCACTGTTCCTAAATACAGCCTCACAGAACTGCTAGCATGGCTGTAAACTCTTCATTTTGAACTAATTTTGCACTAAACTTTGCATGTACAATACAAAGATATGCTTCATGGAACACCAGCAAAATATACAGTAGGCTATTTGCTCATTCTGCTCACGTCTACCCTTGGCTGTCCTGCCAAGAAGCTTTCAGAGCATCATGTGTATTTTGGCATTTGAGTTCAACAAACATTCAGCTTCTCCCCAAAAGTGTCCTCTGTAGAAATCAACTAAATTCAAATTGGCTAAATTTGAATTTTGTATCACATCTCTATAACAAAAGGCCTTCTGTAGCAATACAAAAAGCTTGTAATGATAAATGGGATTGCATTTAACACCAACTAGCAGCCAAAAATATATTGTGCCGTGCCCACATGTGACTGCAGTTTGTACTCTGCAAAGAAGCTACACATCTCTAAGAGAAGTTCTCTGTGTCTCAGTTAAACACTCTGACAGTGATCACAAGAACATTTAATTTTTCTTGGTTTCAAAGCTGCCTGCACTTTGTAGAGTTGCCTCAGATGCTATAAAGTGCAGTCGAGCATGTGATGCTGTCAGTGTATTCTGGAAATACACAGAGATGAAAGCTTGACAACAATGTTTGTGATACAATCGCCTCTACTACATTGTGATGACAGTTAATCTCCCATGAGAACGAGACTGAAAAGATTTTTTAGACAATGCCAGAAACAATTCTGTCATTTATTTCTTCTGAGTGTATGAACAGGTAGTTTCTCTGGGGTAAATTTAACCTGACAGACATGGTGGCTGGTGTTACCCCTTGGGCAAAAAACAGTGAATACCGATCTGTTCAGGAGGAAAAGGAGGAAACATGCATAAAAATCACCAGTGAATGTCAAGAAATATTACATCACTTTAGCCAGTCATTCACTTCCTTGGCTGTCTCCATCACACGGACAACTCCTTCTAAACTTTTCTTAAGGCAAAAATTGATTCAGGACTAGTCATAGTTACTTTCACACATGTAGCTTTTACCATTATTTGATAGAGAGTGATGTGTGTACAGCAAGCCCCTACAATGGCATTTACAGAGAAAATGCCCTTCTTTTTTATCCTCCCAATTACATGCGTGGCAACTGATGTTCTCCTGGGTTCACCCATTTACTCTCTTTTACATCTGTATTCCTGCTCCCATTTCTCTCCACGTCTCCATCTCTTCCACCATCTCTCCTCCAAACATGGAGTCTCTCCCAAGCTTCTCCTTTGAGCTCCTTCAACTCCCTGAAGACAGACAGACGGGGAAGCAGGCTTTGGGGGATGGGGGTGATGGTGGTGCTGATGGGGGGATGGAGGAAAGGGTGCGAAGAACAGTGTTCCCAGAACACCCACACATGTGCATGTCGACTTCTATACATGCACACACACACTGGAGAACCAGTTCTATTACCACAATACCCACTGGCACACACACCAACACTCACACACAACCGCTGCCAGTCTTTCCACCCGAAACCCCCTCCGAGCACCCTCTGTGGTTTAATTGGCGTAATTATATTTGCATAAGGCTGTCCTGTTTCAGCTAACACACACACACACACACACACACACACACACACACACTCCTGAGTTTTAATAGGCAGGATAATTGAATATGGTTTTCCCACCAGTGCCCTGAAGGGTCTATCTGTATATCCTGCAGAGGATCAGCACTCTATACGTTTACTTAGTCAAATAGGAGCGCCTCTAGCTCAACTGTTAATTATAGACTTCAAAGGTTAATGGACTTGAAGGGAGCATTTGGGGTTGTCATTTTACAGATGACTGAGAGAGGTAACATCCGGTGTCCAAAAAACTGAACGCGAGGTGAAACTAAAAACCTCTTGATTTTATCAGCCCAGTTACAAAGTTCTTGCTGTACCTTTTTCATGGAAGAATCCACAACTAATTAAAAAAAATAATGAAAAAGAGCAAAGATAATGAGAGGAAGGCTTGAAGTGGAAATCAACTCAACATTTCCCCAACTGAATTTTTTTTCCCGTAATTATTACTAGGTTACAGCTTAATAAGTGAGACTGAATGAATGTCAGCGCCTCTTTCAGAATGAACAAGGGCAACATAATTACCAGCAAAGCAATGCAGCTGAAGATGCTGATTAAAGGAGTTACAAGAGACATTTAGTTGTTTTCTTTACAGCTGCGGTAATTGGAAGAGGACTTGAGGTGGCCTATTAAAGGAAGGATAATTATATATCGTATTATACAGTATATTTACATTGTATGATACAACCAGTGCCTTTGTATCACTTAAATTCCTGTCAAGACAAACATGGACTATAAGCACTTGGATTAATAGATTCATTGAGACTGACCCATCGGACAGATAATGGTAACAGCCTTGTAAGTGTGACTGTGGTTAATCATCACAACAATGCCTGAGGTCCAATGTGCTATCCATTGTGCCACTACAGACACTTGGTCAATGGCCTGACAAGTCAAACTATGACTCCAGCATCAGTTTTGGATGCTCGATGATGGCATGTAAATTTAAGCTTGTTACATGTATAGTGTCTTTTCAAAATAAACTTCCATTTTCAGAGGAAATTTACAGTTTCAGCTCGTTAAATGCGTAGTCTTTTTTTTTTTTCAAAATAAACTCACAATTTAGGTATAAAACTTTACTTTTAAGGTTTACTTCTTCAGGTTTGGCAACAAAAGTATGAGATTAGGTTTTCAAATTAAACACCATGGTTCATCTTAAAATGAGTATTATCGTTAAAAACATAATGTATGTTTCCTGGTTCACTGTCTGAAGTTTGCTTGACCCATTCGCCACCCATCCCGTTGCCCCATGCGGATTTTCTAAATCTTTACACTACAGCAGTTACTCAGAGCGTCTTATACCGCCACTAAGGCCACTACTGCCTTGGTGCATCGGTATATGATGCCGAGGGCCCCTGACCAACCAAAGGTATTTGATGAGTTGGGAATGAGATCAGGTTGGTTTTTCTTCTGCTTTCTTTTCTTGTTGGTCATCTCACAAACCTTCTGATTTATCTAACAACTTAATGGAGGTTCCAACCCCCATGTTGGGTACCACTGCTGTGGTAGGCTCCCCCTGTGTTCAACAAGGTAATGGCTTGGCAACATTGTGGGTTTAACTCTCACAGACTCCTGTCAGTATTGTTCCCTCTCTGTAGATGACATTATACACCAGACGCGCTGCTGGTATATGACTTGCCATTACTGTAAATCACATGCACTGAAATACTGTAAAGACATTCTTATAAATAGATTTTTTTTCCACCCAAATTGCTTCAAAATCACCTCCTATTCTTTCTCACAATACAGTGAAATACCTTTAAAATGGTCTTTACAATAATAAAATGACTGCCAATCTGCTGCACCTTAAAGTGATATGGAAATGATCTCTCATCGTTAGACACCACCGCTGGCCACAGTGGTGCGACAGCTGCAGCTTTACATAATGCACTGTTGCATTTTTTTAGGCTTTTCTCTTTTTTTTTTATTCACTGAAACCTCGTCCCTTTTTTAGCTTTGTTAACCACATCTCCCTTCCCCCCCTCCCTCTCTCTCTCCTTCTCTCTCTTTCATTTATGAACTCACCTCACCTACGCTATGCCCCCCCTCCCCTCCTCCACCTCCTCATTTTCCACACACACCAAACCCCTCGCCTAAAAATGAAATCTGATTTTCTCCATCTATCCCTCTCTCTCTCTCTCTCTCTCTCTCTCTCTCTCTCTTTCTCTCTCTCTCTGTGGATGAGGGTCTCTGGGTCTTTTGTTCATCCACCCGCTCATGTGGCCTCCTCTGGTTGCCACGGCAACCGGGTGTATACATACTGTTGCTCCAGGAGAGAAATCGAGATGGAAAAGAGAATGGGATGCTGAGAGAGAAAGAGGTTGGGAGGAGTGAGATGGAAGGAGAACCAGGGGAGAAAGAGAGGGAATAAAGAACAAAAAGCGATAGAAAAATTGAGAAAATAAAAAAGAGAATATTTTAAAAAGAGTGGAGGAAATAAAGGAAAAGAAAGAGAGGACAAAAGGATACAGAAATAAATGGATGCAGGTATGAGTACAATGCAGATATGGTTTTCTTTACTGATGCAACAACAGCATTTTTTCCCAGCTGAGATTATTCTCCTCAGAATGGAATGACTCTCTAATACCAACCCCAAATCATATTTATGCATGTAAATCCTGTTTCAGTGCTCAGCATTCTCTTCATTTTCTATTTGTTTGGCAAAAGATAATTGAATTTTTTCAGATGCACAGCGAAGTTTTAATCTAATCTTCTGTCCTGGAACTTCATCTTGTGTGTTTCATATCAGTGAGTGATTGTACTACAAGAATTTAAAGCTTACTGTGCTGCAGTAACTGCAAAATGCTCCGGATCAGAGCGTCAGCAAAAGAGCCCAAATGTAAAATGTGCAGCAAAGAGAATACAAAATGGCTAAGAGAAACAAGCCAGTGACAAATCCCTTCTTCCTTATCTGGCATAGCGCTTTACAGTTGTTTATTTCCACAATAATTCCATATTATTTTATAGATATACCAAAATATATCATCTAGAGTGGGAAGAAGGGACAAAGGCAGGCATTAAATTCAACTCCTATATTATTAGTCTTTATAATATTGTCTGTTTTGCACTAGAACATCTTAATTATGATAAAAATGAGAACATCAAGCACAAAGGAAAAATACAAAGAGGACAACGTGGAACGGGTGGGAAACACTATAAATGATGTTGAATCAGGGTGCAGAGTATCAAAGGTGAGGAAAAAAGATTGAGACACTGAAACAAGGAGAGAGAGACAATAAATATCAGCATCCTCGTTCGGGCAGCATCTTCCTCCACCCGGTTGTCTGTGTTTGCTGTATCAGAGGCCCTGTAGGAATCCAAACCCTGCAGACATGCAGCCATCTGCCATCTTGGCTCCAGTCCACCACTGCTCAGTGGAGCCAAGATGGCGCCCAGTCACACATATTCAAAAGAATTACTTTCAAAACGCACAGACGTGTTTTATGACACATAAGACATACAGACTGACAAAAGCCTGACTACTTAATAATGTGCTGTACTGTCTTCTGTAGTGGGAAAAATATAAGGGCTACTGCATACCGAGATAAGCCTGTTCAAAGTTAGTTGAGTGTGAGTTTAAAGATCACCAACTGTAAAGATTTTGGCCATGAAGTTGTAAATACAGAGATGGCAACCAACAGTGGCGACCAGTTAGGCGTATTTAAATGTAGGCATACCAGTGATGTGGCTTTCAACCATTTAGCTACCAGTTTGTTGACACTTAGACTTCTACCATTGCCTAATAACAGACAAAATGTCAGCTTGTCACACTCTGTTTCTATCTTCAGTCTGACATTGCATCCTTTCTAACTGATTTTCCAGGGGGTGGGCAATATAATTTTCCCTAACCAATCACTAATAACCTTGTTTTGCTGGGGTTTTAAGAGTGGAGCAGAGCAAAGTAAAACAAACTATGATGTCTATAGCGCTCGACACTGTTGTTATGATATTGGTTCTAGCGCACCACTTTATAACACTTGACAACAGCTTAATAACAGTGTTAGTCCCGCCAATGGTGCTGATTGGCTAATCGAGTCCCCCCATATGACACTTATTGGTCGCTTTTCATTTCAACTGAGAAACTGCTGTTTCATGTCATGATGCCACACGAATTAGTCAACTCAGTGGAGTAGGTGGATTACAAGATCTGGACCCAGGCAACTTGAGCTGATTTGTTCTCAGTTAATGTATTGTTCCTTACAATTAATGTGCTCCTGTCTTTTTAAGGAAAAGGACAATTTCTCATATTGACAAAATGTTCAACTAGCCTATATACTTCAGTAGCATAATTTACCCCCTTTACACCTTCCATCAACATGCTTTTTTGCAATCGGATTGCAATCTGATTGCTCTTGACCACATTAAAGTACAGGTGTAAATACACTCGAAACGCATTGGGGATGTATCGTTATCCGATCTGCCAAACCACTTCTGAAGGTGGTCAGGGACGCATTGTGACCACATCGAACACAAGTGTAAATGCAAATGCGTCTCCAACTCCGTGGACGAAAACACGTAAGCAAAGTGCGCCAGCTGGACAGAGGAAGAAGGAGGAAGAAGATAACAACAACAACAACACTCACCGGGGTAACGACTGCCAAGAAAAAGAAAACACGGATGCTAGCCGAGGATGGCGTCACGGTGAGACGAAGTGTCTGCTCTCCATCTGGTCCGACAAAGGTGTCCATACAATAACGCGACTTCACGGGCGGCTAACATCTTGTTGTTGTTGTTATTGTGGCGCAGATGATATGATGTTGTAGTCTGCTGCTGGAAATGTTTGCAGCAGAAGAAGAGGAGGATTTGACGTCAGCAGGACGGAGTGTGATCGGATAGCAAACTGATCTGGATGTGGACACCAGATGCATATTAATATCACGGATAAATGTATGTGGTCAAGCGATCCGATCGCAAAAAGCGCATGTTAATGCAAGGTGTAAAGGGGTAATTCACCAACGTATCCTCATACAACGACTCGTAGGATATCGAACAAATTAGTGCCCCACAAATGATGTTACATACTTAGGGTAAAGTTACGTTCTGAACATAAAGTTACGGTAGGTAAGGTTTAGGAAAAGAAACATCGTGACGATGTACCTTAAAATAACTTGAGTTCACTTGGTTTCAAACACCGGTCTTCTGGGGAAAGTCATGTGTTTTCTGTCAGCACATTGGTCATGTGACCGCAGCCTCATGGGTTATACAGTAATTACTGGCTCTAGATTACATGGGTTACTTACAAATTGTGGTGCAATACTTTTTGTAGGTATACGTACGATCAGTCCATGAGAACAGCCTAAATTCAGTTATGGCTTTTGATTTTGGTGTGCCATCCCAATATTTTCAATCGCCCCTTCTGGCCACCACTATTAAAATTTCCGAGGGACACCACTGCCTTGGAGCTCCATTGAAGAACCTATAGCAATATCACATAGTGTAGGCTAAATAAATAATATGCTACAATGTGCTTACATGCAATGCTGTACTGTAAGTGCAATGTGCAAGCAAGGAACCTAGCAAACTTACAGCAATTTTGTTTTAGAAGCAAATTGCTTTACAGGGAAAAAGGGGGGGTGGATGTGGAAATTATGCTAATATGAGATGGCTTCAGCTGCAGCCAACTTTTTCTCTTGATGACAAATGAGGACACATTAGCTGACATTTCTTTGGTTTAACAAGATGAACGGGCGTCCACTGACTTGTTTGGGAAGTTGGTCGCAGTTTGTGTGCATGGCTGGTGACCTGCTTATAAGAAGACTGATTGGCTGGGTAGAAAGCTGATAAAGGAATGATGAACAGAGGCAGGAAGAAGAGACGGAGAGGGATAGAGGAGCTATCATTATCATAGCGATTAACCATGCCAAATGCACATACATGCACTCACACAGAACTGTAGAGGGATCATGACACGACGCTCTGATCTGAAGCTAATGCTGAACCATCCAGACCCATTGGCATCACTCCATCTAACACACACACTCTCTCTCTCTCTCTACTGGCAGTTCTCCATTATGATAATCTCTACTCCTTCTCATGCATATACATACCCACATGCTCAGAGGCCACTAGAATATTACACCCCTCAAAATGAAACTGTATTGAGGTTCATCCTGTTATCCAGAAAATGTTGTATATTTACGCTTCATTTAATATTTAACTGAGTTTACGTCAAATGACTAAATAGAGCTGACAATCAGTTGAAGAGTAGGCAAGCAGTTGAAATGTTTTGAAAGGCCAGAGCATGAATGTCAAGAATGGTTACTATGGTTTTACTGGTGGTAACAAGTTGTTGCTATCTTCATTTAATAATTAATGTTTCTGTTAGACTAAATACCATTTATAATGAATAGATGTGTCTTTCTGTCTCTCTCCATCTGTCAGCACTCTGCATTGCATTCTGTACAAATTAAGGCCATTTTGTGTGTTTATTGATGAGTTCACTCGAGTTTAACTTTGGTGAAATTTGACCCACCCTACTCTGCCTCTGACTGGCTTACCCTGATATTCTGACCCTAACCCTAACCAGTCTCACTCCTCATGCCTACACCATGCCACTACATGCCAACCCTACCAATCCAACCAGTGAAAGCAAGAGTATAACGATCAGAGTCTGACTAGGGTGGGTCATGCATGAAGGTCCAACGACATCATTTTGCATAATAATTAATGTGCTTCCATTTGGGAGAGTGCCTTCGATGAAAAAGCCCCTCAGAGCAATGTGCATTTGTTTCCGGGATAACAGGCTATCAGACAAATGGACTTTCAGTCCAGTGGGACATTTGTAGGACTGGGATTTTGAAATTATAAGCCGTTGGAACAATGGGCCGTCCCCCTGGAGAGTTCACGATTAGCTCACAAGCTACAGCAACCAGCCCTGCAGGTAGTCACCACCTCCCCAACCCTCTAAAATCAAATATTTCACAAAGATGCACAGAATAATTTTGCTGTAAACACAAAAAAGGTGTACTAAGGAGTTAAGATGTAAAAAAGATGGAGCAACGCCCTCATAGAAACTTCAGTAGCCTAGTTTGCAAATATATGTAAAGCATTTGTATTGCAAATGCAAAACAAAGTAACAAAAGGAAAACATTTGCTTATTCAGCAGAACTTAGAGACCCCGATTTGTCAAAAACCTTTATCCCATCTCCTTTCTGCGTACAATTCATTTCATTAAGCTGTTAGAAATCCTGCTCGTTTGAGCGTAGGGTTCTCACTGGTGATATAATCTACATTTATCGTTGGGCCTATCGCTCTCTTTACCAGGTCAGAGGGATTATAGTATGTGTCCCATGTCCAGTATCTATATAATTACAGATTACATGCGATTACACAACACATGCAGACATGTGTATCTCTGTAATCCGAACATCATTCTTCTGGCATGTGGTGAAAGTCAGCATATTTCAGTTGTTTGTCTTATGACTGACACAGAGACAGATTAATTTAGAGCACTTAATCACCTTAATAATTTGTGTGCATTTGTGCATGAGTGTGTGTAGTTGCACTAATGCTTCAATCCGTGCAAAATCAACAATATGTTAAGCGAGGTTGCTCTTGGGTCAGATACTAAATATTGATAGTACATCTGTGTGCGTAGGCATGCGTGCATCATTGTAAGCACACATAAATTATGTGAGGATATACATTATTGCACATTATGAGTATGTGTGTGTTTATATGAGGTCATGACGTCTCAGCTGGTGTCATGTGGGCAAACGCTGAGGGGGCAGTATCCCTCAGAGGGGATTGTCACATATAATAAAGATGCTTTAATAACGAAGGGTGTGTGTGTGTGTGTGTGTGTGTGTGTGTGTGTGTGTGTGTGTACTGGAGTGAGGGGTCTATAATCTGCAGGATTAGTGCCTGTGGATTGAGACTGAGATTAAATTCAACACCAAGCGGCTCCTCCTGCAGAAGGACAGATTGATTTGCATGTGTGTGTGTGTGTGTGTGTGTGTGTGTGTGTGTGTGTGTGTGTGTGTGTGTGTCAGTGTGAGGTCCTTATGCTTTTATTAATTGCATGGTTCTACCTAACCAGAACAGAGACAACACGAGAAACATGTTTTGTGTCCTCAGTTAAAAAGGAGGTCATTAAATTTGGCGTTAGGTGTAAGAAAAGAAGTGGTTTTTCAGTAAATATGAATGGGTTTACTAGTCTGAACACTGCAGCAGAGGACAATGCCTCTGAGATTAAGCAGATTCACCTTAACTGTCCGAATTTATTTGTGGCTGAGCATATTAATACTGGCTAAAAAGCAAGAAAACAAACACTGACTGCTCCAGCCAAACACAGTTAAGCATCATCAGTACCTTGACCTTCACCAAAGAGAAAGAAGAAAACATTATTTTACTTATATGATGCAACTTTACAGACTTTTTGAGAGGAGTACAACAGCAGACTGAAGCCTCAAAGACACTCCAACTCAAAGAAATACCCATGAGCAACGTCACTCACAAGCACATACATATAGTGTCTTCTGCAAGAGAGAGAAAGGCCTTTTCCATATTTCCCAACTCTAATAAGAAAGTCCCTCTGTACTCAAAGCTACACCACACACACACACCCATTCAGTTTGGTGTTTTTTTTTTGGTGGTGGTGGTGGTGGTGGTGGTGTTATTACTCTAAATAACTTATATTAGGAAACATTTATTATAATAAATTACAGCTTTGGTCAAAAAAATCAACTTACTTAAGTTTATATTGCTTTCTTTTCATGCTCTGGAGGATCCAAAACTATATTTTCTACATTGAAACAATGTCATTCTGACCTGCTTTCTCTTAATTTTCAAATTTCTCTGTCCTCCTCTGCCACACACACACACATACAAACACACGGCAGTGCCCCTTTATTCCTGTTTTGACCTTTAAATACACTGTCAGTTTTTTTTATATCTTTGCTGAGACCCAAACAAAACCTGAATTTGCCTGTGGGCTCCTGTTCACAATCTCACAATCAATGCTCTCTGACATTTAGAGATGGGAGGGGGGAAGAGGGGGGAAATGTGGGTATTAGAGTGTGTGAATGTGTGTGTGCATGCATTTTAGTGTTGTACAACCCACTAGATAGACAGGTGAGGTCAATTTTGCAAAACCCCTGCTCTAACCAGCACCCGCTTACATTTATTATGGTACACATTTCAAAGCAGCCTACGTGGTGAGACTGGTAATGAGACACAGCCTTGTTGTCCCCATCCTATTCTGTACCACTGGTCTGACTGAATAGTGCAGTCTCTGGGAGGTCAAGAATCATTTCCGTTTAATTTCTACAAAGACGAAGCGGTGAAATTGGCTGTTCAGAGAGATGCCTCTAAGAGTTTTTTATATAAGTATATATATGTAAGCCCACATTATGAAGCTGAAAAGCCATCTGATCGCACACAGAACAAGCACTGTCTGTGCAATGCCAAAATCAATACACATCTGGTCTAGCTATCCCAACTAATGGACGGCAAAGTAGTTGAAAGTATTGACAGTATGTGTACAGTCGCATTGAATCGATATCAGCCACTCAAACCAAAGAAACACTAAAATGATAATCAAAAAAAAAATACAGCAATAGCTGCTTTAACTGTGCTGTCAAACTGACACAAAGGAGTAGGCACAGAAATGTTTTAGCACATGACCTATTGGGAAATTGAACAGGCTTTTTGAATAGTCAATATGGTGTATAGGACTGCAGAGGCAACAGAGTCAATATCCACAATGGGTTGCTCTGCACTCACACACTCATGCACAGGAGTAATTGACAAGCTGAAGCAATGCTGTGGCATTCTGTGGATAAAGTGAATCAGACCAAGTCAAATCGCAAAAAGTAGTTTAATTATTATAATTATTTTTTTGTCTAAACATTCACATCTCCTCCATTCTCCTTCTTTCTGACTCCAAATTTGTGTGCACCCTGACAACCTGTTGCCTCATTATCTTGTGTGCCTGAGACACTCGCGACTAATTACATGCCAGCATGATTGAATGAATGTCTGTCCAACTGCAGCGCTGTAAACGCCACTTTAATCAGCAATCAACAAGATTATCATCCCTGTCATGGTGGGTTTCGGCTCGTCAGCAGTGACTGTGACGGCTGCCCAAACTGTCAGACAAGTGAGGGAGATGGTGGGGGTGAGGACACCCTCCAGATGTGACTATTTGCATCTCCTGCATCAATTGATTTTGACACAAATATAAAAATATAAAGACACTGGGTGAGTTCTACGTGCTCAAGAGAAACAGTTTTTAATTACTGCCAATGTGTCAGCTTACTCTGAATAAACTCTACAAGTAGCAGCAAATGTCAGATAATGAGCATTTGTGGAAAATACTAATTTACTGTCTAAGGTTAGGGGATATTCCAAGACAGTGTTGGTTTACACTAAAACAAAAGATCTGAAAAGAACACCACCTTCCAGAAAATGTTTGTTTTTACAGCACAAACCAGTCTGCTCTTTCCTGGAAACAGCCCTCCACTTGCCTCAGGCTGTCCTCGGAGTCTTTGGGGGTTGACCACTTAAAGGTTAGAACTTGCTCCGGGGTTCAGTTCACCAATTAGGAGGAGGTCAAAGTACAGGGTCCATGTGAGCCAGTCTCTATTGTGTTTCCCCTTAGTCACATTGCATCACTGTCTTTTACGTCTTTAAAGGCATTACGACTGCTCATATGTTTGTATTGAAGATGGTGATGTAATGATATTTGTGCTAATCTTCAGTATGTTTGCCCAGAGGTATTGTGTCAGACGTTAGACGAGAAAACTCTTTGTTTCACCCAGAAATTAATTCCTAACAGAGAGGAAATGGCTCTGTTCCATCATTCAGCCTACACGAGCATGGACTACTTCACACATCTCACACACACACACACACACAAAAATCTACTTAATTATAATTCAACCTCTGGGTGAGACCACTTCACATGAACATTTAAATTAATATGTTTACATACTGTATAATGGAAACTAAAGTTCAGTGCAGATTTTACAGACTGCAGTATGCATGTCCTTATTGAAGGCAATATAATAAACGAGTTAGGTCACTGTCTAATATAACTAATTTGATGGAATGTGACACAAAATCTGTATGCATTATATGTCATACCTAAGCAGCAACTGCAGAGGCTGAAAAATGAAGCCAACGCAGAAGTGGTGACTTGAAACTAGCTCCGAAAGCGAGTCAATCCCAATAAACCCTCATGTTTAAATGTCCAGCTTTACAGCTAATGTACATGTTTACGGCCTGTTACAAAAAACGGTTTGGTCTCTATTGCTAACTTCCTCATTTATGACAACCGTACGGGGGGGTGAATTTTATATAACTCACCCAATTAAATTTTATTAAGGTTTAAAGTAATGCATAATTAAGGGTGTGGCCACTTTGAGTAACACGCTGTCTGTGGATAGTGTTCTCTGGCCTCGGTCAGATCCACCCCTTGCTCCAAGTTTCAGCCTTACCTCAAAATATAGTCGCTGCTCTCTCCAAAAAATTCAAGATGGCAACAGCCAAAATGCCAAGCTAGAGGGTTTAAAGTGAAAATCTGTAAAACAATGGTTGATGTCACCGTGGCTGTGTCCATTATTTTTTACAGACCATGGGAGTCACATTAATTTCACATTACAAGAAGCTTAGTTTGGGCTCAAAGATTCAAAAGAAAACTACAGTTATTTCAGATTCGGTTTTTATTTTTGTAGTGGTGTACATTAACAATGTACAATATGGGGTTAATAGCAAGGGTTTAGTTTTACCCCTGAATACAGTCTGAAAACATCGACTGAACTTTCTATTGATCCTACCAGCTAAAGCAGTAAAACATGGAGTGTTGAGGTGTGACTTACTGCCTCTCAAAATTAGATTTGGATTGACTTGTTTAAGTGTGTGTGTGTGTGTGTGTGTGTGTGTGTGTGTGTGTGTGTGTGTGTGTGTGTGTGTGTGTGTGTGTGTGTGTGATGAGTGTGTTAAAATGACAAATTCTCCATATTCTCTCAGCCTTGCGAGACCACAATAAGTAAAGTCAAAAGAAAAAGGAAAAGAGTGTTGACTTTGTGAAGCTAGTAGTGTACTGTCAGGAACATAACTATTTCACAAATTACAAGCTACATTATGCAACTATTTTCACCTGAAAACAACAGCTTCAAAAACATTTTGATGGTGAAAAGGCCTTTGCAAACTGAGTGAATTTTTTCGTCTGAAATTGTCACATGTCTAAAAATAAATTCGACCTCAAGTTGTGTCAATCAGGTTTGCGCACTGAGTCCGAAACTTACATTTGTCATTAAAATTTTTGGAACAGGTTAAATTTTCTATGTTCTTTGCTTCCGTCAGAAGGCTTTAGGGAGCTGTTTGACCAAGAATCAGTGAAGAAAATGTGGCGGTGGAACACAGCCGCGACTAGACAGAAGAACAGGGCGCACAGAATCATTTCATAACTCAGCTCACTTTCAGCAGGTCAGATCATAATATTCAGGTGGATGATGATGAAGAGGAGGATGATGTGGACCGCACACAGAATGCAGCTGTGGTGCCAAATGAAAGACAGGGAGAGAGTGATGACAGTCAGGTAGGTAACTCCAGTGGAGAGAGGCAAAGGAAGAAATGTGTCTTTTCACATTGTCACATGTTGCGAATTTTCTTAATGACCAGAACAATAAAATGCGTCAGAATCAGTGTGCAAGGTTTCTGTGTTCAGATAATGGATTTTTACAACGCATCCGAAAAAAAATGGACTCAGTGTGCAAAGGCCTTAACACAGGGAATGGTGTCTCTTTCATTCCCAGTCTGCCCTCTGAGCAAATGTTCTTGTACTATGTAGCTTTGGTGAATAAATATGATCAGTGCGGAGCGCTTTACGGCACTAGGTAGCTCGCCTGTATGGAGCTGCTTTTCATCCAACATAACGGCAGAGGCAAAGAGACTGAAGCTGGCGTAGATGGAGGGAGCAAATAAGAGTTGTAATAAGAAAGAGTTACCAAGCAAGAGGCCAGACAACAGGAAACTAACAAGCACACTAATGAAGTCCATTAGACTCAGTGAGACAGGCATGTCACTGATATGGTGACAGCCTGGGTCACAGCCTTTTGAACGTATGCAGGGATGCTCAACCCTGCAGGCACAATTTATAATCATCACAGTAGCATACCACGTCTGTGTGGGCACCAAATCACAGAAATACCAATTCATGCATAATGTTGCTTTAACCTGTAAAAAAAACTAAACTACAAAATAAACAAGGTAAACTATGAGCAGCAGCCTTTGGTCTCAGCTAGCATTATTCCAAGATTTTATCTGTTTACAATGGAAAACACTACCTAACACTGTTAAGAATGCACAGAGCGACAGTATGTCACGGCTCAAAGTATATCCAAACAACATCAAACACATAACAATTGGCTTCAAGGTATTAGCGCATGTGACACAAATAAGCATCTTGTGACAAATGTCATCTTGTCTAGACGGGGGACACTATCACCAAAACACAGTGACACCCCAGAACCAGTCAGCTGAGAGACACTGATGCCTTAAAGCCACAATGTCTCATAACAATGGGATTAAAATGGCATTAATACCCATGTTCAAAAACAACTCTCAAACCCTTACATCCCTTTCTCAAATCCTCTTCTTCGATTCACCCCAAAAACACTTCCCAAATAATCAGCTTAAGTGATAAGACGGGGCTTTTATTTAAGTTCACTATCAAAGGCTGCAGTGATTCATGTTCCTTTCAAGAAAATGACTGTAATAGTAATAGGAATTAGGAGTTAAATGTAGATGTCAGATTTTTAATATCAGCTTCATTGTCTGCCATTCAGTCTGCCACAAAGTACTTGATCTACTGCAAGAAAGGTTTCATCGCTTTTTGCATGAGTCAGCCAGAACTTAGTCATGCTGACAATGGACTCTATATTTCATTTATTCAAACTCTGGTATTGTAATCCATCTGAGCCTATTACCTTTTGTTTGGACTTTGCATAATAACACATCAATTCCTCTCAGACTCCCAGTTGTATCCGTCGTTGGCTCAGACTGGATCAATGGGGTTGATTTAATTCACAGTCAGGGTAGTCAATACCTGTAACTAATGCTAATTTAGATGTTAATGATACCATCCAAAAAAAACAAGCAAGGTCATGTGAGGATAAAGAGCTACTGATATGGAGGCAAGGCAATGGTGGAGTCACATGCAAACAACAGCACAAACAATGCAAGTGGTGCTTGAGATGTTGAATAGGGCAGTGTAGGCTCTACCAAACTGTGACCTTGAAAAAATACATATAAACAGACAAAACAGCACCCAGTGTCCAGTATACTATTCTCAACACATGAGTTTTCAATGTAAAAAAGAAGCTAATTTGTGCTTTCTCGCCACTTTCTCTTTCTGTTACTGGAAGCATTTTCTGAGCTCATTATCATGTCAAAATCACTAATGGTCTTGTTTACTGCAAGGCCATTTTTCTGTCTCATGGTAACACTAAATGTGAGTTTTACCAATTAAAGCAGTTTAACCAGTGTGCTCCATTTAAAAATGCAGGTATTTTTCCTCCTTGCACTTGTTTTTTTTTTCCTGTCGTCATATTGCTTTCAAATACACCATTTTTATATAAAAGTGAAATTTCGCAGCAAGCTGATAAAAAATAAATAACGTACAAGCCCAGGCAACTCTGCTTGCGGAAAAAAATGTAGAGATAATTTTTTAAAAATAAGGACATCGTTTTGCATGTGACTTAAATTAACGGAGAACTAGTCGATGGATAAAATACAGTAAATAATTGCAGCTGTAATCATAATAGTGTGAGGGTGAAAAATTTACCCACACATTCACTCTGCACTGATTTAACATCACTGACCAGTGCAGGTAATATTAAAATCACCTTTTAGAGGGACTCTAAATAAAGCCCCTTTACCAATGGACAAAAAAAACCACTAACACCCACTAACATCTGGTTTTTGTCTCTAGTGTGTAGGTTACAATTTGCATTCACTCTCAGGTCATATGACTGCAAGAGTTATCAGCTCCAACTCTGATTGGACTCCTGTCTCAGCATGACTTGGAAAAACTAGTTCACACATTTCTTTTCCATAAGCTCGACTACTGCAACAGTGTCTTTACAGGTTTCCCCAAAAAATCGATCCGACAGCTGCAGCTGATTCAGAACGCCGCTGCTCGAGTCCTCACTAAGACTAAAAAGGTAGATCATATCACTCCGGTACTGAGATCTCTACACTGGCTTCTTGTCGGTCAAAGAATTGACTTTAAAGTACTAATGCTAGTTTACAAAGCTCTGAATGGTCTAGGGCCGAAATATATATTTGATATGCTCCCACATTATGAACCAGCCAGGCCTCTCAGGTCATCTGAATTGGGTCAACTGTCTGTCCCCAGAGTCACAACTAAACATGGTGAAGCAGCATTCAGCTATTATGCTCCGCATAGACTGTAGATCCGCCCCAACTCTCAATATTTTTAAATCAAGACTGAAGACCTTTTTGTTTACTGTATGTTTTTAGCCTACTATTTTATTGCATTTTAGCTTTTTAAACTCCCTTGTCAATCCTTTTATACTGCCTTTGTGTTGTTGCTTTTATTTCATATTTTATCATTATATATTATATGTTATTGTTGATGTTTTTACGTATTTTAATGTAAAGCACTTTGAATTACCTTGTGTTTAAATGTGCTATATAAAGAAAGTTGCCTTGCCTCGCCTTGCCTTGGTAGAAATAGAAACAGTACACCTGGTTGCACACATTTTTGCACCTTTTCCAGTGCAAACATTGGTAACCTCTGCAAGTCTTTATTATCTCATCCACAATTCCATCCGTCTCCATCCAAGCAACGCTCAAACATCGTTCAGAATTAGTTGGCACAAAGTTTGTAAAGGCTAGCTGAAGTAAGAGATACGATACCACTGTAACATTTTCACTGGCCTTATTCTGTTTACTAACTTTGTTTTCTGGCATGTCAAACAAGACACACCAGACAGGAAAAGGAGGAAATGCAGAGATGTATTCTCAACTACTGGCAGTGTGAAAGAAGTCTATCACCTATTTACCAGAAGCAATCCAGGTATTCTTCAGTTGAAGTCAGTAATGGTGGGCCTTAAACGTAAGGTATATTGATCTTGTGCAACAAGATTTGGATCTCTGTTGAAGTTCCTTTTAACCTTTTAGACATCTCATAACAACATGCTGACCACAAAGTAATTTAAATACTAAATTATTCCCACTACTCCAATAGCCAGTTGCCTACCACCCACTTACCCACACAGTAATTGCCCAGCTGAGCCTCTAGGAGGAAGGATGCTGGTACTACTGGGACTTATGTGGTCACTTTAATGGATTAGCTGGCAAGGCAATAGCTAACACACACACCATATTGCATTTAAAATAACCTTATCCATTCTGTTTGACAACAATGACGCCAGCTAATTCTGTCCTGAGGTAAATGATTGTGTGTGTGTGTGTGTGTGTGTGTGTGTGTGTGTGTGTGTGTGTGTGTGTGTGTGTGTGTCCTCCTGCCACCAGCAGTGCAACCCTCTCTGACCTTAAAACACGAGTTTAATCCCCAAGGAGAAGCCCCAAGTGTCCCAATACACCCTCCAACACACACACACACACACACACACACACACACACACACACACACACACACACACATGAACACACAGCTGGCTGGTCATGTGACACACTCCCCACGGCGTGGGAACAAACCATCTTGACAGCAGACGGCAGAGTGCTAAGGAGGGAGTGTGTGTGTCTAAAAGCGTGTTTTTGCATTTGCGTCCTTTCATTGCTTGCTCAGTCACCTGCACGCGTTTGATATCGCATCACTTCCTCTTGTGTGTGTGTGTGTGTGTGTGTGAGTGTGTGTGTTTCAAAGGGGAGCTCTGAGGACAAGCGTTAACAATGATATCACTTCAGCCTCTATAAATCTCTCTCTACCTCCCACAGGGCGAGGAGTGGTGGGAGTGAAGAGAAGAAAACAAGAGTGTCAGGAATGAAAGAGGAGTGTGTTTGGCGCCTGGTGGGTGATGGAGAGAAAGGGAGAGATGAAGGGGGAAGGAAGATGACAAGAAAGACGTGCCGCTGTTGGCATGGGGCAAGCATGTAAATCAAGGTTGGAAAGGACAGAAAGACTTTATTAAAGGACAGAGATCAGAGGACACTCAGACTTCCTGTGATCTGTTCTCACTCACTGAAGTGTTTTTCTCTCGTTATTATTGTCTGTCTTTCTTTGTTTCTTTCAAACTGTTACGAGAAAAAACACAGCTGTAATTTTGCTTTACCTCACAAGGACCTCTAGTAGATGTGTAGAACATCTTTTGTTGTTTCCCAGTGATGGCAGTGTTGGCAGCAGGCCTGTTTATTTGGCGCTATTCTGTGTCATTAGTCCCAAGTCTCAGCCGAGTGGGACAACCGGATGTGGACCGACTTATTTCTTCCGGCGTGTTAGGCTGATGCTAGGCCAGGTCATTTTAGACAGTGGCCCAGTGATGACACTGTCAGCAGCTGGATTGGGCCAGTTTATTTGGCCCAGTTCTAGGGCAACATTCATCCTGAGTCTCAACCGAGTCGGACAACCTGACATGACCAGTCTTATTTCTTCTGGCATGTCAAGTTTGGGCCAGTGCTGGGCCAGGTCATTTTTGACAAGGCCCAGTGATGGTAGTGTCGGCAGTCAGAATCGAACCAGTTTATTTGGTCTGACTCTGAGGTGTCATACATGCCAAGTCTCAGCCAAGTCTGGCAATCAGACACAGTCCAACTTTTTTTGTTTTCAGCATGCCGAGTTCGGGCCGATGCTGGGCAAGGCCATTTTGGCCTCCTGGGTTATCTTGGGAGACTTTCTTTTTGAAAGATCTACTTTTTCTTTGCGTGTCATGGTTCTTACCGAAGTGGGCATCGTTCTTGTTCTAGCAAAACTCTAACAACTAGCGCAGAAGTGCCCTCGAGCAAGCCACACAGTCCTGACAGTGCAGATGTAAAAATTGTAGAGATTTGTGAACGTAAAGTCCTTGGTCATCCTCTCCTTTCTTTCCTTTTCATCTTCATCATTAGTCAAACAGCACATGAAGCTCCCCAGGAAGTGGAAAAATTACATTTTCTTTGGACGGACCACACTGATCCACCCCCCTCCCTCATTTCTACATTTTCCTCTTTTCTTCTCCCACTTTCTCTCCTCCCCACCTTTTCTCTCTCTCCCTTCTTGCTCTCGGTCTTTCATGTTCAGATCAGAGAAGCCTGCCACTTATCACAGGAGTCTAGAGAGGCTTTCCAATAAAAGCTGGCGTTACATGCCTGATTTAACAGGGCACACACACAACGACCCCTCTACCTCCCTCTGTCTGACTTTCTCCATCACATACCTGTCTGTACGATATCCCTCTCTCTCCCTTTTTAAAACACACTTTCTCCATAATGCCACTCACTCATGGACTCACACTCTCTCTTGCCCACACTCACACACACTGGCCTGCCTCAGCTCTTGTTCTCCCACAATGGGATTAGTGGTGTGATTCCTCCACTCCTTTTAAGTGGGCACACCACCAATCCACTTACGATAGACTCCGCTGAATACTAAAAAGAGTGAAGAGGAGGGGAGGAGAAAGGATGAGATCAGGAAAAAGGAGAGAAAGAGAAGAGTAGATGAAAGGACAGATGGACAGGAGAAGAATGGAGTGAGGTAAGATGAAAAGATAGGGGGAGTAAGAGAAAAGAAGTAGAGGTCACATCAATCAATCTTTTTCATGTGTTTTAAAACTACTAAACAGTTTTTACATGATAAAATTCCATGGGAAAAAGACGGGATGAACAGCAAGAAAGAGCGCAGAAAGAGAAAGGAGCATAAAGGAGAATTGGCGGCAGACTTACAGCCAGAGGTGAGGCAATCACTGCATAACTCTAACAAGCCAACACACTCACATACACACAAGTGGACCTGTTGCCAGGGTGACAAAGGCAGCAGAGGCCCCGCCCTCCCCTGCCGAGTTTTATACAGTGATGTCATCGGTTGCCGCCGGCGCCCGACGGGCCCTTGGCCAATAGGACAAAGGCACCAGAGGGCGCAGCCTGTCCTTGTCTGATTTTTTTTTTTTAATTCTTTTGACTCTCTCTCTCCTTTTCTTTCATCAGGTGCTCTCTAGCCCGCCCTCTCGTTTTCAGTCCCTCTTTCTTTTTGACTTATTCAACTCAGTCAGCGGGCGGCTGCAGAAGTTGAGGCTTTAAGTCTTTCACTGCTGATGAGGGGTGAAGCTGATTAGACCTGCTGCGAGAATATTTCACGGCAGGAGAGGCTACAGCGATTATTCAAACCCAGTAAAGGGACGGCTATGGATACAAGTTTGTTTGTTTCAGAGCTTTTTTCAGAGCAGGTTTCATTTAAATAAGACTAAGAGACCTTGGAGAAAACCAAACGGTTACAACCAAAGTACTGGACAAACTGAAATTTTGGCACTATAGACAAATCCGGGGAAGTACCAGAAGTAAACAAGTCACCATTACAGCGGTGGCATCTCCCTACAATACATCCACATTTGAATGCAAGCTGTCCTATGAAGTTTAGAATTTTCAATACTTTTTATGTAACGTTACTTTTGAAAACATCAGAAGAGCTGCAGTCATTCAGTCGGCATCACAAACAGAACACGTAGCTTCAATCAGCATACCATGGACATTAACAAACATTATCAACACAAAATTTTAGCCATCTGTAAATTAAACCACCTGTTAGCACAATCCCATCTTCCTCTCCTCCTGTACCATAGCATCATCGAGCCAGGTCTACTTTATGGTGCCATCTGTTTTTTTTCATATGCTCACAGTCATAAATAACAACAAACTTTTAAAGATAACCAATTTGTTAGCAAACTCATAGGTATTTCTACCACCAACATATCTGACTGTGTCACCTGTGTCAAAAGGGTTGTTGAGATATTTCAGTTTGGACCAAAGTAGTGGCGCAACTGGCTGACAAACACATATTCTCAACCTGGAACCATGCTGCTAGCCTGTCCAAAAAGAGAAGCTGGTAATGTTAGCCCGTCACTGACTTCTGCAACAAAGAAAGGTCTGCACACAAACACTGGAATATTTTACTTCAACTACAATGCCAGTGATTTTTCATATTTTAGCCCTTCACCATGAATGATTACAGCGTGCGTCACAACTGTTTTATTACTTTGGATGCATCTCTACCAGTTCATGCATCTGAATAAAAACATTTGAAACTATCTTTTTTGACTACTAATCTCACAAACAGTCCAAGTGTTTCTTCTTTAGACCACCCAGAGTGTTTTCTCTCTGCCCTCTGCAGTGATGGACTCCCTCCCTATTACACTCTGGACTCGAGAGTTACTCGCTATCTGCTGTCAGAGTCTAAAAAACTCACTTGTCAGGAGACATTTCCCTTTTACATGCTGATCTTGCATAAAGAAAAAAAAAAATACCAAGGTCTTATTTCTGCATCTACTGTAGAGGAGGCTGTGTGACTTTTATTGTTTGTAGCATTTTAATGGCTGTTGTGCTTTTTATTTTTCATGAACCCAAATGAGAGGAAAAGCTGATTATAATAGAAATGCACATGCATGGAAACCTCATTACCTAAAGTGCCTCATCCATTTTCTGCTCTTTCGAGGTTTAGTCCAATGTGTACGTGCACCCGCCTCTCTATTATCCTGCTTTATTCTAATATGTTTTTGTACTTGGCTTAACCTTGTTTTATTCTCAATTTTATGACTATTTGTCCCCACTTTACACGGCCTGAATTTATTCCTGTGTTCCTGCTAATGTAATCTCATTTCAGTGTGATGTGTCTCTCCTCTGTGCCATTATCTTGTGTTTCTGCCCTGCTTTTGTCAGAAGGGAGAACGACATCCAGAGGGTTGTTGTGTTTTATTGTCCCAAAGCTGGAGCCTACAAGGACTCTTCACAGCAGATAAGGACATTCTCCAGACACACACTCAGACTCATGCAGATAAGAAACCATCATTTAAGGGTGTTCTTCATTATGCAGCCAGATGTGTGCAAGTGTGTGTGCGTGTTTGTGTGCAAGTGTGTGTGTGACACTGCGTGTGTACCAGGTCAGTGAATGGAGCCATTGGGGCGAGACTGATTGCTAATTATTGCATTGGATGTTGGCGGCATGGGGAGAGAGGATGAGATAATGGGAGGAACAGACAGCAGAGAGGGCTGTCAAAGACCTGTACCTGACACACACACACACACACACACACACACATTTTCACACCAGGTCTCCTGTTTACTCACATGCACTCTGCACATGCAATAGGAAGCAACATAATACATATTTTGTACACTTCCTCGATGCATCTGAGTTGATAAAAGTTTGATTCTGTTCAATGACAAAGAAGAGACCTGCACTTAATTTCCAATACAGCCCCCTTTTGCAAATGCGCAGTCCATAGTTTTGTAATGAAACAACCAACAAACAGTTGGCCACTGACCCCACTGTCAGCCCCTAGTAACACTTTCCTCGTTGCTAAGCAGAGACAGGAAGCAGGTTTGGCCAGAGGAGACCCCTACAAGACCTTCTTCCTGTTTGCAAGTTAACAAAAGGTGGGGTGAAGTTGAGTTAATTCCCCTTGCTTGCTTTCCTGATACCATTACCAGCCATAACAATTCATGTGGGAAATCTCAAAACTGACAACAGACCGAGGTCAACCTGAAAGTACATCCTGGCAGGAAACAAAGACACTGTTATCAAATAGCCTACTTTGGCTTGCTGGTTTTGTTTTTAGCCTAGGAGTGCTGCTAAAAAGGTTGAAAAGAACTTCATATGAAACCCATGCAATCATGAGGCAGGAGGCTGTGTTCACATGGTGTATGTGCTGCAGGCTGTCCTCTCTCATATGGCAGGAGCAAAGGAGGAAGCTGGTCTTGAAGTATAGAGAGCAACAAAGTCTGCGTGGAAAGGCGGTCTGGGTGGTGGACAGGTCAAAGACTCTGGGTTCTTTGTTACTACAGTCTTACTACGTTTTTAATTAGTGTGTTATAGACTGAAGAAATGTTTGTGCAACAAATGAATGAGACAATGCACATAGTGAAAAAAACAGCACTTTTCAGAGCATGAAATCAGTCACCTGAGATGTAATCATAGACATTGGATGAAATGATCCATGTATCTTGCCTTCTGGAGGCAAGGGAAACCAATGTGATTGTGTAATTTATTTCACTGTAACCACTTTAGAAAATGACTCTATACTGTGAGCATACTGCAATCAGAACTTGAAGACCCCCTTTAAACCTTGCATTAAAATGTGTCTCGTAGTCAGATTGCATCAAGATATGATTAAACCTGATTACATGTACGCCTGGTCTAGAGTGTCTGAGGCTGTAGTCAACCAAAGAAAATCTTAATTGACGGAAATTTTACCTACTGTTCTACCAGTCGACTAGTCAATGGAGGAAAAAAATCTGCACGGGTTATCTGTAGATTAACTAAATCGCCATAGTGCACTGAGCGCACTCTATCTGGTAGCACTGTGTCCTCCAAAGTGTTTTTTTTCCTGTCACAGGGCTCAACATTAATATTTGCCCAGGGCAACTTTGTATTCAGGCAAGTGGAATGCCCTGAGTGAAATATAAATGTGACCTCCGATGTAATAATGTCTGAAAATACACTGCGCGCACTTATCACTTTTCCACCTGACCTGCTTTCACGAGTCTGTCTCATCACTAAGCACTGAAAGGGAATGACGACAAAAATCTGACATACTGGACACTAGAAGTTAACTCTGGGGTTAATGATGTCATACACAACATTACGTTATTAACGTTACATACCTCTGTAACACTGCATGTGAGAGAGATTTACTGTTTTTAGCCCAGAAGTTAACGTTAGCCATCCTCCCACCCCAAAAAGAGCTCCAGTGTGGTGCTATTCTTTTCAGGAGCTTTATAAACCAGCCTTTAACTGCATTTTCTTTTTGGAGACTTTGTAAAAAAAAAAAAGTCCATAAAGATAAACCCTACCCTGAATGTCTTTGGTGATTATTTATCTTTATTTCCGATTAAAAATAAGAGTTAAAAAATGTTTAATTTTGGGTGAAATGCTTTGCTCATCACTGTCACCGGCTGTCCAATCACAGTGGAAAGGGTGCAGGACAAATACCACAAAGACCAACCATCGCAGAGGGCAAATATTTGGTGCTGAACAACAACAGCCGTCATTTTTTAGCTGGGAAAAGAAACGCTTTGGCTGGACACACAGCCTTTTTTAAGCAACACCAGCAATTGTCCAACAATTGAGAATTTGGCCAAACAGGAGCATAACAACCGAACATTTGACTAACCAACCAGAACTTTACAGCCTTACTAGTGTCTACATCAAGTTACGACTGAGATCTACTATCTCTGTCCAACTCTAACAAGCAAATCATTCCTCTCATTTGCACAGAAAAAAATGGTAGCAATCCGTAAAGCTGTGCTATTGAATGGACTTTTGATAGAGAATAACGATGGTGACCTTTACAGATGAAGACTGGGTCTCAAATCTATGTATATCCTATGCATTATTGCTGCTTTCTTTTGAATAGCTTAGCTCACTAACGTTCTAATGCCTGTGGACGCTGCCTTTTAGGTGTGAAACAGTCGCAGGAGATTACTTGTTTCTGCCAATGCAGTTGTTGTGTAACGCAATTGCATTAACACTTGCGTCCAATGTGATCACAATGTGTCCCTGACCACCTCTGGAGATGGTGTGGCCTATCGGATCATAATCCATCCTCAGTGCGTTTTGGGTGCATTTACACCTATACTTTAATATACAAGGTGTAAAGTGGATTGAAAATGTGAAATGTAACTTTTGCTAGAAAATGTAAATGCAAATCCTCGAACACTGATAATACTTAGCTGAAAAAAATGAATGTGACTCTGAAATGATCCCAAAGATCACATTAGCAATGGGAGCTTCTTACTGGAAATTTGGAGCAAATTACATTTTGAAAAAGCTCTGTGTCCTCTGACTTTATCAGCTTACAGTTAGTGGGATGCTGGACTGTGTAAGTGAGAAAAGGAGGTACCTTAAATCATCCAAAATGAACAGAAATTCTGCCAAATAGATGCATTACTTTTTCCACTAGGTCATGTCAAATAAAAAGACTTGTCTCAACACCTGGTACAGAAAATGACCGACATGCTATAAACAGGATGCAGCCTGTCATAATGAGGAGAGGCTGATCAATGGATGTCACAGAAACAGGAGAGACTGTATGTGTTTTAAGTTGCTCATGTACATAAAGTTGCATGAAGTTGACAAAACAAAGTCATATTCTGCCTCACATACATATCATATGATCTCTTTTCAGCTCAAACAGACACAAGTATTCATAGTTTCATCAAGTTAAGAGCACAGGGTTCACTGGAAGGTGGTTAGAACTATCTGTCTCCCCTTGACAGAAATTAAAGGCCGCAGACATGGGAATAACATCATATGACAAGGCAGTGATAAAGTGCTGTGTCAGTATCAGGACAAACAGAGTTCACTGAGAAAGCATGACTCAAGGGGAAAGGAAGGACAAACATTAATATGAAGCAAGGAAAGGAACAAAATGCGGTGTCCATGTATAATACTGATTCTGATTCAGCTTACAACTGCTGGTCCCCAATGAAACCAATAGCTTCAATGTCCATGTGTGAGCACCACTGGTTATGTGTCTATTTGTCATAATTGAAAAGGTTGCTGTAGATCACAGGGCAAATAAGAGAGTCAATATGTCAGACTGAGTCTAAAAGACAAAGTAATAATGTAGCCTGATGGTGACGATTGAAAAATTACATGATTGCGCACCCACCCACACACACAGTCAAATACACACGCTGATATCCGTCTTGTAATTAGGACAAAGTGCCCCATTAGTTCTCCATTAATGACTGGAACAACTACATGTCCAATCAAGTGATTTGGTCTACAATTCATGTTTGGTTTCTATGGCAACGGACCTATTGAACCTCTCAGCACTTGATTAACTGTGAGGAGTGTGCGCTCAATGTACTCCATGTTGACGTAATCCATCCATTGTTAATCAAGAGCAAAATGAGCACTCTGACATATTAATAAATATGAAGGAACATGCAATATATTCAATCCTCTGCACTCCATCTTTCTCTCCATCCTACTTTAGTTCAGTTCTATTTCTTTTTTTTTTACTGGCATGAATGAGGATGGTTACAGCACATTAACAGCAGTTTCCCAGTTGTGATGAGGTTTTTACAGGTTTATGAGTAAAAACCAAGATAAGCCCTTATCCTGGCTGTTTTGTTGAAATCACAATGTGCTAGCTGTGATATCCCAAAAGAAACCTGCATACTGATGCATGTAAGCACCTTGTACAGGTGTGTAGTGACTGTCTATCTGAGTGGGTGCACATTTGACTCAAGTGACTTGAAAATTAGTGAGAAAACCTAGCTTGTTGTTCTTTTCTTCCTCAACTGGAGATAAGATGGATAAGATGTCCTCTACAAATTATATTTCTATCAAACTAAAGGGTTTTGCCAAATATGTTTGTGTTGCTACTCAGTGGCAGCCTGGATTATTTTTAGGGGCAATGTGTGCTTCATTTTTGTCCTTGACCTTGTCTTTGGACTTTGACATGGTAAATCAGAGTTTGTGTGGTTAGGTTTAGGTAATAAAAGCACTTTGATTAAGGTAAGTGAGGGTTAAATTAACAAAGTGAAAATGTTGTGTCTTGTGGGGCTGCAAGATTAATCAAATATTAATCACAATCCCGTTTCCACAATTAAATGAACATGAACGTCTGCAATACTGACATTTAAATGCGTGCTCCGCTTATAGAACACTCTGCTGTATCTCAAATCAAGCGCTTCCTAAACTAACAGCCAGTCTCCACTTCTGAAAAACTGTCACGCTGCAGACGAGCACAACGAAAATCATCTGTCATCAACCATCAGCATCTGATGTCTGGACATAGGAGAGAACAAACCATATGCAAACAGTGCGGCAACACAAGTAACTTGTTCAACCAACTGAAAAAAAACACAATCTGCAGTACCATGAATGCATGAGGGCTGAGAAGAAATATGTCACTGATACCGTACCGTTACCATTAATGCCCGCCCTTGTCTAGCGCAAACTAAGATATTAATGACAGTGATGCTGCAGTGCGTCATGGTGCTGTGACAACGGTTAAAAAATATATGAAAAAATACATGCAGCGGATATGTATCTATGGAAGATGCATTGAATTCAGGCATATGCATTCATTTCCTTATTTTTTTTAAATGTATTTCAATTGGCATTACATGTCTCTTAAAACATATTTGATGTTGAAAATTAGCATAGCAAATTATCTTTTTTTACATATAGCCTTGCACCAACATGATGCTCATTTGCTCTCCTTCAACCTGTTGAAAATTAGTACCATATAAACATAGTGTTACAGAGACAGGGTTTCTAGTGAAAATGGGCTCATTATATTTATAACTATAATTCAGTCAGTTCAGAAATAATAAAAACTCACTACTGAGGAGCCATTGTTCAGTCAACAGAGTGATCAGAAATATGGATTATGCTCTCAACATAATAACACATATATGATGACTATGTTTCATCTGTGTTCAATGTAAACTTTGAAACCAAGAAATGATCAAAGACAGGAAAGAACATTTCTGTAATTGTGCTCAATGTCAGATAAAAAAATGTCAAGCAGAAAAATAATTATACAATAAATAGCTCCAGAATTAATGAATAGAATATACTAATGAATGTCTTTAAGTGAGGGAAATACTACTAAAATACAAAAAGGTTTGACAACACAATCTACTGCGGGTGATGAATGCAGACTGAAGAGTTTAGAAAGACTATATCAGTAGAGTCTGTCCTTATCTCGCCACACTCACTCTCCATGTTTCAGTTCTAGCAGGGTTATTAAAACTGGCCAATTCGCATCAGTACCAAAGAGACTAAGGCATTCAGCTCTATCTATTTTGAGATGGCTAAGCGCCTAGCCTAGTTTTTCTCTTTGGACTGAGCGGTTTTTTAGCCCAAAGCAATTAGGCAAACTCACTAGCCCTGTCAGCGAATGCATTGAATGCAATCCTGCATTGAGAAATGAACCACTGGGCAGATTTTCTACCTTCCTGTCTCCATTCAACACATCTTTTTCTTCTTCTTTCTACTTCAATTCCTCTTTCCTCTTTTGAGGAAATGACAGAAAGAGTGATTAACTGCTGCAATCTGCCTGTTGGCTCCCTCACACATACGCACACACACATGCAGTGCCACACACAAAAAACTCAAATTCATCATTCATGTTTCATGTGAATAGTGCCGTTTGGAGAGCCCCAATTTCCATGACAACAGGTCTGAGGATTAGGGTGAAGAACTGTCATTCCAGTGCAATTGTCAGTGCACCTTGATTCAGAAGAGCACTTAAGAGTGAAGGGAAGGAGCAGAGGACGGGGGTGGAAATAGAGGAATTTGGGTCGGTTGGAAGGATCAAGGGGGAAACGGAGGAATGGGTAATGATCCCGCTGAAGATCACTTTACCCCCACATCCTTACTCATTGTAAGTCACTACGGATAAGAGGGTAATACCTAACATGTAAATGTACAGCAGTGAGGTATGAAACGATAGAAGAAAAAGATGAAAAGAATCAATGAAAAGAGAGAAGAAGAGGTGGTGGTGCACAGGAAGAGAAGGGAGAAAGGAGCTAATTACAAATACATCCCAAAACAGTCAAACAGCTGCAGCTTTTACAAGATGGCTGAAAAATGTGCACCAATGATGTCTACTAGTCTCCTGCCATTGTGTCTTTCTTTTGTTTCTGATTCTTCAGTCTTATATGAATTCACCATGTTCATGTTCTGCTACAAAATGAGTTTACATCATGATGACAATAAGTACCAATAAAGCGGCAATTATGTAAAGTGAAGTGAAGCCAAATGAAGCTTGTTATTTTTCCAAGATCAAGAAAGTAGTAGAATCATTATATAAATCTTTTATCCATGGTATTTCTGTGTATTAGTGTGTGCACTGATTTCTGATAAAAGTACTGAAAGTGTAGGGGTATTCACTCTTTCTTATTTTTATTCAAACTTGTGTCTGTTTTGTGTCTAAAGCCCAGTTCAGACCAAAGATTTGCGACAAGACTAAAACCACCTTAGAACGTTGCAGGGAAAAGCGAACTGGTGCATCTCAGCTTAACTCTAGCCAGCTGATGGTGTCTCATGCAGCTTAGCTCGTCAAGTCGCCAGTGGCTAGTTTTAGAACATAAGACAAGCCACCTATTTTAACAGCCAATCAGCTGGTAGCAAAGTCAGCTGTACAAGTTGGTTACAATCTGTCAGCAGGCGTTTTTTTTTTTGCTTGCTGTAGCATCCTCTGACAATCGGCCTTTGTCCCAGCCAAGCCCAAGTCATTAACATCCTCGCAGCTGTTGACACATATATTGGTCTCTACCCTCACACAGTGTCAAAGTTAGTAGCTGCTGCTGCTGGCTGTGTGTGCGTCTGTCACATGCACATAATCAAAAAAACAAAGTGGGATACTCTCACAGTCATTACTTGTATCTGAAAAGCCAGAGGTTAGAACGGAAGTAGAGAGAATCTTTACTATGGAGACATTACACTGTCTCATCTTGTCACATTGGTGTAAACTGGCAGGTTTTCAGAACATTGGGAAGCAGACCTCGGAAACAGTGCTGGACTTTGAAGCCAATTTGACAAAATAACTACATAAGTACATATAACTACAGCTTCTGGGTCACATAATGTCATTGGGCCCACAAGAATTTTTTTTCCCAGAGACTTACATAGGGAAGGAGACCTCTGAAAATCAGTGGATAAAACTTTTTGAGCATCACAACCCCCACAAAATCATTCATTTCACTGTCAGATTTAATCCATTCGGTCTAATAACATTTCAAAAGTCTAGAAGAGCCGCACAATTAAACCATTTTATCCCCATTCAAGTTACTGGTGATCTAAACCAGAATTTAGCTGCTTGGCTGGCGAAGTCTCTAGGGTGCAGGCTCTATGGGCTCAGTGATACGTAAAATCTGGGTAATTTTGCACCTGGGAAGTCGAAATTTTCTGGCTTTATGCACCACTGAGCAACTTTCATAGGAATTAACTGGGCTCTGCCTCCAGTACTGTATCCAGTTCTCTTTATCCATGATTGCAAGTAGGCCTGTCAAAATAATGTGTTAATTTCAATTAATTAATCACAGAAAAAATAACGTTAAAAAAATTTATGTTGAATAATCACATTCCATGGTGCCCATTGAAGGCCACAGTGGCTTTGTCACATGATGGAGGCAGACAAGATGACGCTGCTTGGCCCCGGTAAATGGAACATTTACATTTAAAAAATGTCCAGATGGTTGATAGGAGCACTGTTCCCTGCAGTTTTTGCAGTACAGAATTTTCATACCATCAGATTACTTCAAGCTTGAAATATCGCCTCTACGCAAAGCATTTAGCAGCAGACCTGGAGGTCCAAGCAAGCACAGCCTCTAATGGTAGCACTAGTAGCCAGCCTCGTCAAGCCACACTAGACCAGGCGTTCAGACACAAACTGAGGAAGTCTACCTGTGACCGACTAACTCCCTTGCAAAATAGATTGCAACGGACTGCAGACCGGTTTGGGTGGTAGAGGACAGCGGGACAATTGTGTCCAAAAAACAGCAGCTTTACTACAACATGTCTGCCAACATTCATTTGAAGTGAGAATTTTTAAATATCTAAACAGCAAAAATGTATGTATGTGATTAATTTAGATTAATCACAGAGCATGTCATTAATTAGATTCATTTTTTTAATTGCTTGACAGCCCTAATTGCAAGTAGTTTCAAGTTTCAACTCTTCTCGCTGTGAATCTTTGTTTTGAACAGGTATTGTGATGAACCTTCAATTACAGTAAAGAACCAAACTTTTTGTAAGCTATCTAAATACTACACAAAAGAACTCTGCTCTGAATTATCATTCTTGTCTGATACTGGGAAGTTTTTTTATGAATTTCAGGTGAGCACAGGGCACCTTTTTTCAGGGGATTGCATGAGAAAACAGCCCTCTGGTGTGGAACTCTGATAGGATAATCAGTCACACAATAATTTAAACTTTGAACACTGGTTTACTTTGAACATGCATCTGACTTAAACATGTGGCAGCAATACTACTTATAACTGTGTCCTAAAAGGGACTGAGGCAGGTAGGTGGAAGAGGAAAGAGCAAAACATGGTACTCTGCCTCCAAACATAAAATGACCATGAAGAATTCTAAGCTGCAGAAGTAATTTTAGAAGTGCTTCATAAACCTGGAGGCAGGTTAAAGGAACACCTTGACATTTTAAATTCTAGTTTATTTTGCCTCACCTAATCTTTCTATGACAGAAGGATCACCTCCCACAAATTTCATATTCACTTTTCAAAGCCCAGCTAAAAAAGCAAAATCATCTTGTGTGAGCATGCTGCATGTGGTTTCCGCTATGGCAGCTTGTCATTCTCTCTCTTTTCTAAAGTTCATAACAAGCTTTATATATTTTGAAACCTCTACGCAAAAGCCTTTATGTATTAATTTTATTTTTACATATTCATGAGAATCTGACAGGTACCTGATCCATATGCTTTATGGCTGCTTGGAAGTGGTTTCTTTCGTTACGCACGAATCATCAACCCGCCTGCAAATGTAATAGAGGGCTCTTGTCATTCAGCACAGTCTCTGCTATGATGATCGGCTTGGAACAATGTTTGCACGGGTGGATACAGCCTCCCTCCAATTAGCTGTACCTGAGCTCCTTCTGAAGTTAGCAGCCGTTCATGTTCATCTTAAAACATCTGCGGTCTTTAAATTGATCTAATGAATACACCACTTTTATCCTGCTGCAAAGCCGTGCAAACTATGTCAGTGTACTGTAACCTTAGCATCAGGTTAAACTACTGTGAACTGGAGGCGTTTGAAAATCCACATCTATCAGCAAAACAGGAACTAAAGAAAACATTTTGCTCCCATGAGAAAGTAGTGCAGTGACATTTTACAACGGGTGTAAAATATATCAGTTCATTGCCCTGAAACCTAAACTGCAAACAGGAGACACTGTTATTATTCATTCGTGTAAAATGGCAGAATTTAAGGGGCAGAGTTCATAAGCTGATCAGGTGCCTTGGCAGTGGTGCAAATTAGGTATTATGCAAAATCATACATGTACATGACATGATCATTAAGTTGTGATCTACATGAAAACAAAAGATTCAGAAATATGTTAACAAGGTCCTCTCACAGGGCTGATAATGACCTGATAATTACGAGACCCCTGCCAAGCTGCAGACCACTGTTCAAGACCAACTCTGTAGCTTTTTAGGCATCAAACGTGGATGCTTTTTTGTGATCCTTCACTTCCACTTACAATGCAGTTTTGGGATCCCTCCCCAGAAGACTTAACACCCATTCACACCTGGACCCATCCAACCTTAACGACATAGATGATGGCCGTGAGTCAACGACTCACATGTGACCTTAATGACTCAGAAACTCAAAGCTCACATGTGATCTCAATAACTCTGTAAGGGTTCACACCCACACAGAGTTTAAAGCCTGCGACTCAGCACCAGTCCATTAGAACTGAAGAAGCCTCTTGGATGAGAGGTGAAACATCTTAAAGAAACTCAAGTAAGTCCAGTTGCCCACAATATAGCACTTAAGATTACCATGACCTGTGTGACTGAGAATCTTCACCAACACAACCCTTTACTGTATTTCTACCAGGGACAGCGCCACATCAAGCGGGTGTTTTTCAGTGAGACATTTGTTGAAACTTTAAGTTTCAACAAACGCCACATATTAACTTACAAATGTAACGTATCTGTGGTTTGCAGAAACATACAATGCCAACATTTATTCTGACTAATGGGTGGTCATTATACAGCCCAGAGGAAGACAGTGAGCTGATGGAAACACAGAGCGGTGACATCGTTACCATGATGTACTCAGCTCTGGTGTTGACCCTTCACCTAATACACACATAAATTAGAGAGAGCGGGCAATGAAATTTCATGCATGTACTATGTACAACCTCAAAACTGCCCTTGGGTGCATAAGTTACTAACAACGGGGAGATCTACAGTAATTTTGCTGTAATTTTTGCCCCTTTAAAGGGAAATGAAAAAACAAATACACTGGCTTAAGGTCATTAATTAACGTGTCAGACCACCACAGCTGGCACAATCTATCGTCTATGCTGCCACTTGTCTCTTTTTCTGAATGTGGGATGCAGAGTCGTGTGAACACAGAGCAAACAACAGAGTGGATTGTTGGAGAGTCATGTGACACATCGGCAGATCCGATGAGACCATGTGGTGCTGTAACTGTTACTGTACAGGGCAATACTCTATACGGTCCATCAGCAGAGATAAGCAGGAAGTGCTTCCTGACATCTCAACATCACACATACAGTATCGCAAGAAGACACAAAGAAGATCAATGTCCACTTTTAGAGTCCGCCTTGTTTGGGCCAGTTTCACCACAATGATGGTATCCTGAGTAAAAAACATGTTTTTGTACTTAGACCAAGTACGCCGTTGACCAAGCGTTAACATCTTGAGGGCCAATAGAGAGATCTAAAATCTTTTAAGACCCAAAACGTTTCAAACCAGGACCATTTTTATTGGATAGACCACTATGTTAAAGCTTGTTGTTTGACACCAATTAAACATCACTGTCGATATTGGTGTAATCCTACTGTATAACCATTTCATGTAGATGTACTAATGCACTGAATGAGTGATGCTGAGGACTGTAATTGCTTGGGATCGTCAAATTGTCCCAGCTGTCAGTATGTCAACATTCAGTAAATACATTAAGCTTAAATGGCCCCATATCACTGGTCTGGTTATATAATGGTGATATAATAAGTCATAAGGATGTAATAAACTGATTAATTAGACCATTAGACATACAGGACCTGCCCTGACCAGAATAACGTCATCCTAACTAAGAGCATTAGCCCTAGAGATGTTGACATTCAGTCCGCAATGAGTCATCCATTTTCACAAGAACTCTCTACGGACTTTTTTCTCCAGAGAACATCACTCCTGTTCATGTGGTACATTATGAACACTGACTTATTGATGAGGATGCAGTCACAAGATCATCAGGAGCTTCTGTTATTTGGTATACAATCTGTTTCCTCTGCAGTTTTCTCACGCAGCTGACGCAAAGCCCCTTGGAATGAGCTCACAGTTAAGATGAAACACCAGCTGAGCTAAGCTGACACTGGAAACAGACCTTTCGAGGGTGTTGTGGTGCAGGCTGGGAGAGAAACTGCCTGTTCCCAAATATCAGTTTCAAATTTTGAGCGAACATAAGGGAGTGGCATCAACCTTTACATCCCCCTTCCTCTCTAAAAAAGAAGCTTCCTGGCATCAGACCAGCTAAAACTCTCCATCCATCATCTCGTTAGAGAGGGAGATGTCCCCAGGCTTTCAATAAGAAATTAGATTGCCAATTGATATATAATGGATGATTACATTTAGAAGTACTTGAATAGTATCGGTTACACACAGTTAAGCCAGGCGCAGAGCTACAGAATTAATTCTCTTGAGGATGTCTTTCACCAACGAAAGTACACTGTATGAAAGAAAGAAAGTGCAATAAAGAAACACAGGCTACAGAAACAGCTGTTGCAGCAGTGATGTTGCAAGCTGGATAAACAAAACAATTAGCTGAAAGAAGCTTCAAAGCTATGCAGAGGTGGGTACTAATTCTCTGTTGGTTTGTCATTGCAAGTGACCCCTTTCATATTACAAATAGTCACTTGATTCATTGCTAAGATGAAAATATTGATCACAGCAATTTTAAATAATTCTGGGGAGAGGTTTCTGACATTTAAAGTCTGAGCTGTGTGTTCTCTGACCTTAAAAGGGCACCTAGTCATCCTGTCATTACTCTTGAAGCAACTCACTTATGTAAATCTCTGAGAAACGTGCTTATGTATAAACATTGGGAGCACTCAGAAAGACATTAATGGCCTCTGATGAACATACATGGCCTGCTGGTAACATGATTTGTATCAGTTTAGACCAGAACATCACCTCCCTTCCGCTTTGAAATTTATGGAACTAAGCAAAGTAACAGGTACATGCTCCCTACAAGGCACAGAAAGCAGAACTCCCCATTAAACCATTAAGTTATAGAGGCCCTGCACTCTACACCCATCCATTTACTGTAGAGCACTCCCATTAAGGTAACTGCTAACTCTATTATACTCTGTAGCAGCAGGAAACACAAAACCACAGTAAACAGGTTTGGCTTTGTGCTCTGACATACAAAGCCTTACTTCACGTGTACACAAGCATAGACAACACACACAAACACTAACACACACACATACACACTTGGCCAAAAAGCATTCCAACAAAGTCATTTTCCCACCCAGATTAGTACAAACCCTTAAAGTATTAATGCTTACCATTCCTAAGCTGAAAACACACACACACACACAAACATAAAAACTTCCTAAAGCCACAATTCCCGTAATACTCATCATTACACTACAGCCCAAACAGATCGTCTGTAACAATAGGATAGGATAGTCTCTGAAATGGGTCTCATGTGGATAAAAGAACAGCATGTCTTGTCCCTATTTGTACTTCTGAGCCCCCGCAGATTTGATTGAACATTTTCATCTCTCAGTACGCACATCTCTTCAGAAGTTCAAACTAAAACTTCAGCTGCCCTGAGGGTTCGCAGCAGCCACCAGGTATAAAGCTTGAAATATTTTTAAAGAGAGGAAAATGTAATTTCATGAAAATGATTTGCTGTGGAGACAGCGGTGATTGTCTCTGATTAAATTGTTCTTAAAGTTACGCACCACAGAGCTGCCAGTAGCGATAATAATAACTCAAACATGTGCACTTAAATGTAAGAATTTCAAACACGGCCTTCCAGCTCAGGTAGAAGACAGAGTAAGACACAGCATCGAGTCAGTCGCATTTTCTCCTGAGGATAAATGCCTTCAGGTGGTTTAGGTTAATCCCATTTTTGGCATGTTTACACTTGTGTTTTACATGTCAGGTAGAATTTAGCTCCTCTAAAGTACCCTGCTGTGCATTTCTGGCAGATGTCTTCATATTCTAAGTCATCAGAGCTGCTGTACCTGCTCCGTGATATGATTCAGAACTGCAAACACTTCTCTCTCCTCCTATTTTTTTACCCTTAAGGAATAAAATCTAGTTTCAGTATAACAAAAATAAACAATCTCTGAACCCACATTGTGGGATTTTATTGCCCCTGTCTGTCTATGGAACAAAACAAGCAGATACCTGCGGCAGTTCAGTGGAAGTCACCCCTGTTGTGTAAAGACGGGTGCGTGAGAGGTGTGCTGTGCTAATACTGTGAACAAGCAATTTTCACAATCCATGTTTACTTCGAAACCAGCCTGTTACAGGAAGCACAGCATTGTACGGTCGGGCTAACATGTTGAAACAAGCCTTTGGGTTTTACACTGAATTCCTGCAGAAACATCAGTGTCATATTCAACATGTAATAACCAGTGTGGTATTGTTTTTTTCTCTTAACGTATGTAACAGGAAACTCTGACAAAATGATTGTACGTAAACAAATAGTTTAACACTGTGGGAGATACATGGGTGTAGGTTTTGTTTCAACATTGGGGGGGACATATTTGAAACAGGGGGTTTGTGGGGTCCTCCGCCAGAAAATTTTGAGCATCAAACAGCTAATTTCCTGCTTTCTGGTACATTTTTACGAAACAGTTTGTGTCTTTTCTGCATCAATTTATGGTTTAAACATCTTTGTTTCTGTCAAAATAAAAGTCCTCTGCTTCTTTCATGTTCTTCTTAGAGGAGACAGATGCACATGCTCTAAATATTCTCTAAATATTGGGGGGGGGGGCATGTTCCCCGCATCCCCCAAAAGTCTGCACCTATGGGGATGTTTTGCATTCTTGTCATAAGGACTCATACCCTTCTCACATCTATACCGTAAATATGAAGCTAATGCCAGCAGCCAGTTAGCGTAGCTTAGCGCAAAGACCGGAAACAGGGGGAAACAGCAAGTCTGGCCCTGTTGTATAATTTGCTCTGTCGGTTGTTTTAGTAAAAGCCCCACATAAAATACATCTTTTGTAAGATATATATAAATTCAGGCATACATTAGGGATGGGGATTAAAAGCAAATGACCTATAAAATGATGTGAGTTAAGAACAAAAGCAGATGTTGTATAAAAGAGTAGTACAAAAAATAATGAGATTGGACTCAGCTCTTTTGTTAGCTCATTAAAATATTCTGCTATCTGCTTCCATCTGACCCTCTACAACTAAAACTGCTCGGATGTTCTGAGGGGATTTTCTAATTTCATGCTCCTGTTCCCATTTTAGAGAATTAGACTCAAAATTTCTCAAGGCAGCAAACAACTTAACGCAACCGACTTAACATTCATTTAACCTCAATCACACAGTGAATAAAACTGAGCCCAAAAGTAAAAATCCAAATGGTACACGAAGCACACTGGACTTAAAAAAGCAACTAGTGTGCAAAATAAAACCTTAAACTACTGGGCAAACTTTCCCCCAATCCCCCTGAGTAAATCAAAAAGGCATAGCGGATTAGTACACTGTCGCAAAGCTCCTATTGACCTAGAAGTATGTGCGTTCATTACAACTAAATCAGGAAGCACGTGTGTATTTTGTTATGTGTGTTTTTAAATGTGTGTCTGTGAGTAAGGGCGATTAAGCTCCAATCATATCGTTGCACCTAATCCCTTTACATGGGCCTTCATATTTGAGACTGAAAGCTCGACATCCGTCTCAGTAGAAGATCCTCATAGTGAAGTCTATGCATTGCAATGTAAATCTTATGCACAGCATATACATTACAGGTCAAATTAGAGCTTCAAGCACTGACAGACAGGTGGGATGTAGAGGAGGAGGAGTGAAAAGAGTGTGATTGAAAGAAAGAGTAAAACTGTGAGAAGGAGCAAGTGTATGTGGACATGATAAACAGTTTAACCAGGGAGGAAGGGAGGTAGGATGGAGAATGGAGAAAGAGTGCCCTTAAGAATCAGATTTGGGGAAGGAAACTTGCCTCAGCCACCGCCCAACCGGGTGCATTAAGCTCTGATCATCTGGTGACATACACATGCAGGCAGTGCTTTCAAGTCAGGACTTCCACTGGGCACAAATTAATCTGGAAAAGATTTTGCCAGGTACAGAGAGTTGGCAGAAGTTAGTTTTTCTATTTGAAATAAACACACATACACACACACCTCATCTTATCTCCCATAAGCAGATGTGCATGTGCCACATTTCTTCATGTCAATCTCACACACCCTGACAAAGTGACATGTGAGAGAGAGAGAGAGGGAGGGAGGGAGGGAGAACTTTGTGATTTCACAACCCATCATTCGTCAAAGCCTCTTACACAGACCACAGCACTTCACCAAACACCTTCATACGCGCACACATTCATCAAAAATCATCTATCGTATTTTCCCCATCTCCAATTCCTTTCACATCTCGATTGTACCGTCTCACACACAAACACACACACCATTCCATTCTGTCCCTGGATTCCTGCACTTGGCCTCCCATTTATATTGTTCTCTCTTCATCTAAAAATAATGAACAGAAAATAAACACACAGGACAGGACAAGAGGCGAAAGTTTTAAAATTAACTTCACATTTCTAAAAACTTTTCCCTCCAACAACAAGGAAAAAGAAGTATGTCACTTGTGGTGGGTGTTTGTGTTATGTGCTTGTTTGTCTCTTTGCAGATGTAACAAATGCTCAACACCTACTGGTGCATACTATACATTTTAAAGACATATTTTTTGCTAACTTGAATGATTATTTAAGTATTCGTCATACCGTTATGTCCTCAATTAAAGGTGCTTAGTCGGTCTATAAAATGTCAGAAAATAAAAATGAAAAATGTCAATCTTAAGTTTTAGAGGCCAAGGTCTTCAAACTGCTTAGTAACAGTGAAAAACCCCAAAGAGGTTGAGTTTAGTGTATGTAAGATAAAGAAAAGCAGCAAAATATCACATCTGAGTAGCCGTAAAAAAAAAGAGAGAGAAAAATTGGTTTGCTTTGCTTGAAAGATTATTTGATGACTAATTAGTTATCGGATAGTTGCAGGTTGAGTTTCCTTATCAACTAATGTAACTTTTTATGGACTGATCTTTTTAGTTCTTCAAATAACAAATATAAATGTATGTTTAATATATATAACAACAAATTACTTTACCTTCAAGTCAGCCTGACGCACGACGTTATCTGGACATACCCTGAAAAAATCACCACAAAACTGTGTTTTATTCAGCAGTAATCAATAAGCGGAAACTGGAAATCATTTCATAATGTGTTTCAATTATGTTTACAAATTATTTTTTAGGTAATTACAATTTTTAGCTTTATGCCTGCATGATGGCTCTTGCGCCTCTGAGCGGACTGTGCAGGAGACAGACGCGGCTCGCGCACTGATGGCTTGTGATTTTAGCTAGTTAGCTCGCCGTTAGCGCTAGTTAGCGTTAGCTTGCTAGCTAGGCTACTGTTAAGTTAGCTATTTGTCTAGTTAGCAAGTAATGTTTGTTGTTTTGCCGGTCAAATATTTCTGTTAGTAAACTATTCTATATTTACTACTTTTATATAACTATTCCAGCAGAAGTCAACTGAGAAGGAGGAACTTTTAACCTGGCTAAGGTAACGTCAACAGTAAGTGTTAGCTTATGTTTGCTAAACTAATCTGACTGATTGCTTGTAATGTTAGCTAATATTTAGCCACAGATTTGGAAGTATTTATTGTCACTACTCAGAAGAATTTAATTCTTACAGCCCCTCAGCCACTTTGCCACAACATTAACTAATTTAGTAACTTAATGTAATGTTACCATATTGCTCCTTTGCTTCGGTGGAAAGCTTCCTTTTTTTGGAGGGGTGGGCTTCTGCAGCTTACTTTTACATACATTTTAATATTTCTGCTGATGTACCATTGACAGATGATGGTGACAGATAGTGACAGCTACTGTATGTTGTCCTTCAAAGATGGCGGTGCCCCCAAAATGCCCCAAGGTTCCCATTCATCTTTAATATTTGGCTGCTCTGCTTCTTTTCATTTATTTTAGACACAGTTTGTCACACTTTGTAATATTCATTGAACTTACTGATGCTTATACATATGATCATATGTTACTGTACAAATGTTACAGATGTTACTCTAATATAGTGTTGTATACCAGTAAAAGTCCTGCATTGAAATGCTCCTTTAGTAAAGTTATGTAAGTGTAATAGGAAAGTGTACTTAAAAGTAAAAGTATTGTACTGAGATTGTATTCTGTAAATATATCTCATTAGATTATTATTATTATTACTCAGGCATTAAAAGGAGTATTTTACTGTTGTAGTTGATTAAGGTAGATCTCATTGCAAAAATCTTAATTTGTAAAGTCACTAGTAACTAAAATTGTCAGATCAATGTAAGTAAAAGTAGAAAGTGCCATGAAAAGAAAAGGACTCACCTGTGTACTTAAAGTAACCGAGTAAATGTATTTAGTTTGATTCCACCACTTGGCGCAGCTTATTCTTCATAAATTTGTGAGTATGACTTGACTGGACTTGCTTGAATTATAGCAAGGATTTGACTCGACTTTCTTGACTCTCAGAAAGGTGACTTAAAACCTGCATGTGACTTGCACATGTGTGATTTACTCCCACCTCTGTTGTATAGTACAGGGATTGTAGAAAACGGATGTACTGTTTTGGTGATATTGTCTATGTGATAGAAATTCAGATAAACAGACACCAAACCAAGACAGGTGTAGCAAACAGAAGCTATATTGTGTAGGTATTGGACTGAATGTGATTGGGTTTATTTATGTTTACAGTGGTCTAAGAGATGATGCAAGATCAAAGGTATGAGGGTGAAAGATGTGTGTTCTGGGTGGTGAGGGAAGAATTTGGCTTAGAAGTGGAGAAATAAGTCAGAGAAAGATGAGAAAGGCTGGAGATCAAACAGCACACACACTTTCACACAATATGCCCTTTATTACCGGTAAAATAGCCCCTCTCTGTGAAGATAAGAACAGAGCAGGGTTTCAGGACAGTGGATTTAAGTGCTTGGATGATAAAGAGCCCTCAGAGCTCAGCTTTCGATCCTAAGGGATTAGTTCTGTCAATGGCTTTTGCTCTGATAAGAGCAGTCCAAGCCTTCGGATGTACTCCATAGGACATGTTATTACTGCCTATATTTTGAATTTAAATCTGTTATGATGCTGTTGAAGCCTCAGTCTTTGTGTTGTTCATAGACTGTGGGCATCAGCAGGCCTGTATGGCTCTATGTGTGTTTTGTGTTTAAACCCTGTGACAGACAAATGATGTAAGGCAGGCCCAGTGGCAGATTTATGGCAACATGATGACAGAAAGTTGAAATATGCCATCCTCCTTTAAATTAATTCTTCACTCAAGTATGAAAAGAAACTTGTAAACAACATTGGCGTCTGTAAGTCCTTAGAAATGCAGAACCCAAACCTTGGACACAGGCTGATTAAAACATTCCAGCCAACCAGGGTGAAGAAGCTTCGCTGTTGTTCTTGAGCTTGGAATAAATGAAATAGAATAGTTATGTTCAAGTTTTGGATCAGAGATCTAAGGTATTATACTTCAAGGACTGCAAGTAATGATTATTTTTATTATAAATATCTGTTTTGTTTTTGTCTGTTGGTTGGTTGGTTTGTTTGCTTGTTTGTTTGTTTGTTTTTTGTCATTTATTGTACAAAATGTCAAAAAATAAAAGGGAAAGATGGTAAACGCCATTTCCTAGAGCCTAATGTGAGATCTTCTAATCACATATTTTGTCCAACCAAGAGTCCAAAACTCAAAGATATTCAATTGATATTCATTTAAAAAGTCATTAAATACGCAAATTGTCATATTAAAGAAGCAGGAGTCAGTGAATGTTTAGCATATTTGGCTGAAAAATGCTTCAGGCAATTAATTTATGATTTGTATTTGTTTGTTTTGTTTTTTTGTTGCTCAACTAATTGCATAATCCAGTTGCATTTGCTATCTGAATATTAGTATACCTGTCTGCTTCTATGAATTGGTCCTTAACATGTGAAACTTGTGTAATACCAAAAAGCCCCCCAAACCTGTGTGTTTGTGGAAATTTTTAGAGTATTCTGTTGCCTTATTGCCTATTTCAGTAGTTTCCTTTCACTCTGTGGTCCTGTCTGTACTCGCCCACTGAGGTGTGGAAATGAAATGACTAATTGTACCGTGGTGTGTCAGAATAGGGGGTCGTTGATGTTGCTAAATAAGGGGTTTCCCCAAATAATGATGATGCTGGCGATTAGACACAAAAAGACAGATTCACACAGACATACATCCCTTAATAACGGGGTTTCAGATGGTTCGATTAATTCCGTGATGCATGAGGGGTTTTCCCCTCTTCGTCCCTCTGGCCACATCCTCTATGTTGCATGACAGACTCTTGCCTTTGACAGATGGGCCTTTTTTTATCAGATGATGCTTGTGAAGCTGTAAAAAGGAAAAAAGATTGGCTTTTTGTCTGATACATAGGGATTATGTAAAGATGTAAGACGTGTCTATAAAAGCTTCTACTAAATTTAGATGAGGACACTGAGCATATTAACTAGTGCTGCTAGTTGCAGCCCTAGTGTTTACATTGACAAAATACTTTTTCAGTCCCCAGTGTTCTGGTTATGCTCCATTCTGTCTATTTTGGCTTGCTTTCTGCTGCTGTAATGACCCGTTTTCCCCACGGGAATCACTAGAGTTTCTCTTTCTGTTATGGTCTAACCCTTGCATCATCACAGTGTAAGACTTTTGACAGCACTACTGCCAGTGTTCATCATTTATCTGCAATGTCCTTAATAGTTCAGATGGATGTAAACAACAAGTTAACAATCTTCATTCATTCCCCTCAAAGTAAAGACCGTCTGTTCATAATGAACTCTTGAAGAGCTTGACCAGTTGAGGGAGACTTTGCAGCCCTGGATGGCAAAATATGTTGTCTGCTTTGCATATGCCTTGCGGCATAGTTCCAGCAGAACTTTCTGGCCTCCAAACAGATTCTCAAAGTCTAATTTTCAGCCATTAAATAGCTGACTTTCAGTCATTATTGCACAAAACCTACTTAAGTAGTCACTTTTTCACATTAGTCTCCTCAGAAGTCAGGAAAAGCCCCTGAGTTATGTGAAAACAGAACCATTTATAACCTAGTTTCTTACATAATTTTCCATGTTCATCATAGCCTATTTATTCATGTTCTATTTACAGTGGTGCTTACTGCTCATGATTAAGACTAGAGCAAATGTACTTTAATGTTGTTGACTGCATGGGCTGATTATCACTACAGGGCAATGGTTTGTTATTATGTCTATGTTTTCTGGTCATTTTGGTAATTACATGGTCTCCTAGATTTGATACAATTGCTTGCTTCCTCGGGTTTTAGAGTCTTACGCATGTATTTGTTGGGGTTGAGAGGGATGCTGCAAACTTGGTGTCAATTTCAGCACAAAACATGACATGTAGAGTAAGAGAAATGTAGAATGCATTATGTACATCATTATCAGGATTACATGCTCCCTTAAAAGCCTTTGTTATCCTTCTCAATTGTCTTTGTCACAGATTGCTGTAGTATTTTATGTTTGTTGCTTTTAGACGTCCATGGACAACAGAAAAAGGCCAGTAGGTTTCTCCAACACTGGAAACTTGGTTTACTGGTCCTCCTCGTTTCCGCGTCAACCTGCCAGGGTCCTGATTGTGGAGGCACTGCCACCCTGGTGGTCAGAGACCTGTATGGTGCTCTGTGATGCTCTGGATAACTTCCTGTCCTTAGCCTGTAGTCTGGATGGACCCTGTAGGATACCACTACTCAGCCTATATGCCATCAGCAGACAGCAGGAATGTCTACTGCCATTTGTGGTAAGATAGAGGAAGGTGAAGTGTTTGTAAGAGCTATTCCTGCTGTCATCCACATTATCACTCACTTTTTCTGTCCACTGATTTTAGCAGGTTCGTGGTAACCTGGCCAGGCTGCGTTCCTGTGTTGAGGAGCTGAGGACCATTCCAGGTGAAGGCTGTATCAGAGGAGCAGCCAGAGGAGGCGAGCTGCTGCGGCAGGCAGTGCTGGACAGTCTGCAGCAGTTTAAACAGTACATCAGACATACCAGTACTGGCAGCCAGGCTAGCAACAACATATCTTTGGAGGTGAGCAAAAAAACCACCCTTTGCATTTACAACCAGCCCAACAACAAAACAATTTATTTATAAAATCAAACACAGTAAAGACAAAACCAAAAAAACTTGCATCATTCTGATAAAAATACATGCATCTGAGGTTGACTGACAAGTAGCTGCAAAAGGTAGCCTGTCATAGGCTGGCATAATACACCAGGGCAACAAACAGAAGGGGGCTTTCAAACTCTTCTTTAATTTAGTCCTAAGAGAAAATGATAGTTACTCAGTGTATTCTCACCTATCCACCAACCTGCTGTAACCAACCTATTACATTAAACATTACATCTGTTGCACAGTTATCAAAGTGGATTATGATGTGATCAGGTGCCACTTAAATGGAGATGCTGGAGATTGAACCCAGGACCTCATACATGCAAAGCATGCGCTCTACCACTGAGCTACATCCCCATGTTTTTCAAGCTTACACACCTCACTATCTGACAAACATTGGAACCACATTCACAACAAGCCTCACAGCCATGTGTATCAAAAATTTTTGATTCTGAATAATTGTATTAGTGTAGTGTTCAATTTATGTTAGAGTGCTAGCTTCAGATATTTAACTGATGCAGTGCTTTCATAATTAAAACGTTCTGAACCCTGTGTAGCATGGTGCCACAAAAAGTGGACATGCAGGGGACAGAACTGAGGCCTTCCAAGTTAGATCCCTACTCTGTACTCTTCAACACACTTTAACCTGTTGACCACATTTACAGTCATGCAACTTCATTTATGTTCATCTGGCTTAGAATCATGTCTTTAGGGGAGGATTCAATTCATGTTAAGGAGACAAAGCTTCACTTTTATAAGTGTTGCAGTGTTTAACAACAGTCACTCCCTGTGATCAACTTCTGAACCTTTTGTTGCTTGTTTGGCCCCAAGGGGAGGGGGGGGGATTGAAACGAGGACATCTTACACACAAGGCATGCGCTCTTCCACTGAGCCACATCCTGTCCTGTGTTTTGTAAATATATCCAAAAAATTACAGTGGTAAAAGTTACAGTGCTCCACACTAAAGCACCCTAAACAACAGGAAAACAGCTAAATCTCTTCTTTCTCATTGTATTTCAGTTGGCAACAACAAACTTTGAGTTACAGCCAAAACTGGTAAAGACCGGGACAGATACAGTCTGGTTACTCTGCTGAGCCTCAGCTGTGTGTACTGTGTGAACACATAATTTAGATGTTTTTATTTACATATTTTTTGGCTCTTTTATCAGACAATTGGCTGTCATTTGATTGCAGATCATAAATGATATCTGTTAGCATGGCAAACAGTAACTCGTGGGTAGCTGTGTTTAACATAAAGACAGGTTCATGATAATGGCCATCCTGCATTGTAGGCTATGTCGACAATAAATATGAGCGAATGCAGAGAAGATTACAGGTGCCAAAAAGCTTTTTTAGTTTTAGTAACACATAGCTTTGGACCATGACTTGGCGGGCTTACATTATCATCTTTTCACCCCATCCTTGCTAAAATGCAGGGCCAGCTTTTTTAGTTGAACTACTGTAGTCAGCCTTCATGAAAAACTCAAATTTCATGTGTGAAGTGAGGGAAGGAAGATGTGATGCCATTTCAGGTCATGTAAGTGTAAGTGTTTGTGTGACAAAATTGCCCATTGAAAAATACCTTTTCCTGATCACCTCCTTTTATGAGTGATGGAAGGCATACAAGTGGAGATGCTGGGGATTGAACCCAGGACCTCATACATGCGAAGCATGCGCTCTACCACTGAGCTACATCCCCTCTGTTGGTTCATAAAGCTGCAAGGATATTGCAGCCTCTAGGACAAAACTAATCTTTTTAGTTTGCCACAGCTTTATTGCATAGTGAGTACTTTCCACTAAATATTTTCCTGTTTTTGTCTCTTCAGATCCATTATGGAAGAGCGTCTCTTCAGCTGCAGACTAGCTCAGACTGAATAGACCCCTTTGATATTGCAGCTTTGTACTTCATGCTAATGTAGGGAAAAGGCTCCACTTATATCTGTTAAATGAGGTCTCTTCAGGTCCAGTTCAGTGTATTTAGCAGCTGCAAAAACATATTGAATTAGAAATCTAATTTGCATTTTTAAAAGCTGAAAAATAGTCTCTGTTAACAGTCCACTTTAGCGGCTGTGAGCTCTTCGCATCTTATATCAGACAGTCCGCTTTAAACCAGCTCATGTACATTTCAAATGTAGCAAATGGGCTCTATTCATGTGCTGCTGAGCCATCTGTCTAGGAAGAGTTGTAAAAATACATCATAAAGCTTCACTAGTTTTCAGTGCCTTCCTGCAGGAATATCCGCTCTGATCAGCTATCACATTTAAGTGGCAAATTCCAGTGAGCATTTGAACCACTTTACTTTTTGAGTTGCACCCACTTTTGTACCGTCTATGTTTAAATGGTTTCAGTTTGTGTAATTTGTTTCCACTCACTGATTGCTTCATTATGATTTAAGTGGATGGAATCATTAAAAAAGGTCAATAAAAGGTCACAGCTATCACTTGGATGCAGCACATTTAATAGAACTTTTAATTCCTCTTTATGTTATGTAATTCAGAGACAGTTTTGGGCTAATATTCCTCACATGCTCCAGGCTCATAGCTTGAGACACAAATACAACATTTTTTATTTCAGCAAATGAGAGTTTGGGGGAATAGGAATATTAGCTGACATTACTGAAAGCACCTAATTTGTTGAATTTAAATGTTGGACATATGGGGAGCCAGCTGAGAAAAGAGCCAGTCACTGCCATTCTTGTTAGATCTGAACAACATGTCCTGTGGATACGAGGCTCTGCACAAATCCGCACAGCTTTATTAGGAAGCTCTGGACAGATGATTACACTAAGACCCACTGTTTCCGACAGCAGCAGATATGAATAGCACCATTAGGAGATGGAGAGACACTTAGCAGAGACATGGCCCTGTGTATCACTGGCTGTGTGTGTGTGTGTGTGTGTGTGTGTGTGTGTGTGTGTGTGTGTGTGTGTCCTGCTTACCCCTTATACAACACGTTTTCATTCATACTTTATATACGTTTCTAGCATTCGTGTGTGTTTCTATGTCTATGACGCTTCAGCAGCAGATTCTAATTTCGTCCAAACAGCAGGAAGCAGAGAGCAGAACCCATCAATAATCCCATTATAATCATCACTTACTATGTGACTCAGTATGGTGCTCAACATCAGCCTAACATTAGTTTATCTGTCTTCCCCCCATTAGGCATGTAAATACCACAAAAACTAATTTTCATATCTTTCCATCAGGACTTATGTTAAGATGCTGCCATTTGCGCAAATATCCTGCAGAAATCATTATCAAAAAATAACGGATTAGTAAAAACATTTTACAGTGTATTACCAGCAGTTTTATTCATTTACGACGCCATGACGTGAAATAATGATAGCTCCATTCCAGGAAACATTAAAATTACAGATCATAGGGCAAAACAGCAGTTCAAGCTGTGTTTTTTCTCATGAAAACATAGTTTCACAAGACGTAGAGTTGTGCAGAGTTGGGTCATAAAACATGTGGTATCCCACTTTGCAGTTAGAGTGGGAGTTTGCTTTACTGGGACTACATGTAGGACAGTGGTTCTTACATCATTTGTTTAATTTAGTAACAGTAATTTTCTGTATGTCGTGTCCCTGAAGTACAACAGAAACACAACAGTCAGACTCAAAGAATGCTTTGCTGTGGTGATGTTGTGGTCTGTTCTTTTGAAGATATGAAAACTTCAAATACTTGATCTTTCATAACACCAGCTGTAACAATTCAGGAGTGAGTTGTGGGCAGGAACAGTTATGTGGCATAATAATAGCAAAATTAAAATCGATTGAGATTCTTCATTGTTTGGATGAGACAACATTTTCTGTTACCCTTTGTAGCTGTGTTTTTGTTTCTTCTTTGAAAGTAGAGTACATTTCTTTACTCTAAATGTAATGTATTTTCTGATGTAGAGCATTTGTAAAAATTGCTGCCTTGGTTTCTGAAACCCAATTTCAAATACATTTTTGTAATGCTTTAAAAGACGTTTGCATAACCACATATGAAGGCAAAAGGGTTGAAGCTGTTTTGAATGGCCACACTGGGGTGAAAAGCCTGCTGTCATAGAGATGAGCGTGACGCGATGAAATGCACAATGTAATGTACTGTTTCTTTTTGAGGCTGTAACTGCAAGATATTTCTTATTTAATAGAGCTGGGTATTGGTATTGGTTCACTACTGCAACAGCTACAACCCATACAGTCTGTAGGATGGTGAAAGTATGGCTATACTGTGCGCCACTCCATTAGCATGATCAGTATCAAATAAAGTAGAAAAAAAAGGTATTGAATCAAGTACTCTATTGGTATCGCTGTCACTTTAAGGGTATTGGTAGTTTTACTGGTACCGTCCCAGCTGTGTTAGTTGGGTTGATATCACTTTTTTATTCCAAGTTTCCTGGGGCATTTTTCCATTTCCTCTTGATATATTCACAGATCACTGTTGTGACTAGCCAGCCAGGGCAGGGCATTGTTCGCCAGTTGGAGATGGGGCTCAAAGATGCTGACCTGGTGTCACTAAAGCGGCTCCTGGTGGTGCAGATCTACAGTGCGGCAGACTGGGGCCAGGACAACCCCTCACCTGAAGCCACACAGACTGAGACTGAAGGTGGGAAAATACAGTACGCGCAGACACACAAATATTACACACTTACACACTGGATCCTAAGAAGCATTCACGCAATCAGTCAAACAACTTTAAGAAAGTCTGCTATCTATTTCCTTTACTCCTCCTCACTTTCCACATACTTTTCCCCTGTGCTTTCTTAATCATCTTCAGTCGTGAGTTGTGTAGCGTTGACCCATTTATTACGCTACACTGTTTGTCCCATATCTCCAGTCTACACTTGAAACGCATGTCACAATTTATAGAACTTGGCGACAATCCAAAAATCTCCCAATCCTCTCAGAAAAGACTAATTTTATAATGATATGTCATTCTTTGTAATTACATGAAGGTTCAAGTGGTGTGGTCTGAATAAGTAGAGAGTGCAGTGAGGACTGGATAGAAATGAAGGGGAGGAAAAATAGCAAGTGAGAGAAAAGCACACAGGGAGGAGGGAGAGGAGGAAAAATGAGAGCAAGTGTAAGAGAAAGGGGTGTGGTAAACACTGGCAGTGAAGTCTTTCTTGTAAAAATATTTATGCACCGTCTGAAATATTCATTCCATGGTGATAAACAGTTATCTGTATCAGTGGAGAAAGCCACTGAACTGACTGCAACTTTGTTTTCACAGATGTGTTTGAGATGCTGGAAACAGGATACTAATGATGTTGTGAGTCTTTACTCACCTGACACAATTATGTCAGTTATGTAATCCCGCCTTGTTTGTTGTTATCACCCCCTCGTAGTTATTTTTACATCAGATCCAAAGTGCAAAGTTGTAGATTTGACCCAGTTCCCCCCAATAAACCAACCATTATTCCCCTTGGAGTCAATCCTAGTTTGGAGTAGCCTTGGAAAAACAAATCTACTAGGTCATGGTAAAATAGATCTGCTATTAAATGGGGTGCCTCTTAGGAATTACACACATCAATAGAAGTTAGTTGTGCAGCTTTCAAGGACCATAATGTAACTAATTGCCCAGCTCTGTAGTGTTATCTTTGATATGCAAGCCAAGATGTAAATCTTGTTTTTTATTGTCAGCCAAACTGAGTTAAATAATAAAACATGGATAAAGAATGTCCACAAGGGTGTGGAGTACTGTAAGAGTTGTTAAAAGCAGATGATATCCAGTTTTATGTTGCTTTACCAGATAATTATAGGAATAATAAAAAAAAAACTGTCACACAAAATTATGTTTATGTTTTCAGGTTTTTCTCAATTTTTTATTTATATAAGGAAACATAACAGTTGTTAAACTGCTCACAACTCATGTCCGTAGTGAGGCTGTGCTCGGTAGACTTCATTTTAAGGGGTCACAAGTAGAAATGTCCCAATCATCTGTTATTGCCCCCATTCCGAGTCATTTAATTGTGAGCATCTGCCAATACCAAGTCCCAATCCAATCGTTCTGTTTTCTTAGATAATACAGCTGCACAGTGCACACTTCAAGTTCAATAAAGTTATTAAAATCAATCCAATGTATATGCTTGACAACTGAAAAGCTCTGCAATGCATAAAGAAAAAATCACTGCATCCAAGCTGTTCCTTAATGTTTATTTATTTATTTACAAAATAAGTGAATAGTTCTAAAATAGAAATACATCCCTTTAATCGTTTTTGCCTTGTTGCTGTCTCAAGGGAATGTTTCTGTCCCTTTAAGAGAGTAGCCTCTTCTCCAGTGTTTGTTGCTTCGGTGCAGCCTTTGCCTGAGTTACATGAATGCATGGTGTTTCATTCCGTGTTTATTTTCATGTTTCATGTTTATAAAACTGTTATGTGCTTTTTGCTCTCAGAGCCTTTGTCTGTTCTGCACCGCTGTCTGCCTCTCCTCCACCTGCAGATAAACACCATGACTTTCACACTGACCTGAAAAGACACGAGTGCTCATAATTTTGGTAAAAAAAACATAAATAAACAGTCGCATGCTGCATTTTTGCTGTTGGTTATTGAGTGTGGTGTTTCGCTGCAGACCGGGCTCAGCCCCTTCTCTTTCAAACACACAGAATCTCAGCAGATTGGAAGAGAGAAAGACAACAGGAGAGTTGGAAACGGCTGCACTCCATGTGTGTTTGCATGAAAGCTTTGTGTGTAAAAACACCTGTGTGACAGCTGATGTTAAACAAAGGATCTGACCCTCTATACAGCTCAATATACCTGATCCTGATCAGTTAAAAAAAAAAAGTCCGGCTCTTGATCCGTTCTGATCACCATCTTTGAGATCGGTTTGGGACATCCCTAGTCACAAGCCAAAAAGATATGTTCTTGGTGTTATGGGTAGTCCATGATTCAAAGTGCAAAGAAAGATGCAGGGTTTAACAGTCACTTACTAGAGTGATGTTATGTATTTAAAGATCAGTTGGGTATACATCAGTAGAAATAGAGGTGAGTATGTTGGGTACATCTTAGGTTACCTTAGAGAACACACGCCAGACACAAGACCAGTTCATTGGGAACAGCTTGTCCAATTGGGTACAAAAGCCGTTTGCCCAATTTGGAAAACTTTGGGTCAGTGATTAAGTTTGGCGATAGGCAAGCAGTGGTTGTGGTTATAAAGAAGACTTTTACCATAAGAAGTGGAGATGCTGGGGATTGAACCCAGGACCTCATACATGCAAAGCATGCGCTCTACCACTGAGCTACATCCCCTTGCTGCATGGTGGTAATCTTCTAAAACATACCTCCCAGGGGCCAAAACCGGCCTGCCAAAAGGTCCAGTCCGGCTCACTGGATGACTTTGCACACCTAATATCGATGTACCTGTGAAGGCTAAGAGGTGCCAGGTTTAAACAGTGAGTAGGTACGTCATGTAAAATGCTGCCGCAGAGTCTTTTCCACACCCAACCAAATACAGCTCTCTTAAATAACAATGAATTCCTACTGTGGTCATATTTAAAGATATTGCACATTGTGCACAGTTGACCTAAGTAAACATGTGTACATTTAGTCTGACTGTAAAAAAGTATCTGAAAGACAGCTCGTCCCTTACAGATTCCTTTGTATTTATTGTAATCATCGACCAATATGAGTGATGATTATTCCTGTCTCTCCCCAGTGTCTAATAAAAAAACAATGCCATTGATTAGAGTAATGTTTGGAATGGAGCCTCTGAGCCATTGTTATGTAGTTACCACATTTGATGACCCTGAGGCCTACACCCTTTTAGCTATTGTGATGCCACTGGGACTAGATCACAGCGCTCCTCCACACTGTCTTCAAGTGTTTACAGCACTGAGTGTTTGAAACATAATAGTCTCCAGCTCTTTGATACTGCAGCCCACACCCTCTTAATTATGTCAACAGCAGTGGTGCTACTAGACCACTGATGCTCCACATAAAGCCGTTTTATTAGAAATGGTTCTTTCCACATCGGAGAAAACATTATTACTGTTACCATAACATCTTCACACCCAGTGTTTTTGCTTGTACATGGATGTAGGTGGCTTAGAGCACAGATCTTCTACTCTGGTGGTTGTACCTACCATGTCACAGAATTGTCAGTTTGCCTCCTCCTGTATTTTCTGTCACCAACAGTTTGCTCATAAATACTTAAGGTTTTACAAATAATGCACTATAGAATATTTTACTTATTTTTCCTCTTCTTTCGTTTGCTGTGAAACAGCAATTGGCTTAACAATATTTACAGTATAACTCATGAAAGTTGCTTGTTTGAAAAAGTTGGCAAAACAGCCAGGCCCTAAGATACCTCCTTAAATGTGGAACCACACATTTTGAATGAAAACCAGTGTCCTGAAAGTATCCAGTTTGGTATTTCAGTCTGGCATTACTCACAGTAAAACCACAAACATTTTGGATGAAGTTCTGTGAGAACAGAAAAGGGAATGGGGTCAATGCTGCATCCAAGAGCTCCAATGACCTCCAGAGTTTATCTGGCTGAAAACTGAAACAAGCAATCAAAGATTAGAAGTTTAACTGTCTAGCCTGTCTGAATTCTACTCAGACTTACTGGACGCTTGCAGAGGTCTTGAAATTGTTTTTAAAAGTAGTTCAGGCACTGCTACCAAACAACTCCCTAAAGTAAAAGTTTGACAGGGTGTTTTCTGTGTAAAAAGTAGTTCAGATACCTTCAGTTAGAGTGTAACCCCACAAGGGTAGAGCTGCTCAGAAATGACTGTTTTCCATTTCCTTTGTCATGTATTAGCATTTACTATCATTAACATGATCGTGAGAGACCTGCTAATTAGTCATGGGATCTAACAAGCGTTCCGAATAGCTAAATGACCAATTCACCAGTTTATCCTCAATTTGTAAAGCACACTGTAATTTTGGTTTTGAAAAAAGATGTGCAACTAATATGCCAGATCTAATACACAAAAAAAATGTAGGAAGCAATGTTTATTTTGGGAATACTCTGGAATCTGGGTGCGTTGTGGAATCTTAATAGTCTCCTTGTGTGTAAGATGCTGGGTGGGAGTGCTCAGAGAGGGAGACAGAGAGAGAGAGAGAGAGATTGAAGCAACTATGTCTCACTTAACACCAGACTATTTATTTTGGCTGTGTGTGCGTGTGTGTTTCTTTGTGTGTTTTTGAGTGTGTTTCAGTCAGTCCTTGGAGTGCACTATATAATAGGAAGTGGGTGGAGTATCCATTTTCTTTTTGTACCAAAGTGAGCCAAAGCCATAACTAATTGTTTTATACTCTCTCTCTCTCTATCTCTCATCGTTACTCACTTATCTCATGGTAGGATATGTGGTCACAACTCTTGTCAAGAATAAAGAAGGGTCATTACATAACTGTTTGTGTGTGTGTGTGAGAGAGATAGAGAGAGAAAGACAAGTGAAAACAAACAGAACTGAACACACACACACAGTACAGTGATTGATAGAAACATCAGTAAGAGAGTTATGCAAATGTCTAATTTTTCAAAAAGCTGACAGCCGACAGATGCAGCATAATGGATAGTGACTGGCAGCACAACTGTTAGATCTGCTGTGCATGTGCATTTATACTCTTTTAAGTCTGCAGCATGCAGTTGTGATGGTTAAGGTTAGGGTCAAGGAAATGCTTAATGTCAGTGAGGGTCCTCACAAGTATAAAAGCACAAATGTGTGTGTGGCTCTGAGGGCCGACGCCTTGATAAGCATCCTGTTTTTGTTGAAACTCAACCAGTGTATCCTTGAATCCCCGGCCTGTTCTGTAATTGTACAGTAGTGCACCAGGGAGAAGATAGAGAAATGGGTCACAGAGCCAGAGGAGCAGAGTGAGACAGAGACAGGGATGATTATGGCATCAGTGGTTTTGGTTTTCCTCCTCACAGTCGAACAGCTAAGTTGTTGACTGAAACAGATTCAACAAGTTTTCCCACACTGTATGCATTGGCTCCTTAGGGACAGACAGTAACAAAAACTATTCCATTGTTTAGATTCATAGGAGAAAATGTAATCGCATTGTTTTCCCTTAGCTATAAAGTCGTATTGAAATAAAACAAATTAAATCTGTAAGTTGTGCAACACTCTTTTGCAGATGCACCTGTCTTGTGATGACACACTTTGTAAAAATGTGCTACAGCATATGCTCGGATACATTGCATGATAGGGTTTGACTTGACTCAGAACTAATTATTGGTACCAGGTCTTTGTCTCCTATTTCATTTTCCAGAGCCGATAGTACCCACTCAGTGTAGGCCGGGAATAAAATAAAATGCTGGTTTGCGAATGAAGTGAGCTTAGCTATTCAGAAGTGATGGGTTTCTGCAGGATATCCCGTGTTGCACTAGTGACAGTTCTCTCTGACCAATTAGTGGTCTGCAGTTTTTAACTCCACCCTCTATTACTGGTTCAGTTCACTTGGAACCTCCACCAAGGTATTACCAAAAATGCACCAGGTACTCACAACTTTAGCTGATGGAAAACTGAGCTGAGCTGAGCTGAGATGAGTAGAGTTGTGCTGTACCATGCAGAGGAAATGCAGCAAAACATGAATAATGGCCATTTTTCAAGTCAAGTGTAGCAGGGCTGTTGCATGTCATTCCCCTCTATCTCCCTGCATTTTCTGCCTGTTTATCCTCACTTTCTGCAAAAACTAGTGGTTGTAACTGCATTCTTCCACATGGTAGACATGAAGGATACTGTGTTTTAAAAGCCAGACAGATAATAACTATTGCAGACAAAACATAAGGTCTATAAGTGCTTACTTTTTTCCCATTGGGCATTCCTGAGGGATGTGGCTCCTCCACACTTAGCAGTACAGAATACAGAGTACAGAGTCTTTCTTTTACCATTCCCCATGATGAAATTGGGGTCAGAGTTTGGCTGTTGTTTGAGTCCAACTTGTGGCCCTTTGCAGCATGTTATCCCCTGTCTCTCTCTCATTTCATGTCTGTCTATCTATCCTCTCTAATGAAAGCAAAAAAGCCCCCGATGAATCATTATTAAAAAATGAATAAAAAACAACACAGACTGGCCAAAAGGGGATGCTAGGATGATCGGTCAAAACAAGGTTGTTATTCATTGTCCCAGAGGGGGCGTAACTTGTTTTTCAGTGTTGGCACACTGTGTTTAGTGTCTGTTGACCCCTCAGCTTGTTTCGTTGATGCAATTAATTAAATGTAGACACTTCACAGCTGTTGGCTTTACAGCCGTCACTTTGTAGAATGGTCCAGAACTCAATGACAAGAGACAGAAGTAGAGGTGAAGGAGGAGAGGCAGAAGAGAGAGGGTGATGGAGGGGATAATGCCTGGCTTTTCACAGTGAAAAGCATTGGGTTTGAGTAGAGGGGGAATGAGACAGATACAGACAGAAATAGAAAGAAATGCTGATTAAAGGTGGAATAGAAAAATAAAGTGAGGATCAGACAGTAGAAAATAAGATCAGGCAGGAATAGTGACAAACAGGTGTTGATGCCAGTGTCAGTGGGTGGGCAGATGACATCTGACTCATTGCCTGATTGAGGCCAAGACGACAGGGGGGGAATTCACAAAAGGCTGACTCTAGTGCCAGCATTAATCCATCTTTTTAGTTGTGAGACTGCATTTTTGGCATTCTTAACAGTTAGTGAAATATTGACCCACCTGTGCGGTCCCCAAACTTTCAGAAAGTTACCACCTTAACAACTCCTTCAGCAGTCGCATCTGAAAAGTTCCAAAGTGGCCGAGAGGATACAGGGGAAAGGTGACACTAACTTTTATTTGGTAATTATTCCATATTATTCTGTGGTTCATCAGTGAAGTGTGTGACCTACACTGCAGACTAGAGTATGTGTTCACAGTGACAATCAGAGATTAACCTGAGAGAGCTGCTTCATAATAATTTATTCTGCACGCCTAGAGGAAGCTCCTGCTTGATGTCATTTTCTAAACATGCATTGCATTGCAATGCAGCATCCAGACATCGGTCTTGATTTAGCATCACACAAGCACACCATATACACACTTTCACGCAAACATAAACCACACAAAGCTTATATTTACCCTCAAGACAGAATCGTGAGGTCTAAAAAAAAGAAGCATGTGATTTGGGAGTAAGACATGTTATTTTCTGCAAAGTCATCGCAAGCGCTAGGGGACACCCACTGTGACAGACAGTCATGCACATACACAGACGCATGCACACAAACACCGTCTGGAACAGCTACAGTGATAGATTATTACTGCCTGACTGTCTCCCATGAACACCTGGGCCTTTTTCCCTGGGCTGCATCCCTCTCTCTTTCTCTCTCTGTCTCTCAGAGCCTACTTAAACCCAAACAACGAGAGACGAGATAGAGAGTTAGCTAGATAAAATTCAGAGTTTGAGAGGTTCCCTAAAGTGTTATATCACCAATCCATTTGACTCCATCTCACCCTGTTTGTTTGGGGGGGTGGTTTGGGTGAAATGGGATGGAGAAATGGCGAATTTTGTTTGCCTGCTTTCAATACCTTTAATAGATTTGCAGCAATTATACGATATCCAGATTAGAAAGCTTTTAGAGGAGAAACAAGTGTTGGTGGCCAGTGGTTGTTTCCTCTTCAAGTCCAGAGTGTCATCATGCAAAGTTACAGTGATAATTCTTGCATTTGTCTGCTTTGTTGTATCCAACAGTTTTGAATGTATTGCTTCCTTCAATTTTGTCTTTTATTCAGCTTGGCCAAAGCCTCTTGTGTGGATTTTACATAATTCTAATTAAATGGAGATGCTGGGGATTGAACCCAGGACCTCATACATGCGAAGCATGCGCTCTACCACTGAGCTACATCCCCTATTTAAAATACATTAAATGTCATGTTTCTGAATTATGCTTGCTATAAAAGGTAATAGCAAGGTGTGAGAAATCTCGCTGCAGTGCCTTCAAAAAGGTGTTGCACTTTGCATCTTTGCAACACCGTCACATTTAAAGGTGAGAAAAGAAGAATGATAGACAAAACAGGGGCAGCATTTCATGAGCCATTCAAATACAACAAGTAGCAGGATGCACTGAATGTACATAGCTGTGTCATTTCAGATGGATTTATTTGTAGAGATACATAAGCGCATGTATTATCTTTAAAAACACTGAAATCCTTATCAATTTGACTTATGGAGTGGCTGTTATCACTGTTCATAAATCATCATTTTCCCTATGAAGAGATAACAAATCCATTTGAGATAAGCTGCAGTGTAAGAGTGTAGGACATGTCTCTGTTTCTGTGTGGTTGTGTCTTCCCAGGCCTGTATCCCCACAAGGGATACGCACTATGTAGAATATTTATATAGGTTTGTTTATATTAGCCTCGTGTGGTTAGTTTAGTTTTCCCGGCTGTGAGTGGCATTGCTGTGTCCTTACTAGTAGTGTGCAGATAGTGGTTTAATCCACTGTCAGCTTGGTAGCAGCTGAAGTTGATGTTTTGTATGTAAAATTCCTTACTGTATGTCCTTGGGAACCATGTACAGTATGTAAGGCCCCAGTAGTGCAGAATGCAAATAAGAAAATCCTCTGTGGTGTCTGCATGTACAGTTAACACAACATCTGTCACACAATGACTTCTTTACAGTATCTCAGAACTGCACTGAATCAGCTAGTAAGCAGAAACAGGCTGATCTGAATGAATGCAGCCTTGTTGAAAACAGCAGATCTCTGAGTCTATAAATGGTGTGAATATCAGTGAATCACAGTAGGAGTTTGCATATGAATGATTTCACTCCTAGGAAGTTGTTCCACCATCAGAAATAGACATTTCCACTGAGACTCCTCTCTGAAAAATCTCCATACCTGACAAACCATAGTGCAGTTTCATTATCGGGTGCATTTTTCCATATCTGAAGTATCTTGATATGAAACTGGGCTGCCGTAGGCTTGAAAAACCACCAACGCCTTCACGTCACATTGCTTTTGAACTCTTGTAATCGAATGTGACACCATTCCTCCACAGAAAATGTCATCATTTGGTATTTTATTAATGATAGTGGTAGCTGTCTTAGGCAATAATGCAGAAAAGTTCAGCTGATATTCCTCAAAGTATCTTTTTATCCCTGATGCCACATGAGCATGATGTAGATTGTGGATTTAAATTAAAATAGCATCAATAAATAACTAAGGGCATTGTGTATGTCCTTGAAATCAAACAAACATGAGTGCATTTCCTTCCAAATAAATATTTGCAAAGCAGATTTGTTTTAACATTTTAACTCATGTATTGTTGACATCCATGTTTTCTAGCTTGCAGTCTTCTTCATCCTTTGTTGGTGCATTTCTATGCTTTCTGGTGCATTACCACCACCCATCAGTAGAATAGTGTGAGCCCATTGGCAGGACTGTGTATAGGGTCACTCACATGCATACACATGCACATGCAGGACACAAAGAAAACAGGAACCCCTTCATGAATAAACAGCTCTGTAGGGCTATTAAAGGTCAAAAGCTCCACGGGGTTACCTGTAACTGTTGTCTTTTATTCAGTGTCGTCACAGCAGGTCATGAGCCCCTTTGTGAATGTAGCTTGTTTTTAACCAAATAATTACGAATGGAGATGCGGGGGATTGAACTCAAGAACATGTGCTTTTCCACTGAGCTACATCCCCTTTGACCTCTAGCTCCCTGTAAATGTTAGGGGGCTATCTCACCTCTTTCAGGCATTTGCTTGAGGATTATTTTGTAAGTAAATTTCAAGCACATTGCATCCTTAATGCAGCGATCGCACCCAAAGTGACATTTGCTCAGCTAAGACGAAATAGGTGGGGGCTAAAAGCTTGGCGACAGTGGCTACTCGAAGGGGGCTGGTGGTGAACTGCTGAAGCTGGTGAGCTGGGGTGATTAAAAAGTGTGTGTGTGTGGCAGTCGATAGATCAGAGCACAGAGCCAATAGCCCATTGCAGAGGAGGACCTGTAGTGGGTCCTTGGAGAGGAGATGCAAGACAGATCGAAGGGGAAAATTTAATCCGCACTTCTGTCCCTTTCACCCTACTGTCTGATATAAGGTGTATTTTTTCAAGACCACAGACACTGCCATGGATTTATCATTAAACAGGTGATGCTGCTGATATCGAAACAGCACATCTGCTGATAGGCTATTTCATAACCATAGTCTGCATCGTACAGTTTGCCAAAAATTTGCTCAGACCTCAGAGGTAAGTGATAAAAAAACAGTAAGGTAAACTTAATCAGCAGGCAACCAAAGAAAAGGTAAATGAGTACAGTTTGACATTGTACTTGTACTTGTACTTGCCCGACTTGTACTTTTTCCTCAATAGACAGAATATGGCTAGCTAGCTTACATGCTACACAAGTCAAAGAGACAACATGAATCCACCTGCACTGCAAAGTCAGAGATCACGATCCATCAAGTGATGCACATACACACACGCAGAGAGAGAGAGATTGACATTGGTAATGAATATGTCGCTTCCTTTCAAATTTTAAATTCTGATCTTGTTTTTTACATGTTTATTGTTATGAAGGACAGCGAGGGAAACAGAAATACAGCAGACAGGCTGCCAGCTTTTAAAACTTCAAATCAGCTCAGAGTGGCAGGGGCTGATAAAGCGAAGGGTCTGTTTTCAACAAGAGTACAAACAAGCCACAGTACACCACATGTGCCATTTGCTGGCAATGGTGCGAGCTCATCTCTGCTCTGCAGCAGATACAGAAATAGTCAGACCAAAAGCCTTCAGAGCTAATGAGCATGCTCATGGTCTGCACTTTAGCTTAGCTCGGTCGCAAATGAAACAGTAAGTTCACAAATAATGGAGTTGTACCGAGACTGCCTGTCTTGCGGCTGTCTGCAAAAAATGCTCTTTTGGGGAGCTGGTTTTATTCTGACAGAGGAGATTAAGTAAGGATGGAGAGAGCCAGCTAAGCTAAGCTTCTTCACTTTTGGACCCCATGCCCCGTCATCATCAGTGCTGTGAGGACAGTTTGCTACTAGGAAGCTGTTGCATGTCAAGGTTCACCCCTCTCGTGGAGGGATCGCCTTGTCACAGATCTTGAATACAAATATTTTGTAACCATATCGATGTGGTTACAATGACAAGAGGTGGAGATGCTGGGGATTGAACCCAGGACCTCATACATGCAAAGCATGCGCTCTACCACTGAGCTACATCCCCTTCTTGCAGGGGTTATTTACCGTTGGTGTAACAAACCGTCACCAAAACTTCTAAAACTTAATTCTGGTCTCTAATAATTGAGAGTAAATACCAGATTAAGGGTCAGCTGAGAACATGGACATTTGACAATAGGTTTTTCAGAATACCTTAAAGCATATGTGCTGTCTTTTATGCGCAGGGTTGTGTCAGCATCTTATTGTTATGATGTAGGCTTTGTGCATCCTGACTCTGCACAATTTATCCTCTGCGAAAATTCTGCAGGAGAGACAGTTACACAAATAGTAGGGCTATCTAAGCTGGTTACGTGCTTTTCATTTTCTCAAAACAATTAATCTGACAGCCACCCACACTTCCGCAGCATTGGGCCAGATGTGCCTCTTTTTTGGACACCTGCCTGCATTCACTGCTCAGCCTCCTTCTGCCTTTGTTACGCTCCTTATTCTGTTTACAAGTGTGTTAACTTGGTGTTTCAAAAAAAACATGTTGACTATATGTGACTGTGCACACATTTTGTGTGTCACTGTCTATATTTGCTTTTCTACATAATACTTAAATCTGTATGAAAAATAAGCGTGCTTGTGTATTTGCGTATTTTCAACCCTTTTGTCTCTCACCTTATATTAAGGTGCAGTATTATGAAAATCCATGTGACACATGCTTCTAAAAACTCCCTCTAAATCCCTTTCAAACAGCTACCTAAATCTGTTTCCCCATCATCATATTTTGACAAATATTCATTCAAACAGTTTTAGTGTGTTTCGTATCACTTCTCAGCTTTGTCAGAGCTTTTATTTCATTCACATGCGGAGTTTGCAAATGCTTCTCAAAGTGACAACACAGTCATTCCATCCACGTATATTTAATCCCCAAATCCAGGTTTCAAGTGACAGCCGTTATTCTATTCAAACACCACACAACGTTTTTTTGAGATTGCCTGTGGAGGCTGTGTATTATCCCGTCATTGATCTGTCCTCCATCAATCCACCGGTCTGACTCACATCAATAACCTCCTTTATTGCCTCTCTACTTTGGCTCTGAGCTCTGAGGTAAATATTATTTCCTCATGCACACGTCAATACCAACACAGCTTGGCTCCTTCAAGAGGTTCACAGCATTGCTGAAGTCAACATGGGAGTAAGAACTGAATCAAACTTATTGTGCATCTTTAAGGCAAATTATTATTTTCCTCAGGCACAATTGCTCAAGAAGCTTGGCATTGTAAGTAAAGTTGGAGATGCTGGGGATTGATCCCAGGACCTCATACATGCGAAGCATGCGCTCTACCACTGAGCTACATCCCCTCTGTTTAAACGGATAGCATTACAGATTAGAGGATCCCATTTTACAGGAGCTTTACCTTGAAAGATTTCATGTGACAAATAAGTGATTTATTGATTAATTCATTTTGATGTCCAATAATTGTAGATTTTGAAGGAACTAGCAACCCATTAGTATTATTTATGTGCGGTTCCTGAGTGTTGCTCAGTTGTTTAAAAGTTACCAGGACTGCAAAATGTAAAACTAATGTGCATATGCTTAGACTAAGCGACTGTGCACATGCAAATTATCAAACTACAGTCAACTGAAATTTATTATCTTTAAAAAGTTGATATTATAGCCATAATGTCTGTCTATAGGATTGTTAATTCAAAACGTAGAACTAAAAGTTATTTATTTATTTATATATATACTTAATTAATCCCGTAAGGGGAAATTCAATGTTTACTCTCTGTTTTCATATACACACAGGTCGGAATCAAAGACATGCACAAATGGGACCTATACATGCATTTAATGGAGAGATATCAGAGTGAGGGGGCTGCTCATGAACATGTGCCCCAGGCAGCTGGGGTGGGGGGTCAGTGCCTTGCTCAAGGGCACCTCAGCAGTGCCCAGGAGGTGAACTGGCACCTCTCCAGCTACCAGTCCACGCTCCATATTTTGGTCCAGGCAGGGATTTGAACCAAGCCAAGTCCCTATGGACTAAGCTACTGCCGAAAACAATTAAATGTACAGGTGACATATCCTCCTAGCATTAGGGGACACATTTTTTTCACTTTTGTTATTACTACCATTCTTCATTTTTACAGTATTGTACATAAATTGTAAAATGGATGAGTAGATTTTCCTTTCTAAAGCTACTGCTAAATCAAAAAGCTGCGATTGCCAGTGGTCTTGTTGAGACTACAGGATTCTGAATAAAATGCAAATCAAATATTAAGTTGCCTTAAAATGAATAAACAATTCTTATTCATGATTCAAATAGGATTTGCTCATATTTATGGAGAGGTCATGAAAATGGAAATGCTTCATTGGTGTTGTCTGTGATGCAAATGAAGGTTGCCATTTTAATATAATTACTAGAGTAGTCTTAATTATTACAGTTTGACAGAATCACACGTGTAGGAATGTTTCACCTTGAGAAGCTGCTGCAGAATTTTCACAGTTTTACATCTATAGTGTGGGAGGGCGACTGATTATGAGGGAAATAAATTAGAGGATATTACAGTTGTTTGAAAATGACTGTAAATCCATATATAAAAGCACAAATAAGAATATTACGAATGTATGTGTTTGAAATTATATTTAAAATTAAAACAACTGTTCATAAAGCCACATCACCGGTTAAAAAGGGGCTAATCTTGAGAGTGATTTTGTGTTTTGCCTGAGACACTCGAGCTAAAGGTAGAAGGAGTCTAAAAGCAGACTCATATCTTGGACAAATAGCTCTTTCAAAGTGACACCCCATCAGCGATTCTTGGATCCGTCTCTCAATAGAAAAGGATTATAGCCCATTATATCTCCCCTAATCCTCTCCCTCTCCTTGCAATCTCTCTCTCTTGCCTTTTCTTCTCTTTCTCTCTCTCTCCTCTCAAACTGCCCACAGCACCAGTTTGTCTTTCCCCCTCCAGATTTGTCTTTTCTTCTCCTGTCTGTCTGTCCAGTTTGCAGGAGAGATAAGTAGCTTTTACGAGGGACAGATGACAGTTGTTGTGGCTAAGACTAAAAGAATGGAGGGAGTGTGTGCAAGAGACAGAGAGCATGTGTGTTTATGTAACTGAGCATGCTTGTGTCAGTATTTTTGACCGATTATGTGGTTGAGTACATGTAATGTAATATGTCTTTAAATGACTGACTCCTGAGTGTCTCTCTTTGCACCTTTCCTTCAGTTGGTGTGTGTGTGTGTTTGTATGTGCGTGTGTGGTCCTCACCAGTGTAATTTTCCCATATAATTTTCACTTTTCTTTGAATCATTCTCTGCACCACAGGATCTGCCTTGCTCCATCAAAGCGTAACAGAGAGATGAGAGGACTTTTTCCTCTTCCCCTATTTTCTCTCTCCAGCTACTTAATTACTTTCTCCTCCTCCGCCTCCCTTTTCTTCTTTTCCTATGTATCTTTTTAGGAGTAGAAAAAAAAAAAGAAATTCTCTGCTATGTTTTTGTCTCCAACTTTCTCTCCTCCCTCATACTTTGCAGACTTTCTGTGAAGTATCCATTTCCTCTGTACTTTTATCTTGTTCTCTCTTTATCTCTCCTGTTATACAAATAGATTTATGATGTATTAACCTAGATTTTTGGTACTCCTCTGCCTAAACGACTTGTGATTTTTTTTTTTTAGAAGTGAGTTTGCTTAGATTAAACTCTGTTCAGTATAATATCATGAAAATTGTATAACGTGGTGTTAAGGCAGCCAAAATATTTGAAACATTCACTTAACTCATTAAATTAATTTTATGATTAAAAGTTGTGTCAGATCATCATCTTAATGTTACAAAGATAAAGGAGCCTGTTTTCAGTCTATACACTCAATATCAGATCACAATTGAATTTGTGCACATGTTGCCAAGATTATGGGTGTTCTGTATTGTGTAATCATATTAACTGTTACACTGCCTGCAGAACTGTGTTTCTTTATCTTTCTGACTGCCACCTTGAATACGTAATGCTCTTTTTGTTTCTAAGTGTTCTCCTTCTCCTTATTTTCCTCCTGTGGAACACTTAAGCCATTTCCACACCCCACACAGTTGCACTCGGATCAGCATACATCCCACAAATCCATTTTGAGTCGCAAGAATAATGACTCTGAAAATTTGTGTCCCCTGAGAGCAGGATTATAATCCACTGGCCCACAGCCAAGATTTATAAAAGGGTAAGACAAGTCTTCATCCCGGGGGCTCAAGACGAGCCTTATTTCTTGTATTACATTACAATGATAATGTGAAACTTCATCGACCCCAGAGGCAACTTCTCCTCTCAGTTTCCCGTCACTCCACAGGGAGTTAAGACCTACAGAGCAACAACCTTGGAACTTTGTCAAGGATGCTTTGGCAGAGTGAGTGCTTGCAACTGTGGTTTATTTACTGTGGTCATCTGAAGGACAGTAAAGGACAGTGTCCCTGCAACCTGACCTGAGACTAAAGCCTTAAGCTGCTCAGCCTTAGTAAAATGATTAATAGTGATACACTGGGCTTAAAATAGTATTCTGTTGATGACATATCTACTCTAAATTGCCCACTTTTTTTTGCTAGCAAGAAAAATATTGAACAAATATGTTTGGAAGTAGTCCAGCACACAACCCCCTGTAAAATAGTGAAATTGTTTTTACATTTTAATTTTTGTGTATTAAATAAGTGAGAGATAGTGTGTCAGTTAGTGAGCCTTAGATGTGTTGGTAGCAAGATTTTCCCACCTTCAGACAGAGTCAGGCTAACTGTTTCCACGTTTTCCGTCTTAATGCTAAACTAGGCCAAAGCTGGGCTCAGACTACAGGAGTCTTAATAAAATCCCAAGCGATTCTGAAATCGGGTTGCATCACACACATAAGGAGAAACATCACAGATGCTCGTCTCTCTAATCTCAAACATGCACACGCTACAAGATTTGAAATTAATGTTGCATCACACAGGCTATTATTAAGATTATTGTGGCAGAGGGAGCATGTATGCACCACCTCACATGATCACATGGGGAGGCAAATGTAAACAAATCTGACACTGACCTGGTGCGACTTCTTGCTGTGATGTTAATAACGCTCTGCAGTGATAGAAACACAAGCAGTGGGCTAAACCAGTCTGGATGAGAAAATCGTTAAGGAGACGCAGTCAACATGGGTTGTCTAATCTTCAGCAAGAACTGGAGGTGAGATTATAACTGCGTCTTTTAATATGTCAACAATAGTATGCTAGCTACTGTTAGCCTCATTGGATAGAATGTTTACAGTTGCTTGGCAACACTGTCAGCTGCTCCGTACTGACGTAATCATAAGCGTAATCATCCAGATTTAAAATCCTAAATATAAACATGTTTGACATTATTGGGGTGGCCCTGATAAGCCTATGAGCAATTCAGGAGATTTAAGACTTGATCTGTAAACCTCTCACGTTACCAGATAATCTGGGACGAACATCTGTACCAACCAAGGTGCCAGAGTAGATTTCTTCTTCGGGACAGTGAAACAGGCATAGATTGGCCCACAACTCCTGTAGTCTGAGCCTGACTTAAGCTGTTGGTTGTACACTTAACTTACACTGACAGAAAGAGAAGTAAATTTCCCAAAATGTTGAACTATTTATTTAAAGGATATGTTCGCAATTTTTAAAGTCTGTCTTAATAATAGTCAGATGCCCATATTAACAATGCAACAGGTTGTACTAGAAGACTTCTTCCTGATCCACAGTCCTCCTCCCATGCAAAAATGTAAGCAAACTTTTATCTGAAGTTGCTGTGAGGCTTCAACTGTCAGACATGGACAAAAAAGCTAGTTAGATTGCATAGTATGTTACCTTGGGAGTAACTGCAGGATATTATCGATGGTATTTGTGACCCTGCTCAGTACATCAATCCTCAGCATACTCCAGTATAAACTCAACTCCTGTGGGATGTTAATAAACACCATTCCTACATTTTTGTGTAATTGGTTCTGTGTAAAAACAACTTTCCACCACATTTTTCCTTCTCAGCAACGATTACAACCACACACCTGCAGTGATTCAACCTGAGGTCGCTTTGTCCCGCTCAGTCTCTTTCTCTCTGTCTCTTTCATTCAGTTAACTTTTCCATCACAGTCAGCTAGTTCAGTTCAGTGTGTGGTGGGTAAAAGTGCACAGAGGTGCTCGGCAGGAAACCCTTCCCCAGACCTGCTGACATATGTGCACACGCCCAACTACAGCTACTGCAAAACAGACAGGAAGCACACTGCACAGATTATTTGGCCATGAAGCCAGTAGCAAGAATGTTGCAGGAATGAGGATTTATTTATATGTAAATATGCTTTCACATGATTGATATTAGGATGCATAAATTTTAGGCGAGCATGTTTTTCATCTTACCACACACATGGTGCCAAGGTCAGGCTGTTCACACCTCTGTGTGACGTTAGCCGAGCAGCAGGTGGTCGTACAGATGGAGACTGGCATCACTCTTCACACCAGGATATGGAACCTATTAGTCCCACGCTGAGAGATGGCTGGTTGCTCCTCATCATGCACACACAACATTCTTTATCTAACCCCTCCTAAAATCCTCTTTGTCTGTCAATCACTCTCCATGTAAATCTTTTGATCTTTTCTGTTTTACTGTTTAACCATTTTCAGCCCAGTTAGTCCGAAGGTCACAAGAAAACAAATCTCATGGAGATTAAAACAATGTAGATCCACAGTAGAGCCTGACAAACATATTCATAACAGGAAGCAAAAAAAGTTGATATCAGCCAGCTGATAGACATTAAAGGGTGGAGTCTTCCTGTGGTTGCGGTTTGCCGTTACTCAAGAGAGCTGTTTCAGTTATCCATCTTGTGCTCTTTCTTTCAGAACAACAGATTCAAGGTTCAAGACAGTTCAAGAAAGCGAGCAGAGAAAGCACTAGAGCTGTTATAAATTTTCAATAGGTATGGCCAGTCGGGGCCACTGAAAATTCTGTGGTGACACACCAAAACCAAAAGTCATAATTGAGTTACAGAAATTTCATTATGCTGTTAGTAGTCTATATAGACCAGTTGAAAACAGTGTCAATATGGAGACTTAAGGAATGGCCCACTGATATACTTCGGCTTTTTATTTTACAGTTAATACTACTAATTATCTGATGTGCAAAGACTAATACTGGTACACTTACATTTTGAGTTCCCCAAAAATCCTGTTTTAATGTGTATCTGTATCATAGACTGCATAAAAAGATGGATGACGAATCTCCACTCTCACTGTAAAGAAGGAAAGCTAAAATATCTGAGATACGGCCACTGCCGTCTTGTTCTGGTGACATCAGTTGGAGCCAGAGTCTGCACAGTAGTGATCTCCAAGGTATAAAGTTTCCTGCCCATACCCCTGTTCAAGCACAGCTGAATGCGAGCTCATCAATAGGCTCACACAGTTGTCAGTCATGTTGTGTAATCCCCTGTTTTATAGCACTGAATAACTAATTAAAACCAAACTTATCAGAAAAATGATCCCTTGAACATAGGGCAGTGTGAGGAAGACTACTTAAATGACAGAAACCGCCTTTGGGAAAAATGTATTTGATGTGTACTTTGAGATTTTTTGTTTGGCCCATGTCCTGTCCACTAACACAGAGAGGGCGGGCTTTATGACCCATACTCCAGCCAGCCACTAGGGGGCGATTAAGAAGTTTCAACTCCAATTTTGGGGAGCTGACATGTCGTCCACCTTTATATACAGTCACGTGTTAGGTTGTCCTTTTCTTTAAAAGACAAATATACAACTTTAATTTGAAAGAGTAAATTGATTGTAAGGAGTAATACATCTACTGGGAACAAGCCTTCTTAAGCTTAGGGAGTACTTGTGAGTACACATAGAACCCATTTTCATTCATATTTCTTGAGGTGAGAGTTCAAGGGACCCATTTGAAAATGGCCATGCCAGTTGTTCCCTGACCAAACAAAGCTAAGGTTACATGGTTGATACTGTTGGCCTTAGGCTGTCTAGTTTCACAAGATACCACTACCTAGCTTAAAAAATGATAGTCTCTTAGCCTCAAAGAAGTTTACAACTATTAAAACATCTAGGGACCTAGGGAGTGAGTTATGCTTTCTTTTCTCCTTTCTCTGAATACCTACATCTGTCATCCATTATCTTCCTCTGTCAATCCCATCTCTCTTCCGTCCTCATCACCTCATGACCTAGTCTCAGTGTGGACCAAAGTGGGGGCCAGCCAACCACCTGAAGGATTGATATTGCCATTCATAGAACCACACCACTAGTGTTGCTAAAAAAATATGCTAATTTTTTCACTTCTGTGCTTTAACTGCAAAAAAATCCAACCAGCCAGGATTGTCTTATCATCACAAAACAGCAATTAAACTCTCAATTTCGATTTCTTTTTCATTTGCCGGAGGTTAGTTTACGTCTTAACAAGCACCGAAATTAGTCTAAACTATTGAATTGGGTATCTATGAAACATCAGTTAATCTTCAACACAGTCTCTGTCTCCCAAATCTCTCTTCTGCAATAACACATTTTCTGTTCCTCTTTTTACTCTTTTGCTGGTTTCTCACGAATTTACTGTCTCCTATTTCCTCTGCTATTTTAATGTCATTTCCTCTCATATACCTTCTCTAATTTTCTCTAACCACCGATTTGACAGGACAAAAATCAGAGGACAAAATCACTGCTCCTTGTGCGTGCATGTCTGTCTCTCTTCCTGTCGTCTTTATCTGTATCTGAGCATATACAGATAGACTGTGTGTCTCTCTCATCTTGGCTTTCAAGCCACTTAGGGAATACAAGGTCATTCATCCCATCTTCTTCTTCTGAGAGGTTTGTTATTTGCTATCACCTCTTCAATCTCTCAACTGGGCTCCCATCTCCTCTCCACGCCCTCTTTTATAGGTCTGGCCTGTCACCATCATCTTTCCTTCTTGTCCTCTTTCTTCTTTTTTTTTTTATAAGTTTGAGCGTTTGTTGAATTCCTGGAAAGTGGACTCTTTCTGAGCAGTGTTTAATTCAGTTACAAGTATGATTAACTGTTGTCATTGTTAGGTCCTCAAATAAGTTTACTTCCTAAAAAGTAGATATCAGTAATTTTTATTCATCTTTCCTGGTTTCCTTTCCCTCTGTCCTCTCTTATGTGGCTCCATGAATACTGTCTGCAAGGCTCCTCTCATCCTCCCTCCTCTTGTCTTTTTCAAGTGCTTCAAAGAAGTCATCCAGCTGCCATGCTCTCGGAGTCTCTGTGTGTCCTTCTCTCCCACCTCTCCTATTTCCAGATTCTGCTTGAAACCAGGCAGTCGATCTCTTGCCATCACTTTACTTGTCTGTCTGCTGATCGGACCCGCTATAACATGAAATATTTGCCTTAACAACCAAGGTTTATATGATTAGTTTGATATTAGTTTGGTGAGGGGACGGATTTGTGGTTGCCTACAAGAGACATGTTATTAGCTGCACAAATTGAAGCAGGAAATATGTTTATGTTGATGGTATCTTTTACAGCTGTTGCATTCACTCGCACTTTGCATATGTATAGAATAAAAAAAACATAAAGAAATGTGATAACATACCTCAAAAGCTGTCATAAAAGGATTTCCCCTTTTTTGCCCTACCAAGTATCTGTCTCTTGTTCTTCATCCTCAGCGATGACAGCCAGATAACTGTTGTCGCCCCCTCACCATCCTCTTGTCCTTTCCAAGTGTCCGTCAGCTTTAATTGTCCCCGTGACCGCATGGCTTTGTCAGAAGTGAGTGCAAGGCAATTAGGTCACACAGCCGCTGGTTTGTCGAGCGCCTCTGTTTCAGACCAGATGATCAATGTCCTATTTGTCACGGTCTCAAACTACATCAATGAGCTATTCATCATTAATGCTCACACAGACACACTGACAGACAAGGACTGTGTGTGTGCTGTCTGTAAGTGAAATATGGATGTCAGAAGAGAATTCCACAGATGGACATCAATGCATGTTTTTGTACACTTTGTGAAGTTTGTGTCAGGGGATGCTTTAGGTTTAGATCATAGGGTTGCCTCACCTCTGTATGACACTGACACATTGGTTCCAAGTAAGGATATTTTTCTTTAGATTACACAATGAAAGCTACCTGGTGAACTGAGAGTGAAACTAATAGGGTAGTACTTTTGTAGGGTATTATCATAAGAAAAGCTTGATGGAAAACATGCATCATTATTATTTAACCTGAGTGTTAAAGGATAATTGTAGTTCATTTCATCTGGGGTGCTTTTTTGTTAGCAACAAGTTAAATGCTGAGATTTGACTCTCATTTTTAGTGATATAACAATAGCCGAATTAACCAATTACTTGGTGAGTTATGTGCTGTCATAACCAATGGAATTGATGGCCAGACCTACTAAATAAGATCCAAGTAATAAATGAATGTAATCCTTTAATGTGAGAGCTTAATCTCTGTAAGTGTACAGGATATTTATATTGAACTATCACAAAGAAAGAAGCTCATTTCCTTCCAGCTCCAACTCCAGCTGTTTTGTATCTGTCCTCTAACCTCATCAGAGGAGATGTTATCAGTAAAATGCTATAATCTACGTAAAAAATTAAGGTCTTGCAAATGAATAAACAGCCCCCAACTTGGCGTGAGATCTGGACCAAGTAAATCATCATTGTAATCAACTCGTGATCTTACTCATAACACCCAAATGAAAATAATTATTTAAATGCGGATAACACCAAAATATTTCAGTTTTTCTGTTAGTAATGTAGCAAACTTCATAGTAGTTTTCCTACCATGATCACTCTGGAATTAGACACTGTGATGGTTAAAAGCTTCCACACAGCACAGTGTCCATTATCCGTGGCTGGTACAGCTGATCCATGTCTAAATGAATGAGTGAGAACAGGGTTGTAGAGTACTGCCCTGCTTCCTCTTCTGGAATTGCATTAGCTCACTGCATCACTAATTTCCCCCACACAAGCTAATGTTACATTGGTCGATGGTCATGAGGATGATGCACTCTTCCTAATGCACAGAATGAAAGGAAGCATTACTGGGCGAGGGCCAGGGTGGGACAGAGGGAGCTGAGAGTCAGGAAAGAAATAGCACAGGGGCGGTGAATAAGGAGATGAGATGGAGAGGGAGAAGATGTCCGTTAAAGAAAGGATGAAATTAAGTTAGCGCCCCAGAGTGATTTACATGTTATTACCAGCATGCAGAGCAAAATAAGTGCCTATCTGGTCGCAAAGAAACAAAAAGATACACCCAAGTTTTTGGGGGTTCAAGAGATGGAGGTGGCCTTAGCCAGTTTGATGGAGTTCCTTTTTTTATTTGTATAATAATAAGAAGAACGTATTTTATTTAGCACATTTCAAAAACAAGTTACAAAGTGCTTTACAAAGACATCAAAAAAAGACAAATGAATAAAAGTAAAATTGATGTAATGATAGGCGAGGTATGAGATACTAAAACAGTTAAAATACATGAAGTAAAATGAAAGATTAATGTATTCAAGAGAAAGCAATTCTTAAAAAGTATGTTTTTAAGAGAGATTCAAAAGAAGTAACAGAGCTAGCATGCCTGATCTCCTCCAGAAGGATGGTTGTAGGCAACGCCTCCTCATACAACGGTTTGTATGATATCTTTCGAGTTAGGGCCTTACAAATGACGTGACGTACTTAACATGAAGTGTTTTGTGACCCATCCACCACTCCAGCCTGCCTCCTTAAGGACTACTTCCTTATTTACTCCCGTCAGCGCATTGGTCACGTGATTGCAGCATTCCCAATTACGTGGATTATGCACAAGCTACTAACTCATGACTATGTTGGTGATATGAACAGCCTATTGTAGGTCACCCCTCCAAAAATTTCCACAAATGACAGCTAACAGATACATTAGTCGGATTCATTTTAATGCTGTTTTGACTTCCAAGTAGATCATTACAGATCAAATATTTATGTTCCCCACAGGCGGTATTCCAATTAAAAGTGACAGAGGTGAGAAAAAAAACCCAACCTTCACTAAAAAATGCTAATCGTTTAACAAAAAAAAATTAATGTCTCTGGGGAAATTACCGCAAAATTGAAGTCATTACATTTTCATCTAATCAAAAAGTGTTTTAGGGTTATTTGTGTGTGTGTGTGTGTGTGTGTGTGTGTGTGTGTGTGTGTGTGTGTGTGTGTGTGTGTGTGTGTGTGTGTGTGTGTGTGTGTGTGTGTGGAGGTGAATCACAAATATGTTTGCCCTTTTTAGATTCAGCAGCTACACAGTACCACTAAGGTGTCAACTAAAGTACAATAAATATATATCCAAACAATCGTTGTGTTTTAGGTGTGCATCAGCACCATTCAACATCTGGAATCACAAATGAGTCTTCTGGACAGGATGAGCTCTTAGATCATTAGACAGGTGGAGACAGAGGAGAGATGCTAATGTAAAAGTAAGCGGGTAAGGCATTCAAAGGATGTGTGTTTCGAGGGATGTGATGAGTCAGCAACGGGTACTCTGTTCCTGCCATTAAGATCGAAACTGTTTTAACCGTTGCAACAGATGCGATGAAAACGCTTCGAGGCAGCTCTGTGGCTTTGTGGTTAAAGGGGGATATAACTGAAAAGGCACAGTTAAAGTCTAAATTAATCTTTCTTTATTAATTTTTAAAGCATGTATATTTAAGGCAAACTTGAGTCATGAGTACTTGTGAATTTACAACACACATAATGTACTGTATGCAGATACACACATTAAATGAGATATAGCTCACACCCTGCATCCTTGCCTCAGCATGTGTGTCACACTCTATCTTCTCACAAACACACACACACAGAGGACATGCTAATGAGATGCAGGAACACATTAGGCTTGTAGGTCAGAGGGACGGGTCACTTGGTCTGGCTCATAGTTGAATAGTTTCTTGATCTCTTATTACACAGAGAAAGGGTATTAACCAAGAGGCATGGAGAGATAAGAGTTAGCTGAGAGAAGTGATAACACATGATTGATTTTTTTTTTATCTTGCATACCTACAGTAAACACATATTTAATGAACTCAGCAAAGACTGAGAAGGAGAGACATCTGCGGGAGGATTTAGCAGTGTAAACACATTCCTCGTGGAGTCAGATAAGCCTGTCACAGAGACGCAGGCAGCATCACTTCAGCTACTCACTGAACACACGCGTCGAGGTTAACTGCTCTCACCTATCCTCCTCTGTCAGTAGCATAACTAGTATGACACACATATACTAACATGATGGACTGTCTTGAGTTATTTATGCAACTATAAGAACCAATACACCTCATTTTCTTTCCTTTTCTCTGTCTCTCTCTTGCACACAAACACACACAGATACACACTTCATGGTCTAATTGCAAACATTTCCGGTATCATCTCTCACCCAGCATACCCATCCATCTCCTCACTGTTTCATCTTATCTTCCCCTGTCCTTTCTCCCTATTTCTCCTGCTCTTTCTCTCTGTGTAATTTACACTTTCTTCTGTTCTTTTCTCCACACCAACTTCCATATTTCTTTCTCTCTACTCTCCCTCCCTCTCTCTCATTTGCTCCGTCTCCTCCTCTTTCCATTCCTATTCCCCAGACAGACATTATCTAAAGGAATGGCGATTGATTTGCTTCAAACCGCTTTCTTCCATCTCTGTTGTTCTCTCAAGGATATTTCTCTTATCTCCACATTTCCATAATGGCAAGAACGCATTCCTTCTTACTCTCCCCTGTCCTCCTCTTTTGACTGTACATGTCCTTGTAAGGTCCCTTACCTCAGCTTTTACTTTCTATCTCTGTCTTTTTAACTAGTTCAGGTTAATGTGAATTGATCCAGCTTCTCTCTCCTCTTTAGTCTTCCTTCTTTACAGTTTTTCTCTCTCAGACTTTGCGCTGTAAGGCAGCCATGCTGATACACAGAGGGATGCAGGTCTTATTTTACTGCTGATCCAGAGTATCTGAGAATCCACACCAGTTCTTTAATCCATATTAAGAGTAAGAGCTATGTGGCATGTGTCAGAATTGAAAGCAAAGTATCTTGACTTTACAGTATGCTTTTTGACACATAAAAGGAAAACTTGTAAAGCAAAAGTGCCATTAGTACATGCTTTGTTACCCACTTAATCTCCTCTCTTTCTCTCTCTCTCTTCCCTTATCCCTCTCGCCTTCACTCAGCAGGGATCTGACGACGAACGTCCATCAGCAAAAAACTTAGCAAACACAATTCCTTCCCCTCAGATGAAGTACTTATTTCTGGATGAAGCACTTTTGGAAACTTTGGCCCAGAACCCAAAATAGCTTCTGTACTGTAGCTGCCTCTGACAGATGAAAGTACCAATGACATATTTTATTCGAGGAATTTAAAGTTTCTCATTTTCTTTCTAAAAGTTCCTGGCAGGGAGAGTTTAAATACTTTGTCTATTCTTCATCCATCTTCTGTGCTCTTTCTCGGTCTTATCCCCCCTCCTTCTGTCAGCCTCTCCTCCATCTGTGCCCTCCCTCGCTCTCGCAGTGCCTCCTGATCCTCTCCTCTCCCTTTAGTCCCATTAGTTATCTCCTGATGGGTCATTAACTATTAAACGCCAGATAGAGGGAAAGGAAGAAGAGAAGAGGGGTGCTCTGTGAGGTTTGTGTCTAGTTTGCAATAATAAATGGACATTGGGGGATGACAACAGAGAAAGAGAAAGCAGTAGAGGAGGGTGTGGCAGGTCCAGAGGGTCTCTTTCTCGTTTCTGTAATGATTAGTGGAAGTCAGCAGGCAAAGAGAGGAGAGCAGTGCAGCTGCTTTCTGTCCTATAGGAAAAGGCATACTGTACATATAAAAAATCAGGGAAGAGAGACAGAGATTTACATTAACGTCTTTAAAACAGCCAGAAAAGCAACAGATTTCAGACCACTATACAGGCTGCTTTTTCTCTTCGTTGTCAGTTCACATCCAAAATGCAGCCCTACTTCTTTCCCTTGGGAAATCAGTGCCAGGCCCTCTTATCCAGTCTAGCTTAAGAGGGTCTTTGGATGATCCAGAGACACTGAAGCCCTCAGATGACACCAAGCTCAGAGTCTTCAGTGTCTACCAAATCACAGATGCCATACTTTAATTAAATTAGTAGGATTTTGCTTCCACCTAGTGGTGATACATGAAAATGGTTAATTATCCAAGGAGCGTACATTGAACAAAATTAAAAATGCAACAATTTTGGTTATGCTCCTTTTTTTACAAGTTTAAATAAAACATCTAATACTTTTTATGCACAAAAAAAGACTTATTTCTCTCAAATTTGGGACACAAATTTGTTAAAATCCATGTTAGTGAGTATTGCTGGAGGTGGTAGCCCTGAGCTGACATAGGAACCCATGATCTGCAGTTGTGAGGCCATTTGGATGCACTACCAGATTCTCATAAACAACACTGGAGACGGCTTAAGGCTCATTTATGCTTAATATTAGATGCATATGGAGACACAGACGGAACCTTCTGTTCGTACACTGGGTTCATTTCGTCCTTATGTGTGCATGCTTTCTGAAAGTTTAAGGATACAGACAAAGATTTCAACAATTTTGTGACCAAAATTTGAGACATAAAAGTCTTTTATGCCCATAAAAAGTCTTAGATCTCCAGTCTCATGAAAAATGGGAGCAAAAGTACTGCCTTTATATATTTTGTTTGTTTTCTTTAGCAAAGGATGTCTGTGTAAAACATGGATTTGGAAAACAACATGTTTGGCTTGTGTTAAAACAACAAGGCTGTAAAGTTGAAACAGTTCAAAATAAATGTAAACTTCGAAATAAAATAGCCTCAAATTCAGATTCTCTGTCAGCAGTGTCTACCTTTAATCCAAATATTGATGCCTCTGTGTGTCCGTCTTCAGACTCTCTGATGTTGGGAACAGAGGTCGATCTGCAGCGGGTGGAAAACAGTGTGTTCGCCATGGAGACGGTATTGAAGGCATGGCTTCAAGAGCAGGGAGGAGACAGAGAGCACCTGCACCTCCTGCTGCCTAACCCTCTGGACAGTCCCATTCCAGGTACATGTGCGACACAAGCATGACATAGATATAGATAACATGTTACTGTAATATCCAGTATCCTTTCACACTATTTTTATTCCATTTGTCGCCTTTGTAGTGTGTGTGAAGTGTGACATGCAGGAGCGTCTAATAAGCCCTGCCCTCATCCCGCTGAACCCCAACCTCGGAGTGAAGACTGAGAGCATCCGGGACTTCCTGCCTGCCACCAAGGGATCAGCCAATGAGAGCCAACAGCCGCAGAGACTGAAAGTAATCAAGTAAGGGACAGGGCTTCCTAGTAAAGTCAGATGCATTGAAAAGTCACCTTCTATTGTTTTCAACTCAAATCTATACACGCGATTTTTTTTGCTTCACTTAAATGGAATAACAAAATACTGGTGCTGAAATTTAACTTTCCTTATTCACTCAGCTACACAACCAGTTAAGACTGATTTGATTCAAAGCTGCAGGCTGATAAGAGGCCAGGAAATGTGTTGTATAAGTAAAATGAATGAATCTCACGATCCTTTTCCGCCTTCTGCACATTTAAACAGAACATGAAAGTGTAATCTATTTTTGCTGATGATGATCACTTGGCGTTACTGGTTTCTCAAATGAGCAACAAGCAAAATCTGTGATAGAAGACAAGATAAACATATTTTTTTCCTTTTAAGTTTAAACCTTAAAGGGACTGTCTAGATATGATGTCTGCCTTCACCAGCCCCATCCATGCTTCCTTGTTGGAGTAAGGGAAAGATTAAGCATGTGTGTATGATTATGTGTGCATGCTCCATCAGCCATGTGTGTGATGTTGTGTGTGTCCAGTAAAACCCTGGCCTGTCTATGAATGGCTCCATTCTGACAGCAGGGAGTAGTGGAATATTTCTTAGATGAAACTCTCCCATCACATCAGAGTCTGCTTTGTTCTGCTCTGATGCTGGAAAACACTCAAAACAACTGGAATTGGGCAGAAAAATTGCTTCGTGCCTAGAAGCCAGTCGACATGTTCCCTTAACTTGTTTGTGAAGAGATGTTTTTATTCTCATATAGTAGGAACTCATGAGACATAGTCACGGTGGTAAACAAGGACAGGACAGGGACTCAATATAAATAGGATATAAAACTGGCAACAAGGAATGAAAAACAAACGATTATTGTAAATATTTTATCAGTCATTAAAGTCACATTCTGCCTACCAACAAGCACAAAACAAAATATGGAATCGCAGAACAGCAGCATTAACACTGATTCATTTTTATTCCAGTTTTCTCTATGCACAATCTAACACAGATAATGGTTTGCTGACTTACAAGTTTGGTAAGTTACAGTATATATTGTCCATATATTGTATTGTATGTCCTTACAGAACAAGCAAAGTGCGTCAGAAGGAATTTAAAGTTATTCTGAGAGTGCACTCATTATAAATGACACAGGAAAATGCCTGAAAATTAAATGGACATGTTTGAAAAATAGCTGGGGACCAGCTGCTTCTCGCATCATATAGGTAAGCTAAGTGCAACTGTTTCATCTTTCAGAGTATTTAACTTTCCACTGCTTCTAAAAAGCGCTGGTTCTCACTGCTGTGGCAAAGAAACGGAAAGACTGAGAGAGGAGAGATCAGGAGGCACAGTGCTACCTAGTAGGGGTGTAACAATACATCGATCTGGATCCATTTAATTCAGCGGTCGTCGATATGGTATCACCAGTGCAAAGTGAAAAACAGCATTACATATCGTCATCTTTAAGATAAGCCTACATTTTTAAATTCCCATGGCACATCTGTGTCACCATTTCCATCCAAGCATACTTCCTTCCCAAACATTCAAACTGTGTTAGCAGCCTTGCACCAGGCAGATAATGGTAAGCAGCCAGGATAAAGTTAAAAAGGATATCGTTTCATATTGATCAAAGGCCCCTGAACTGAATCAAAGTCATATTGTGGCAGACTTTGTGATATCAGCAAATACTGTATCGTTGTCCAAAGAATAGATGTAGTTTTGTATTGTGGTTAAATTTGTGATTCACACCCCTACTACCAAGCTTTAAATGTCTGTTGAGTAACCATTTGTTTGCATGTGTACTGTCTGTTTATGAAAACACATTAGTTCAACCTTCATAGTTCCTGCTTAGTGCATGTCTACAAACTGTATAATAGTCTTGCCATCATGAGGTTAACAGAAAAAATGCAAAGTGAACGTGCTTGATTCACCAATATTGTGCAGCAGGTAAAGTATATTTTAAGTCAAGCTGCAGGCTGTTTAATTAGAATCAGTTTTACAGGCAGGACTATGGACATGCCTGACGTAGAGTACTGTATATACATAAGACAAAAACAAGTTCCATGCTCATTTACAAAACAAAAAGGGGCCTAAATTAAAACAGAATGTTCAATAGCCTTAACGAACTCAGTCTACTTCAGTAAAGACTATTGCCGGCCACTCACAACCAAAACGTGCCAAAGGGAGGCCTTTTTTTTTTTCCTAATAAAATCTAAAATTTCTTGCAAAACACTGGATTGTTATAGGGATAAATGATAGTAATTTAATAAACCTCATTGATAAAGTAAGGCATGCAGCATGATTCCAAGCAAATTTGCATTTTGACCAGCACTAAGAATTGTTGATCTGTTTTTTAGTTCTACGAATCTGCGATTTGTTTTTGACTCACTTCATTTAAAGCCAACCACTGCTGTTTTTTTCAAAAGCACAGTGAAGATAAAATCTTTTACAGTCTAAAAGTTAAGTGCTTTGAGTCAAATAAATTACTGATAAATCAAATCACAAATAGCAGTGAATCAGAGTGCTCTGGTTAAATTCTAAACGTAAAGCCTTTCACTTTGTAAAAAATTGATACATGAAGACATTTCCACATGAATCAAAGGAGTTTTAAGTAGATTTAAAACAACTAGTGTACAATTAGAAAATGCTGTGGTTTGAAAGCCAAAAACTCATTTTAAAATACAGCATTACATATTACAGGCGAGCGCTGCTTGTGTCGTATGTATATGTGCACAAAGATGATAGAAAGCAGACAGTCTGGCCTAATCTACAGTACACAGTTTCTTCCATCATTTGCATTTGTTTTACATTTCCAAGGAGCTGCAGATGGATGTCATCTGTGCCGTGTGTTTTGCATACTGGTCAGTCCAGCAGTATTGTGCTCCGTGTGTGCTTTACATATTGATGAGTCATGATTTACAGCAGCGACATTTAAATTAAGCTGGAGGACGGTCACACTGTTAACTTCACCTTGGCAGGAATGATGTCATTCCGTTATTCCACTCATGAGGATTTGGTGTGTTTGCATACAGTCTGTTATTACGTTTCATAGGTTCTGGAAACTTAGCTGACTTCCTGAGGTTCTCAAATTAAAAAAAGACGTTGACAAAGATTGTAGATTACATTTTATTGTCAGTAACCAAGGTTTCCTGCAATGAAACAGTTCATAATCCAAAATTAATAACACACCAAAATTTATGTTGCCAGTGGTCAGCATACATTGCACCCGACCTCAATGCCCATACCTGCAGCAGCTGAGCCCCATGGGTCAAGGCCTGACCACCAGACGCTCGCTGGCAAGCTCCCCTCCAGGGTCTGGCTCCAGAAGGGGGACCCGGTTTCTCTTTTCCAGGCTACACCTCCTCAGTGGCCGAGACTAGCCCCTCCCCTGGGACCATTTTGCCTTGGGAGACCCTACCAGGAGCTACTGCCCCCGACAACACAGCTCCCAGGATCACAGGGACACACAGGCCTCAAGGTGGCAATTCTTTAAGTGGCCGGCCTGGGGATGGCTCAGGGTCCCCCAGGTGGAGCTACAAAGTGTTGGCCCAGCCTGGCCCTGGACAAGAGGAAGATAGTTGATGAATAGATGGATGGAAGTACTAATCGACTAATTAAAACGATCTCAAGTTGGATTGAATTGCAATTCATAATTAACTTACAACAGACTAAAAAGCAGACACAAATAAACACAGACCTACTTACATTGTCAGGAACACATGGCAGCGAGGCTAGATGGGGAGCAGAGAGGTCTACAGTTCTGACTTTGGGCCTTATATAGTGGCTTGAATCACACCTGTCTGCAATTGGTCATCAAGCAGGGGAATGATTAGGTTCAGATGTAGTGAGTGTTCTGTCCACCAGGGGCCGCCATTTAGACATCATGAGGGAATTCACAGCACAGTGCTTTGCTGAAAACTATTCCAGGAATTTTGGGAAGACAAGTCTTATTTGACATATAATGTTTCACGTCCAATGTTCACACTTCATACAAGTTCACGGAGTGTTTTGTTGTTGTTTTTTTGATTGGAGACCGTGCCGTTTCCATGGCAAATTACAGTGTGAGTCCTTCATTTAGGTCTGCATGCTAACCAAGGCTGTGTGTGTTGTAGGACCCTGCGTGCACATGGAGTGTGTGAGAGTGTGTTGTACGGCCTGCCGCTGGTGATCCGCCCAACCACCTGCTGGCAGCTGGACTGGGATGAAATGGAGAGCAACCACAACTTGTTCCATGCTCTCAGCCACACACTTAGGGTGTGTGAATGTGTTCACTGTTCATTTATCTTGTGACATTTTCCTTACAATGTGGACAATTTGGATCTGATCAACAGAAACCATGGGCAATTTTATCTTTTAACAAAATAACTACTAGGTTTTGTCATGTTTCTATTAAGAGTAAAATAGAAGTGAAATAAAATTGTTTTCTGTAAAAACACTGACACCATAGAGTTTATTATGAGCAGTTCTTCTTCCTCTTGTGCATCGACCCGCCAGACTGGCTTTAGGTTACTTTTTGCATCTTAACATTCTCAGTACTACTCTGTGCAATGCAAATAAATGCAAGTGTTTGATGTCACATTTGTTTTTCCCCTTTTTCAGAGTCACGACTTGTTTCTGCTGCTGCAGGTGGAACCCGCACAGAAGTCCACAGTGGGAGGCTCAGGTCCATATGTGTGTGTTTGTGTGTGTGAGAGAAAAAGAGAGTCGTGTTGTGGATTGATCAGTCCTTGTGAGTGCGCTCATATGCCCTGTATGTACACTTGTGTACAACACAGGTGTGTATTCTCACTACATCCTCCAGCCGTCCCCGTCTCTCTCCCTCCTGCTGAAGCCTGTGGTCTCCAGAGAGCTGCTGCTACCCTGCTCTCTACCTGTCTCCACACAGGAACCCTCACCTGATGCCATGCACACTATACAGGTTAGGTGAACCCCTTTTGTTTTCAGAACTGCCTTCATACTTTGTGGCATAGATTCAACAAAGTGTTGGAAACATTCCTAGATTTCCTCTTCCTTACTTCCTTCCTCTTTCACAACATCCCAAAGGTGCTGTATTGGATTGAGATCTGGTGACTGTGGAGGCCATTTGAGTACAGTGACATTGACATGTTAAAAAAACAGAGATGATTTAAGCTTTGTGACATGGCACCCTACACTGCTGGAAATACCCATCAGAAGATGGGAACACTGTGGTCATAGAGAGATAGATATGGTCAGCAACAATACTCAGGCAGGCTGTGGTGTTTAAAAGATGCTCAGGCGATACTAATAGGCCTAAAGTTTGCCAAGAAAATATCCCCCATATCATTACACTACCACCAGCAGGCTGAACAGTGAGGATGGATCCATGCTTTCATGTTGTTTATGCCAAATTCTGACCCTACCAGTCTGAATGTCGCAGCAGAAATTGAGACTCATCAGATGAGGTAACTTTTTCAAATCTTTTATTGTCTAATTGTGGGCGGCAGTAACAACTGTAGCCTCAGTTTCCTGTTCTTAGCTGACAGGAGTGGCACCCAGTGTGGTTTACTGCTGCTGTAGCCCATCTGCATCTGCTCTCTGTAGACTATGGTTGTTATTAGTGGCTATTTCAGTTACTGTTGCCTTTCTGTCAGCTTGAACCAGTCTGGTCATATTTCTCTGACCTCTGCCGTCAACAAGGCATTTTCACACAGAGAACTTCCGCTCACTGGATATTTTCTCTTTTTCAGACCATCCTCTGTAAACCCTGGAGACAGTTGTGCATGAAAATCCCAGTAGATCAGCAGTTTCTGAAATACTCAGACCAGCCCTTTGCAAGAGCAACCATGCCACATTCACAGTCACTAAAACCACCTTTCTTCTCCAATTATTTTAAGTTTTTATATGAAACAGTTGTCAGCATATTGTTGTGTATGTATATTTTGGACATGATATGGCCTTGTATGTGTGTAGCTCCTTCAGTGAGTTCATGTGCATGTTACCAAAGTGTAAACAGCGTTAACATGTTTTCAAAGCCATCAAAACAGATGTTCAGACATTCATATGATACTGGAATGATGTGTGTTTTCTCTCAGGGTTGTCTCACTCAGCTGGATGAGGAGTGTGTGTTCAACCCTCTGTCTGTGAGCAGTAACCTGTACCAGCACCTCAGGAGCAGAGGCCTGCTCTCACAGCCACGATACCCATACAGGTCAGATGGGGTAGATGCGATGATGCAACAGAATCTTAGAGCAGTGGAATAATTTGGATGTAATGGAGGTCAGTGATGTCATGACATTGATGATGATTGTTGTTGATTGCAGGCTGCAGCCAGCAGCCGGCTACAGAGACCGGTCTCAACCACTAGAGGGCCCTAAAGCCACAGGCAGCAGACAGCAGCGGCAGGTAAACACAGCAGCTTTATGGCAGTGTAAAGGTCACAGTGCTGCTCATATAGATGAGCACAATGATTATTACATGAGTAAAGTTGATAACGCAAGTCAGGAGCAGTTTGACAGCACGAAGCAGGAGGAATGTTTTTTATAAACACCATTAAGTTTGTGTGCATGGAATGTGTGCTTTATTAATGCAACTTCCTCCTCACCTCTCATTTCCCTATTTACTCAACAGATGGCAGCACTTACCCTATGCAGTTTAGTGCATCAACACACAAACACAATCATAAACCAGCCTTTTATGTAATATATTTGATTTATCGGGTTCGTTTAGTAAAGTTTTAAATAAAGTACAAGCAGGTAATCTTAGTGGAACTATAGATGATTTCGACATAGTTAAAGTAATCCTACCTCAGTGTTTATAACCTTTAGAAACAACCTCAACACTGGCAGTAAACAGTGGTTCATGAGGAACAGAAGTAGGTATAAATAATATATTATCAATTAATTATCTCTCTGTGTCCTCTGGGACTAATTAACAGATAATCAGACTTGCTGGGACATTACTGTGTAACCAGTGAGCGAAGAAGTACTCAGATTACCTAAGTAAAAGCACCAAATTACAATGTAATTGTAAGTTTTTTAAATGTATTACAACAGACTCCTGCATAAACAATCATACTTAAGCAACTGTCAGAGGTATTATCAGCTTAATTTACTGAACCTATTAGAAGTAAACATTTGTTAAGTTCTAATACACTATATTATTAATTGCACCAGTGTGTACGCAGCAGTATTTCACTGTTGTGGCAGGTCGAGGTGGAGCTAGTTTTAATTACTTCACAGACAGTTCGGTAGTTTGGTCCAAAGCTTCCAACCAAGGATCCCCACCACCAGATAAACCTGGGAGGTTGTGAGGTGATTAATGGGAATGATTTTTGAAATGCTGAATCATTTGAACAGTTATTTAAATGAAACCATGAGAGAAGTTTAGAGGGGAAATGGCTCTTTGGGGGAACTGCAACTCATAGACATCCAACACATGACAGATTCCCCATACTGATTTTATACAAGAGATCACAAGCCAAAAAGAACCTGTGCTTTATCTTTAACAATGTTTTGTATTTCATAAACTCATCAAGTTTTTATGTAGACATCTCAATCTAAATTGTAGAAGCTGTAGAAGTATCAAGTGCCATAAAATAGCTACATATGTTAAGTGCCAGTACTTTGAAAAATCACTTAAGGCAAGGCAAGGCAACTTTATTTATAATAGCACATTTAAACACAAGGTATTTCAAAGTGCTTTACATTAAAATACATAAAAAAAACATCAAGAAACAACAATAATATATAATGATAAAATAAAAAATAAAAGCAACAACACAAAGGCAGTATAAAAGGATTGACAAAGGAGTTTAAAAAGCTAAAATGCAATAAAATAGTAGGCTAAAAACATACAGTAAACAAAAAGGTCTTCAGTCTTGATTTAAAAATATTGAGAGTTGGGGCGTATCTACAGTCTTCAGGTAATTTATTCCAGATATGCGGAGCATACTAGCTGAATGCTTCAGTAAAGTACTCGAGTAAATATATTATAATTACACTCCATCACTTATTATAATACAAGAAATAGATCAAGAATATGCCAATACAATTATTGTCTATATATAAGGATGCACATGGACCTAAAACTAAAACTTTAATTCATGAAGAGATTAGATTATCTCGAGTCAAACAATTACAGTGTGTTTTTAAACAGCAACAGATTATGCTATGAATCTTTCTGTTTTTATTTTTCATAGAGAGTTACAAAGGCTGATAAAACAATCTGACATGCCAGTACTTTGTGATCTCCTACACATTTCTTAAAGATAACACAGTAAACGTGCAGTGGTTTTATATCACAAAAGAAAGGCGTTTCTTGTTACGTGATACATTAGCAAAATTCTCATTTAGAAATGTGTCTTTCCGGAAGTCTGGTAACAATTCAACTGCTGGGAAATAACACATAATAAACAGAAATTTCACACAGGTTATCATTTTGCTCGGAGTAGGTGTCATTTTTACAGACACATTTAAAGATCTTAACACTTCATCCTCCCATGTTCCATCCACTGAGGCCCACTGTGACCTGAGAGTGTGTAGCTGTTGGCAGTGTGACTCATCAGGCTCGATAAGGCTGCTGACATGCAAATAGTTCACTACAGCGGCAAAACACAGAGAAAATGTTCATCCGCTCTGCTCTGGTTTTGTCCTGTTCTTGGCACGCTCTCTTTTTATGCACCACAGCGGAACATAACCCTTAACTCTCACTATAATGTTTGTATCTGTTAACGTCTTCCTCCTCTCTTCTTTTCCTCCTTCAGAGCCTCCTTCTCTTCCTCTCATTTATCTCACTCTTTCTTTTCCTGCCTTTCTTATTTGATCAAAGTTGCCAATATATTTTGTGGTTTGAATATCACTTTAAGCAGAAATAAATAAGTGTTTTTCAAGGCTTAAACTTGAAATAAAAAGCCTGTGTGTTGTCTCCACTCAGCCACAAAACCAGGGTCGCCAGCTGGGAATGAACAGCAAGGTCAGGGCCACTGTGGCTCCTCTGCCCTCATCCTCCTCCCACTCCTCCTTCTCCTCGTCCCTGGGACCTCTTCCTGCTAAGGCTTCTCGTCCAGCTTTGAAGCTCCTCAGCAGCAGGGGGAGTGGAAGCCGTCAGGCCCCGGCCCCTACTCGACAGGAGGAAGACAAAGATGATGACGACTCCATGGTAATACAGTAAGAAAGTGGCTGAGAGAGCAACACAGTGAGAGGGATGTAAGAGTAAGAGAGAGAAGGGGTAGTGCGTCCTCAACAAGTCATTGAACACATGCACTTTAATAACCTTCAGCATCCTGACCTGCCACTTCAAAAGGCTTTCCAGTGAACTGCAGCTTAGTCAGCACACACGCACATTTGGCTAATCGGTCCCCATTGTAAAGTTTGTGAGTAATCAGGCAGCTCATAAAGGCTTTAAAGACTTTGTAAAGGAGGGAAAGACACTCTGATTTGCACGTAAACTCACACAGTCTCACACTGCGAACACACACACGCTGCTCTGCACTGCACTCTGGGGGGTTTACAGCTTCTTTTGATACTTCAATTCATCTCTATTTATTGTCACCACATGAACGGTATTAGCCAGATCTGAATTTAGCACGCCTCTGTGTGTGTGTGAGCTTGTGTGAGTGTGCATGTGAGAAAGGAAAGTTTCGACTCGCTGCCATCTTTAGATTGCTGAGGCAGCGAAAACTTCCAAATCACACACCATGAACAATGAAAAAGCAGGAGAAAAGATGAAAAGAAGGGAAACAGTGGGACAGGGGAGGCCTGGAAGGAGTCAAAAAATGGAGGGAAGGAACAGAAAGCCATAAGTAATGACAAAAAAAAGAACAAAAGGTGGGTGGTGTGGGAGATCAGAGGGAGATTAGAGGATGTATAGGAAGTCTTTTCTCCATGTTACAGCACACCCACTAACACACAGCAGCATAAAAAATCTAGACACAAGCAGAAAGCGGTTACAAAATTATGGTTCAGGCACAATAAAGCAGACATACTGCAGCTATAGTACCACAGTGCGTAGTGACTTATAGACAAACACATATGCACATTCCATTTCCATTTTGCCCTTAAGCCGCGGTCTGAACACAGCTTCACTGTTTTAATGAGACAGTGAATAAAGCAGCAGACAGAGGGGCCTCTCTGCTCTCCTTCACCCCCACAGCCAGCTCGCTCTCTGGGGGTTGAAAGGCAGCGTGAGGGGGGTGGATGGAAGGAGAACAGAGACGACAGAAAATTGATTTTAAAAAATCTGCAGTATGTCCTTTAAGGTTGACACCAAGAGGTTTGCATTGAAGAGCAGTTTCCATTGTGCGTTTGAGATTTGGAGAGTTGAATGGAGTTCATGCAGTGACATCATTGGGTGAATATTACATTCACACATGTAATCATTGATTCATGCTCATGTGCACATACATCGTCACTAATATTAATTTATTCCTCGCCTTGGAGCTTTGTCAGCCATGCATATTCACACATAGACTTAATCAGTCTCCCGCCATTCCACCCCCTTGTTGAACCTTATAACATTAGGGACTACCCAGTGGCAAATGACTTCATGGCGTTGTGATGTCACAGGACTTCCGCATTCACGGATTACATCCACAACGATCCTTTTGTCTCAGAGGAGAATTTGACCGGACCTCCAAAACTGCCTGCTGACATTTTACCCACTTCTCTCTCGCCATCTCCGTCCTTGCCCTGTTCTCTCTCTCTCAGTACTTTCTTCTTCATCACCACAAGCTCAGAGAGTCAACGTGTTCATAAATTTGTTCAGATAGAACAACAGCAGCCTCTCTGTCCCCAAAAAGGTCAAAAAGGCCGAAGCCAAAGTTCCTCCTTTTTAACCCAGCTGGCAACATCAGCCACACTCTTCATTAAATGTCACCAGATTAATGGGGCCTGAGCGACAGTAAACAAAAGTGTCCCTATCTGCTTTTGCAAATTCATTCAGAGTTGAATTTAACAGAGGAGATTTTTTGGCAAGTTCTTGACCCATGGCAGCTGGTTTTTTTCCAAGAAAGTTCTTTGTTTATTGTTGTTTTTACGACTTCACCACACAAACACCGCTATCTCATTGTGTTCCTGTTCCTGTTCAGCTTTCATGTTGCGTGTGTTGACTATTTTCAGACAAGTTTTTCTGTGAGCTGCAAAGGAAACGAGTTGATGTCCTTTGTTCACTCTGTAAATTCATTTCACTTGTGTCATTTCAGGAGCTTGTGAGTTCTACACATTTATATTGAACTGCTCTCAGATTTGTATTTTAACACCATATGGACTGTGGGTAAATAAATTCTCCTTAAGTAACATTTTGGTGGGAGGATTATTTTGGCTTTGAACAGAGAGCATCTAACCACTTTTAACCTTTAACACCCACAGGTTAATCTAAAAATGCTTTCACTATGTAGAAAAAAGACAGATAATGCTATGAGAAAGTACGTGAATATGAACATGTAATATGTATTGACACATTAGACTCTCATCCATGCTGTCACTGTGGGCCCTTGTAGTAAGAAATAATCCAGGCCATGACAGAGTACACAGCTGAAACTCTAAAAATGAGTAAATCTGGATCTGACAGCTAGTGTTTTTAAGGGGCAGTAGTAGCTCAGTCCATAAGGACTTGGCTTAGGAACCGTAAATGTGGGCGGTTCAAGTCCGGTACGGACCAAGTATGGAGAGTGGACTGGTTGCTGTAGAGGTGCCAGTTCACCTCCTGGGCACTGCCGAGGTGCCCTTGAGCAAGGCACTGAAGTCCCAACTGCTTGGGGTGCCTGTCCATGTGCAGCCCCCTCACTCTGACATCTCTCCATTTAATGCATGTATAGCTCCTGTGTGTGCATGTGTGTGTATTTTGGGCCTGTGTGTAGATGGCAACAGAGTGAAAAAAATATATCTTCTTTTAAACTTTACACCCAAATTCACTGCAGAGATCCTGCAATGAAACAAAGGTCGTTGTATTCATGTAGGCTGACAACACTGAACCTACACCCTAAACCATTTTTAACCCAAAAATCTGATGAGTTGATGTCAGCAGACTGCACATATTCAGTTTATAAACCGTTAATAAATCACCCTTAAGTTAAAGTGGTTTCAGTGGGAGGACTGTTATGATTACTGCCTAACCACCTCTGACCTTTTACCACCTACTGCTCCACCCGCAGCACCTTAGCACCATATACAACTTTCTCTGACTGCTACTATGAAAAGTGCAATGAACATGTATGGTCTCTTTTCTGAAGGGCGACCTATTTGTGGCCTGTTGCAGGTTGCATGTGGCAGCTAGATAGAGTTTCTGCACACAGTGAGTTTGTGCCTGCGCTCCTGATAAGTCTCTTGCTGTTTACCCAAAGCTTAGCAAGAGTTCCATGTTGCAGAGGTGGGAATGTTTGGCAAGTCAAAAATAAGTCTCAAGTCTTTGCACTCAAGTTTTAAGTCCTGTCCCAAGTCCCAAAGTTTGAGATTCGAATCCTAAACTAGCCATAATGTGCTCTTCACCAAATGTAATGCCAGTGTTACATTCACAAAAATCACGAGTGTTTTTAAAAATTTGCATTTACTTGTTAAAGTTTTTCTAAAAACTTTCTTAGCTGTTCGGCAAACATAAGTAAACATTAGCTCACTAACCATGTTAACATTAGCCTCCACTTACCGTTTGTGCAATTTCAAAGGTCGAACAGAGTTGGAAGTTGTTCCGTCTCCATCTGTAATTTTCGACCCACATGTTTTGCATGTTGTAATACGTTTTTTTTGTTGACCACCACATATTTTTTCCGTGAACAAAATTACATTTGGCATAATTTTTTCCAGCTGCCGTTCAGTAACTTAACACTAGGTCTTCATGGTTCTCTCCTATAATTTGGATGCTGTTGGATTGGTTCACACAAAGTGAATCGAGTCATGACACACTTTATAAATAATATACCTTTCAGTCTTTGGGCTTGGGGGAAAGCATCAAGTATTAGCAAATCAAAAGGTTCAAGTCCAAGTGAAGTCACAAGTCATTGGTTTTAAAGTTCAAGTTGAGTTGCAAGTCTTTTTTGAGTTTGTTGAGTCCATCATCATGTGACTTAGGTCCACACCTCTGCACCTCTGATATGCGATGTGTCTAACTCACAGTGAGACTTTATACATCGACAAATAATAACTGGAAATTGTGTGTTTTTGTTAGCATGAGAAAGACCAAATGTTGTCAAAATTTTGGTCATAAAATCATTGGAGCTTAATGAGCTGTCTTTGGTGTGTAATCACAGAACTATGGCTGCTGATTTTGTCTCCTACTATTTGGGTTTTGATTCATCTTTTCCTGAGGGTGGAGAGGCGACCTTTGGCTGCACCACTTTGTCTCATTTTGTAGACAGTGAATACACATGTGTGTGTGTCAGGACACTCTTGTGTTATGGTCTCACTTTGGCTAATAAGTTCTGAATTTTTGTGGATAGATTTCTTGGCTTTCTTGAAACTTGTAGCATTTGTTGCAGTTCACCACAATATTTTAGCCATTTCAGAAAGTTTTCTTGCATTTCTTCCATTCTGATCTTAAAAACAAAAACCTTTGTGGTCTGCCTGACTCAAAGTGTAATGGCATTTCTTCATTGTCTCATCAGCTTTTATATCTGAGTCAGGATATTAGTGCTGTGACTTCCTGCTTTATTCTCAATGTTCCATTTCCTTCTTCACTGCAATCTGCAGAACAGAAGAAAACTCTTTCAGACTTTGTATCTGTCTCACAGACTGTAATACACTGTCTCTTTCCTGTAATTGTCCTCACTGGCCAACAAAGACGGCGCAGGCCTCTGATATACATGCAGACAGACAGAGCAGGAACACATGCACAGGAGTCGCAACTTATATACAGGTTACAGGCGGAGAATAATCAGCTTTCTCACAAGCAGAGCAGAGTGAGAACAGAAAGAGGAAGTGCATCTTTGTGAGGAAGTGAGGAGGTGAAGTCAGGACCTGAACTATGATCCTATCGACAGATATCTGAAAGTTCTGAGAGGCCTGCTCCTACGCAGGTCTGCAAAGTCTAGAAAAATCTGGAAAGGTGATTTTCTGATTGGCATGCTTGTGAGACAAAATGATGAACACAAATCACTTCAATCACCAATTGGGGTAAAGAAGAGAGGTGCTTGAAAAGTATGGAAATATGAACCTAGTTTGCCTTACAGACTGCTTTATGTATTTTTTGCAGAGTAATTATTGGTGTATCAGGTGACTGGCACGTGCTTAAGAAAATCACTTTACTGTCACACTTCACCTCACCTAATATAGATATTCAGTTCAGTTTTGCATCCCTTGTATTTTCGGGACTGCGAATCGACCGACTGAATGAGAAACCGTCATTTCCTTCAGATAGCGCTGAGAGCCGAGAGAGAGTGAATGAAACCCTCTTGCAGACTTGTATGACTGAATGGGTTTGCCCACGCACAGCTAAAAATAAAAGCCGGTGGTCTGCAGAGTCAAGAGGAAACCGGACAGTTTCAGGTGTGTCTGAAGGCAGAACACACACTTGGATCCCCATCAGATGTGCACAAGAGAAAGATCTCATGTTTTTGTGTACCACAATGTTAAAACAGAATGAGGAAATGCAGCTGAGGTTCAGCATGAGGGTGTTTTATATTCAGAAGCGCAGCTGACAGGTGTGAAATTCTCAGAGTTAGAAACAAGCAGAGTCTCGACACACGCCTGCATTCAAAATGATGAGTTGCCAGGTCTTGAAATTTTAAGGAACTGCACTGACAAATACTTTTTAATATGTTGCTCTCAAAAAAATGAATTAATGTTCTTCATTTGTTTTGTTATTTTCACCCCTTTTTTTCCTCTCCTCTCTGTACGTTTATAAAGCAGATTCATGAAGCGACAGGATATGCCTGAATTTTTTTGCATAGGTTAGATATTTGCCAACCCAACTGCCAGTAAATATGTTGGCAAACCACGGAGAAACTACATTTGCACATTGGTATGTTTATGTTATGTTTATGTTTCAACAACAATGTGGTTAACGTGTGGTTAGGTTTAGGCTCAAAAACCACTTGGTTATGGTTAGGAAAAGATCATGTTTTGATATCGCTTTTGCAGGGCACAATCAGCAATATCTCTGCAAACAACAACTGCTTTTGTACTACTATCTCTGCATGAAAAGCAGTGATATCTCGGTAAAAGCAACCACTTTCTGTGCCACCACCCCCACTGTATAAACAGCGACTGGGAGCTTTAAAAAAACTCGTTTTGCTGAAAAAAAAAATAGGTACAGGTCAATGAAAAACACGCGTTTGAGGGCTTAAAAGCTGCAGGACACACAGTGATAGGTCCCAAAAAAACACCTGCGTTTAGGAGCTAAAAAGCCACAGGAAACAGTGACATGTCACCAAAAACACTCATGTTTGGGGGCTTAAAAGCCACAGGAAACAGGGGTCCTGAAAAAAACACCCTGGTGCCTAAAAAGCAGCCTGAAACACAGCAATGACTCACCAAAAAACAGCTTTGTTGTTTGTTGATCTCAGGCAGGCGTCTCACCTAAGTGACATGCCATGCACCATCCCCTCTGCCCCTCGATGACAATGTCAGCTCACACTGTGTCACTTTAGAAACTTTGATGATACCTATAAAACATGAAAATATAATGTATTTGTGGTTTGCAAAAAACCATAATTTTCTTCTGCCGACCTGGCTGCGTTTTTAACCTGTTTAATCTTTGCAAGTGCAAAGTTTTGGAGATTTGTTTCCCAGTATGTAAAGACAGTCCAGTCCGCCTTCTACGAAAATAGCTGTTACTGAAAAGCCTAGTTTCAGTGCCTCTTATTGTTGGACTGATCCTGTTCTCTTTCAGTAAGCCTGTTATGACCTTTATGATCATGAGAGACAAAGTGAGAGACCTTTACGGGAAGAAGACAGTCACACAATGCTGGGGACAGACAGAGAGGACAGGAAGACTGTGACTAACATGATAATAGTCGAGCGTGCTTGTGTGTGTATTTGTGTGTGCATGTGACGTCCAAATGCAGACATACAGAAATGCAGAGACCTCAAACCTGCAAATAAACCGTCTGGCCAAAGATAGCATTGTGTGGCTAAAACGACACACGCTTACACGTGCAAGTTGAGCTTTGTCCGTCACATTCAAGTCAGTGTGTCTATTAGTATCGACGTGGCTTCTATTTTAACATTCATCAGTAAATCCTCACTGTTGTAATCCAGTGTTCCTGTCCTTTCTGTGTGCCATGTCCGCAGCAAAACATCAGACTTGACATTTCTCCAAAAAACTGAGAAAGCTCGCAAAGGTAGATCTGAAACCGTGAAGTAAGGCCTCTGATATGCTTTCAGAATGAGGCTACCAACCTTGAGCACAGACACACGCACACATAATCACACAGGAATGCACACATGGCGATATGGCAGCAGTGGTGGAGCACACACAGACACAGTCCCACCCTGACGTCCCGTGAACTGAACTAACTTGACAGCGGAAGGCCCGTTAGATTTCTCACTCGCTTGTAGCTGTTTCACACACACACACATTCATCAGCCATCAGGCAGTCAAGTTGAGCTGTTCTGCAGATGCGTGAAAGGTCAAAGCAGATGAGAGAAATGTGAGAGAAGGAGGGAGCTGAGGTGACAGAATGCACAGAAGACTTTTTTGTAACACAGGAACAAGATGTGAACTACTTCCTGTTAAGAAGATCGTACCAAATGTGTTTTGTCCTCATCAGTCACTACGTTATGTCATTGATCCTACTCTCCTACTATTTAAGCTCTTTAGAAACCGCGTTTAAATCATTGAAGACACTGACACTCTTCAGTGAAACTACGATCAGTCTTGTGTCGTGTCAACCTACCATCCCTGTGCTGTGCTCTGTGTTCAGTGACAGAGGAAACTCTGAGATGTGTTCGGGCCTTAAAGGGGGAGTCCAACAAAAATGTCTTATCTCGTTGTGACAATGATGTCATCAGTGTAATCTCAGACTGGGCTTGGGGAGTACACAGTTAGAACAGAAAGCCTGCATTACAAAAAAATTGAAAGACTAAGGCATTTATTATGGAGAAAAGATTCTGTTGATTGCATTATGGGAAATGTAGGAATGTCCTTTGTCCATAGACTGTATAAAAAAAGTAGACATGCCTTCAACTCTGAAAGTGACGCCAATGTGGAAGTGTCTTAAACCTGTATTCTTTCTAATGGTCAGCAGGAAGCGAAAATAAACATTTTCCAAATAATAATCGCTGGTTTCAAACCAGCATGATGTTCGTTTTGTAAATTATGGTCCCATTTAGAGTAAAATAGATGATTAAAAAAAGGGTTAACTTAAGCGCGTAGCTACCTTGTGATTGACATGTTGCTACCACTCGTCAGTCAGAATATCCAGTCAGATCCATCACTCGCTCCTCCATAGCTCCACCCTCTTGTCCAAATATGGTCACTTCTGAATCCAAAAAACAAGATGGCGACAGCCACAATGCCAAACTCATTGCTTCAAAACGGTAGTCTACAAATCAATGGGTGACCTTGTCTGGAATCCAACTTCGTGGGAGTGCCATATTTAATACCCTGAGTACCCTTTAAAGGAATAGTTTGACATTTTGGGAATGTTTCTGTGCTTTCTAGCTGAGAGTTAGATGAGAAGATTGTTACCACCCCTGTGAGGATACATCTAGCAAAGGTTAGCTCAGCTAAAGCTAAGCTCCAATTAAATGGCTAAATTATTCTTTCTAAGAAACCACTAAAGCCATTTTAAATGGAGCACAATAACAGCAATTGAAAAAGCATCAGAATCAAGATTTCACTCTCCTTTACAAACACTCCACTGTTTGCTGTTCACTTTATGACCAGAAATTGGTCTTCAACACACCAACTGTAAATACGTAAACAGCTTATTTTGGATATTCCATTGAGGAAGTGTTGAGCCATATAGGAGAAGCAAATGTTGACAGCATGAAAACACTACCATGTACTGTGTGCTACGTGTGTGTACCCTGCTTCGTTTTTCCAATGAGTTCACCCAGAGTTTAATGAGAAAGACAGAAGTTTGTCGTCGCTCTTTCCCTTTCTGTTTTTCTTCCCCCACTCCGTTTGAAAGGAAATTTACCCTCAATGTGTAATCAAGTTACTTTTGGAGGACTTTCCTGTCCAGAAAGTCCTCCAGCAGCAGGTGGGTAAATAAAGAAAGAAAAAAAAGGGGGGATAAAGAGGAATGATGGGGATAAAGAGCAGCAGCGGCGGTGACGGGAACAGTCTGTACCTGTTATGCAAGCCAACCAGACACAGACAGGTTCATCCGGCCAGCATTCATCATGTCAGCATCTTTTTCATCTCTTTTCTCCAAGTCTTTTTCTCCTCACTCTTAAGTCATCCTCAGCTCAGGATAAATACCGTTCTCTGCCGCATTCTTTAACATGTCAATTAGCGTTTTTTTTTTTCCTTCTATCTTCCCATTCCCCCCCCTCTTTCCATCTTGTACTCCTGCCCTCCTCTCACGGTATCTCTCTGCAGTTAAAATGCACAGCGTGTCCGACACAAACCAGCCGCCATTAACTGTTGCCAGAGCAACCGAACAACAGAATTAATGCAGAGAGGGAGAAAGGAAGGAAGAAAGAAAGAAAGTCTTTGCTTCTTTTTTTTTTTTCGAGGCTCAACTTTTAACGGTGTGATTAAGTGGTTGGAAACCGACTGAAACAACAAAAACAGAGCGTGGCAGAGGGAGGGAAGTGGAGGATGAGGTCAGACTGTTTTACTGTCCCGTTTGGTCCAGAACAGAAAGTCTTTGAAACACTAAAAACTGTCTGATTGGCTCCTGATGGGACAAACACTGAGGGTGACGTAGCAATACGAGGAACTCTTGTTTACAGATCCACTATGGAGAAATATTTTACATTTTTGAAGCCATTTTTATTAATAGTTATATTTACAGACAGCACAGCTGTTTCTGAAACATACATACACATACTGACACATTGCAGGGAATGATTAGTTTCATATTTAGTTTGTCTGTACAAAGAAACATAAAGGATTCAATAATATTATCTTGTGCAGGAAATCTCTTCCGTAATTCAATGGCCACATGAGGACCATGTGACCTCTGTATGACCCATTAATGTCTGTTCTCAAGACCCAGTCTTAAAGTCCCACTTTTCATGCTTCCTCCAAAACAGTAGCAACAATGTTTTTCCATTTAGTGGATCCTAAGATGCAACTACATCGCATATTAGTGTCCTGGGCTGAAAATGTTGTAAATCTTCCCCTTTTATCGGGATTTCAGATGATACGTCAGTCCAGAAAACACAAACGAAAAAAGATCAGCTCCTTTTGGTAAAGTCCTAGCCTCAAAGATACTCTGAACCTTAGCAGTGCAAAAACATGTTTCTCAGTCACTTCATAAGCACGGCAGACATTTTATAAAAGACGAGCCAAGCTGCTCTCTCAGCTTGTTAAAGTGAAGCCTGTAGGCCGGGCTCCTTTTGGCAAATCCAAATGGTTTTTGTGTGTGTGTGTGTTCAAGTGAAGTGGCTGGTTCCAACCACACTGTGGCTTGGTACTCCAGTTATGGGTTTGACCATGCAAACACTCACTCTCTCTTTCTCAAACACACACACAGAGGGTGGCCCTACAATAGCTGCACTCCATGTTTCAAAACGCAGCCGTAATGTGGTTTTCTCATAGTTGTGAGCTAATCTACTCCAAATGAATCGACTGTCTCAAATAATTATGCCAGTCCCCAGATGGAAGAAATGTGCTTGGTCCCTACAAAAACTGCAAGAATAATGGCATCGACCGAGTTTTCTGCTCTCAGCTCTTTTCACAAAGGAGGATGAACATTTCATTCCCTGTCACAAAAGGATGTTAAATATCCCCCAAGTTGTCATAGATGATATCAGGTGATCTCAGCGGCGCCTGGTGGTGCTGGTTGTACCACGAATTAGCAGATGAAGGTTTCTGCTTAGACACTTTGCTGTACAGCTCCCTCCCCTTATCTCCTCCTCCTCGCCAAATATTGTTGTTGTTGTTCACATTAGGACCTCCATGTTTGCCAGGGGGCAGCGGCACCGGCTCCTTGCGAGCAAAACCGCTCCTGCCCGGCTTGGGCGCGGTGACAGGTTTGGGCCACCTTGGAGCCGGAGGTTGCGGCGCGCCACGGCTCGGGCCCAACTGCGGAGGAGAGTGTCTGTGGGTGTCCAGTGGCTTTCCGTGAGAAGGGGTGTTGTAATTTCCCTCCAGTCCTGATGGAGCCACCACCTCTTCCTGTCTCCACTGGCTGTGGGGCTCCAAACGGGCCTCATCATAAATACTCATCCCTGAACTAGTGGTCGTGCTAGCACCTCCTTTGGCGCAACCCTCTGGTTCGTCGTATATGTGCTCCAGATGAGGAGCAGGAGGTGATACAGCTCCTTCTGCTTGACCTCCTGGGGGTCGCCTGTTACTGTTCACGCCTCTTCCTCCCCCTGCAGCCCCGTTTAGACTCAACGCACTCGTTTTCTGGCTCAGCTCCAGGCTGATCCGGTCGTACACATGCGAGTACAGGTCTGGTGGCTTCCTGTGGTTGCTGCCTCCAAGATGATGATCTGCTTGGATGCCACTTCCCAAAGTCTCATCTCCTACTGGTCGGGTGCGTGGGTTGGGCACTGGAGGGCTGGATGGGTTGCTGGTTTGGCTTTGACCTTTGATGCTGTCCACTGGGTCAGAGTAGAGGCAGTCAGCGCTGTGCAGAGGCAGGCGGACTGAATCTGCTGGCTCAGAGTAAAGACCTGCATGTTCATCAGCTGAGGAAAGACCTTTAGCTGCCACTTGCCCCCCAGGAAACTTTGGTGGTCCCCCACCACCTCCCAAAACCCCCAACATGGCTGGTGGTTCTGGTAAACTCCTCCCCTTGAGTCCTCCTGCTGTTCCTTGCCCCCTTCCTCCTCCATCTCCACCCTCTCTCTTCCCAAGCACACCGTCAGCAGAGCCCGGTTTGCTGCCACCTGAATCACCATCTGCCTCCCGACTGCTGCAGCTGCTGCTATCGCCGCTTCCTGCCGTTAAGCCACTTGGAACAGCGTTGCGTATGTGCTGCAGTGACGCAGGGCAGTCCGGATCAAAGTTGCTGGGGCAGCTGAGGTGGCGCTCCTCAGCCAGTACCTTCTGCGACTGGATGGCCTGGTCCACCAGCAAGAAGATCTCGTTGCCTTGCTTGGTCTCAAAAGTGAAGTTACCGGGGCCCGAGTCACAGCGTCGGCCTGCCTCGAATGAAAACATCACCTAGAGAAAGAAAAGGAAAAATGTTTGAATGTGTTTACGTGTGAAAGTGGGAGTCAAGTGTGTGTGACTAAAAACATACAGAGGGGTCTGAATAAATGCCAAAATGGAACTGAAGTAATGGAAGCTTGTCACAGAAGTCCCAGCACTGTTTTCCAGTCATCACTCATTTATCATTTTCTTGGCACTAGGAGTACTTGCTTCCTTTTTCCACTGAATGTTCACTTTTCTCAGCATATCTATTGTATTACTCTGCTGCTTTCACTTACTGTTCAATTCTATTTCATACACAAACTTTCTTCCCCTTCTTTCTTTTTTGCAAATGCAGCAACCTACATATTCAGATGAATGAAATCAAATCTTGTACATGCACATCATCAACGTTAGTATCAGTCTCAACACATGCAGACAGCGTGTCGACAAACCAGAAAAACACTTAAAGGTCATCAGCCATTTTTACACCCTGCTCTCGAGCTCTGAAACATTAAAGTGACGCAAAACAACCACAGACTCTAAAGCTAGATATCCGTTGTGACCACATGAACACACGCTGCTGCAGCAAGTATCACTTGCACTTCCTAATGATCAATCGTCACATTCACAGCTTAACATTAATCCATCACACGTCCTCTGCCTGGGCACGCCAGGTGTGTTAGATCTTTTTAAGCAAACCCACCCGGTCTCGCCCGTATCTCCTCAGCAGCTTGTAGGGCCACACGAGAATGTTCCTCTTGGTCTTTGGCTCCTTCAAGATTAAGACATCATTTTCCGCTTTCAGCCAGTAGCTGCCCACCAGCCCGCACCGCTCTGACGCCTCGGTACGCTGAACACTCACCCAGAATTCGTTCACTGCAAAGAAAAGATAGGAGAGGGGTTTTTGCTTGGGTTTACTTAAATTCTCTATTTTAAATGAGATGCAATGTTTTAATTAAGATCTTAAACTTATGTAAGACCAGACCGTTTGGTGTCCTTACCCTCCTCTCTGGAGTAGTAGATGAGGTTTTCAGACATCTGCAGTTCCTGGCCTCCTCCATTTGAGTCTGCAGCAGTGCAGTTGCTGCTGCCGCCTCCTCCCTGCAAACACAGAGACACTGATTATCAACCAGCTGAAAAAGGCGCCAAACAAAAATTTTCATGCCATGTTAATCAGCTTTTTGGGACTTTGTGTGTATAAACAAAAGGAGGGGAAACCTAGAAAATGTTCCAGTACACGAGAAGGACAGATTAGGCAACAAGAGAGAGAGAAGGGAAAGAGAAAAAGAACAGAGAGAGGCTGCAACAGAGAACGAAGCGGATGAAGTCGTCCTCCTGGAAACTCCCTCTGGCTTCCTCTCTGCAAATATGTGTAATGTTCATGAGTGTGTATGTGTGTGTGAGTGCGCACAATAGAAGCTGTGGCCTGTATAGACACTCCAGGGGCATGTGGGAAATTTTGGAAGACACATAAACAAAAAGAATGAAGCTGGATCCCCAGTTGAAAGCACAATTTAAAACAGCAGCTCTTCAGCTTTTTCCACCAAACTAAGCAGATTTTTTTATTTGTTTGAATTATTTTGTTCAGATTCTGGCTGGACACAGAGCAGAGACGGAGAGAGCAAAAAAACATTTTGTAGATAGATAACAACACATTAAAAAAAACACATAAAGTGAGCTTGTACCTTAAAAACTCACATAAGGAGAGACAAAGTGTAAGGATACCTGAAATGCGATGTCACACATGGTGTCCATCCAATCCTTGGCGGCGTTCTTTTCTGCAGCGAACACGTGCGTCTTGTCGTTGGTCTCTACGCAGAAAGCTGCCATGTTTTCTTTGGGACAGCTCTCCGTCACCGCCGGCAGGATGGAAATGCATTCAGACAAGCGGATGATCTTCTTGTCAAGTTTCCTGGTTTTCTCATTGGACCCGCTTCCCGAGCCTCCGCCGACGCCACCCCCTCCACCCGAAGGTGAATCGTAGAACTCGAGGCGGGCGATACCATTTTGGCTGGCTGGGTAGAGGACAAACCAGTTCTTCTTCCATTTCTGATGAGTGGAAAAGGAGAAGAGGAGAAAATGTTGTTCTAATCAATATTTTATATTAATAATGGAAATGAAACAATAAAAAATGATGACATTCCTTCAACATCTGTAGTATTTATATTTGTATGTAAGATATTTCACTTTGATTTTCTTTCTTTGACTTTCTATGTTTGTTTGCTTATTCATTTTTTTTTCATAATTCAAGTACATAGTCTGCAATGTTTTCCCATTGTGGTGTCAGTTTGGTGTCGTTTTTTATAAGCAACAAACATTTTGTTTCCTCTAGAGCTGAGTAAACAAGTATTTCATGCTCGAAGGCTACTTCTGAAGTTTGAAAGGGGAATGACAGGAAGAAGAGTAGGTTGGAAAACAGTAAAAGAAAATCTGATTTGACTCTTTTTACAGCACATTTGTCCTGTTCACATCTGTCCCGGGAGAGAAAAACAATTTGCATGTGGTTTGTTCAGACAGCAATGGGGAAAAAATGCAGAGTTTGCTACAAATAATAAAAAACTGATGAACAAAAAGTAGAGAATGTTAACAGAAGATGTGAGTCAAAATAATATTTCCAGGTCTTTCTCTTACTTCTACTCTGCTCCAACTAATGTAGGAGGCATGTGGTGATAAATCTAAAGCAGTTTGACTCAGACCGGTCGCACACACCATTATTTCCTCTACAGTCGATCAGCAGCAGTTGACCACAGGTACAGAATTAGTCACCACTGCCTTGGTAAAGTGAGTAAAAGTATAGCGTGACAGTCCTCATCGCAACTAGAACTGCAACCCAAAGCCAGGTATCCACAAAGTAATAATACTGTGAGCATTTACAAGGAAGTGAGCTGTGGTCCCCTAACAGGTTAAAAATATAACATGGTCCAAAATGGGTGACAGGTGCATCATCTCTCTGTGAGGAAGCAACAGCTAACAATGATCTCTTCCTCCACAGGGACAAAAAGGGACATGACCGAACAACATGACACTAAACACGGAACAATGAGGCGCACAGCAAGTGTGCAACAGTCCAGATGTTCAGTGCTAACAAAAGACATAATGACACACTGCATGTGAGATTATGTGCAGTCAGTCCAGAAACTACTCTACATGTGATTATGATAAAACTGTATGACACACCAGAACTTCACGTGTGTTTGGGAAGTCCCTGTCATCCCCTGTACCCTCTGGATGTGTGTGTGTTCAGCTAGTAGTACCCCACATCACACTATGCCTCATCTCAGCTATATTTCTCCACAGTGTGTGTGTGTGTGTTTTCCCCTATATACACTCAGCTGCCTGACAGTCAAAAAGCTGACTTTGTTACAGTAAGGTCAGCAGTTTGAAAATCCTTCGACCAGCGGGGAAAATCCGGCTAACGGAGAAAAATGACACACTAACAGTACAGGCTGAAGGCTGAAAATTAAATCTGATGACTGCATATCGACTATACAACTTTAATTTTTTTTTCACACACAAAAAAATGGAAATTATTGCTGAAATTTGTCTCTTTTAGGGAGAATATTTGCAGTAGTAAAACTTTTTTCACAGCAGACATTTTGACTTGTCATTGTAAGAAAAGCACAGGTGGTAATAATAACACTAACAATGACTCTGTTCTATTCAAGTGTCCCAGTAAGCCATGACAGTGTGACAGTAAAGAAAGCATGCACAACAGGCCTTTTTCACAGCAGAAATTTTGACTTGTCACAGGAGGAGAAGCACAGGTGGTAGTAATAACACTAACCATGTTTCTGTTCCATTCAAGTGCTCCAGTGAGAGTGACAGAGAGCAAGCATGCAGGACACAAGGATCCTGAATTCAAAGCAACTAAATGGAATTCAGCCATTGTTAACCTTATTATATACACCTGTGTTGTTCCTACTGTGACATGTCAACATGCCTTCTGTGGAAAAGGCCTATACCAGGACCCCTGTAGGGTAGTTTCATCTTTAACAATGTATCATACGTTAGGAATTCCTCATATGGTTTGTATGGAAAATATTCATCTGCATATTTTCCTCTTAAATGTGGTGGAGTTTAAGTATAATGTAGCACGTAATGGAAATACTCAGGTAAAGTTAAAGTAATTCAAATTAATCTGCAGAGGAGTAAAACAAGAATGTTTCTCTCTTTAATTAATGTAGTTAAGTAAAGGTATAAATATTCACTTTCCATTATTAGGGTTACCGGATGAACTCCAGCAACACATCAGCTTGATCACTATCATTCATGAGATAAAAATAGGAGACATGAGTCAGTCTTAAGGTGTATTAATATTATAATCTTATATTTAACCCTTGTTGCAGTTTAAGTATATAAGCACAACCCAGATGGGGCTCAGCAACAATAATGCTGTCATAAATTGTAAACATCACATCTACTGCAAGTGCAGAAATGACAAGAACAGAGGTGCATGCATGCATGAAAGCCAACTTTATCATTTTCTAAATTACACACACATCCACAGCAGGTTTCATAAGTACACAAATGCACATGTGTATGCACGCACTCTGACCCGATAAACTAACTGCCAAAAAGGACAGGAAATGTGTGGGATTGTCATTACCCAGGATTCTCTTTGCTTCCTTCTTCTGCATCCAGGTGTGGCTCAGTGTACGTGTGTATGTTTGTATGTACATATGTGCATCTGTTTGTATTGTTGCTATTACTCCCCTAGTGCATTCTGGACCATCTGTTGCTGTGCACAAATGCATGCACACACCCACACAGACTGGTGTGATTGTGCAGTATACATGAACAGGGTGTGAAACATTGACCCATGTTGCAATATGGTCCTTCCATGTGTGTGTGCATGTGAAACAGTTGCTCCATATAAGGCAACAGACCGTTATCAGCCACTAATACACCGAGTGGAAAATATGCAAAAAAGATCATGACAGAGCGACAGAGAGATACTTCCTCACTGATGTCCTGCCTGTTCACAAGAACAGAATTAACTACAATGGTGCGTTTATGTGTTTGTGTTTCTCCCTTTCCCTGCCTAAACAATACTGCTGTCACAGTGACCCATGTGTTAGCTGTTGCACTTATAAATTGACACTGTCATGAAAGGAAGAATACAGAATCTGCTGCGTCAAGCTAGAACAAGAAATTAAATTGAGTGCCTTGAGACTTTTAGTGCCCTTAAGCAAGTGTGACACACTATTACTACCTTGTTAATTTTACAACATGGACATCTTATTTATCACACAATTACTGAGATTATAAGAAACCGTGTCTATCTTGCATCATTCTGACCATACATGTGAAATGTGCATGTTGCTGTCTTTTGTAAGCCTTGCACACTGTTCCTGTTTATGTGCCAATGTAGTACATAAAGCCAGTATATTAACACATAATAGATGAGCTGTCTGTGTGGATTTTTGAAACAAATGAAAAATAAATTCATGATGCCAAAGAATGGCTGACATTTTTGTAGTTTTTGCACTGATCTAGTGGTATTCAGGATCAGGGTAGCGGCTTTTGTTTTTCCTGTCATTCAACACAGACGGTGACCCTATTTGTTTTCTTGGAAGATCATTTTGCATGAAAAACAAAGATGAGTCTAATCCCGTCATGTCTTCAAAACTGGCATTGTATGAATTTGTTTATGAATTTACATCACATTTTCATCGTACACACATTTACCATTGTATTATTTTGAGATACAGGAGATCTTCTACGTGATTCAGTGGAAATTCATCCCTCAAAAGCTGCTGTGGGGACTTAGCTCACTTCAGTACCTGTCATTTTAACGTTTACAGTATTATCACAATATGTATGTGTTTGTGTGTTTGCACGCAGACTAATGTAGACTGATGGGTGGATAAATTCATCCACAGCTGTCACTGCTAAAACACAGGATCCTCCCTATTTGTCATGATGCTATTTAACTAAACCACTCGACCATGTTCCCACTGGCCACAGACAGCCCTCAATGACACAGGCGGGAGCCGAGTGTGTGGTTATCTGTGTGTGTGTTTAGGAGAGTAAAAGTATGTTTGTGTATCGGAGCGTGTCTGTTCTTGGTAATGTTTGTTATAGAGAGAGAGAAGGAAAACAGGAAAGCTGTGTGCATGTGTCAAGTGTGTATGTATTGTTTATGTAAGACAAGAGAATGTGAGGGAGTGTGTGTGTGTGTGTGTGTGTTAGAGAGGGAGGCAGACCACCGCTTTGACCACAGATCTGCTGCCCTAACCTCAGTCCTCTGCTGTGTCTACAAAATGAAACTCAAACATGTCAGGACTCCAACAGAGGACAGCAGTGGCAGTAGATCTTGTCAGGAACTGTACAGAGTAGAGTGGGGATGAGTGGAGTAAAGTAAATAGTACGCTGACAAGCTTTTAGGTTGTTTTTCAGGCAGGGTGACTACCTGAAACTGGTTAACCAAAAGTGAGACACACTCAGCACAAATTTCAGTGAAACTGTTATTAAAAATGAGATTACAGTGAAATATAGTAATGAGTCTCAATGTTTCCAAAGATTCATACGAGAATATCAGCTTTGTGTTGCTGCAACACGTGCCACATTTTCATATAATCAAAGTACTATTGTGCGTATGCCATGTATCCTCATCTGCCCCACAGATGGCTATTTGTGGAGCACACAAATATTTCAAGGGAGATAATGATGTCCATAAGCAGGTCAAACTGGTCCACACCAGTGACATCATGCTTACAACAGAATGATATGCAGTGTGTGCGATGAACCAACAGTCCAAAACCCAAGGGTATTCAGTTTGTCAGTCTCGAAGTGTAAAAAAACAATACATTTTATGTTCATCAGCTCATTGATAAATCAACTAATCGTTTCAGCTCTACCAGCAAGTAAAAGCTGGAGAGAAGGGCGGTCTCTGTCGATCACAGCAAGCAGCCACGCTACAAACATAATCTAGAAACTGCCTCAAAGTAATTCTGTTGCCTTCGGTTCTTAATGAACCGAAGGCAACTTTAAAGGAGCTTGTTTAGGCAATAAAACAGTCAAAAATGCATCCACTGTCCCTTGTCTTAAATTTATTCACTGTACCACAACTTAATAAGAACAAGTGTACACTGCAGAGAACAGAAATGGGCTTGTAGTGGGCTGTTCGTTCATTCAAATCACACTTATTTCATAATTTCCCATCAGGGATCTATAAAGTATTTCTGAATCTGATTCTACAGTTTCACAAGCATATAGCAAACATCATCATACGGCTGACCAGAGCACAGTGATACAGCAAAATGTAAACCCTGTCGGAAAATAAAGTCACGTAATGGAGGAAGTCTCTCTTACATGACCAACAACGTCTCTGATGTCCCCTGTCATAGTCAGCATCCCACAATATCAGCTAATGCTAGCGCAAAAAGAGGCATAAAATGTTAAATACTAAATTTGTACCTGACAAGATATTAATGAGGAAAAAAACAGAATCACTAAGTACTTTGTCATTCATGATAAATACAGCTTCAATCTGCTGATGAAAAGTGTTTTTTTTCTTGCTCAAATCAAATGCCAGAATGGGAACCTGGATTCAATAAGAACAGGAAATGATAAGCAGAATAGGAATCAATAAAATCTAAATAGTACCACTCCCCTACTGAAATGTTCCCAAGTCTGCACAGATCACTGTGATCAAAGTGAATGGTTTGTGAAAATATAAAATGGTACATTATCTGTTCATCGTACAGCATGTTTATGATGGGATTGATTGCTCTCTGTGTCCACCAATAGTCTAAATGTAAAACAGCCGCAGTTACAGTTTCCATTCAACTGTAAACTTCTTTTTTCTTTGTTTCTCTAGAAACGCATTACCAGCACTACTGAAATTATTCTCATATGTTCAGGCTACAGCTGCGCTTTTGTTCAAACAAATCACTTTTTTTTTTTAATTGGGAGGAGATGACAGTTATTGTAAAGAAAGTAGTCTAAAATGTGAAGTTACATTCATTTATATTAACTTGAACGAGGGAAAGAAAGTCAACTGAAGTTCAGCTATGTAGAGAACAATTGAAAATGAATGACTACGACTTACTGAAATTAACTTTTATCAGATTCACACAAACTATTACAATCACTGAGAGTAAAAACTATGATCATTGTTGCTGTTTCTGCTTAATCATTTCTTTCCCCTTAGCTTCACTAAATCATGCTGTTCTCCTGAAAATACGCCCACTGCAGAGTAAGCTAGTTCTTCATACTACAAATGATCTGATGCTTCTTTTCTGAGAAGCATGATTTAGCGTCTGAGATGCCACTTGTGACGAACAAATCAAGAGAAGAGAAGACAATATCAGACAAATCCCATTAATCCATTAGGCGGCTATTTCTTTAGAAATGACTCCCTGTTGTATAAATCTACCCTCAGGGTGTGTAATACTACTTAAAACTGACACACCCTGTCTGTTCAAGTGGCTGCTACCTCCTGGCTGAAGCTGCCTTCATCATCTACCATTTACCACAACTGCAGCCTTTACTGGTAACTGGCAAACAGCTGCTAACATCCACATCAAACTAAAAGCTTTTTGTAGCTCCAGGGTGCAGCAAAACTACAAACTAAAGATCCAAACATCGTGGATCTGAATGTGTGGTGAACAAGCAGATGCACCCTCCCACTAAATCCTGCACACAATCTCATCGCTCTGCTGCACATTTTAGCCACAAGATAAAAACAAATGACAGATTTACGAGTGTAAAAACTGTTAGTACAACAGCGGTAAGTTTAGGGACTCTTTCATCAAACACTGGGCCTATGTAGTGTAACCACTTTAACTGTACGTAAAAGTCTCAACTGCAGTTTAGACAGCAGCTCAACATTCACATCACCACAAATACTTGGCATGCTTTGCATATGAGCATTGTTTAGATGTGATTCTTACTGGCTGAGACAGTGTCATGCCTTGGATGTTATGAATACCTTTGTAACACAGTGTGCGTCAATCTTCAGACTAAACATCAGATATTTTTTTTCTCGGTGTCCCGCAGTGGTGCTCAAGACAGGTCTGGGACATTAGTGTTAAAACATTTTTTTTATTTTTTACATTTCTCAAGTGTTTCATTAAAAGGGGCGCTTTGCAAATTGTGCACATAAAGTTCAGTTTATTTGTCACAAGGAGTTCTACTTGAAAACAGTTGTATAATGTCTTCTGAGGGGACTTTCCAAAGTTTGACTAAATAACAATGATGACGCCATTAGTGTACATAAACATCTCAACTGCGGTTCAGACAGCAAAACTTTATGGAAGTGGAATACTAAATTGCTGAAGTTGTCCTTTTACCACAAGTTTAAATGAAAGAACGAACTAATTAACGACTTTTTACAGTGACTACATGGTGTACCAAGTAAAATAACTGTGCAATGACTGTGTGTTGAGTGCAGATCTTACAACTGATGACGGCTGTCAGTTCGTACTGATTACACACCCTGCTAGGCACCATCAAATAAAGGAATAAATGCAACCAAATACTTAAAAACCAAATATTTAGTTAATGCTAAGATGAGATAGAGAATAGAAGCTGGAACATATCACTATAAGACATTTTGATAAATCATTTTGAATGACATATTCTTTAACTTGTTGATTATTTTTTGTCCATCAGCTAATCTAGTGGGTGAAGCCAGCACAGTGGGGGCAAGCGTGACTGTGAGTACATGGAGCCAAACCAAAACTGAATTAATCTGATTATTCTGGTAATATTAAACAAACATGATGGCTCTAATGCTGGTGACTAAGACTACTAACTTTCAAGTTAAGAGAATATATTCAGAAAGTAACATGTAAAGTATAACGACATTGACAGATTTCAAAAAAAGTCCAATGATCAAACACATTCGCTTGTCTTTTTCTTTGACTCACTGTCAGTACAGCTGTAGTGCCGTGTGTCTTATGTATATAACAACTCTGGTGGTTCGACTTGAGTTTTTTATTTGCAAAACAGTACGTGAGACATGAAAAAAGGGAAACAACAAATGCTATTGATAATGTTGTTTCAATCAAATTAAACTTGATATTTTATATTACTAGTGTCCCTAATACTATTTTACTGGATTGGATCAAGTCACTAAAACAACTGTGTAAGACTCAGTAAGTAAAATATAGATGCATCTTGATGGTTCTCATCCCAACACCCTGCTGTACAAACTCTATGATTGCCAGATTTCACACATGATAAACCAGCAGTCAGAAACAGAAACCTGGGTCAGACGGTGCCACTGCGCTTTTAAGTCACATTTTCCATCCGTGCACGTGGGAACGAGTCTATATGACTGTGTGTGTGTGTGTGTATGTCCACTGACAGCTCTAATGATTGCATAATTCACCCAGCAACCTCAAACCAGTTTCAACACTGAGATCAGCCGACGTTCAGCTTCCTGTGCTATTCTTTCTACTCTGGTACTTTTTTTACCCACTTCTGTTCTCTCCTGCTCTACTCCCAAAAGATAACATGTTATTTACGAAAATGTGGAGATTTTGTTTGTGCGTTTTCTATTGTACTTTCTACTGTTTAGAAAAGGCACTGAAACTGTGACTTGGGATTATGAATATCTATTGTAGATTGGCGATTTCAGGGCAGGAAACAGGGAGAGAACGTTTTGTTGATCCATGTCATATGACCAGAGAGAGAGACAGAGAGACAAAGACTCTCTTACAAATCTGAAAGAGAAAATGAGTTCTTATCCAGCGGTGCACTGAGACCAAAGGCAAGGTTGCACAGAGGCCAAGGACTGAAACGAGCACACAGACACACCTACAGGTGTTGTCACTGACATTTAACTGAGGCAAGTCTCGCTGTATGATCTCCTAAACTAAAATGAGTAATCGCATAGAGTGGTGAGAGGTGACAAAAAGTAGGCTTCTTAAGAGCGTTTGCATGGTGTGAACAGCTGTATGCAGCTTCAATGTAGTGGAAATATGTCTGCCACCTTTGTGTAAACGTCTCCATTAACTTTCCAGCTCTATGCATCTGTGATGTTCTGATGGTGCAGCCTTTTGTCATGTGCGTATTGTAAAAAGTCATACATCAGTCATGATTTTTTATTTTAAAGATGCAGCTCTAATAGCTGGATATGTCACCAGCACATCTCAAACCTATCCTTTCTATCTCTCTGTCCTCAGTTCAATTCAGAAAGTTATTTAGTCCAGTGTGAGTTCATGTATTTTTGAATACTGGGTTTCTACCAGCTCATTAACACACTGAACATTCACACATGCTTAAACACACAGAGATGCACAGCAGGTTTACTCCAAACCACCACATCAAAACAAGGCCAGATCAGTGAAACACTGCTACAACTTCCTCTCTCTGCATCTAAAGTAAGTTTGTCTTTGAAGATACTGGGCACAATGACTGGTCTGTAATTGCACCAATATGTGCTCTATTTATTTGTCATGACGTAAAACGCTCCTTTATGGCTTAACAACTGGGAATAGCACAAAGTTAACGTCACATATGTATGACTTAAAAACATATTTAAGACTTAAGTGGACACTACCAGCTCAATGAAAAAGATATCAGAAAATACCAACATGTAACACTACTATGAGGACTATGAGGACTTGTAGTGCTTCATTGGTAGAGTTTATTTGTCTCATAAGCATATGGTAGTACTTTATCATTCCCACGATGTGCCTGGAGAACATCTTTTCATTATATGTCCCCAGTATCAATACTACTGTAGTTGCAGTGACCTTGCTAGACTGATTTCCTGTGGTATTTCAATAACATTCATACAAAGACTTTTTGGGTGTCTGTGAGGCAGTTCAGCTAGTTTTCAGTGACCTTACAGAGCTTCATGAAATAGTTTATGTCCTTATATATTACTGGTTTATTATATTCCTACTGTAATTCTGTCGCTGCTTGGAATTTTGATGTTAGCTAGCATCCTCAAACCGCTAATTATGAAGTCAGTACAGTTATTTTGTCATGTCTGTCAACGCTACAGCCGAGGTACAAAAAAATTGGCCTTACCTTTCCAAACTTTTGATGCTGCACATAAAGCTGTCCCTCCTTAATGTGGGTGTCCATGCCCCCAAACTCTCCAGGGCCACCCTTCCTCTAGAAAGACGAAATTTGACTTGAACTTGAGTCAGGAAAATCACTTTTTAGGGGGTTTATTTTTCCTATATCCCCAAACAACTTCCCCCTTCTCTCACTTCCGCTCCCCGGCCGTTATAACGCATTTATCGTACCGCTCGCGCACAGTTAAATGTGTCATGGTGGGAATAAAGAGGACCCAAACAGTCGCTGGGTGGTCTCGACAAACTTTAAAAGTGTCCAAATGTTGTCGGCGGGTCGCCTATCTGTCGCCTCTCACTCCTCCTGTAGGGCTGGACCAGTGGAAAGCTACACTGAACGGATGACAGGAAGCATCCGGTTGCAACTTTCAGAATAAAAGTTTAATTAACGAGCACAAGGGACTGTTGTTTATGAGGTAGGGGGTGGTGCAAAACAGGGGGAGGCAAATGAGTTTTTAAGCACTGGGAAGGGGCTTGGGTTTTTTATTTTGTCTTAGGGGAGGGACATATGACTTTAAATGGTTGTATTTTGCATTTATTTTAAATATCCTCTGAACCCCAGAACCTGCTGGTGGCTTTAAAATACGTTTAAAAACTGGCAACGCAACAGCAGTAATCACAGCCAGAAACTGTAAAAACAGAAGCATAAAACAGTGATATTTCACTAAAATCAATTAATTCTGCATGCCATATATACTTATTGACAAACATGGTAATTTATGGTGGAGGCAGGATCATGCATACTCTCTCAGTCACTCAGCAAGGCTCAAGGAAAAGTATTTGTATCTTCAGGGAGGGTCAAGATAAAATTAAAAAAAAACTATTAATGTAGTCGGATTAACCATCTAGGTGAGTTATGTGTCCTTACTGACCTCCCTGTTTTCAGTACATTATCTAGGCCTATACACTAATCAAAACTAAAGAGTCCTAATTATATTGTGCTAACTGATGAAGCACACACTTATTTTAGAATATGCACCAAGATAAACTAAAATAATCAAGGCTTGCAGCTGCCCTGGCTAAGATAAGCACGCAAATCAGGCGCCCACATGCTCACATGGTGCATGTGCTTAAATTAGGTTGTGTTTATTCAAATTAAAATTACCACAACCTAATGGAAACAGAAAAAACCTAGGTCCAGTTCATGTTAAATTCTGGTTGGCGTTGGGGTGTCTGGGTGTGTGATGAAGCTGTCATGGAGAGTCTGCTGTGTGCAATGAATTTAATAACAACTTGGTGGCAACAGGATGCTTACACAATAAACAGAGCAAGTTAGATTGGGGATCCCAACAGATTTTTTTGTCCCAGGGACCCCTAGCTATATTAAATAACTGTCCCAAAGGAAACCTTGCAATGTCAGACTGAAACTGAATTGTTGGAATATGACATCCTCTCTTTGAAATTCATCAAACTTTGATCAGAGTTGATCCGAAAAAGGCTGAAAATTAACCTTAACAGAAATTTTGACTCAGTGATATTGCTTTCTACCGTGGAAAATGTCAGGATTACTTTTTGAACCTTATTATTCATAGAGGAGTTAAAGAGTAACCTTGGAGAGTTTGAAAAAACATATTCATGAATAAGTTTACATTGTTTCTGGGGTTTTTATAAAATACTAAAGTGAGAGAAAATCATAAAAAACAATTAAGATATGTTGTTTAATTTAAAAAGTGATCTAATTTTGCCTATTTGTTTTTATTTTGAAATCTGAATAAGTACATATCCGGTGTTGTGGTAACTGTGTGGAGCTTGACGCGGCTGTCTCCCTGCAGGGGGAGTGAGCAGCGCGTGGTGAGCGCACTGAGCCGCTCCTCTCCTTCCTCTCCTCCCACCGCCTCACTCTTGTGTAACTTCTCTGTTGGTTTCAGCTCTGACACACGCACTTTCAGATGCATATATAAACTATATGTGTATGCATGTAGACCATACTATAAACCGCATGTAACAACAGATGATCTTTTGGCAAATAAACTACATCTCATCACAGCAGGGCGATTCTTCTGATGGAGAGGTGCTATTACTCCTTATACCAACAAATGTAAAGGTTTCTGTGAACTCGCTATTAGTACTTAGAAACATACTTCAACAACTGAGATATTATAGGAGAAGAATGGCAGTTATTTTTTAAGGAGCCTATGTTGGCAAAGAGAAGCTGGCCTCCAGCTTAATGTGTTGCAGATGCCTCCTGCTGGCTCACAGTGTAACTCAGAGTTGTTGTCCCTGTTTTTAGCCCATAGCCAAATGGCGCTAAATCTCTGTCAATATTATACTTGACACTGAGTATGGGTTTTAAAGCCATGAGCCAAGACACACAATGAGTTTTTAATTTGCCAGTGTTCCTTCACAAGACTAGAAAACCTCTTCTTGTCCATAGCCTGTTAGTAGCATAAAAACTAAAGTACTTTGAATGTACCAGCATCCAGTTTTCTGTCGCATTGTATGTTTCAAAAACAAAATTAACTAAGTTAAAACACCCAAATAGCATGATGTTAACTGTAGGTTAAGGGTTATTCTTCCCTAATTTTGCATTTCCATAATTTATCTTGACATAATAAATAACTAAATAAATGAACATAATCAGTGTAAGTATACAAGGAAGGAGCAGTATAGAAAACTATGTTATGAACTATACACATGGCTGCCACCTACTGGTTTATCATCAGCATTGCAGGTTGGAGTTCAGCTGCCGCTCTCGCGAGATTTGCGCGCTTTGACTGCACCGTCAGGACCAAAACAGGAAGTGAGACATGGCAGCTGTGTTCGGTGGAGTAGAGGGGTGAGAATTAGTTAAAATGTAACAAAACCTGACCAGTTGTGTGTATTTTTAATTAACAGTCAAAGCTAGTGTGTATTCCAGGCTGTTATTTGTGTTTTCGCGGTTGCCGCCGTGAAATTTAGGGTAATAGTCGATACTGAAAGAGTTTCATTCTGACCATAGGTTAGTCCTGTGACTGAGGGAGCCTTTCCTGATGTGTGCGCGCTTGTGTCTCGTGATATCTTGCTCTCACTCACATTTTGTGGTGTAATTTCTATTTAAATTTTATACCATTAAAAAATAAAGTAAAATATGTGTATAAGTGAAAATGTGATCTTGTTGAAGCCTTTTGCACTTTGCACTTTTTTTCTCTGGATATAGCCTTGTTGCATTTATGGCATGCACATTTTTCTGTTTCTCTCATCACATCTGTCATATTTCTGTCTGTCTCTAGTGGAGGAACTCACTCCAAAGCAGTGCTGGTGGCAGCAGATGGAAAGATCCTGGCCGAGACAGATGGACCGTCCACCAACCACTGGGTGAGGACACATGGGGATGGTATTAGTTTAAGTTGGACGCGTGTAGAAATTAAGAAAACAAGGAACAGATTGTATAAAGATTTTGTGTGTGTGTGTCCACACAGTTGGTTGGGGTGGACAAATGTATTGAAACCATCAATGACATGGTCCAGAGGGCCAAGACGGAAGCAGGGCTGGATCCAAACACACCACTATGCTCACTGGTGAGTCCAACTTTTTGTCAAACGCCTCTAGTATTTGATGAAGAAATAAGTGGGAGGTAGAATTTTTTTAAACACTGACTTTGTATGTGTGCGCAGGGCATGTCTCTGAGCGGAGGGGAGCAGAAGGCAGCCATCGATAAACTGATTGATGACATGAAGCAACGGTTCCCAACTCTCAGCCAGCACTACTTCATCACCACCGATGCAATCGGTGCCATGGCGACCGCAAGCAATTGTGGTAACCAGCCTTTTTCTGTTGTTATATTGTAGTGCTTTCAATCCTTAACACAAACTTAAACTCAACAGTGCTGCAGACCTGCGTTTGAGAGTAGTCTGCTTTTCCACCTAATTTAATCTCAATTGCTTATATGCTTTCTTATTTTAGATCATGTTTTTCTTATACTGTTGTATAAAATGTACTTAAACCATTTATGCTGTAGCTACTTTCCTACCACCCACATAAACATTTGAAACCCACAGTAACAGATGCAGTACAAATCATGATCTTAAAATGTCATAACAGGGCAAGGCTTGATACTTTACCCCCTTAGGTGTGGCTGTATAAAGTAATATCTTTTATTGCCACATTTTACGGCCTAATTAGATCAACGTAATTATCACTACTGTCATATAATGCCCATCAGCTTAGCTCAGACTGTCTCTGTTTTCCCTGTAGGAGGTGTAGTGTTGATATCAGGGACCGGCTCTAACTGCAAGTTAGTCAATCCCGATGGCTCACAGGTCGGCTGTGGGGGCTGGGGTCACATGATGGGGGATGAAGGATCAGGTAACCATGGCGATATGTATATGAATCATTTATAGCTTTACTGATTGGATCAAACTCTGAAGACAACTTTCTATGTCTCAGCATTCTGGATCGCTCATTTGGGGGTGAAGATGGTGTTTGATGCCAAGGACAACCTGGTGGCTCCTCCTCATGACATCACACATGTCAGGAAAGCCATGGAGGAATACTTTGAGGTCAGACTGCAACAACAGAGAGAAATGTGTTCATTTACACAGTAATATCAGCTCATTTTGAATATTGGAGTGCTGAATGAAAGTGCCAGTCAGGGTAAGAAATAAATCAGGGCTTGTCATTAAAAAACTTCTGAGAAGTCAAATTAGAGTTCAGTGTTATCTGAAATGACATTTCTCTTTTTTAATGTAGTATATTTTGAAAAAATGCATACATGAAAAACATGTACAATCTGTCTTAGGTGTCAGATCTGATGGGCATGCTGCCACACCTCTACAGAAACTTCCAGAAGTCCTATTTTGCTGGTTTGTGCAAGAAGCTGGCTGAAGGTAGGCGACACATCACTACCTGCTTAGCTCTGTCAAAGAAAAGAAGTAAAAGGTTTGAATGGAAGGTCAAATGAAAAGTGTTTGTGTGCATGTGTTTCAGTTGCAGAAGCAGGGGATGCTCTCTGTCAGTATGTGTTCACTCAGGCTGGGAGAGTCCTTGCAAAACATGTAGAGGCAGTCCTACCTGCTGCACAAGAGGTAACACACACACACACACACACACACACACACTGTGCTTTCATTCCTTATAAACATTAACACATAAATTTCTCATAATCTCTTTGTCTCTGTGTCTTGACAGCCTCTACTGAAAGGTGACCTCGGCCTGCCCATCCTGTGTGTGGGCTCAGTGTGGAAAAGCTGGGAGCTTCTGAAGCCAGGCGAGTGTCCCTTAAATCAAGTGAATGAGGTCCTTAGCTTAACATCATTTTGACACTTAAGAAAATGAGGTGAAGCAGTAGAATATTTGGTTAAATCTCAGCTTACTCTCTTTGTTTCTGTATTTCTGTCTCTGACCAGGCTTCACTGAGGTCTTGGATAAAGTGGCATCATCTGACAAGTTCAAGGGTCGTTTCCATGGCTACAGCCTCCTGATTTTGCAGCAGTCTTCAGCCCTCGGTGGCGCTAGTCTTGGGGCTCAGAGTATGGGCACCCCCATAACTATGGATTACAAAGCCAATGCCAAAGTCTTCTACCAGCACACATTTAACAGCAGCCAATGAGAGCGTAGCTGCACATCCGGTAGATCTCAGCTGAAGGGAAATTGTATTGGTTATTATATAATTATCAGCATCTTCGCTAATGACATGTGCTATAATGATAATGATGATGATGATGATAATAATGGTTGTGTAATAATGGCTTAGATCTTGATTTGATGTCAGTACAAGATACCAAGAAGGTGGTTTGAAGTATTCAAAATGTTGGCTTTTACAGATGCACAGTGCCTGTATCAGCAGCTGAATTCATATTATTTTCATTGTACTGTAATTGCAAATCTTTGCACCCTACAACACTTGTTTACATTTTACATTTATAATAAAAAATACTGTTAAGCTGACAGAAAACTCATTCAGGGTTGCGAATAATCTCTAACTTCCAAGATAATTGAAGTTCCATTTAAGCTGTATCATGTCTTAAGTAGGTTTAAAAATGTTTTAATTCCTAAATACAAGTGAGGGTTTTTATATATTGGGTTTTTATTTTTTATAGGTGGAGAAATTTTTTTTAAAAATCAAGTCTTTATCCCTTTTTTGTTGGCTTCTGTAAAACAGGATAACACCTTATGCACTTTTCTACTAGCAGATGGTGCTATTACACTAACTTTGCACTTGTGACAGACACATTACAGTGTGAGTTCCTTTGATGGTAATGTAACAACTAACAGGAAGCACTTATTCTCAAGGGTCCACATGTACTGAGATATTATCTAATGCATCTAGAAGACAGTCTTTATTCTCAACACAATTATTTTCTTGTTCTATGTTATACAGTTTGTAATCTTTGGAGGGCATCCAGTGTGCCCTGCCCACTGCATCAGGGACGTGCAAATTTCATGGCCAGGCTCGCCTGTGGCACACTTAGATATGGGGTGGGATCAGAAAGAATACATTATTATACATTATAGGTGGCCGTTTTAGAGGTTGTATTAATCATGGCCAATCACATTCACTACTTTCATTCTGTAAACAGAGGCCTGGCTCTTCCTGTCATGAGTTTGAGATTCTTTTCCTCAGAAGAAGCTAATTGTTATCTGGGGCCTGCAGAGCTTCAACATGAACACACAGTATTGGAATATACAACATCCTGAATATAATGCCAGGAGCAGAAAATTTTCTTTTAAATTGGATTTACATTTTTGGACAAGATCCTGTGGGCATCATGTTTTCCATGTGGAATTGTTTAATTATTTAATTCGGCCTATCTTTTCTTGTTTTATCTCTTTATTTCAGAAATTACTTAAGTTTAAGTGTCATCCAGGTGGATTTGGCTGTATTGAATCCTGGTTATGAGCCACAAATAAATTAGGATGTTTAAAATAATACTCTGCACTGCCCATGTCACATTGCTCCATAGACTGTCCAGTGAATCACAGCATCAGTGTATGAATCGACTCAGTAGAGTAAATACAATTTAAATCAAAACAGTAGCAGAAATACTCAACTGGCTCTCACAGAGAGACTCAGTTCAGGTAAGCTTCACTGCTGTGGTGGAGCACTGAGATTACTCTACCAAAGAGGAATCAAAAGCCCATCAGATGATTTCCTCCATACAGCTGAAGGTACGTACTCTGAGATTTCACCTACTTGATGTTCTCCTTTTAAAGTTGAATTTTGCAGTAATGCCATGTTAGTGCATTTCTCTTGTTATGGTGAAATTAAATACCACTTCACACAATTTCTGAAACAATTTTTCATGCAAGTTAACTCTCATTAGTTCATCATTAGTGTACAATAATTTTCTCACAACCCTATCACTGCAATTATGTTATTTTATTTCACCAAAAACAATATCTGTTATAGGGATGTGATTCATTTAGGTATTTTGATGCATTTTCCTTCAGTGATTCAACAGTAGAACAACATGTTTTCTTCTAAAAACAAACCAAGGCTCCACCAAAATGACTGCACATCATCTATAAACCTACATCAATGCTAGGTGACGTTTGGCCACTTGAGGGAAGCGGAAACAAGCTGTGAACACACAACTGCCACACTGTAGCTAGATATTACCACCTTATAGTTGATATTGCCAATTTATTAATGAACAGTTGCCTATTTACACATCCAGCACATATGGTCCGCAGGAAATACTTAAAAAAAAATATGTGGCTGTTGCTAATGTTGTGCTATGCTCACCTGCTAGCTAACTGCTAACTTTGTGGACACCGTTGATGCTTCTCAAGGAGCGTCCGGTTTGGTTTTTGGAGCGTTTTCGTTTAAATTAGCTGCCTGTAAAGTCACCATGAGAGCGGTGTAAATGAACCAAGACAACAAAAATAAACAAGGACATAAACTGAAGATGACGCTAAAACTTCATGGAGCTAAAGAGAAGTAAGAGCTGTAGAGACATCCAGAGTTATAAGCTAGCTAACCTAATTCACTAAGGCTAGCAGCTAAGTTAGCTAATGCTCTGTAAGCCGCTTTAAGTTACTTTGTTGACATAGGCGGAATTAAATTAAGTACATTTACTACTTTACCCGGGTATTTCCATTTCTTGCTACTTTATACTTCACTACAATTCAAAGTGAAATGTACCTTGTTCTACACATTTATTTGACAGCTGTTGATCCAAATATTAATTTACAAATACAACAATAAAATGCTTTTAAGACATGCATCAGTAATAATGATCCAATAATATAAAGGAGTATTGTACAGGGACAGTTTTCTGAATTGAGTACTTTTACTTGTGATATTTCTGCTGATAATACTTTTAATTCAAGATTTTAGGGTATGTTTACATTGTTGTATTGCTGTTTTTACTGAAAAAGATCTGGAGCCAGCTGCATAAAACACCTTAAGTTTTCTCCTTAGGTGTGACACTAAAGACTTAATGTTTCCTCAGCTGAGGGATTTACTCAAGGGTGTTGCACAGAATCCAATCTCTGAGAATTTTTCCTTAGTTAAGTAAAAGTGTTGCATTGTGCATGTCTGCATTGAAAGATTTTACAGTGGTAAAATGCTACAGTTTCCATGATAACCATTTGTTTGCTTATTCTCAGACTTGTGACACCTTAAGGTTTTTGTGCAATGGTTTAATCCTTTAAAACCTGAGCAAACTGGCTTGATTTCATTCAAAAACATGGGAAGAAGGCAATGAACAAATACATTAAAAAGTAAATAAAAAGAAATGATTCCCCACAAAAATCCAAGACATCAATAAAAAAAATTAAAAACAAGAAAATTAGTAAACAAAAAAAGAAAAAAAAAGGAAATGACCTGGCAAGTGCTTAAAAATAAGAGTAATTATGTCATATACCATCATTTTAAGTATGTAATAACAGTAATTATAAATATAGTCATTCCCTTGCTTTTTTTCCTCCCTAGTTTTTTTTTTACAATTTTCTCATTTTTTTTGCAATTTGTGGGGCATTTCCTACCAAGTTGCTCATTGCTTTTCTCACTTGTTTTTGTAAGAAATCGCTCTAATATGCTCAGAGAGGGTTCAAAGGTTTAAATACTTGCGAAAGGTGTTTGAAAGCAGAAAAAGCAAAGGTGATGCAGGGTTTCAAAGGGTTAACTAACTTTAAGGGGAAAATCGTACCTTAAGGTGTTTCATGCAACCGACCCCTGATTACTTTCTCCACCATTGTTGGCCAAACAGCGGCGCATGGTCCAACCATTGTAGGGTGTGAATTCTGTCTCTGAGCTTACCTATACTAGTACTGTATATGACCCTGTGTCACAGTGCACGTGTTCCCTTCTAGACTCTGGGGCAGACGCCCTTGGAAAGATATGTCACCACTTACAGTAGTGACTATAAGCCTCCCAGTGAGCGCCACCCACAGGTCAACCAGCTGAAGCTCAGAAGTGAAGCTGAAGCTGCTCCTGCACGTATCAGCCCACCTCAGGTTGTATGGATTAATGGATGAACAGACAGACAAGTTAACTGATGCACACTGACTCACTGACATGTTGACTGTGTTGTTTTCATAGACTCATCGTGAAACCTGGTCTATCATTCATCCATACTTCTATAAGACAACCAACAGCATCTATGGCTCAGGTGCCTGTTCACAGGTAAAACATAACACCCACTCACACATGTAACAACTTCACAATAATGTCCTTTATTTTCTAACTAGTTTTCTGTTACCAGTGCCACCACCACCCTCACTTTTTTTACGCTCTATGTCTCAGCCTCCCTCTTGTTCCCTCTTCCCTGCCTCCTTGCGTCCATTTGGCATCCCCACTCCTTCCATGTCCGGGGCATTTGGGGTTGTTGACTCCTCCCTGACAGAGGCCAGGACACAGGAAGTGGGAGCTGCAAGGGAGAATGAGCCTTTTCTTTGTGAGGTGAAGAAAGGTCAGCTGCACTATGTCTTTGTTGGAGAGGGTAAGGAGTTCTCCCTGTCTCTCTGAAACACACTCATACACATAGACACATCTAAGCTGGCAGCTGCATTGGTACATATTCCATTTTCTTTGACAGCTAATGTGTTGGAGCAGCTGGAGGCAAAAGATGAGCTGCAGCAGATGATTGATGTTCTCGACGAGGAAGGTAAGATGGCTCTTTTTACTTTGGGAGTTTTGATTTGATTCATCTTGTCATTTTTCACTTAAGTTGCAAACTTTAATAAGTAAGCCTTTTGGAGTACTTTTGGCTCATGGTCACTGAAATTCACCAGATGCATTCACTGTTAATCCACCTTTTTCTTTAGCCTGCTGTTGTCACAAGGGCCTTCAAACTGTAGGTTAAGTGGCTCTTGGAATACAGGACTACACATAATTTGCATAAACCCACTCTGTTTGTGCACTTTTAGGTGAGATTGTGTTGTCATCTCATGTTGGTCTGGCCTGCTGTGAAGATTTCCTTAGATGTGTCTGCAGAGAAGCCAGGCGGCAGCACCTGCTCCACCTTCCTGTGGCCTGCAGTCCAATTATCACAATCAAAGGTATAACAACTCTCTGGCTACGCTCACATTACAAGCAAATGTGGCCCAAATTAAATCTTTTTCCTCTCATGTGGCACAGATCTGATTTTATCAGAGTGTGGACACAGAAATCATTTCAATCAGATTTGGTCCACTGTCATATGTGCTCTTAAATCGTATATCTATGTAAATTTCAATGTCATACAGGTTCAGATCACTTACCACACAGTGTCAGAGCAGTTTGTTAAAACTACAGAAGGCTGCCGAGGCCGCACCACTACTGTGGTAGGCTGCCCAGTCGCCAGCCAATAGAGCCTGACTGCCAGGCGCGTGGGCAGCGTGCCTACATACTGTGACAGCGTTGTCATCAGGCCCTAACAGAGGTATTTGAATGTAGTCCTAGACATCCTAAATCTTTTGGAAAAGCTGTTCCTCTGTAAAACCCTCCACATAGCGGCCCCACCGCTCTAGACCTCATCTTCCGGCTGCACCCACACCTCTCTCCACACACCTACCAGCAATAGCTGCTAATTGAGCTATGTCTTTTGCATTCCTTTGTCTTCTTATTTTTTTCCCCAAATGCATGTTTTGCAAATGTGACCATTTTTTTCGTTGTTTTTCCAATTGTGTTACATAACCTTGAGGTTACAAGGTCAGCACAATTTTTTTCCTGCATTCATATCAAAAACCATCACCCCTGTCAGAGTAAATCCGAAAACAGCAACAAAGCATGCTGTCAGATGATTGTTAGTAAAATGACTTTGTTAATTCATACCTCCCATTAGATGCTGAACACTGGGCTCACAGTGCCTGTGGGAGGGGCTTAGGACCTGCTACTGGACTGAAAAACAGCGTCCTCCTTCAGCCTACCTCCAGGCAGTGTTGTTGGTGAGCCACAGAGACATCTCTCAACCATGAACACATTTTTCAAAATTATTTATTTCTTGTCAAATACCTCTTACCCTGTGTATTAATTTTTGACACTTCCTCTCGTTTCCCCTCGTTCTCAGCTGTGCAAGGCAAACTGAGTGCCCAAATCGTTGTCGCTTTAAGATGCAAACCTTCCCTCCCTGCGTCCTTCATGGCAGCACATTACCTCCGGCCCACGTTCAGCTGACTTTCTACTGCACAGTGCCCAGCAGGAAGCCACCGTTGACAGAGTACCAAGCCAGGTACACTGCTGAGGTAAGAGAGGTTTATTGAGTGTGTGTGTGTAAGATGATCATCAAACTCTAGCCCTTTGGCTTTTTCATTTTCTTGTATATTTGTCTTTGATTACCTTGTATGTCTCCTCACAGTGGGCCCAGCCTAAGATGCAGCAGTGTTACATTCACCATCATCATCCTCCTTGTACTTGATCCTTCATGCTGAATCTCTACTTTTGTCTCAATACACAGCAGATGAACCAAAAACTGTTTTGTGTTTTGTGTCAAATAAGATTAATGTTAAAAAGCACTGCTTTTTCATCCAGTCACCAGCACATCTCAGGCCGAGAGGATTGCCACATGTGAAAAATCCCTCTAACTGAGGAAGCGGTCAAGGTATCTTGCCTCAGGATACAGAAGCTGAGGATGAGTCATAGCACAGCAGTAAACCATCTGCTGGCAGGCACTTAAAGGGGACAGTAAAATGTGCCTCTTGTCATCCTATTGGGAAGAGGTTTAAATGTGCACGTGTCAGTGCAGAGGTGGAGGAAGTACTCAGATTCTTTAATTAAGTAAAAATGAAAATCAAACAAGGTAATAATACTTTGTTACGTGTAAAAGTTCTGCATTCAAAAATGATTCAGAGATTAAGTTGCAGCCTAAATGTGTATGTCAACACACTACAGGGTGCTGCCATGGTGAAAACAGGAAGTATGTAAGACTCCTCTCTGGTTGCCGTATTTTAAACATTTATTATTTAAGAAAATGAACTTCTCTTTGGTTGTATGACATCAATCACGTTCTTATCAGAGATGATCTAGTGTGATGACCTCAATGACCCTTTCAGTCATCATACTAGATGGATGGTGTTCTGCTCACTTCATCACTTTATCAGATTGTGACCTTTGTTGCATTCTGGGGTGGTTTGCAGCCAAGTATGACGCCACCAGGATGGAAATCTCTACATTTCCTAATGCTCCTTTGCATTAAGAGGTGGTTTGAAATAGGACGTCTCGTGCCTCCCTCCGGAGGTCATCTTCTAATCACTAGCACAATATTTACAGTCTAAGGAGTCTTTGTTTAGAGGTCAGTGCTGCTATCGTCCATGGAGGTTTCCTCCCTCTTCCTCTTTTTCCTGAGGCTCCTCTTATTCCACGCTCTCCTCTTTCACAATGGGGAAGTAGCACAACAATGACAGCATCGTGTGGCCATCGTCAGCGTAGTCAGACACCCTGAATCAGCCCCTCGCCCCCTCCTCTACAGCACGGAGGGCTGTGGACACAACTGAGTTGTATGGCTGAGCCTCTTGTTCCAAAGGGAGGATGTAATTCCTCTGGTCTGATTTCAGGTCCGCTGTATGAACTGTGTTCAGGAGGACTGAGGCCTAAATTTAGGTCATTAATCCTCTATTTAAATAAGAAAAAACTTAACTCTATAACTCAGTATGATTAGACAATAAAATCTGATCTTGCAGGCCTACCTAAAGCCTGCAGGGGTCATCGAGACCTGTGCTGGTTTTGCCACCAAGCAACAGCATGTAGCATTCTCCACTTCCTCCTATTTATAAGTGAAAGGGGATCGCAGGTAGTCAGTCCCAACATTTGCCATGGATGCAGGCTAGTCAGGTTCTCCCATGAGGGCACATGGACGTTTAGGCATGGACACTGAAAGCGTGGCCAGGTTTTTCATTCTCAGACAACAGCTCCTCAAGTTGAATATATTTAGTTTGATGTTTTTCACCTTCCTAAAAGCAAAGACAGAGTCGTATAACTTAAGTAAGGGACTTATTGGATATACTGCAGGACAGCATTGTGGTGAGATTATTTTGTCAACCCATGCTTTCCAGTTCAAGAGTGAATTTTCAGTCTTGATTTTTAAGCCAACATGGACAAAGTCCAAAAAAGTCCTAAGAAAAATTTAAAATTGAACATCAACATTTTCATGACAACTGGGAAAAATCCATGTGCAAAATCCTTGTAACACCAAACACAGATAGCAGTGAGCAGTTTTCATGTATCTCTTGACTCTGGCTGCTGTTGAAGACTCCGATTAGTTTTCTGTGCACTCACTTTAATACTCACAAATCTTTTGGACCGTAACTTATGTAGAATGTTCCAGAATGAGGAATCTATGCTTAATGATGAGTAAGAGGAGCTATGAAAGAGCCCAAGAACGCAGGAAAAAAAGCTTAGTATATATGATAGCTATCACAAAATAAGATAACCATCAGTGGAGGCCTTGTAAAATGTTTGCAAGTTATGTCTTTGTTTCTTTGTAATATGAGAACACACAAGTCGATCTAAAACATTTCCATAAAAAACGCTCATTTACAATAATCCTACCTGCCTGTTAAGATGAAGACAATCCCATCAGCTTCAGCTTTAGTTTGTATTTAATGCTAAAGAGCAAATGGTAGCATAGTAATGTGCTAAACTAACATGGTACCCATTATACCTCCTTACTTAATTACTTTAAGCTTTAAGCCGGTATGTATCAAAATGTGACAAAAGAGTAACAGAGAGCATTTGTCTTTAACATCTTTATTCATCTTTTTTCATTATTTTTATTTGTATTGAAATTCATACTCTTTGTGTCTTCTGGACCTCTTTTTTTTTTTAACGGCTTCTGTCAGCTAACGCGTCTAAACAAAAATCACCAAAAATGATTTCATGTTGTACAATCCACCTGGCGGACATTCCTATTGGCTTCACCAGGGTGCCATTCCACAGCTGTGGTCCAACAGTGTGTGAGGAAGTTCCATTTTAACCAAGATTTCACTGTTTCTAACTGCACGGTTTAAGAACACACTTGAGTACTTGTTAGGCTGAAAATCAGATAAGCTGCGTGGATGTTAAGAAGTGCTTTAACCTGTCAGTTATTATTTCAATGAAGTACAAGTGCACAAGTGTCTACTTAACACTAATACAGTAAAATACACAAGACATTATTGTCACTGTTAATACCACAAATGAACAGCGGCATGAAGAACATTAATGTTCGGCTCACAAGATGACAATACTGCCTCTGCATTTTCAACCTAAGATGGCTGAGAACTTGAAAAACTGACTGAATAATTCATGATTACTGTTTATTAGAATCTGGGTTTCCTAAAAAGCATCTTCACATATACAACGTCTTCCTACTGGTTCACAACCTTACAGATATTACACTTGCACTACAGAGTGATGCTTTAGGGAAAGCCAGACCACAACAAAGATTCATGGTTAAAAAAAAAAAAAGAACTTCCTCAAAGACGTCAACCTACAAAGAAGAACAGCAAGGAGGCCCTACTGTCTGCCATGTGGTCCATACTGCTTTATCCTGATTGGCCATGACAATATTGTTCCCTCACGTTTCCTCCCGCAAACAGGACTGAATGGACACCACAGGTTACTGTACCCAGAAGAGACACAAAACGCCTCGTCCTCAAAAACATGGAGAAAAAAAAAAAAAGAAAATAAGAGGAGGAGAGGCTATTTGAAAACCTGATTTGGATATGGACACTTGATCTGATGCTGGACAAACCAAGTTGTTCCCGCAGAAAGAGGCAGTGGCTGTGTTCCAGACCAAATACTCCCCTGTAACCAGGTTGTTCACTACACCCAATAAATCCAAATCAAACTAAAGGATGAAACCATTAAGTTTTATAAGATTCAAACGACTCTGACCTTCCCTAAATAATATTTTTTCTTGCTTAACTCGACTTGATGCGTGATTGAAATTCACACCTCTGTTCTAATAAACTGGACAAAAGATAAACATGGACTTCCACATAAAATGGGAAAATAACTTCATGATTACACCTGTCCATGTCTGTTAGGATCACTTAGAAAACAAGTGTGCAGGGAGGGTGGGGTCTGTATTTGGTTTGGAACGGAGCCGCAGCAGATACAAATAAGAACCCGCATTTCTAGATGCACAAGATGCTGTGATGTGATTATATCACAGGAGCAAACGTTAACGGGTTGGACTGACCATGATGACGGAACAGAGCAGCTGCAGAAACCCATCGAGTCCCCTGAAAGGTTAGTCGTTCTCTGACCTCACTGTCATGGAAACCCTCAACCCACTGACGATGTTTTGCAAATTTGACAGCACACAAATTAACAAGAATGTGAAGTCATTTTTAAGTTAATTAGATGTTTTGGATTGACGTTTTTGTCCTGGCATCACTCCTTGGTAGCTGCCTCAGTTCCAAGGGGACATCAATGAGATCTGCATACTGTGTAAACGTCAACACTGTCATCTGAAATGCAATGATGAGCTAACGCCCGCAGTAGGGCGGTGCTGGTATTACACCCCTCCCCCACCCCTGTTCCCAATGTCCCTCAGTTTACAAGAAACAAACAGGAAATAAAAAGATTAAAGAAACAAAAAGAAAAAGAAAGACAGAAAAAGAAATCCCCCCACCCCCCAACTGGGCCTGCCAGCACGCCATTGACTTCAAGTGTGTAGGAGTGTGTGCGTGTGTGTGTGTGTGTGTGACAATCAGTGTGTGTGCGGTCAAGGCCGCCAGAGTCTCTGAGAATATGTGAGCACTGGTGTTTGTCTGTGTGTGTGCGTGTGGAGGCTCCATGGGGGTGAGGGGGACTCCTAGTATTTCTTCCCCGGGACGAACTCCTTCGCTTCGGGATTCAAGACGCTCTTCCTCTGCAGAAAAAGACATGCAACAAGATTAAGGGCTTATTCCTTTTAACCTGAACTCTTCAAGTGTTCATCAATTTCTAAGTGAGCTTCTCTGTTGTGAAATTAGATGCATCTCTGACTCACCGCCACTTCCTCCAGGTTGCTGTGGTGATCGCTGACAGACAAGCCGTTGAGCTGCTGCTGCAGCTGCCCCACCCCCTGGTTGTTGAGGTCACGTGAAGGGATGAACCAATCCTGGTCCTCCTCCTCCAGCATTTCCTGGAAGCAGCGCTCCAAGAACTCCTGCTCCAACAGCTCCTCTTCCACCTGGGAGATGACGAGGGAGAGAATAAAGAGAAAGAGAGGTGAGTGATTTATGTGCAAGGGCAGAGAAACTGGCAGGAAAAAGAGCATGGGATAGATGGACAGCAGGAGGAACATATGAGAGATTATTTGCACGACAAGTAGGTGGAAGGTTTCCCCCAAGAGAAATCTTTTCAGAAATGTGGTGGCATTAAAATACATGACTCATCCAGGCAAGCTCGGGAAACAGACTGAGAGGTCCAGAGACAGCTGAAAGGCCACTGAATATTGGAAGAAGATGGATTTTGAGAGGGGGTGGGGGGTACACATTTCTACCTATACATCACTAACCAGAAACTCAAGTGCAAAGAGAACTCAAGAAAAATTAAATTGTGGGTGGATATCAGTCTGACCCGAGAACCTGCGTCAAAATAGCAAGGAAAAGATGAAGGAAGGTGCAAAATAAAATGGCAGAGCGAAATGTACAGGAGAGCTTCAGTGAGGTTAGAGACAGGAGAGTGGGACAGCAGGAAGGAAAAGGAGGGGGGGAGTGAGTTTTTTAAGACGCACCAGGACATATAGGATATAGCAAATAAGCAATAAGGAGAAGTAAAGTGGTATGGAGTGAAAGATGAGAAGTAATTCAGTGGCAAATTCCTCAAAATTCTCATCTTGGCAACATAGCAAAGAGCACAATGTGATGTAAGGTCACAATCTAGGAAAGAAGGTGCTAGAAGCAGGGATGTTAACATTTAAAACAGGCTCTGCTAATAAAATTGCAAGAGCCTTTGTTGGTATGGGCATGCTGCTGCAGGTACTGGTGAGAAGATGAAATATGATCCCGGGAGAAAGGGGGGCCCTGCTGCCTGATCATGGTTGGGATAAGGAGCCAACCATGAACATCAACTTCCCCAGTTCAGCTCTCTTTGCCATTCCCTATCTCTCTTTCCCCAAAATACTTTAAAAATAATAAACTATGGGCAACCCGATAGCTGGGTGGTTATGGTTAGGGTGCATACCACATGGGAGCAAATGCCCAAAGCAGCAAGTCCCTGGTTTGATTCCCAGCTGGCTAGGATATCTGCTGCATGTCACTCCCCTGTTCTCTTTTTCCTGCCCATTTCTGTTTCCTGTCTTTCTCCATTATAAAATTAAGGCATAAAATGCCCCAAAAAATAACATTAAAGAACTGAAAAATAAACAACAAAGCTAATTCTAGTCATACATCCATGAGTTTTAGGTCTCGTCAGCAGGCAGCTGCTATTATTTTTTTCCATAATCACAAAATAAAGATCCCTTGAATTTCATTTTTTTAAGAACTGACCAAAATATGTACCAGTTACACATTTATCAGTTTAAGAAAATCCCTGTGCTCTCTGTCGGAGAAACCATATATAGAAGACACTGTTTCTAATTGACCTTAAATTTATCCTTGGCATTTCCTATTTGGCCTGCACAGGCAGATGTTGGTCTGAACGCGACCTTCAGGATGGTGTCCAAGTCAAAATATGAAGTCTGATATTGAGACAGAGCACACAATAACAGCACTTTGACTTTGATTAAACTAATTGTGTCCCCCAGCTGAATTTTCCAAGATGACGCCAAGTTTGAAGGAAGAAGATGATTATGGCATGAGAGAATGTGTGTGTGGGGACAGAGGCCAAATAGAAAGAAGGAATGAGAGTGGGAAGAGGCTGCAAAGGACAAAAACATCAAGTCTCTGTATCTCAGTCTGTAAAATCAGTTGAGCCACAGAGACTTAAAATAATCCATGATGTGCTTTATGTCTGTACAATAGTATGAGCACACACCTGTCTGTTATACTCCTCTTCATTCTCCATCCACATGTACTCAGCAAATGGGTTGGCATCGCTGCCCTCTCCTGCGTGCCCATTGGCCACTGGCTCCTTTCCCTCCTTGCCCGGAGCTCCACCTCCCGGTGTCTTGGCCACCTCTGGACCGCTCATCTCAGCCGGTTCTGCACAGGAAAACAGCAACTTTTTGGTAAACCACAAAAACTCTTCATTAAACTTCAGCTCTCAACTTTATCATGGTAAATAAAAATTCAAGAGACATGCTGAAAATATTTTGGGCTCCCAAAAACAAATGAAACATGAGCAAACGCCATCATTTTGTTATACTCTTGCGGCCAGATAACTTTGACTCGTCTCCCACTATTTAGCCCACAGCTGGGTCTTATTGTCTGTTAAATTTACATTATCTCATCTGAATCGAGGCTCTGACGTTTCAGCCCGGGATCCAAATTGAACAAATCAGCAGCATCTCAATTTCATTTTAGCTACAGCTGAAAAACTGCTCCTACGGGTAGAAAGTCTTCATCAAGTCCCAGTGCTCATAAACAATAAAACCACAAAACAACAATTTTCCCTATCTCATAATCTGAGGAATAAAAGACAGACTGAAAACTGCATCACCAGCTGGGGCTGATCCTGCTCTCCAAAACTACTCCGTGATAACTAAAAATGTTCCTACTGCAAACAACTAAATGAAACTGAGGGCTTAATAGAGTTGTTGGCATTTTACGACTCCAATCAATCGTTTTTCAGGTTGGTGAATTGCAGTGCTGCGGTAAAAGGCCACAGTGTGTTATTTTTAACAAGGAAAATACACACAGGCCCAGACTGACATCATGAAGAGAAACAGCGACATTCCCATGCAAACAAACACCCAGGGTGTTAAATCAGTTGGATTATACCAATAAAAAGAGAAAATACAACACGATGTCAGCTTCCTCATTTCCATACAGAGTTTAGCTTCACTGTGCGAAGCAAAACAATCGAGTCAAATCTAAGGCAAGAACAGCAAAACCAGGAATGTAAGAGAATAGATGTCAGAGAAAAGCACAAGTTAGAGCAGCATCAAGAGAAAAAAGTTAGACAGTAAATCAGTGAGTCATCAAACATAATAGTGCTGCATGTTGCAATGCAGGTGTCACACACACACACACACACACACACACACACACACACACACACACACACACACACACTCCTGCTGCCCTCAGATGACTAAAATTAAACAGAAGGCAAATAGATCATTAAGTAAAAAATTTAAAAAGCAGTTGAAAAATCAATCTTTGGGTTCAGTGCATGTGTTTTACTGATGTTCTTGCTACAGTGGTATTTTATTAGTACTCTTAATGCTGAGCTTTATGCACCTATTGGTTGGAAAGTAATTTTGAGTGCTTATGTCAGTGAGAAGTATTCTGTACTGCACAATTCCACTTGCACTTTACATTGAAATTAATCGAATACTAAGTGACTCGTCAATGAAAGCACACCTGGCCGTCAGACACCTAAGTACAAAGAGCCAGCTTCATCTACATGAAAGGGCCCTGACACACCAAGCTGACGGTCAGCTGCTGGTCAATGTCAAGCCACCACTGAGGGTCTGTCACCCTACTTTTTGTGGTCCGTCCAACACCGCTGGCCATTGCCTGATTTTATTTTAGCCAATTCAGCATGGAGAATTAGCATCGGAGACACCAGAGCCCATTGGTAAGTGAAATCACTTACTGGCAGTTCAGCATAGTGCAAAAGAGGAGAAATGGAAGTGAGGAAAACAAACAAGCAACATAAGTCAAGTAAGAATGAGATCAAAATAAACTTCTTATATTAGGTAAGATTATTATTTTAACCATTGAGCTCTTTAGCAGAAACAGTTCGTAATGGTTTGCTAGCACACGCTAAATATGCTTTGTTCTTTCAACAGCAAGTTGTGTTGTTAATGTGCTAACTGGCTAACTAGGATCTTGAATCCGTCCTGTCTGTTTTCCGGTGCTAGTATGCGCTAGTTGGCAACTGGCTGTAGTCTTTGCGGTGTGTTGGAAGTGCAATTTTTTGGCAACATAACAGTCTGCCTTGGTTGCCACTAGTTCTTTGATGTCAGGTTTGGTGTGTCTGGGCCTTAAAGGGACTTCCATCCTGTTTCACTTCTTCTCCCTCCTTCGCACTGGGTGTTAAAATACCTTCTTCTTTCTGCCACACATGACTATGCTTTAAAAAGGTAGTTCGCATTGCAACAGGAATTAATGACACCATTTAAAATATCACAAGTATTCTAGATTCAAACAAGAAGAAATTGGCAATTAGACATTATATAAAATAATTTGTGCTTCCCTACTTTTGGAACACAGAACTCTCAGGCTCTCAGGAGAAATGCCCACTGTAATGACATAATCCTCAGACTGCCAGCCAGCTCAAACAGACGTGTCATGACTCAACTGCGGCCTCTCAGCAGGGAGGGAGGGGAAAAAAAAGGGACAGCGATGATCTCAACCGAGCCGCACACACAGCCCCAGGGTCAGCCCGATGCAGACACACTATAGCAATGTTTGACTTGCAGGGTCCGACTCCCAGCAGCTTCACTCATATAATAAAATCTGATTTACGGGACATAATGTTACGTTGACACAGATTCCTGCTATTTCGGCCTTGGTCAGTGTAACAAAATCAACACAGGAGAGCTGAGTTCAACCCCAGGCAGACTGCCGCTGACTGTACACAGCGACAGTTCGGACACACTGTTCTTCAGAGTTCAAATAAACACGAATAATCTAAGTAGGTTAGTAGACTAAGAGGAGGTGTGTCTGCCTGGCTCAAAGCTGTCAGTGTTTCTGTCTACCTGTGGAAGCAGTTTAATTATGCAGTGCAGAGATTACACGAGATGTTAGCTATGAAGGCAAATAACACTCAGGGAGGGAGAGTGTGAGAGGGCAAGATAGAACGTTTTGTAAAAGAATACGACAGGCCTAAATTTAATTCTGCACTGGCTGAGCAAGGCGCCAGCAGAGTATGAAGTCTGCATGTGTGAGTGTGCCACTGTGTTCAAATTCACTTTTACTGCAGTCTACAAAGTGTCATTGAACAAAAGAGACTTTCAACATCAATTGCCAAAGTTAAACACAGTTAAAACAAATGCACAACACTGAGGATGTGTAGTATTCAGTCAAATATGTTAGGCATGGGAGTGAGGAAAAACAAGACAGACAATAAAGAAGTTTACCCAAGAGGTCTATCTATACATCTATAGCAACATGTCCTTTAAAATGAATGGTGGTTAGAGTTAAAAATAAGCAAAAAAATTACAAACTAATTTCTGGTTCCAGCTTCTCGCATGGAGATTTTGCTGTTTTATATAAGAATTTTCTGATATTTTATAGATTAAACCAAAAAAGAATCAGTTTTAAATTGACGAGAAAAATAACTTTGTTGCATCCCCATTTGAAACATGTCTTCAAAGAAGTATGAAAGCCATAAAGCCAAAAGTCACCAAGGGAATCCCAACCCTACTAATCAATTCCAACAATTAACTCACTATAAACCTGCCTCTGCTTGGACGAGACAGGAGTGCACGGCGGGTGAATCAGCATGAATGAGGAAAAGTGGGGACAGTGCACACTGTGCCATGTACTGCATGTAGTACTTAATATGTTCACGTTGCATAACCATGTGTTCGTCACCATGTAATATTTAGTTAGCGGAGCCCAGCATCCTCCATGCCTGCGAGCAGAGTGTGATTTGATCCGATTTGATGAGGGTGAAGGATAAACAGTGGAAAGGTAAAATACAGCTCTGCCTTGATTATGTATTTCTTCAATGCCGATCTTTAACATGAACTTAGTGGGCAATAACGTCTCCTTAAGACGTATGTATTTGTTTTATGTAAGAGAAGTGGATTACATATTTTAAATGACATTAGAACAACGAGTTATGCACAGAAATTGTATCATTACAACTGAAGTGGTTATTTCCTTTATAAAAATTAATTGGAGATGTACCTCTGTTAAAAAAAAATTTAAATGTCACTATTAAAATATGTTATTTAGCAACTATTTTAATAATCCACAAATCCTTTAATTGATCAAGCAAAATAAATGAAAATTCACTGGTTCAAACAGTTTTGGTATACATTTAAGTTAAATTCTTTTGGGTGTCAAACATTTGAAGCAACACCTTGGGATTTGGAAAACTATGATGGACATTTATTTTGCTGTAGTCTGCCACTTTGCCAGTTAGGGGTTACTTGATTAATCATTTAACTAATTTATGAAGCAAAAATGCCAAACCTTTAATGATTCTACCTTGTCAAAGTATTAACTGTTATTTTCTCTCTGTCATATCTTTGTAAATTGAATATTTTGATTTTGGACTGTTGGACAAAGAAATAAGAAATTTGACAGTGTCACTGTGATGGACATTTTTCACACAGATTGACGTTTTACAGATTTAACAATTACTCAATTGTACTATTTAATTTGTAATTAAAAAGATCCTGGTTAGCAGCCCTAAAAACATAGATCAATAACAACATGAAAGACATTTCTCCACGTCAACTCATTCATCCCAATTGTAAACAGCTTGTAAACGGCTGAACTGGTTGGATAACAACAAAATCAGGTAACGCCATAAAAAGGGACAGTTTAGTAAGGTCAAAATATTAAACTCCACACGGCCAGATGTTTAAAAATCATTTGCTTTTTCATATGATACTTTGTGTACCTGTACGTGAAGAAGACTAAAACTTAAAAAAAATCTCCAACAGATACAATCTGCGGAGCGACAAAAACTAGAAAACACGAGAGAGCGAAGAAATGTTAATGCAACTCCGTCAACTGTTCATAATATGTGCTTTGAATGTGACTGAATAAAACGCCTCATAACAGATTATGTAATGTAACAGTTAGTGTACTGTGTGTAATGGGAGCTGTGTCGTCGTAGCTTATAGCATGCTAACGCCTTCTGAGAGCTAACGGGCTCAACCAGGTGTCCGGGCCTACCTGGAAAGTTGGTAAATGGATTGGACGGTTTTAGCCGAGGTAATGCTAAGTGGCTAGTTTCCCGTAGCTGCAAATAGATGGATACACATAGCTGGGCTGTCAATGGACGGGCCTAAGGTGAAAGCTATCCCAGTAACAACAAAGGGTAGCGGGCTGGGTGGCTGAAAGCAGTTATTTTCAATAAAGTCGTTGCGTGATTTGGCGTGGAAACAGCCTAAATGCAAACAATGCACCAAATGCAAACGACACGGTGCGCTATTACAACACGTAAACCATACACCGAGGTCAAAGTCCGTTCCTGTTAAGATGCTTGAGGCCAAACAAAGTCGGCTGCTCCGCTATTAGCTAGCACGCTGCTACAGCATGGCAGCATCACTGAAGCAGGTCAACATAACAAGCCTCCGCTCCGGGGGCTGCAACAGCTTCACACACACTACACGACATGTCAAGCTTTTAAAAGTTGGAGTTACCTGGCATTGTGCTCTCGGTGTTCTCCTCAAAGTGTAACGTGACACAAAGTTATTTCAACTGCACAGCGAAGAGTGCGTGTTCGTCGTTTCTCCAGTGGGGATTACTCTGTGCTGCGATGCAACGTAGCTCAAGTTAGCTAAATCCTGTTAGCCACCTTGCTAACGTTAGAAAGCTGGCTCGGTCACGTGGTCTGGTGCTGCATTCGTGTACTGACAGGAATGTGGGAATTACAAGCAGATTTCACATGAAAGTAATGCTAAAAATGTGAACATTTATGGGGCTGGACCAAAGTAATGATTTTCTGCTTGACAAACTTCATTAATAAACAGATTAATAGTTTCAGCTCTAGACTTGAGCAATCTGTAATTAAAGAACGAAAAAATACATTATTGAAGCTTTTATTTACTGACAACAGTATAAAGAGTCTGGCCTCAGTGCAACAGTGATTTTAGTGCTTGACGTGCGTTAATATGGAAATATTTTTCATACCATAATCTATATGGATATCGAAAAATGCTTGTTGATATAGGGATTTCAATCGCGTCAAACAGCCCTAGCTCAGATGTCGGAATTAATCTGAATATTGACATTTGTGGGCAATTAACAATATTCAGAGCGTGCAGATTTCTGTGTGAAGAATAAACGGCATTAACACTCACAAATATTAGTACATAGAGTGCAGGTAAACAGTGCATGTGGGTGCAAATTGAAAACAAACTGACCAAAGTACAGTCAGAAAGAATGATGTTTTTTATTGTGCAAAAAGAATATTATGCACCGAAACAGACGTGGCCCGGATATGCAAGCCGCTACACCACAACATCTGGTTATGTCCCACCACAGTATTTCCATTCCTATTCTCCCCTAGAGGCTAACAGTGCGTGATTGGATGATGGATCCCAAGACTGAGGAAATCCAGAAGAAGATCCAGCTCTGATAAACTATGAGCAGAAAAAACACTGTAAATCACTGAACCTCGTTCCTCTCCTGTCCAGACTGATTTAAAAAAAGCCTGGCTATTTTGTCTGCTCACAGAAATGTTGCAAATGTGGATCTTGGCATGTTTTCTTTCCCCTTGTCCAATTGAATCAACAATTATTACAACACAAATAAGCACCACCTGCCTTCAACTATCACAGACTGAAATATATATTTCTTTATTCTCTGGTTAGAAGTCCCTGTGGTTAATTCCTTAGTTACGCTAATTGAGCGACTGACAGTCGCTGAGATTGTGGTTGCCTGGCAGCAAACAAGGGACAATCTTTGTGTTTTACAATCAATTAAGAAAAGTGATTATCCTGTTTTGAATCCAACAAAGCACATCCACTGTGACCTCCACACATAAAATATACAGTCCTACACTGAAGAAATGACTGCAGTAAATAGCTCAAGGCCATGAGTTTATTCATTTTTCTGCAATGACTGCTCAACCAGTCGTGACATCTGAAGGTAACTCAATGGCCTGTACATTCAGCTACCAGTTTATTTTGTATGCTTAAAAAATGAACTCTGCAATATATGATCACTCATAAAGGTTATAATGTTACGATTCTGTTAAGGCTGTTTTAAAGAGGTGATGATTACATTTTAAGGTCATTTTGGAGAATGTATGTAGTTGTACTGCATTATACTGGGATGGGTTTCTAATATTTGTCATGTATGCTTTTATCAATAAGGGTAGATAACTCTCATACAAATACATTACAACAGCACCAATATGCCATAAAGTGGAATCATCACCTCTCTAAAACACAATATAAACTTCCTGAAGGAAGGATTTGTTGTAGGACTGTTGTATTAGGCACATTTGTTTTAACTTGGTGTGCCTAATAAACTGACAACTGAGTGTATAACACTACTTGTCCAAACAAACAGCCCAAAACCCCAAACTATTCAATTTTTAATTATACAGAAAGGAGAAAAGCAACAAATCCTCACATTCTCAGCTGGAGCCCTTTAGTGTTCGGCATTTAGCTTTAAAAGTGACTTAAACAATAAATCATTTATCAAAAATGTTACCAAAACATTTTCTTTTAATCAAGTGATCCCCTGGCTCCCAGCCTGAGGGTCTGGTTCCCCTAAGGAGTCACAAGATAAATGTGGATAAATACTTATCCACATAACAAAACAACAAAAAACAAAACAACAAAAGTTATGCTTAAGTTTCAGACTTCTCTCTTATATTTCCAGCTATATTCTGAAATATTAGATAGTTTTACCTCTTTGCGCTTATAAAAGCTTCTTAGTTGCAACATCCCACAAGGTATTGTCAGTTGTTGGTTGAGCTGTTTGCAAATCAAGGGCATATGCAACCCCCAGGCCAAGGGTCATACACCTCAAAGTAAGGGCATATGTTTTATTTCTGTATTAAATTATGCCTTGTCTGCATCAATTTATGGTATATATGTCTTGAGTTTTGTCCAAAAGAGTCCTCTGCTACTGTTATGCACATGTTCTGAATATAGAGAGGGTCGTGTCCATTGTGTCCTCCCCGAAATCTATGTCTGTGCCACAAAGGTTGAAAACCAGTGAACTAATCGATTAATATCATCGTTTCGACACTGCACGTCACAGTAACGTTGACAGGCGAAAATCGGGGCTTTTACAATGGGTACTTGAACGCAGCATGTGAACAAACATCCCCCAAGCTCCGCCACACCACCACTACACTTTTTACACTGCTCCAAAACACAAATGCCTGCGTGGCTTCGGAAATAAAAGCATATCTGACGATTGACAACAAATAATCAACACTTTAGTTGACTTTTTATGTGAAGGACTAAATAACTGTCACTGATGAACAACAGAGTTTTAACTCATAAGGTCTGTTGTTCGAGTCAGGGTGCATGTAATGAAGTATCAAATACAGTACATTACTGATCTAAAGAAAGATATGAATCCAACATTTGAAGGCTCCATATATTCACGAACTTGTTGTAATCTACCACAATGCAACTCTTACTAATGTAGGAGAAGATTCTCAAGTTTGTTTGCCACATTTTCGTCATTTTAGTGAAAGTTTTTTCTTCTTTTCAGATTGACACATTGACACACGAAGGCTTAAGTGGTGCAAACCTACAAGTAATGTTAGCCATGTAACTGCTGCAAGTTATTGAGAAAGAGGCTCTCACAATGAAACCAACATAAGTTAAGTGCTTTTAAATTAACATTTAGAGCCGGTTAGCGTTTCTTGCCTCTCATTTATCTGTCTTTCTTTATGTTTTGAAGCAAACAGCTAGCTCCCCCTTTTACTCCACCAATAACAACAGACTCACCACACAACTTCAAGTGCAAATAGGGGGGAATCCGCAAACCAGCTGTCGGGGGAAAATGGCTCTTTTCCGGTCCCGGACGTCACAGAAAAACCGCACAATAAAGAAATTCCTTTAATAATGTCCAACACGCTAAACCAACACGTGTCTCCTTTGTCAGTTTGTTCGCGTTATTGGCTAAAAAACGGGTAAATCCACTGTTTCTCTGCCGAAACGTCGAGGGGGGAAAACGTTGTGTCGTGGGTTGCGTTTGTCCAGCTGTACACTTCAGTCATTGGCTGGAATCTACGTCAGTCAACACTTCCTAGCGATGCCATTGGCTCAGACGACCACACGCCCCGCCCCACCCCTCAATTCATGTAAGTAAACAAAATATAACCCATTTTTCTCGCTGCTCCTTTTTTGTAATCAATATGACCAGTTAATATTTGACAACGTGGCTGTTTAAACCAGGTCGGACCCTTCTTTAGCAGACGTGTCTCTAGTTTTATGTTTGTTAGGGTTGTTAAAGAGGAAAAAGCGAGAAGAAAGAAGAGGAGTAAAAGTACAACACATGAAAGCTTTTATATGTTAGTGTGAGCAGTGGCGTGCAAATGTTTTTTGGGGGCGTTTGTGGATGATCAATTACATTGGAGTTAGGCCTACAAATATTTCTCAGACTTATAAACATTAAGTAAGTGTTACTGGATTCTTGAAATACCCTCACAGCAATGTGTTGTAAATCATTCAGAGCATGAACACAAACACGGTATTGTGTTTATTTCATCATTGATCACTGACTGTCACGAGTCAAAAGAAGCTTTAAAAGTTCGCAGCTGGTGCAAATCATGTGAAAAGCGAACCTGAAGTCACACGCATGGTTCGCTCACAGATAAGTGATTATGTATGGCTGAACTAATTTCTTTTTGTTTTGTTTTTACATGATTGTGTATGAAAAATGTAAATAATGGAAAGAAACATCAATATAGACAACTAACTGATACAGCTGACACACAAATTGAGCAATTGTAGGACCTATCTTTGGAGGAAATATTTGTGCTATTTTCTGTCCAGACTGAGGAGTCCTTGAGTATTACTAAACAACCTTCTGGTCACTGATATTTGTATTTCAGAAAAATACAAGTTCAGCTCTGTGACTCAAATGTATTCATAATACATGAGAAGCATGAAAAGGGCTAAGGTGAGATTAAAAAACAGCACCTGAATATAACTTTTTGCAGTGATGTTGTGACGTTTGGGTGTGCTCCCTGACTTCTTATTAAGAAAGTTATGTTATTAGCTTTTGTGCAGAAAGCACTCCAAATTTACCACTTAAATGATCAGTTTTAAAGGTTTAATATCCCCTTGATGCATACAGCAAAGCTTCAGTGTTAAGACCTTGTAAATCTGAAGAAATTGGCTGTGATAATTTCAAAACATTAAAGAAAAAGTGCCCTCGCATTGGTTACAGCTTCAATCTAAAGACAAAGACAAGCCATAGAATGCTCAACAGCATGATGAGAGACATTTTGGGGATGTTATATGCCAATTAAATGGCTATTATTTGTGATTCATAGATATGAGCCTCATAGATATGGGTCAGTAGGAGCCTGCTACACCAGCTGGTAGGTTCAGAAGGCAGTTATCAGCACATTCAGTGGCCATCACCAGTTTGTTAGGCTTCGCTTTCACTTTACTTACGTTAAGGCACCAAAATGACATGGTTAGGTTTAGAAAAAGATCATGGTTGGTTGTAAATATTAGGGCCCATCCACACAAAGCCGTGTCAGGGTGAATTTGCCAAAGTTTTTAACCGGCTCGGCCTTTCAACCATATGAAACCGGCGTTTTCGTTGGTCAAAACCGCATCTTTTTGTTGTGGGGTTCCAGAGTGCACAAATCTGAAGATGCCGCCTTTGCATCTTCGTGTGTACAGCCAGTGCGCAACTTTTTGTCTCTAACCTCTGACTTAACCCCGGCAGGAAGCCGTCCCATCACAACAACAACAACAACAACGGCGGATTACAGACTCGTGTTCCTGCTACAGAACCTGCTGAGTCTATTGGGGCTTCTACAGCAAAATCTTCCCCTCCTCCTTCACTATGACGAGCAGCAGACAGCAATAGACAACTATTTACGCTACATGTTCTTGGATCCACCACAGAGAGCAGCAAGCTTTTTGCGCATGCTCCGTGTCTTCTTCTCCAGTTAAGAGCTGTATTTAGTGGCACGCCATCTCCTGGCTGGCATATATACTGCAGCCTTTTTATGCAGTTCCAGTGGCTTGAACTGACTTTGACGCCTGCATTCTTCATGTCGGTGCCATGTTTACAGAACACTATTGCAATCTGATCATTTTATTTGGCAGTTTCAAAAAGACAAGTCTTCGTGTGCATATAGCCTTAGTTTCATGTGGAACTCAAACTGCAGTCTCCTGGGTGAAAATCCTGCATTTAACCCACCTCTCCCTACATGTGGACTTCCTAGGACATAGGACAAAGTCCCATTTTAAGCCCTTTCGAACAGAAAGTTTCACTAACCCCTATCTAAGACACTTATCACCACTGATTATGGCCATTCCCTGGCTTGATATTTTTTCTGTGTGTTGACAGTGTTAGTGATCCAAGCAGGAAAATGGTGAAACAGGCTGTGCCACTATGGCATATAGCTCACAAAAAAGGTTGAAAGTTGAATCTATTCTTTTCTGACAGCCGCCACCCTATTTGCATGCAGATTTAAAGAGCTGACAATGTTTTAATAATGAAAATGCTGTTCTGAATTAGACACACTGTTTGGCATAAATAACATGATGACAGTGACATGTATGACTCACTCTATTTAACATAACAGTGCATTAAAATTTCAAATTTGAAGCCTATGCTGACGATGATAGTTAGATAGTGAAAATGGTAGTAAATTGTACATTTGTTCTTAAAATGGTCATTAACCTATTGGCAGCACACACAGATAATTGAGGCCATGTACTTCATTAGCTTCTTGGCACTTAAACACTACTTCTTCTAATAAGGTTGAACTGCCATACCTATTTAAAGAGTCCATGGCTCATTTGCGCAATTAACAACCCACGATTACAACTTTCACCTGGATCAACCCAGCTGTCCTCTCAAAAGCTAAAAGAGAGGAGACGTTCCGGGTCAGCAGTAAATTAAAGGGTGCATTACCCTAAAATCACAGAGGAGGGCGACTGTAACACACAGTGTGGTTATTGGGCAGTATGGTGTGTCCCCTGGAAGAAGGATCATTATTGTGTTGTCGATGTGGATCGTAGTTGTGTAGCAGAAACCTAGGACATAAATACTGCACCCTGATCCAATTCCCACCTCTATAGCCACTAATGCCTGTTGAAGTGGGGACTAATTAAATAAGGGACATAGTGTTTTGTCATAAAACATCAAGGCGCCAACAGTTCCATGTCTGAAACTGCTTTCCTGTAGCTGTTATCAGCCCTTAGCTTACAGAGATCACCAAATTAAGATCTATTTTATGCACTTTTTTATTAGTGACAGGGCAGGTAAATGTCACATCATGAGAGTTAGGCTCCGTACACTTACTGAAAACAAGTGGCTCTACTGCATATTCTTTGAAACACTTTGCACTGCGCCACTGCTTGATATTTATGTAGTTAACATCAGATTAGCTCCACGTCACCCTAAATCTGCACTCTAACAGATGTCCAGCTTTGCTCTGTTGTTTCTGCATTGTCTCAGCTGCATGCAAGATGCATGGTTGTGCGTATGTGTTGAGAAGGCAATGGGGACTTTAAATCAGAAGCACCAGATGTTTCTCAGAGTGTCAGCTCAAATCTATGTGTGTGTCTGTGTGCTCATATATCCACCCTGACCTGTGATACCTCTCCTCAGGAAACTTATAAAGGGCTGCAGTCAGGAATGGGTCATTTCCTTGTGAATACACACAGCACACACACATGCATGTACAGGCTGCATCCACAATGGAGGCCAAAACTAGTCAAATATGTCTCTTTACTGTGGTTTCTGGTCTGATCACATGGCAAAGGCAGTAAGAGACATCCTTGGGTGAAAAATAGTTTGATATGAAATGCCTCATATTGCAGATTTCATACACTGCACACGCCCACATATACTGTCATGGGAGAACACAGTAATAACATGCATGCACTCTTACCAACTGTTCTCACACTCACTATTTAGTTACAGACAAAAGGAGGTACTTCACTTTTTTCCCCGTCTTTCCTTCTCTCCACTGGTGTTACATGACGTCCCCTCCCTCTTCCCTCTCTCCTCTGCTATAAATTTCACCCTCTGTATTTGCTATTGAATCATAAATCATAAATTCCCTTCCTGTACCTTTCTCTCTCCCCATTGCTCTCCCTCTCTTTTTATTACACAATAGCCCAGACTTGATGTCAGAGGGCAGTCATGTTCAATGTGTGTGTGTAATATGTGTGTGTATCTTCCACTCCAGCCTTTCCTGTGGCCCTGGGTCCCCACCCCAGGCATCACCGGTGAGTTTATCCAATGCCACTTACACGGACACATGCACACATACACACACTGGAACATACGACACACCCTTGCGTGCACACAAGCAGGAAGTGGCACGTTAGCACGCACTCCAAGATACAATATTGCCTTTATTATTTTCTGCACAAACTCAATATTCCTGCACGTTTGAGCGCTTAAAGTTCGAGGTCCTGTTAACACTCACCAATGAGGTGCTGTTAACGTTCCAATAAGTAACAAGCCGACAGTATGTTCGATTTTAACAAGATGAACATGGAAATATATTCCTGCTACACTTTTGTTCCAGAAAGCTTAAGGAAAATAAGGAGTCACAAAGCACATGCAGATATTTCTACTCCCCCTCTAATGGTTCCCTTGTGAGTTTTACACTCGCATGTTCAGACTCTGGGCCCCTCGTGTGCTTAACATGTTTGCTATGAAAAAATCGGTGCGAAAAGTCACGCAGCTCTCTCTTGTGCAAGACAGTTTGTTTTTTGAAAGGTTGCATAATTATTACCACTTTACAATTCACAATACTGGCACAGGGTCAGTGGATTTGCACGTCATGACCGTCAATCACTTCAACATAAGAAAAGGGCAGAATAACATTTGTCCAAATAGCAGGTAAATTGTGAACATTTCTCACTGCTGTTTGATGCCAGAGCTTTAGTTTGACAGTTCAGCAAGTCCTCATTTATCCTAATTCCCCAGATCCACTCAGTCTGAACCAATCTAATAGCGTCCAGTGAAGTTATGGGAGGGAACAATCAAGAACAAATGTTATGTTACTGAGCGCCAGTCAGAAAAAATGATACCAAAGATATTTTGTTACCATACAAAAAATATTTGGTAGTCCACAAAAACTTAATTGCAGTATGTAAAGTGTGTGGGTTAAAAATGACAGGCTGACTTTGCTCAGGATTTGTAACATTAGCACAGTGAATGGTAAGTTGAGGTTACTATTAACAAAGTTAGCGAGCTAATGTTTACTAACGTTAGCTTAACAGCTAAGTAACTTTTTATCAAATAAATGCAGATTTTAAAAAGCATTCATGATTTTTGTAAATTCAATATTGGCATTACTTTTATTTAAGAGGGCATTATGACTTCTTAGGACTCGAAACAAAGCCAGGCTAGCTGTTTCCAAGTAATTCAACTCTCTGTGTTAAGCTACGTTTTGGTCAACTCTATGTAAAGCTATCAACAAGATATGATCAACTTAACTGCCTTAAAAAAAAAAAATTGTTTTGACTCTTTTGCATGAACACTATCTGGAGGGGAAGTAACAGGTTCTGATTCGGGCTCCAGCTGAGATTGGGATCTATTTGGAGGAGTTGGAGGAAGAACATTATCTTCGAGTGTGTGTATGTGTTTGCGTGCACGCTTGCATGTGTATGTTATGGGTGTGTTTCCGTCGCTCTAGGCCGCTCAGGGTCCCAGAGATAATGTGGAATTCATGAGAGGAATGCCGCACAGGGGTTCTTTCCTGTCACCTGACTCCATCACTTCCTGTGTTGGGCTTCCTGCGTCTGGACCTCTAAGGAGAAGGGTAAGACTACGACTCAGATTTGTCTCAGAATTTTGGGTCTCTAGGGTGATGGAGAAGCTTGACCGTGCCCCTCCTCCCCGGTGAGTTAAAGCAGGATGAATGCAGATAATGACAAAACAAATGCCTCAAATTATGAAAAGCCAAGATTTGGTAACAAAGGTGTTGATATTCTGCCACCTGACTGCTGATTTTAGTCATTAAATATTTAACTAGAACAAATTAATGTGAGCAAGGGATCAAATAAAATTGATTAAACAAAGAAAGATGCAAGAAAAAAGACAGGAGAATTGCCCGTAAAGCAGAGAAGGGACAGATGTAGAACAATAAAAGAGGCAGTAAAGCGAACGAAAGACGGAGAAAGAGAGAGGTGATGGCAGGATCCATATGGGGCCTCTTGGTTTTTGGGCAGCAAGGGGAGACATGCCAGGTAATGGCTTCCAGACACACACACACACACACACACACACACACACACACACACACACACACACACATACACCCTAATTCGATTTGGAAATCTGACAGGACAAGGAGACTGAGTGTATGTAGATGTGTGTGTGTGTATATACCAGAGGCCTTTTCTTTCGACTTACTCAAGAGGTCTGACTTCCTCTGCCCGTTGGGAGTGGGGCCAGCTAGTCTCAGTGTGTATGTGCGTGTGTGTGTGTGTGTGTTTGCAGGCACTGGGGGTTAATGTATGCTTTCAATCACAGCTCTAGTGGGGAGAAATCAGATCCCTGCAGCATCGATGTGGACCTCAAGATCCACACATACAAAACGGCACATACACACACACAGCCAAAGAAAACACATTTTGGGTAAGAGTGTAGCAAATGCATTTATCTACAGTTTAACTATTAAACTGAAATCTCAACCATAAAGCAGAGAAACATTAACATTAAAAAAAATAGAGGAGTGGAATGAAGATTATCATTTGTTTTAGGTTGACCGAACACACCTGGCTGCTTCCTGCTTTTGTCTGCAAAGTTAGAAAGCGTGCATAAAGGTTATGAAAAGGTTAGTAGTAACATGGAAAGTAAAGGGATAAAGACAAAGACGTGGAAGCAGACAAAGAAAGAAAAACAATTCAAACAAAGCAAAGGCATGTGAAGAGAAATTAATAGGGGACGAGATGAAAAGAGAAGCAACGAGGAAGACAGGAAGCGATAATTAAACAGAGCAAGGACAGATATGGAGGAGTGGGAGTGGATCGGGAGGGGAAGATGACTTAACTGGGATTCACCGCCTGCTCAGGAATACTCCACCCTCAGTCTCCAACACACACATACTACATTTTCCCAGTGAGGTAAATCCCCCAGCATTCCCCCCATATGTGCTGTCATAGCCCTCCCACTCCTGCAACTCGTGTGTGCATGTTTGTGTGTGTGCGTGTGTGTCACCACTTTTCTCTGACATTCCTGTGCAGAGCGGAGAGGTAGCAAGCTCGGCTGCAGAGAGACCGAACTGCAAATCCAACTCAGAACTTCATTAGGAGAGGTGTGGATTTTCTTTGAGAGGAAAAGGATAAAAATTGTCCGTTACTTTAGGTTGCAACTCGTCTCCTCATCCATCACATCTTGTTGTGATTCAGATTTTGGGAAATCTGCCTGCAAGTCAGCTGGGAAGTCTTACATTTTTAACAAGGGATTTCTAGAGAGCATCCCCCTGTATCCAGTCACAGTTTCCTCCTGTTCTTCTCTACATCTTCCTCCCAGGAGACGGGCTCCAAACTTCGGACTGCAGAGTTTAGAAATATTTTTGGAGAGGCAATAAAGGACAAGGGCATAGTGTTGCAGCAGCATACAAAGAGGTGAGTTAACGCTAGAGGAAAAGAAATTGCATGCAATAATTGTTGATGACGTGTAGCTCTTGTTCCTGTGGAGTTCAAATACATTTTTATGAGCAGTTCTGGACAAAAGCATCCATCAAAAGTTGTACTGTCTGCAGCCTTTCAAGTTGTCCTTTACTTTCCAAACTATAAACTTGCATTTTGCATTGATAGTTCTGTTATAAACTGTCAGAGACAAAGATGATAATGAGCACTAATAAAGCCCGTCTTGCTTGTAAATCTGCCATACTTCAAAGTGAGAGAGCTCTATTGGTAATGGTGCATTAAAGTGAAGTGTGTTGCACAATCCGTCCTTAATGTAACGTCTCAAGGGAGTCAGAGTTGCTTGTTCTGCTGATCCCCTGCTAGATCTAAGTCGTACGCCTGAGAAACAGAGAGAGAAGAAAAGAATTGAGGGGCAAGGGGTAGTTTAAATCGTCCACCGCACATTGATTATACAGAGATGTTGGGATGAAAGATGAAAAAGGAGGAAGAAAAAAGTATGTGCAACAGAAATGAATCGGGGCAGAGATGAGCTTCATTCTCTCTCTGTTTTTATCATCAAATAGCGAGGACAGACGCTGGCCAGTGATGCACACATGCACGTTCAAATGTTTCAGGCACATGCTTGAATAAATGTGCGCAGATGTTGCATGCATGTACGCAAAGAAAGGATGTCAAACTAACTTACGGTCTCTTTCTCTCTCTCACTTTCTCAATCACACACACACACACTCACAGAAAGAGATTTAAACAAACACAGCTTTGTTTGATTGCACTCATCTGTTTAGTTTGCTCTTGGCTCAGATCAGAGACTGATCCAATGATTCCCAGCAGCGCTGCAATACAACACGCACACACAACTACACAATACTGCATACACACACTCATATATACGGTTGAAACAGTAGACACAAGCCATGTGTTTCTCTCGTGTTTCATGCAAATACATTTTGCGATTCTTCCATCCTCCATAACAAATGTTTGTGTTACATCCATTCTTATCATCATAAAATTAAAATTTGTCATTTATAAATGTGAATGGGTCTTGTGCACAACACTCATCGAGTTAATTAAAACAGATTCTCTCACTTGTCCACAGGTTTTCTTGTTTGTTTAACCCTGACAAAAAATTGGCTCACATCATGGTCATATAGTATTAACATATATTTGGTATTTAATTGACAGACATTCTGATTCGTAAATGTACACCTAAAAGCCTCCTAGAGGAAGTTATAGTATATAGTATCCGCCGTCACAGTAGCAGTTATAGTAGATGGGAGCTAGAAGTTCAAGTGTGCTGCAATTGTTGGGGTGTGTCTTCTTCACTTCCTCCTTGGCTGAAAAATAGCTTCAGGGTGTCTAAAATTTCTCCCAATTCACCATCCAGTACACTGTATTTATTTTTACACTATTTTATTTGGAAGCCATGAAGCAGAAAGTTCCTCATGAATTATTTTATATGCATTATGTTGGTATCTTTCTCCGTAGGCCCTGGCTCCTGTAAAGATGGCTGACGTGGTGCAGCCAGACCCCGACAGCTTGCAGATACCCGGTGAGACACACACACAGCACTGTACAGTTTATACACATGCTTCATTACCATGGCAACCTGGTCAAAATGACTCACTTCTCTTTCCCTCTTTATCTTCTGGAGCATGAACACGCTGACCTTTCCATGTCCCTCTCCCACTTGGGAATATTACTCACATCACATTCCAGTGACATTCCACTCATTCCAGTTCATTACAAGTGTCCACTCTCACATCTACAGAGCTTCGGGTCAAGTGCATGAAAAATAAGGTGTTGTCTGCATGTGTGCGTGTACGCTAGCACCAGGACTTGATGGCAGTCCAATAATGGCTCTTTCCTTGTGATAAGAGAGTTTCCACATGTCTGCATATCACTTCAAATACAGATTTTTTGGCTTTTCTGTCCATTTTCCAGTGGAGTACGTGTGGCACTTTTCCAATGTTGAAACTTTTTAGTAATGAGATTTTAATAGTTAGCCACCACTGCGTGCAGTTACATTTCTCTTTCCCTTCTTCTCCACTAATTCCCAGGTGATAATTTATCAGCTCCTTCATCGCCTGCCACGGCTAGAAATGACTGCAGCATCACACCCCTCACTCCTTCACCCTCCCCGGTAACTATGCACACACACACATTCACCACAGACACTCCTACACACCCTTTCCACTTACTTATTTTCTTTATATAAAGCTCCTAAACACGACCTGTAAACCCACATCCACTTCTCACTGTTATTAGTGGTTTATAATAACACTTAACTCTGAGATTAAAGTGAAGTGTAGACTTAAATCAAGTACGCATTGAAGACTACAATCTGTGGTGAAGAAATATCCACACTTTGGCACTAAAGGAGGAGAGGGGAGGAGATTTCCAAGCCAACTTGCTAATTCTACACAGTTTCCACTCATAGAAACTAGTTATCACTGGGCTGTACTTAAGCACGGCAGCAATTTGAGCTAAAAGTTAGCATGCTTATAATGGCAATGCTGACATGCTGATGTTTAGCAGGTTTGTTTTTCATGTTCTTAGCTCAGCAAGTTAACATGCTAATATTGTTTATTCAGCAATAAACAGCTGAGGGTAATGGGAATACCAGGTTTAAGGTAATTAGTCATAAAGCAGAATATAGGACAAATTTTTGACCTGATGACGGTGCTAGATAGAAAAGTTCAACATATCCTCATACAATGGTTTATATGAAATCTTGCTAAAGCATTCACACGATATCTTACAAATTAGCGCTGCACCAATTACGTCGTCACATTACACACTCAAGGTAAAGTTTCATATGTTAGGTTTAGGCAAGTTAAGTTACTTTGGTTGGGTTTAGGAAACAAATCATGTTTGGGAGTCATCACATGTTGTACTTAACATGACGTTATGTGCTTAATGCAAAGATATGTAGGCTAGGTTTAGGAAGAGAAACATGGTTGAGCATTGTCACATTACATACCTACCATAAAGTTACGTAGGTTAGGTTTAGGCAAGTAAAGTTACAGAGCTTAGGTTTAAGAAAAGAAACATGATAATGACAAACTTTACAATAATAAATTCACTTGATTTCACACGAGACATTAGAGACTGGTCTCCTGAGGGAAAATGCTTTTTTTGAGTCATTCACCCACCCAACCTACCTCTGCAGACTTTCACTTTTTATACTACTTCCGTCTTTATTCCCTTCAGGGCATAGGTCACACGATTGCAGCCTTCCTGATTATGTGGGTTATATATAAAGTCTGGTGTATTACTTTTTACAGTGCATGAAAACAGGTTAAAAAGTTGTGGGATCTGTCCAATAGGAGTGATTATGGGGAGTCGTTCTCCCATCAGTACCAGCTACAACTCACACTTATCTTCCTCTCTCTCAGAGGGTGGAGGTCAGACCCAGGATGTCCTGTCCGTTCTCGGTTGTCGTGGCAATAGACTTTGGGACGACCTCGAGTGGCTATGCGTTCAGCTTCACACAAGACTCAGAAGCCATACACATGATGAAGTAAGAGTCTGTGCCTATTGTCTTCAGTTCTGTTCTATTATTTTCTACCCTTGACCTGACTCTACCTTTTTCCTCCAATCCATGCAGGCGCTGGGAGGGCGGCGACCCAGGGGTGGCCAATCAGAAGAGCCCGACGTGTCTGCTGCTGACTCCTGATTTGCGGTTCCACAGTTTTGGGTTTGCGGCCCGGGACTTCTACCATGACCTGGACCCAGAGGAGGCCCGGCACTGGCTCTACTTTGATAAGTTCAAGATGAAGATCCACAGCACAAGTGTAAGAGAGATCAGGAAAATCAGATGAGAAAGGTGGAGTAGATAGGAAGTGGGGACAAAAAGGCAACTTTACATAATACATACAAACTTAAAGGGTCAATTTTACACATCTGGATTGAGTTGCATTGTGGGTAGTGTGGGCTCCAGTGTTTTTGGAATTAGAACCATACAGAGGATCAAAAATCAGGATATCTTGGCTTCTGCTGCTTCAATTTTGACCACTGTTTTTAGAAACTCTGTAAGAAAGTACAATGTAAAATTAAGTATCCCCTTCAAAGCTTTAAGCATCAGCAAGATGACTTGCTTTTGCAGTAGTGTTTCAGCTGTTAAGGCTGTGTTTGCCACAGGACCTCACCATGGAGACAGAGCTGGAGGCAGTCAACGGTCGGAGGGTCAGAGCCATAGAGGTGTTTGCTCATGCTCTGCGCTTCTTCAGGGAACACGCTCTAAAGGTGCACTTTAAAGCCACAGTTTATGATTGCAGTATAGTGCCTCTTGGTGGACATCTGTATACATTGTTTACATATACATGTGTGATTTTTATAGATATGGTTTATATGTATAAACCTTCACTTTGCAAACCAAAGTGTAGAGATAGCTTTAAAAATTTGCTGCACTGTAGCTCATAAAGTGATTTGCTCTGACTGAAGCTCATATAGTATTATTTTGAATGTGTTTCACTGATTCTGTTTCAGGAGGTGAAGGACCAGTCGTCATCAGTGCTGGAGGGAGAGGAGATCAGATGGGTAATCACTGTCCCTGCTGTGTGGAGACAACCTGCCAAACAGTTCATGAGAGAGGCTGCATACTTGGTACAAACATGTTTAATACATCAAATACATACATACATACGTTATGTCTACACGCTGTTCTCAGTATCTCAAAATGTAATTGATTTATGAGCTGATTAGTGGTGTAGTTTTCTTTTTTTTTAAGTTTCTTTTTCTATATTTTTTATGTTTGAGTCTTTATCTAATCCATTAATGAATCAAAAGTACATTTTCATTGAGCTTGAAGCAAGGCTGTTTTCTTCTTGCATGAAATGTTGACATTTTGGAGCTACGTGAGTTTGACTGGGCAAAGACAATTGTCCAAAGTGCAGCCATCATATCATGAATGCATATGAAAATAGATACTAGATACACACACATGTGCACATGTGCACATGTGCACACACATGGGGAATGATGGTAGACTGTATGTGTGTGTGTGTGTGTGTGTGTGCAAATGTGACAGAGAAAGAGAAAGAACAGGGAGATGGAAAGAAAGGCAGTGTATAAAGCATGAGATAAAGCCTGTCCGATTAATGTTCCCATGGAAGATCTACACACACACACACACACACACACTCACACACAAAGAGATCATCACGCTGCACTTTTGCCTCCATCTTCCTGGTGTATCTTCCCACCAATACACACACACACACACTATACGTGTCACAATGACTTGTAGGAAGTGTGCGTACATGGCCAGGAATGCAGGGGGTCCTATCACAATACACATCACTGAGAATGGAACAACACATGTGTGTACTTGGGCAGTACATATGCAGTAGTCCATGGGAAAAACTGTGTCAACCTCTTACTTTAATGTCAACGCTTTCCTGGTTCCTGTTCTCTCTCCGTTCAATTTTCTCATTTTCGCACACACGTACACGTAAATTTGTTCACCATTATCTCTCATCTGCCCTTCACTCACCAGGGTACATAAATAAATAATCTAATGCATACACACTTTCAAATGCAACACTGACATATACGCACACACACCCTGCGTTGGCTCCCGGCTTGAGGCCGTCGGGGTGTGTATGCTTCCTGCTGGTGATGATGTCATCACAAGTGAACAATGAGGGAGACCGGCGTACAAACACAGGAAGTGGTGTCCAGACCCCCGCCCTGCACACACACACATCATTCCAGCCACTCAACTTTACACCCAATACATCAAGGCTAATGCTTATATACCAACTCTCCGCTCCTAATGGCTCTCAGCATATATGTAAACAGACCAAAGCAGTGTCTACATGCATGTCTAAAAGCATGATGGATTTTTGAGAACCGCTTTTTTCAGCACTAGTATGTCTCTCTCTTTTCTTTCTCTTGTTCAGCCCCCAAATATCTCAATACAATCAAGAGCTTTGCGGGATAATAAAATTCTGCTTGTAAATTTTTCTCGCCCTCTCTGTCGGTGTTTTCTCCTCCAGGCTGGTCTGGTGTCTCCAGACTGTCCTGAGCAGCTCCTCATCGCTCTGGAACCCGAAGCAGCATCAATTTACTGCCGTAAGCTCCGCCTCCACCAGGTGCTCGACCTGAGCTTGCAACCAATCACAAATGGCTTTGATCCGGAAGGGTCCCGGCCCTTCGACTCAAGCTTCAGACAAGGTAGTGAAGAGAGAGTATGGGTCTGTGTGTGTGTGTGGGTGTGTGTGGGTGTGTGTGTCTTCTCGTAGACTTTGTCATAGCATAAGCATGAAACCACACTGTGTTCCTGGAAATGTTGTTGTTGGGTTTCACTTGGGGATTGCGGTTTATGCAAAGGACGAATTGGGTTTGTGTGTGTGAGAGAAGGAGATCTGACTTCAGATACTACTTGCGGTTTTTCCTCAGATGACTTCGCAGTTGTTTATGTGTGTCTGTGTCTGTGTGGATGGGGGGGGGCACTCAGTTACATATGACATTGGAGACGCCATATGTGTCATGTAGAGTGGACAAACTACTTTTAATATGAAAACATTCATCTACATACTTGTATTTTGCATGTTACATTTCCCTTTCACTTAAACTTATCAGAGCTGGCTATTGGGAACAAGGTTTATCTAACATAGTCAAGTTTAAGGATCACTTTATCTGCTGTTTACAAGCAGAGGTTTGTGTGTTTGACAATCAGAATCAAAGCAGGTTCACTCTAGCTGCAGGCAAGCATGTGAGGATGAGGCTAATATGCATATTCATAGATCTGCGCATACAAAATGAGGCCAAGGTGAAGAGTTACATCTTAGCCATTTTAAAGCATTTAGAGATATAAATATGTAACTTTGATGAATATAGATGAGTTTATTCAAATGCCTGGAGAGGAGTTTTACATTACACATACTCATTTGACCCACTGTTGATATAAATTCATTGAATAGTGCAGCTTTAAAAGAAACTTTACAATCCAAATAATACTTCCACAACAAGCAGCTCTTTTCACTTTGCAGCCCTGTGCCATCCCTATCAAAATAAAAGGACAAAAGTGACTTTTTCGCTACAGTGTAGCTGTTGACTGTGCAGGAACAGGACTGTCATATTGCCACAACTCTACATTAAAGCTGCATTGAAAACATTTGTGTTTGCAACAGCTACAGGAAAATGCTACTAAAACACAGCAAAGGAACAAAGAGCGATTTCAGGCTGAGGAAAAGGGAGACTGATGCATAATTCAGCGAACAAACATGCCGTCCAAAATCCCCTGCACAGGCCCACTTATACATATGCAGTCAGTGACACACACACACACACCCATACACGCAAAGAACATTCACACGCACAACGACACACACTAAACACAGGATATTGTAATTGGAACAAGGTGCAGTGAGACTATGATCTCACCCCCTCCCGGCCTGTCATTCTCCCTCTCCTTCGCTCACATTCATTTTTCTTTCTTCTCCCTCTGTCGTTCTAGCGTTTCCTCCCCCTCTAACTTTCTTTTGCCAGGTTGAACACTCTGCAAGGACTCTGCAGACACACAGAGCGCTGCACAAACAGACATAACAGTACTTCCACACACACAAACACACACGCTTGGCATCACGGTCATGGTTTTTACTATCTTTAGCTTTTATTCCACCTCATTTCGTCTCCAAAGATAGCACTGGGGAACCATTAGTACGCGCGCGCACACACACACACACACACACACACACACACACACACACACACAAATACACACATACATTTTCTTTTCTGCTGTTTCATGTAAATGGTTTCCAGACTTGCATTTCATCCATCACCCCCATACAAAGACACACACACACACACACACACACACACACACACACACAGACGCACATACATTACCTCCTGCGTCATCCAGTCTTAAAACGACTGTACGAGTTTTTGCTTTCAAGACAACGTAGTCATTGTTTTTCTTTCTTTCTTTCTTTCTTTCTTTCTTTCCTTATTCTGCCACAAATCTCCTTTACCTTGCTCTTATTCTAATTATCGTGGTGTAGTACTCATGGGGTTTGAGGGAACCTAGTAAAAACCACTTTTACCTAAATTATACAAACACTTCACTCCAGACTGTCAAACCTGTTACAACACACTCACACACTTTAACATCAAGACCACAACCCTGTCAAAGAGTTTGGGTTTTAAAAGCGAGAGACCTTTTTTTTTTTTTACCTCCAACATCCTTCTTTTGCTTCTTTGAGCTGCGGTTATTTCTCATCTTAAAGCCATTATGTTTCATTTTATGGGTTCACTTGCATTTATGGAGGCGTATGAGTGTATCTGCTCTGTCAAACGGGCTGTCAGGTGTTTTGTATTTCTGTCAGCTGTGTTTGAGTGTGTTCTGTTTTTGTTGGCCTCCATCCATACTTTTAACCTGTCAGTCAGGCGGTTTGCATGTCGAGAGCGAAGAGAAAGCTGAAATTTGAGAGTGTTTCCTACAAATTGCTTCTATCAAGCAAAAACACCATGATGCTTATTTTGGTGTTTTTTTGTCTTTCAATGGAAAGACTAGAAACTATTCTATTAATTGATGTCATGACCTCATGGGTTATAAAACTTGTCTAAACCTTACTATATGTAGAATAAATTAACATTCATCCTCATCAGGTTGAAAGTGTATGTTTTTGCATTGAGCATTACTTAAACACAAGCTAAAGCGTCTGACCCCGCAGCACTTTTAGACAGAGATACCAAAAAATGTGCAAATGCTGGAAAAGCAGTATACTGTGGTCAAAGAGGGTGATGACTCTCTGGGCCCACAGCTGGAGGGAGTCCATAAAAATTCTTGTCCAATTGTTGTATTTTGAAAAGGGGGGCCCAGAGTAATATTTCAGGGGGACTACAGCTCCAACGTGTGCCCCTGGGACGCAGGAGTCTTTACTATGCTCCTAAACAGGAGAACTTTGCTTTTTTTTTTACTTTTTTACAACGTTTAACCATTATTTTTTGCCTCACTGTGACTTTTTTAACCAATTTTATGAGATAACTACTCAAGTGTGTGTGCAACAGAGATGAAATCCAAATATCAAAGGTATAAAAACTGAATTATGTTTTATGTTTGTTGCAGCGAGGGAGCAGCTGAGGCGATCCAGACACAGCAGGACCTTCCTGGTAGAGAGTGGAACCGGAGAGCTGTGGTCAGAGCTGCAGACTGGTGAGACTGTGTGTGTGTGTGGGTATGGGTGTGTGTGTATGTGTGTGTGGTTGTGTGTGTAAGAGAGAAAGACGGACCCCACATGTCGGAGATATTGATGATATTGACTTTTAACCCCAGCTGGCTCACGAAGAGAAGCAGACACACCTTCTCATTTCTACTAACCGTCAGTTTCCTTTACTGCATTCACTGTGTTATTTTCCAGTTCAGCACGGTTATAGTTTTCACTTTTTACTTACCATATCTGCACTGTTTGGGGACTGAGAATTTAAAATTAAAAAAGTCTAAATATTATAAGAATAAAGAATTTAAGAATTTGATAATTTTCCAAAAAGTGGTTAATATTACACAAATAAAATCCTCATACTTTTTAAAAAGGACCACGAAACAACTGGTCTGTCACTCTAAACTACCAAACACAGCTGTTACTGACAGCCCCAGAGTGTACAACCCACAGTGTCCAGTTTTGACCAGGATAATAAAATCCTGCCCAGGGAGAGTTAAACTCACCCAGTTCTCTGGTTCTTATGCACAGCCTTTTCTCTCTGTTGAGCCATGACAACAATCTGAAGAGCCACGCGCCCCTGCTGACCCCTTCTGCTCCCTTTCCTGTCCACACACACTCACACACACACACACAGGAAGGACCCAGCCCATGGGACTCTGTGCATCTGCACTGTAAATAAACCAAAGGAGTAGAAACTCTGATTTATCCTCCTCCTCTTGCATTTTCTTCTGTCATCCTTCCCTCACATTTTTCATTTCTTGTTGATTTTTGTTGCTCGCACTTTTTCTCCCTCTCACTCACTAATATGTGTTTCAGGGTGTGGTTTGCTAAACTCAGTGTAACTAAGCCGAAACCAGCTCTTATCGCCGAATGTATCATAAACACACACGCTCGCAGTGGGAGCGCAGCAATCCCAGATGCCTGAGGGTTGTTTATGTTTGAGAGTCCACTGGTTGAAAAGTTTCAGGGAAAACACACACACACACACACACACACACATTAGAAACATGCAATTTAGACATTCCACAAAAATGAAGACACATTATCATCCACAATCCTCCTCAAAATTTATGAGAAACTTCATGTTCTTCAAGTGCTGTGTGAAATATTTTCTGGCTCAAACTTAAATCAAACTGATAAGCAGGTCTTTAAAAATAACAGATTTAATGAAAATGCTTAACATTCCCAGAACACTGCAGGTATTAAAACTGTGTGCACTCTTTGTGTAGGTGACAGGTACATTGTTGCAGACTGTGGAGGAGGAACAGTTGACCTGACTGTCCATCAGATCGAGCAGCCACAGGGAACACTTAAAGAGCTCTACAAAGCTTCAGGTACAAACTCTCTCAATCTGCTGAAACACACACACACAAAAAAAATCCTACAGTTTCCAAAGCTGTAGTTTTTCTTCCAGGTGGTCCATACGGTGCGGTCGGAGTAGACCTGGCCTTCGAAGCCATGCTTTGCCAGATCTTCGGTGAGGACTTCATCCAGAGCTTCAAAGCCAAGCGGCCGGCAGCCTGGGTGGACCTCACCATCGCATTCGAGGCAAGGAAGCGGACGGCGGCGCCGGGCAGGGCCAACGCCCTCAACATCTCCCTGCCCTTCTCTTTCATCGACTACTATAAGAGACACAGAGGGCAGAGTGTGGAGGCCGCCCTGAGGAGGAGCAAGTGAGTGTGGGCTGGGAGAAGTGTGTGTGGATATGTATATGAGTGTGTGAGCAGTTTAATTAAACAATGTATTGATTTATCTGTAACATTTAAGATGAAAACTTTCTCCTCTGTGTTTGTGTGCATGCGCCAGTATGAACATAGTGAAGTGGTCGTCCCAGGGGATGCTGCGGCTGACACAGGAAGCCATGAACGAGCTCTTCCAGCCCACCATCAACAATATTGTCAAACACATTGGTGAGAAACAAACACAGACACATGTACTGATCAGTGCAGTATGTCATGGATTTTTATTGGCCAAGCATCAGCCTCTGGGGCTGAAAAATGAAGCACAAGTGCCAAAAACTGCAGTTCCTCAAATGGCCAGCTTGAGGCTGGCTCCAAAAGCAATCAAGAGCTAGGAAGCCAATATGTTGTTAGCATTAGCAATTTTAGTTAGGTTAGCCATTGTTAGCTCTCCATTCATAACAACTGTTCAGGGAGTGAACTTTTATGTAACTCACCCGTTGAGTGACAGGCTGTCTGCAAGGCGTCACCTCAGGCTCTCAGTCAGATCCACCCCTCGCTCCACCACAGTTCCATCCTCTCGTCCAAATACAGTCACCTCAGGTCACTTCTGGTTTCCAAATTTCAAAATGGCAACAGCCAAAATGCCAACCTCGAGACTTAAAATTGGGACTCCACAAACCAATGGGTGACATCACGTTGTGCTACATCCATTATTTTTACACAGTCTATGGTTTTGACTGTCTCACATTGCCCAAACCTCTGACCTCACAGGATAATGCCAAAGCTTTCCATTAATAGAGCTACTTACGGGCAGGGTGAATCTAAATGGTACAAAAGGGCAAAAAATATAACCTGGTGCTTTTCAAGTACAGCTCATATGAAGCAAAACAAACTGTAACCTTATTCTAGGTGATGGTGACCTCACTGTTTGTTTTTTATGCCTTGTTAAGACAGAACTAAAGCAGAAAAGTGGAGAGTGTCTGTTTTTAATCAGCCACATGCCAGTCGGGACTGGTTTTGTAGCGTCTGGCTTAGCTGGCATTTCTTGGATCACCAAAAGACAAAGAGTGGATGTATGAAACACCCAGTAGTAGCACACAGAAATACAGACTTTGCTAAGTTATCCAATCTTCCTTTCTCCGCTGACAGAGGAGCTGATGGCAAAGCCAGAGGTACACGGGGTGCGTTTCCTCTTCCTGGTTGGTGGCTTTGCAGAGTCGCCCATGCTGCAGAAAGCAGTCCAGAGAGCACTCGGACGGACGTGTCGCATCATCATCCCCCATGATGTGGGACTGACCATACTGAAGGGTGCCGTGCTCTTCGGGCTGGATCCCACTGTGGTGAGTGCTCAGGAATACCCATAAGTAATAAAGTAGCTCTGTGACATTTACTAACAGCCTCTGTCTTTCAGGTCAGAGTGCGTCGATGCCCATTGATCTACGGCGTTGGTGTCTTGAACCGGTTCGTGGAGGGACGCCACCCTCGTGACAAACTCCTCATCAAGGATGGTCGCGAGTGGTGCACCGACATCCTCGACCGCTTCGTCTGCGTGGACCAGTCAGTGGCTCTGGGTGAGGTTGTAAGGCGGAGCTACACACCTGCTCGTCTGGGCCAGCGGAAGATCATCATCAACATCTACTGCAGTGCGACAGACGACGTCACATACATCTCCGACCCTGGAGTCAGAAAGTGTGGGACGATAACTTTGGACCTACCAGAACCGTTACCAGTACCAGGAGCAGTGGGAGGGGCAGTGGCAGGAGGAGGCCCAGAGCGAAGAGAGATCAGAACGACCATGCAGTTTGGGGACACGGAGATCAAAGTCACAGCCGTTGACGTCATGTCTAACCGCTCCGTCCGGGCTTCCATAGACTTCCTGTCTAACTGAGGAGGAGCAGGAAGTGGAGACGAGGATTGGAAATCACACAAAAAACTGATTCTAGGGATGATAGATGTAGAAAAAGCGGTACTTTGGGAGTGGGCCATATTTTTTGTTTTTGTTTTTTTGGACTGCATTCTAAGAAGAAACTCACATCCTGTCGTTCAGACATTTAGGCTTTACATTATTCATTAGAGTAGAAAAAGATCACGAGAGGAACATTTTTCTCCGGCCTTCTTGAGTCAAACCCCTCCAAGAAGTGTTTCCTCAGCTGAAGGGTAGGGCGCCCTCTTTGGACAAAAAATAGACAAATCTCTGGCTTCTAGATTCAGTGGCGTTTGTCATGTCACACCATGTAATGCTCTCACAGGCATTTCCTGCCCAGAATATGGTCAATGGAAAACTTGTATAAACTCTTTAAAAGCTATTGCAAGCTGGGTACACATCCCTACTGCAGCAGATACCGTCTAATAATTCAACCTGTCCAAGGTTTCAACTTTTGCATTATACTACCTAGAGTAAGACTCATTCATTTAAATTGCTAAATATAAAGACTGTTCCCTCATTTAATGAATTACACAAAGATATCTCACAAGTTCTGGTCCGATACCTCATTTAAATCCTATCTCACGCTCCATTTATGAGATAATAATATAACTACCTGGACTGCAGCTATGTTTCTCTAGTGACTGTGATTGTGCGTGACCTAGTGGTCAAAAGGCAGAACTACAAGCAGAGAATCATAGGCTGCATCAAAGACACCTGAGGATCCTTCACTTGGAAAGACTGTGGCATTATTGCAGAGTTTGCATGTTTCTCATTAAGTACGTCACCACTCTGGTTCAGGTGTAGTGTTGGGTATGTGTGGTGTTTAACGCTTCAGGACAATTTTTTCTTTGCAAATCAGCTTCATCTGTGTAACAAGTTATTTTTCCAGATTATTCACTATTCACATACAAATATGGGAAATTCAAACCAGCCTGATCCTCTGGAAAACTCATGATTTGATCAGAAACCAAGCTTTAAACTCAAAGTCCACTTACTAGCCTTTGCTGTGTCTTTCAACCACATCTGTCTTTCTCAGCAGATTGAGCGTGTTCAGTTATTATGGTGATGGCTCAGGAGTCTTCTAGTGTTGTCAAAAATATCAGTTTATCAATACATAAATTATGAATATTCACTAGTTTCAATATTCATTTTTTCCAGTATGAAACGCCGTTACCAGCTGCGCTTTCTTGCTCTCTTAGTGTTAATGTTTACTAGTCATTCTGCTGTTCTCTACTACTAACCAAAAGTTGTTAAATGTTTAAATGTTAAATTTTCCCCAGTGTTATCAAAGACGGTATCAAATATCTATATTTTTTAGGGTATTGTATCAGTGAGAAATTCCTGTATCATGACAACACTGCAGTCTTCACTAGACGTTACGACACAAAACGTAACCTAAGTTCCATACATCTGAGCTATCACTATGGCAACTGAGTAAACTCCATCACCTGAGGGAGACAGGCTAGTTGCAACTAATGGCGAGTGAAAAAAATCTGATTTTTTTTTTTCCCTGTCTGGTCTGTATTTAAGTAAATAAGCTCCTGTCGGGGTTTCAACTATGCCACCTTAAGATACTGTGTTACATTATGGCCAATCTTTTTATGTTGCTGTATGCTGTAATAAACTGTATTCATGTCTATGTCTAACAACTGCACCATGTACTTTAACCCAACCTTTCTTCTTTTCAGATCTCTTCCAGTCCGTTTTCTTTTAAACTGTGCAAGCTGCAATATGCTACAAAGCATCATCTCTACATTATTCTAATTTTATGATCCATGGCCTTACATTTTACATTAAAATAAAAACTATTGTACCATTTTTTCTCCTTTAAAAAACACTACTTTAATACAGTACACCTGCAACTTAAACACCACCCGGAAACCACTTAAAATAATACACATGAATCATAAAGAGTCCGATTTCAGCTGTGAATTTATTGATAAGAACGATTCAATAAATAGTTTCACACAGCCTAACCAATGCATGGTTCAGAACTGCTCAACATCCTATCAGTGCTTTACTTCCCATGTTACACATCAGTTTGTCACAGAACACAAAACCAGATCAGAAATGATGGAACAGCTGCTTCAGGTCAGAGAGAGGAAGAGCGAACTAGAGAAGACAGGAGTGTGTTTGATTCAAAACCAAGAGGGGGCTATTGCAACATAACTTCTCAGTAAAATGGCCACACATGGAAAGATGCAGTGCTTGAAATGTTAAACAGACGTCACCAAGTGACAACTTCAGTAAGAAAAAAAACTACAGGTGACAAAGAAAACACAAGAAATGTCAGCCATCTTTATCAAAGTCGAGAGATAATGTATTGAAATAGCCTTCCCCCTTTTTTTTGTTTCACCTGCCACTTGCAATGTGTCTATGACTGACGTGGCAACACCTAATTCTATCTAGAATTCAAATCCAAATGCAGCTCAACTATACCAAGCTGCATTCAACATCATCTTTGCATGTCTGCATATAAGTGGAAATGTAACCTTAACAGCACTGAAGACACAGTTTCCATCTGCATTTGGATTTCAATGCCAGTTTAAAATGAGGTTTCATTCTCGCTTCTCTTAGTGAGCGTGGGGTCTCCCGCGGCCTCTGCCCCTGCCAGCGCCAGGAGGTCCGTCCACACTGCTGCGTGGGTTCTTGATCGTCTCATCCACTGACAGGATGAGGCAGGCTGCCTCCGACGCTGCCGTCAGAGCGTTGATCCTCACAATGGACGGCTCCCAGACGCAGGCATTGAAGTTGTCTGCAATGTCCTCGTTGTTGATATCTACACCGTACCACATACCGCCCTGCAGGGAGATGACAGACGAAGCACACAAAGACAGGGTTATTTCCTGTTCAACTTCTAGAACTTAAGGCCATAAAAGCGCCCTTATGTTTGTACTTTATTCAAAGCCTTGTAGGATTAGATAAGCATGTTTCATTTCCTACCTGTGCATGTTTGGCTCGCAGTTTGTTCAGGATGTTGGTTGCATCAAAGCCGGCATTGTCACACAGCTGTCTGGGGATGATCTCCAAGGCCTTGGCGTACGCGCCGATCAGCAGCTGCTGTTTTCCGGGGATGGTCCTGGAATAATCCCTCAGGTACTTAGACAGCTCCATCTCTATGGCTCCTCCACCCGCTACAATGGAGTCATTCTGGAAATGGGTTAAGTACAGTCAGGTCATTGTTGTCAGTGTGCACAGATGGGCTGACAAATTTAACCGAATAAAGGCTCTAAATCAAAATCAAATTGTAACAAATCTGAAATGAATTTTAATCTCACTGACGTGTGTTAAATAAGATAGCCAAAACATCAAAACCACTGGCAGGTAAAGTGAGTGACACTAATCATCTTGTTACAATGCAATATGCTGCTGGGAAACCTGATGTCCCTGCATTCATGTGGATGTCACCTGACACACTCCACCCACTTAAACACCGTTACAGACCAAGTACACCCCCTTCAACTGCGCAGGAATGGCCTGAGGAATGGGACACAGAGCAAAATGCTTTAATCTGGCCTCCAAATTCCCCAGATCCCAATCTAATCGAGCATCCATGGGACATGCCGGTACCCCGAAGGTACGTCCTGATCCATGGTGGGGCCTCACTGGGCTCTGACCTGTCAAGGCATAGACACAGAAACTCTATGGTGTGTCCTATGGTGTCTGGCACCTGAGCATTGGCGGTGGATCATTTGAGTACCGTGCATTGTAAGGTGGGGTAGCAGCACGTTCCAAAGATGCTTTAACAATTTGGACTTTGGGGAATATGAAGGTGAGGTCAGCGGCTTGAGCTCATTGTCACCTTCCTCGGGTCATTCCTGAGCAGTTTTTGCTGTGTGGTATGGTGCACTGTCCTACTGAAGGGGGCACTGCCGTCAAGGGGGTGCCACTGGTACAAGGGAGGGAACTGGCATTCACATAATCGCCTGGACCCCAGGCTGCCCCGGAGAAGATTGTATTGCAACAAGATGATTAGTGTTACTGACTTCACCCACCAGATGTTTTAATGTTCTGGCTGATTGTTGTACACTCCATGCATCAACTGACCTTGATGGCTCTGCGTACGATCATGATGGCATCATGCAGCGATCGCTCCGTCTCCTCTGTGAACTGTTCTGCTCCGCCCCTCAGGATGATGGTGCACGTCTTTGCCTTCGGACAGCCCTTGAAGAAGTTATACCTACAGACACAGACAAGATTAGTGTGAGCTGACATAAAGAATTATGTAGCATGGTGTCAATTCTCTAAAGAGGATGGTCAAAAGACTAACTTGTGCCTCTTACCTCTCTCCTCCAACTTGGACTTCCTCGAAGAGTTCACACTGTCCCAGGACGTTGTCTGTCATGGCACTTACTGAGGTCTGGATGGAGCCGCCACAGGCCTGGAGGTCACATTACACACAATAAGCTCATTTTAACATTAAAAATATGTGTTTGCAACACACACATGGATTCAAACAATGACGACATTTCTAACACTACTGAATTATACATTCCTGTATAGATAATTACATTTTCTGTAAATCAGTTTTAAGCATTTGTTTTAAGTGTGTCTGGTGTTAACAGCCAAACAGCTAAAAGTCAAAACTATAATGCAAACATTAACTGACAGTCTAGCAGAGATTCTATTCATCCAACTTCATCCTCTGTGAACACAGTTGTATGGTTAAAAGACATTGGGTGTTCAGTGTCTGTGTGTCCTACCATCATGGTCCTCTTCAGATCCTCCTCCTGCACCCTGCCAGCGCAGAACAGGTCTCTGTCAGCGAAGTACTGGGTGGCTACATCACCGATGGGCAACTTGGACAGAACCACCTTGGCTCCTGACTGATAGATCTTCTCCAGTTTGTCATACAGGATGTTCCACTCTGCGTCCACAATGGCCTGGTAGTCCTGCAGAAAAGGGGAAGGAAGGTTAAAAAAAATTACAGGGAGCAAGAAGAGACACTAATTTCACAACAGTTCCAGGCGCTTATTTCACATCCTGATACTGTGTTATGGTCTCCATACCTCCACAGATTTCACGCGGACCTCGGCGTTATCCTTCTCAGCCTTCAGCTCCAGCTCTACATTAAGCAGAGCAATCTTTGGATTCTCATAGCGTTTGGGCTGCATCTCAAACCCAGCGTAGGAGAAGGTCTTCTTGAACGCAACCCCAGAGATCAACTGAGAATCCTGCGAAAATTAAACACAGAACATATGACATAGATGGATTTTGGAGTAATACCTTGTATTAGGCAATTTCAGTGGCGACTTTTGCAAAGATACAAACCTCAAGGGCTCCTCCCTGGACCTTCTTGATACCAATCATCTTCAGAGACAGCAGCTCGTCCAGAGACATGACAGCATCCACCACCATTTTGGAGAAGAACCCCTTCTGACCGGCAATTAGCTTGGAGTTCAGGGCTGTGGCTGCGCACTTCTCCAGCAGCTGCCTCTGCTCTCTAAGCGGATAGAGAGGGGGAGACAAGTACAACAATTCACAACCAGTTTTTAAAAGCTCAACTGAACGACAACTCAAGGATACAATATTCCCATATTTCTCATAGCACTGATTGAACCTCAAACGCTATGTAGCTGCGATGTAAAAAATAAAAGTGAACACTTACTGCTTGTCGTCTTTCTTCACAGAGACAGCGATCTCCTTGATCTTGCTGACAGCAAGGTTGGTGGCGGTGCGGAACGCTCTGATGATGGTCTGAGGGTGGAGACCCTCCTCCACGTACGGTTTCAGCTGCTTCAGGAACTCAGCAGCCAGGAGAGTGACGGAGGTGGTGCCGTCCCCGACCTGAGGGTGGTAAAAAGAAATTAGTAAATTTACGAAAATCTATTATACAACGTTCTGACTGTGGAGATCTTCCTGTGTTAGCATTTCAACAGGCCTTAAACCTTAAAAACACACACTTCTCACCTCAGCATCCTGGGAGCGAGCGATGTCTACCAGGGTCTTGGCAGCAGGGTGAACCACATCCAGCAGTTTCAGGATGGTGGCTCCATCATTGGAGATTGTGGCCTTACCTGGAAAACACAAACAATCACAAATTTTTGGTGAGGGTGAATTTGTCCTGGAATACATTTCTTCCATCTTCATCCAACTGTTTATCCTCACCTCTGCTGTCCACCATCAGTTTGTCCATCCCCCTGGGCCCGAGGGTGGTCCTGACAGCCTCGGCAATTACCTGGAAAAGACAACCCAATGGTACATTTAGACGCATTTAAAGCATAATTTGTAAACACTTACAAAAGCATACACCAAAAAAAAACACACACAACCAAGGGGAGAAGGCTGTTTCTTTTTACCTGGCAGGCATTGATGTTACTGACGAGCTGGGGAATGCCCTGAGACGTGTCTGTCCCCTCCTTCAGCAGGATAACCGGTGTGGGCTGGAGAGACAAAGGGAGAAAGGATGAAGAATGAAGGGGTGGTTGACAGATGAAAAGAGTGCGGGAAAAATATGAGGAAGTGAGAAAATCAAGAAATCAAGTAAGCTAAATCCAAACTGATCGATAAAGTAAGCCAGGTGTATGAAGCAGTGTGTTCTGGTCATCTAATAAACTGGCTTGCACAGTTATGCAGTTAGTTTGCTTCTTCATCAACATCACACAACACAAAATATCCGTGGCAACAGTGAGAAGCTTGACTGAAACTAACTTCAGCAGCAGTACAAACAGCAAAAAAATGCTATTATTACCATGATTTTCCTACATAAGACTGCGGCTGAGCAGTAGGTCATGTTACCGTTCATCATGTTTCAGTAAAATCATCATCATTAAGGCTGCACAATTAACCGAAATATTACCAAAATAACAATATGGCCAAGTGAAGAATTCAAATTGCAGGAACTGCAATTTTTTGATAGACGAAAATGTGCCACGACATGCCATTAAAAAAGAAGCGTAGTGGTACCACAGCGACGCCCCAGCGTGCATATCATATTCCATTGATTGGTGCAAGCTCCAGCAAAAATGACAATATCAATATTGTATCATTTTCAGTGAAAATTAAATGCAAAAATTACCATTCCCTCAAAAGCACATCTCATATTATGATCGCAACAACTGTCAAAATGTTCAGAATATCATGCATGAATATTTTTTGGCATATCATGCAGCTCTAATCATGATCATAATATCACATGTATGATGTGACATCTTCCAAAAATCTGGTGTATAGATGTGTCACACCAAGCAAACTACAAAAATAAACATTGTAATTTTACTTATGATACTGAACTCAGCCATATCACTCAGCTTTAGTACAAACACAGTCTAAGTTATGGTTATATTATTTGACCATTTAAGGTACTAAAATAAAATGGTCAAACTCATACAGGCTGTGGCTGGTACTGTAGCTGCAGGGTGTAATGCTTTTGTTACTCCAGACATGCTGTGTGACACTGTCAAAAGCCGGCTGTCTGTTTACACTCTGCTCATAATGCTGTTTATTATAGCAGGCTACATGTCACAACACCTTATTATGATTACACTTTGACTTATAAGCCGTTTTCTGATTATTAGTTAGCAGATTTTAGCAAATGGCTGTGATTGACTTTGTCTGATCTTTGTTATTCTGCATCAGTCCGCTTCAGTCAGAGCTAATTTACCAAATCTCAACACAAACACAAAGCAACCAATTACTCGAGTAATGTATTAATGCAAAGAAGTCATTTGATGTAAAGTCAGACATGTTTCCTTTGCACTAATACAAAGAGGCTAATCATACCGCAGCTAACCCGATAAAAGTCTGACTGAAAAAGCTGCAATACCAGACGCTATCAATACTAGTAACAGACAAACTCATTACCCAAACAACCCTAATTTTTAAGCTAAAACGGTAGCCAATACAGCGTAGTTAATCCTTTATCAATAATAGCTAACGCTAGCATGTCAGCTAGCATCCCCGTTAGCATCGTATCCGCCCATTGATACTCAGTATCATACGAGGCTAACACTCCGTCTGTCAATAAACCCGTTTAAAAAATTATTTTCACAAAATAATTGTATCCAAACATCGCCAGAAGGCTGCCGTCTAAACTGAGAGCAGTCCAGATGCAAATATCCGCTGACAAACTGAAGGATGGACACGGATTAGACATTTGAGTTAGGGAATAAATGCTAACTCACTCACCATCATCTTTGCAGTTCCTTCGAGAAGCTTTCCACCGGCATCCAATCCCACAATGCTTTTCGAAATCAAGAGCTGCTTGGGGTACGTTCAAGAACACGATGCAAAGTTTTGTTAACGATATTTCACACATTTTCTGAGTTGAAATATAAACTTTTTGATAAACACGCTTCTTTTGTGTAAATACTGTTAATTTTAAACTAGAATGGCGCTCTAACGTGTTAAATATCCGATACATAAAGATAAACATTATGAAATAAACAACACTAAATTCTGTGAAACATATAAATGAACCAATATATTGTGACACAGAGTCAGAAATTATTCAAACTCAACTCAATTGCTATAAAATGTTATTTTAATGTTGTTATTTTCAAAGTAACTGGGGTAAGGCATTTTTTAATCATGATTTCACATTTCATAATCCATCCATCCATGCATTTTCATCCTCGTGTTTAGGGCTGGATCACAAGGACATCAGGCTGAGCAAAGCACTCCAGACATCCCACTCCCCAGCAACACTCAACCAAGGTGTTCCCAGGCTAGATGTATTCTAAGTCTGAGGCCTCTTACCAGTTTGACGCGTCCCATAAACCTCTGATAGGAGGCACCTAGGAGGCATCCTGATCAGATGCCCGAGCCACCTCAGCTGGCCTCTTTCAACAGCTCTACTCCGAGCTCCCCCTGGATGTCTGAGCTCCTCACCCTATCCCTAAGGCCTTAGTTGGTAGGGTGAGGGTTGACACGTAGACAGAGCGGTACATCGAAAGCTTTGCTTTCTGGCTCAGCCCCCTCTTCACCACTACAGTCCGACAAACTGCCTGTCCGTCTGCTCCATTTAACCCTCACTCATCAACAAGACCCCGGGATACTTGAACTCCGCTTGAGGCAGTACCTCTCTCCCATCCTAGAGAAGCAGTCCATTGTTTTCTGGCAGAGAACCATGCCCTCTGACTTGGAGGTGCTGACTCTCATCCCAACTGCTTCACACTCAGGTGCAAACCACCCAGTGCATGCTGGGGGTCACGGTGTGGTGCCGCCAAGTAAACCACATCATCTGCAAAGAGCAGAGATGTAATTCTGAGGTCCCACACCAGACCCCTCCCTTCCTCCCCTCAGCTGCACCTTTAGATCCTGTTCACGAATATCACAAACAGGATGACAATCTTGTGTGTGGCTTTACCGTAGATAGTCGAGGGGTCGCACCACAGCCATGTACATCTCCACACACACCAGACAGAGGAGCAGCGGCTTCATAACCAGCACCAATGAATTCAGCAAAGTCACCACGACCATCACATGGTCACTCTGCCACAGATAGTGATTTGCAAAGAATGTAGACAAGATCAGGTAGAACGACAGGTGGGTGAGGGCCAGGTGGAGAGGGAAGAAGTCTGCAGGAAGGACGCCAGCAACCTTTGACCTTTAAATTTAGTAAATGATAAAGAGTGAATGCCACATTCAAATCATATAAATAGGTCTAGGCCCCTTTTTTTCTTTATTTAGATCATTTAATTAAAGATGCATTATGGCTGTACATGCAAAACATAGCAAAAAAACATTTACTTTTTTCTGAGGATGTGACAGATGAGCCAGATGTTTGACGGCACACCGATGAGGAATTCACAGCAGAAGGTGATGAGGAGGATGAGGAGGCCTGCTGAAGGTCCTTCTAATTTGCCAGCACCATCATCATAACAAACCTTTCAGTGAGAGTGGCACTTTGAAGGCAGGGTGTGGTCCAACTGTTTGCTCAGTGTAGAAGGGTCATTTGAAAAAGCTGCTGCCCTCAGAAACACTTAGCAGGACAATTGCATGGAAATGACACGAACCAGACTACAAACCACCTGCAGAGCGGCCTGTTATATGTTGTGAGCCCTCTGCATACACTTCATATGTGTGTTTGATCTTAAAGTTCTGCTTTTAAGTTTTCTCTTCTCAGTGTGCATGTACTGGAAGAAGTGTTGAGAAATTATTCAGTTATTAAGACCTATAAGAATTAGACTAATGAGAAATTATTAATAAGAAGTTTTGAGATTGGAAGCTCTTTCTTGATTATATGTTAACCGTCCCATTTGATCAAATCAATGATTCTGCCATGTGATCATGTGATATATTGGCTTTATGCATTTTTCCTTTTTTTTCAACCAGGAAATGTGCTTAACTTACATGTAACATGCAGAGGCATAAGACAAGACACAAAGAGATATGCATAAAGAATGTAATTATAAAATAATAAAATAAAGATAAAATGAGCTAAAATTAAGTAAAACATAATAAAAGAGAAAGAAATAGTGGTGCAGATACAGTACAGTGCAGAATATAGAATATATAGAAGGGTAATATTTTTTTCTCACTTTCTTTGTTGTGCCCAAATTAATTTATAGAAGTACAGATACATAGAGAACAACAAAATAGAAAATAAATAAATAAATAAATAAAATAAAGCTCAAAGTAAAAAGAAAAAAAGCAAACAAAAAAACTACAAAAACTAAAGAAATTATACATTAACATTTTATTACATTTTGTTATATGCATCATATTATAATCATTTAATAACTAAAATGTATTTTTTGTTCCTAACATTAGATAACATTATGCTATACTGTTGAAATTCATTACTAAAGTGCAGGAAAGTCGATTGGTTTCTGGCCTTTTTTTTCTTGTAATTGTGGAATTTTCCAAAAAAATTAAATAAATAAAAATAAATAATAATAATAATAATGTACGATAAACAACATGTTAATTCCTATCTTATATTGGCTAAAATATAGCATTACATCAGACGTATTTATTTGAACATTTAATACCGGTGGTGACAAGTGCTGTTGAACGCAGCTTTTGTGACGTCTCACAGCGGCGCTGAATGCAGGTCTCTGATTGGCTTGCGGCTTGTGACTTCCCTCTGAAGTGTGCTCGTTTCTGTATCAGCGTCTACTGCAGGGGCGGAGCTCTAACTTTGCTCCAGTATACTCAATAGTGCAGACTCCACCCTCACAGATACTCTCAACACCAAAACACGCGCTCACAATCTTTCACCAAGAACTCGCGCGGAGTTTAGATATTGTACACAGAGCTGTGGCGGGAGATGTTGAACAGCGGGGGATAGAAATATCGTTTTTTGGTATTTAAAACAGCGTCAAAATAAAGTAGAATAGCAGAAAGAGTTTTAACAAGAAACGGCTTTTCTGGACGACGACGTAAAGATGGAAGAATTCGGAGTTTATGCGGTTTTCGGAGTGCACGGTCCGCCTCAAAGGCTGCTGAGGTAACGTTGCGATAAACGATGCATCTTTTACCAGCAACGTTAATGTTGGATATTTGCTCACTTTGGTACATTATGCCTGTTAATTTTAATGTATGTAAATGGCAGCTCGAGTGTTGTTAAGTAACGTTACGCAGTTGTCACCAGCCCATGTCATAAACTAGCCGTAGAGAGGGATTCGTCGGTTAGCTTCTCTGCTATTGTGAAACGCATGCTGCTAAATTTAATCCCTTGTCTTCGTCTTCTAGGAGAGACCAATATTACTTTGCTTTTTTGTTATTTTCAGTGCTGAAGGTTCGTGCAGGGTGTCTGTCGCAGTTCCCCCGAGTGTTCGCCAGGTGGTGCTGTTCAGCAGTGGGCCGTGGGGGGAGAGGATCTGCGTCAACGCGGAGCTGAACGATGCTGACCGCTTCCCCATCACCATCGGAAAACTGACTCCATACAACAAGTAAGCTGAGTCTTACCATGACATCATGATAACAGTTTGACTGCTTACTCTTAGTAAAAGTTGACTGGGTGCATTGTGCATCTGCTGTCTCCCACTGTCATCACATCTGAATCTGATTTATTAACTGATTAAGCTCTCACTGAATGCTTATGTCCTGCAGGTGCCTGTCATGGGAGCAGTGGGAAGAGGAGACCTGGACAAACAGCGTCACTCTCAATGTCACTCTGGAAGGAGGAAACTTGGTAAATATAAAACAAACCTTAAGATGATGTATCATGGTTAGAGCTCGGCATCATATTGATATGGTGATATGAGACTAAATCTTAGATTTTGGATATGCAATGTTTCTGGTTTGAAAAGCTGTACTTCAGTAAGGTGATGTAATTTTCTGAGTATACCAGACTGTTCTAGCTGTTGTATTATTTTGTAAATACTTTGTGAAAGCATTAATAGTCAGCCTTTCAACGTGTCAGTGAAGACTCTCAGTCATCCAGGTCATGGTCATCTCAAGTGCTGTATCGTAGGCAACTGGACTTGGTTGTGTTTCTTGATGACGTTTCGCCTCTCATCCAGGAAGCTTCTTTACTTCAGTTCAGCTAGAACTGACGGAGCTTCTTGAACGAGAGGCGAAACGTCATCAAGAAATGCAACCAAGTCCAGTTGCCTACGATATAGCACTTAAGATAACCTTTCACCATCATCACAAGTTTGATATTGATGTCAAAAGTATTGTGATATTTGATTTTCTCCATATCCCTTACCATGGTAGACAAATTTGTGTCGATTCCTATACAAGGATTCATTCTGGATATTCCTTTTTCCTCAGGTAAAAACAGATTGGTCAGAGCCAGAGCTCCTGTCTGTGAAGGAATACACACCAAAGGTAATCTGTGTGAATTGCATGCTTTATATATACTCATGCTTGTATTGTAAATTAGCCATCTAGTTATTAAATCCCATAGCAAAATCTACATGAAATCATATTAAAAAAGTTCTATATTTATACTTAACACTCGTCAATGTAACTTTTGTTCGTGATTACTTAGTTTACTAGTTTCCTACATTTCCCACAATGCCTCTCAGCAACCAGAATGGTCATTAACTTGTTTTTTTATGCAACATGTTTGTGTCACAGCGTTGCATTCTGGTCTGTTGAGGCTAATGTCAGTCTTGTCTCCAGAAATCTGGCTCACAGATAAATGATACATTAATGACTACAGTGTTGTCTAAATGATAAATGACACTGACTGTTGACGGTCCCAGGACACCGTGGCTCCCCTCACAGCCCGGGAGCTCAACGGCAAGAGGAAGAGAGACAGAGTATCAGAGGGAGACAGCGAGGAGAGTAAGATGAAGATGAGAGGGGAAGAAGAGAACGTGTGTCCAAATGGCACCGTGGAGAAGACCACGCCTGTGCGAAAGGCCAGAGGTCAAACTAAAGGGGGGCAGAAGCTGTTTGGTAGTGGAGCAGATGCAACAAAGATGAAGGGAACAGGTGAGAGAGACCGCATGTTGCGTAAGGACAGTTATAATATGATAATGTTGTCGTGTGTTGTCCTGATGCCAAGCATGTCTTCATGTACTCTTTCCTCTATCAAATCATCTTCACTCTCTCCTCTCTGCAGCTACAGGAGCAGGAGAGACGCAGGGGACTGTGGGAAGAACGCCTCCTCAGAGTGCAGCCAGGACGAAGAGTAGGCAGGCCAAGACTCCCACACAGACTGGTGAGTGTGTGCCTACACATTACATACTATTTTAGTTGTTTGTGTCTTTACTTCTTGTCCTGTTAATTCACCTTTTAGTCCCATAGCTGGTGCGGTGATGCACATTGTCGCCCACATGAGTTCATAAAATATAGTTTCCTGTGTACATAAACGTGGACAGGCCATGGTGCATCCAGGTGTTTGTAGGTTACAGCTAACCGGGTGTGTGAGACATTTATTCTTGAAATAACAAATCTCTGTTTTTTCTTCAGCTCAATTGATCAGCCCGTCAGGCCGCTGGGGTCAGACTGTGTGTCCCATCGATGCTCAGACAGCTATTCTGATTGGAGGGCAGGGAGCCAGGATGCAGTTCTGCAAAGATCCCATGTGGAAGCTCTGCACAGGTCCGTCAGTCTTTAACAACAAACATTTCAGAATCTGGCTCCAGTGAGAATTGTGTGTAATTCAGTTTCTGGTGTTAGAGTGAGTGTTTTTGTCTCTGTCCAACAGAGGACATGTCCTGGGTTGCAGCAGAGACCCTGGCAGAGGGTCCCACACCTGAGGCCAGGATTGGCCACACAGCCGTCTACGATCCAGACTCGAGGCGGATCTTTGTGTTTGGAGGCTCAAAGAACAAAAAATGGTTCAACGACGTTCACATCCTCGACACACAGAGCTGGAAGTGGACCATGGTGGAGGTGTGTGTGTTTTGCTCGTTTTAAAGCTCGGGTAGGCAGCCCCAAAAAAGGAAGACATTTATCAGTAAACAAAATAAAACCTGTGTCAATATCTGCAAAGCATTTCAGAGATTGAGAGAAAATCTTGCTACTAGTTAAGCTCTCTGCTAACCAGAGCTAATAACTCACGGCTGTAGCTCAGTCAAATTCATGTTGATGTAACGTTAGCTGGCGAGAGCCTCGAATCACAGTGTGTGTCCCGCCTCACTCCCTGCTGCTACCTCACTGGGAGGGGACCGGGCACCAGGTCTGGAGACTGACCCTTGGACGGACTGCAGGGCGTACCAGCTAGCTAATTCTTGTCTCATTTGTGGTCTGATAAACAGAGAGGGAGCTCTACAGTGGAATAAGATTGAATAAATCAGTGTATGAGAAACACTGGGTGACTGAAGTGTGTGCAAACGCCTTTGGTCGTCTGGTAGGGCCTAGGACAGAGAGGGGAGAGCTGCAGGAGAAGGGTGTATTTTCTGCTGTACCCCAGCTTTATCTCCACAAATTTTTGCAGCTTGTTGTTTTCTTCATGTCCTCCTCCTCCTCTCTGGTCTCCTCCAGGCACAAGGTAAGGTTCCTCCTCTGGCCTACCACAGCTGCAGCATGTTTCGGGGCGAGCTGTTTGTGCTGGGAGGAGTGTTTCCACGTCCAAACCCAGAGCCCGACGGCTGCAGTGACTCACTGTATATCTTCGATCCCCACCTCTCCATCTGGTACCAGCCTATTGTAACTGGCGACAAGCCCTCCCCCCGCTCAGGGTAAGATGGTTTGATCCAAATGTCATCTCAGCATGTCTGGCTGACAGTCCTTTTTTCACACACACACATTTTCTCCCTGTCTCATGTTCCCTCTTCGTTTCTCTTTCAGCCACTCTGCATGTGTGATGCAGGAGAGGAAGATCTATGTGTTTGGTGGATGGGACACTCCTGTCTGCTACAATGACATGTACATGTTGGACCTTGGTAAGCCACACATCAGCTGGTTTTTATGGGAACTTCGTGGTTCCATGCAAACACATATCTAACTGTACACACATGTACACACAAGGCACATGTATCTGGATAGAGGTGTAAATAAACTGCATGCATATTAAGATTGAAATGTTTTTGTGTTTGTTAGGTCTGATGGAGTTTTCTGCTGTGAAAACAACTGGGAAAGCGCCATCTCCTCGAAGGTACACAACACAAACACTCCCAGCTAAAAGTTGATATTGGTATCAAACAAAATGTATCAGAGGCACTTATTAAAAACTGTCAGTAAACAAAACTATTGAACGTCTGGTCAGATTCATTAAATAATTGTTATATTATGTGTGTTCCAGCTGGCATGGCAGTGCCGTGCTCTCAGACACAAAGTTCCTGATCCACGGAGGTTACAACGGAAACAACGCTCTCAGTGACACCTTCATCTTTGACATAGGTGAGAGGCCGCTCGCAATTACATGCAAATACACACTTAGATGAAATACAATGCAGAAGAAAGCCCTGTAAACCTGGTGTTGTCTGGTTGAAAAGATTTTCAGGAGAAATACTGGTTAACATTAAAGGGGAACTGTGCTCATTTTCAGAATTGATACATGTTATTCCTCTGGTCTAAGACCGTCCAAAAATTTTTAATAAACATAACAACTCTCTCCATAAACAATCAGTCAGAAAAAATGTTAGGGATGACACCAAGAGCTTGTTTACACCTGGTATTAAATTGCGTTTCGGTGATCCAAACACAAGTGGACAGCTGAGACACATCGCCGTTCACACTTGTGTCTATCATGCATCTTCACCTGACCACTTGTGTTCAGATGTCTTAACTGCCTACATCACTTATGCTAGAAGGTCAAAGGACCCTGCACACAATTATATCGCTGTCAGCAGAAGAACACGTCTCCTCCCATATGACAAAATAGTAGGGACACATCAGGATGCATTAGTGTTCACACTACAAAGGATATGTAGTCAAATGCGTCCCCAGACAACCTCAGCAAGTGCTTCGAGTGATTGGATCACAGTGTGTCTTGATGGTTGTTTACACTTGTATTTTGCACTGTCCACTTGCAATTAGATCAACCAAGATGCATGTTGATAACAGGTATGAACAGGCCTTGAGAGCATTAAGGGAAAGTTCTGAGTACATGGGGACATTGTTTGTCTCAGAATTTAGAACACTGCAATAGAATAAAGCTCATTTAGGGCCACAAAATCAGTCTCTCCATTCTTCAGACTTTATACCCATCACAAGTTTGAGACTAAATCCTCTGGTTTCTGGTTTGAAGAGAGTAACTCTTGTTCACAAATATTGATTGACCTTAACAAGGTCATGGAAATAAAATATATGTAATTCTTCATTTGGGTGGTGTTCCCCTTTAATAGATCAAAGTACTTACAAGTAGTCGCCCGTCTTTTGGACTTAAATCAAAGGTTTTCTCACAGCGAGCTCTGTAAGTATTAGGGTTAGATCATTTTCATTATCTATTAATCTGTCCATTATTTCTCAGTTAATCCCGTAGTCTTTAAAATATCATGATGTTGAGAAACTGTGATAGACATTTTAGATTACGTTAGATTAGATTACATTTTATTGTCACTGCTCCAGAGTACAGGTACTTCCCAGAGTCTAAGGTGACGTCTTCAGGTTTCTTTTTTGTCTGAACAACAGTTCAAATCCCAAAGATATTTTAATTTACTGTAAAATAAATAATTTGTGAAAACCAGCTGTTTTTTCTTGATACGTTTTTGATATATTAAAATACATTTTCAGTTGATCAACTACTTGTTTCAGTACTTGTTACTGTCAATATCATATAAAGCAATAACTCAATCTGACAGCAGAAAAGTATCAAAAGGAATGTGTGAATATGCTGAAATTACACAGTGAATATGGCCATAAGTATATACAGTAATGTGGCATGTAGACGAGCAGTTTGACGAGAGCTGCTGTTATTTAATTATCAATTAATACAATTACATTATGGATTTTACATGATTAAAAAAAAATCCCCTTTGTCTTTGTTTCATTGGTTCAGACACCAACAGCTGGACAGAGGTGACGCTCCCTCAGCTCTCCGTCCCCAGGGCGGGGCACTCCATTATCACCATGGAGACAGCCAGTCACCACCAACGTTTCTCGGGGGAGGATGAAGACGTGGATATGGACGCGGGCTCCGTCAGCAGAACCCTCCTGGTGTTTGGAGGCGGAGACAACGAGGGCAACTTCTACTCCGACCTGACGACTGTCGCTGTGGAGGAACTGCTCGCTGCTATTTAAAGAGAGTGAGTCAGAGGTGAATCCTCACTCCCTGACTGGATGTGAAGCTATTTTAACACCCCCACAGATCCTTTATTATTTATATTCCTATAGTTTGTCTTTGTTTCTGTTTTTTGTGTGAGCTCTCTCATCTTTCTTTTATGGTTTTTACAGTTTTTTAAAGTGTTTAATTTGGGCATTTCTTAAGATCTCTACAGTTAAACTGTCATTTCCAGGGACTGCTTAACAGGAATATTTTTAACATACTTGAGAAAAAAGAGATTCGTCATTGTCCCCTTGTGGTTACAATTTAGTAATCAAGGACAGCAGTTATATTTTTATGCACATAGTTTAAAGGTTTTCAACTTCTTCCTGGGGTAAAATGTATATTTTTATTTTTGAATCATTTAATTGTCTTTTACAAATGAATAACAGGGGCTTTCAGTAGCCCTGATATTTCAATTCATGTTCCGTGCTGTTCATTTGCACTTGGCTTATATCTTTACATAATAAACATTTGATTTTCTACGTTGTATTTTAAGCATAGCCTTTCTTCAGTTGTCATTTTGTTTTTCTGCTCAATCTATAAAGAAAGTAGGCCACATGCACAGATGAGACCTGAGTTAACCCCAACTTCGACAACCTTTTTCCATTTGCAGAATGATTAACCCACCTTTTTAGTCTGACATAAGATGGGGAAGTATACTTTATACCAAGTAGTGTCAAACTGATGTAATTTATATGAGGTTCGACACTTTAAACGGAAAGGCCCATTAGTAACATCCCTGCTGGCCCGGTAACTCAACACTAACACGAGCTAATGTCAGACTAGCAGAGCAACACTGATGCTATCTTAAAAGAGCCGGAGCTAAATGGAGACATTTTAATAAAAGATTAGCGTAGCTTGAGAGGGATTATCTTCCTTTCCGCTGAGTAGCTGATAATGGTGTCATGAATGTGGCAGTTTTTTACCTTTTAATATTTTCATTGGATTATACAGCCAACCTCTCACACAAGTCGGTTAATGCCTACTTATTTAATGCACAAACTAGCAGTACGTTAAGTGTATCCATGTTTGGTCATCCCTCCAGAGCAGAAATTATAATGGAAATTTGGTCCCAAAAAAAAAACACGAGGGGTAATAACTATCTACAACTAAAAACCTAAAGACTAAAATAAGTATGTTTCAATCTGTATCGTATTTTCCCAGTTTTTTGTGTGTCTAAGTGACCAATGGGAACAACAACCTTTGAAACTGGTCCTGTGTTGAGCAAGAGTGTAGTTCTTCACATCAACTTCCAGCCATGAAAAGTGCTTGTTTTTGCCACTGACAGACTCATATTGTTTTTCTAAGTGTCTGACAACATCATGGAAAAGATCCTTACAGAGATAGACATTTTTTTAAAGATTAAGATCCTTTTAATTTAACTCGAAACAGCCCCAAATCCACCACTGCCAAACCCAACCAGACTCCATTTAAAAAACAAGAATTTTAGCATGTTTAGAGCCAGCATGTCTTCACACCTAACTGGGTGAATTAAGGATTTATTTCTTCCAAATCAGACTCGATGATTGTGGGAACAGTAGAAAGATGACCCGAGACAGTGTTTGTGAGGGTTTTTTTTTGTTTCTCTCGACTTTGAATGATGTGTGATGTATGATAGGAAAATTACCTTTTATTTAACTGGAGTCTGGTGTGTTTGGCAAAGGCAATTTTGGTGCTGTTTCTGGTTATTAAAAAAGGATCTTACTCTTTTAAAAAAAAATCTATCTTTGTAGGGATCTTTGTAGAGCCTGTCTGTGGCAAAGACAAACACATAAAGGGGGTGTAAATTGATGGTGCACACATGCCCCGAATGGTTACACTGCTGACTGTTTCGCTGCTAAATACTGGACCAATATCAAAAATTTTTTCCCATAGTCTCTTAGATGTAAAAAAAAATGGAAATAGGAGTCAGGTTGAAACATACCAAACTTTCCCTTTAAGATCAAATGAACCTGAAGTGTCTCAGCAGCAAAAGCACAAGAACATATTCAGACATTAAATAAGAAACTAGAATACATTAATAGTGTCTACTCTACACAATGTTGCACGAAAAAACAAAAGTACCACAAGTATATACTGTACTGAGACAATAATCACAAATAATGTGGGGATAAAGAAGTTATACATTTTATAATAGAAAATCAATACAAAAACTGCACCTGAGGGAGTGGGAGATTCAGTGTGATTGAATTTTACCACTCTCAGAAAACAGCAGAAATATAATGTTTTGACTCTTCCTAGAAAGACGTATTCCATCTGGTGCTAATCGCAGTGAGACAGATTGTGGTTAGATGTTTAGTTTGTTGACTATATAAGCATTTATTGATTTACAGAGGACACTGTCACTTCATCAATCTATCACTCTTCACTGCAGTCTGTTGTGTGAGGATAAGAATGATCATCATGCAGAGGGAGCCCTGCAGCCATGAAGTGACTGTGACCTCTTTTACCTCACAGCAGATGCATAAAGACAGGACAATCCTGGAAAATATTTTTTAAAAGATAAGACAGAGACCAAGTGACAGATATATACTTACTGCTTTGTTGTGGCTAATGATTCTGAAGCTTTTTTTGGGGCATCTTATGAGAAAACAGACTGTTGGAGACTGCAAAGCAGCTGGTTTCACCTTCTCTGTGGCATTTCCTCTGGTGATACAAAGGAAGGCCTGGTTTCCAAAAAAGGTTCCAATCGAAAACAAAATCAGTTTCCTCATTTCCCTTCAAGAGTTGTTGGGTTCATGCCTTTTTCCACTTGATTCTTTCACTGCAAATGATAAAATATGCAATGCACTTAATAGGCTACAAAACAAGTCTTCATTACTTTGGTTCTAATTAAATATTAGAGCTTTCAGTTATTTTATTACTCATTAAGTACATCATGCTGTGTGCTCTGTGATTGTAACACAGTCTGTCCAAATTCAGCCAATTTTTGGGCTTGCTTCTTTTCCACTAATTTGGCCCACGCTGTCAATCAGCACCAAATAAATTTAAGGAAGATTTTCACCTCTTTAGTCAGCTAGGCCAAAAGGAAGATAATCCTTTGTACGCTCACTAATTTAACGTTTCTCTGTGTCCCCTCCTCTCTTCTACTTCTCTTTATTGTTTCCTCTTCTGTACTCATGTCCAGTTCATTTTATCTCACCAGTTTGCAGTGCAATTGTATATCAGAGCATACTGTAGTTAGGCACAACCCAATAGCCAGGATAAATGTTGACATTGTACATTTCTGCAAACCACAGATACGTTACATTTGTGTTTCATATGTAGTGAATATATTGTAACTTTGTGTTTCAATTTTATGTTGTGAAAACACCGTGGTTAATGTGTGGTAAGGGGTTACCCGGTTTTGTTCTAACAAACACGGCTGTAAGTGTCCCGACGCCTCTTTAGGAAATACCCGGCTTTGTCACAACAAACACGACTGGAAATGTTCTGACATTCTGATATCCATGGTTTGCAGAAATCAACATTTTATTCTGGCCACTGGGCTGTCAGGCAAGATTACTGTAGTGCTTTGTTAAAGGTATCGCCATGTATGACCCGAACCAGCTATGTCAAGTCTCAATCTTGTTGATGATATAGGCAACATTATGTAGTCGTGGCATAAAGCAGCAGTTCCTATCACTTTTGTCTGACTAACCCTGACAGCCCTATCAAATATGTGCAAGTACCTCTATATCAACCCCACTGTTGTGTTACAACTGTACTCATTTAAATGGACTTTAAACTGGAAATCATTTAACACTATTAATCGTATAAAAGAGGACATACAGTAGTGTTTTCACACCTGACACCTGGAATGGTTGATATTTTGTTTGGCTAAGCTTGTTAAAGAAGACATTTTGACCTGTATCAATACTTTATTTTGACTTCCCTGCTAATTTTAGCCACTCTTAACAGCAGCAGATGGCGTTCAGGTGTTACAGCTGACTCAGGGTATTTACATGTCCTTGATTGACATTTTGGACCCTCTTATTAGTTTTGTTACACCTTTATCATTGTCATTGGTTTATGAATTTTGATGACGTGATGTAAATTCAACACAGCTCTAACCACCTTTAACCGGAGCAGAAGTCTAATTACACTGAAAAATTAAAAACACCTGTGTGGGTGTGCTGGGCCTATGAGAGATTTTTGCATAAATGCGATGAAGTGCTTTAAAACTACTGATGTAATTTATTAGTTTGATATGAAATTACACATAATATTGCACCGGATTTTATCCATATTACCCACCTCTAATGTACATCTGCAAATACATGCCATTACAGTAGGTTCAACACTATTAATTCATAATCAAATATTTTTAATTGATGATTAAATAGATAAAAAATCCAATGTTGTAAAAATAATAACATGGAGCCTTTTTGCAATGAAAAGGTCTTTGTAGACTCCTCAGTAAGTATCTTTATACACCAAAATTTTAGTCTGAGTGTGTGAGTAATATGCCTTTAAAATATGTCACTAGTCAAAAAAAGATCTGAAAAAATATATATATTTCTGTGCTAAATTGCTGTAATCACTTCCAAACGTTGTTCAATAAATAGCTCACTGAAAGTGAAATCACTGGTAACAGCTGGGCAGTTTATGCTCCAATGCATTTAGATCATACATGTGACAACCTGACAGAGAATTGATTTGAATGCAGTTTAAATCTGATGTCACTGCGAAGATGTACATGTTGCCACAGAGTGAACTAGATTAATGTCGAGATGAACGGAAATGCAAAAAAAAAAGAAGGCAAAAAAATGCTGGAGAGACAGCCTGACAGTGATGTATCAACAGTCTGGTGATGTGTGTAGGATGCCAGCCTCTACAGAGAAAATTATTGGCTACGTATTAAAAATAACTGTCATTACAGCCTCAATCTGGCCAGATACAGTTGGCAGCCTGAAATAGGAGACTGGAGATAAAAAGGCTGATATGTTTTTTAATGTTCATCCAATGAGACTTAAAAATACCCTCAAATCATCTACACTTCAACCTCCTGCTCAGAGTGTCATTCATTTTCTACAGCAAAAGTGCGGCAGCCAAAAAATGCATTTTCAGTCAAATCGTTATGGGACACACAGCAGGAATTTATGTGGATAGATAGATAGATAGATAGATAGATAGATAGATAGATAGATAGATGCCATGCAGATAGACTGCACACTGTAATATACTGAGACATCCTGCAGATGGCGACACTTCAGCACATTTTCCCCACCAACAATGTCAAACAACTCATAAAAAAAATCTGTATTTAAAAAAAAAAAAAAAGGTAGAGTCATTGAGTTCATGTGGTATATAATTTTGTGAATTATAATTAACATTTTTCACAAAGAGCTAGACACAAAATACTGTACAATACGGGTGGCATCCGCTGTCTGTGATCTGCCGTCAAATTGGAACTGCTCCAATAACCTGAAAAAGAAAAAAAATGACATACTCTGCCAAGTCAGTTGGATTGGTTTGAGTGTATATTGATTGATAAGTTACAAGAAAGGCCCGGTGATTCCCCCTGGTACAGTAAGTAGGCTATTAATCATAAGAATACACTTTTGTGCCCTGAAAACCGAGGTGTTTGTCTCCTGTAACAGTGGACGCACCCCTGTGTACACTCCTTCCATCATCAGGGATGTGATTTTTCCCTTGATTCATCGGGAAATCCTGCCAGTTGGATGCTCTCCCGGTCGTTACTAACAAGCCTCTCATACCCCTTCATTTCCTGATTTCTTTTTTATTTTCCCCATAACATCCTTGCATTGTGTGAACGGTGAATATTTGGTATTGTGACTGGTCTCTGCAGACCTCCTGATTGACAGAGTTCAGGCATCCCCACTTTCAAAGGCAGCCATGTTATCTTCATCAGTCCATGGCTGTTGCTAAGTAACTTGAGAAGGTCTATGCCGGCTGTCAGCATCTCACAGTCACATGTATGGGTACATATTTACAAATGATACTTGATTTCTACAGCTGAAGACCGGTAATTTAACCACATCAGAGTATAGTTTAATAATAGGTCATTGGCCTTCAGATAAATTCAGATAAAGCAGATGGGGATAATGGATAAGGAAATTATATTTTACATTAAAATTTTGTATGGTTAACAAAAGAGGAAGGAATTTTATGCAGTAATGATTAAACTACTGTTCAACCAGAGGATCTCCAGTATCAACAAAGGTCATCCTATCTGTGAGGTAGCACAAGCTCACTGGTGTGCTGCTCTGGTTTTGGTCATAAATGTTGTCCTGTGATATAGAACTGTGGCCTCATGAATGAATTAAAAAACAAACAAGGTCAGCTGCCTCTTGGTTATTTTGCTCTGACATGACCTAGGTTGCTTAAAATGACGTATGAAGGACTGGAATCCCCTACGGGAAAAACAAGTATGTGACAGGTGAAAGGAAATATACGGATGTGACTGCATTGTAAAAAAATATCTGGCATGTGAACATCCCCTGCAGGACTGGAGTTTCCAGAGAGATACAGAAAGGGCTAAAAGAGGATATGTGTGCATACCAATGTTTGTAATTTAAACTAATCTTAACAGACTTGAGCTGCTCTTTCTGTGAAAGAATACAGGATTTTCTGTGGGCCCTTGAAATTATCATCTTTTACAACACTAGCAACAGCAATGCTTTGCTAAAAAAAGTCATCAGTTTGCCACATTTATTACAGCAACAGTCTTTACTACATACTTGACTACTGCTGAAATTTAAAACTCAGATATGAATCAGCAAAACCTATTCGATTATTTAGACATTGTAGGTTTATTTCATCTGTTCAGCAGCCTCTGAAGGTTTGGATTATGATTCTTTTCCCTACATTTGTTGTGTTTTTGTAATTGAATTTATTTTTTCCATCATTTTCATATAATGATATGCATTTTCTATAACTTACAGAATTAAAATCTGTAACGTTAATACTCCATGTATTTAATGTATTAAATTAAGTTTGAAAAAAAAGTCCTTGTTGCATCAAATTTCTTCAGCTAGCCCACATAAAGTTGTTGTGCTGCATGTGTAATTTATGTAGACAATAGTAGCATTCATTTATTGCATTAGATTATACTGTATAGCTGTACTTGCTTGTGATAAATCATATCTTGGAGTGGGAAATTAGTTTTCAAATTGAGGGGTGGATCTCTAAGCAGATTTGGTTCCCCCTCTGTTGACTCCATGGCTGTGGCCCTTGCTTTTTTTTTAAAGATTATAAACATGAATGTATTATTAGCTTATGTGAGGGCTCTGGGGCAAAGATTTAGTCCTGTATTTGGACAGAGGGCCCCTCTGCAAGTTAGGGCCAAAATTTAAAAAAATAATGTAGCCTACTTAAGTGGTGCAAATTTGCAAGTGATCAAATTACCAAAAAGCAGCTGACTCACAAGTGAATTTGGGGCTTTTGGGGCCCCTGGGGGCCTATCTTCGTTAAGCTACATAGACAGTTCCCTGCACCTGCCATTTACCAGCCTGGAGGAATCGCGGTCACCAGTAAAGGCTCGGAAAAAGCCGAGTGGAGCCGAACGCAGAACGAACCCCCTCCCCTCTCCAATCCTCCTCTTTCAGTCGTGGTGCAAGCAGCCATGTTGCCGCGAGCTTGTTCCGGTATCAGGGCAGGATCGTGCGCATAGACTGCAATCGGGCGCAGCTCCTCGCCTCTCTCCCCCTGTCGCCCGTGACACGCACCTCCTAACGAGAAAACCCCAGTTTACCGATAATGGATTTTACAACTTGATGATTCCCTCTTCAGTCGGCTGGTGTCGGGAATAATAGCAGTCGGTGTACCGACAGGACGAACTGGTATATCGCCACACTGCAGTGCAGCACTGTTGAACGACCTTATTCCAATCACGCAACACAAGGAAGAGCGCCGGTGATTTCCGTGGATTTTGAGTTTTGTGGGTTGCTCTGTGGCAGTCACCGCCGCTGCGGCCGCAGGAGGATAAGCTAACTAGCTAGCTTTGCCTCCAAAGAAACACTGAATTAACGTTAGCTAGCTACATGGGCTAATATTGGCCAGCCAGTTAGCTAGCGCAACAGATTAATTCGTGTTTCTCATCTGCCATGTGACCATTTTACATGGTGCTGCTTTTATTTTTTGGATACCCTACCCTGGATATCTCGCTGGGAACATTTTGAATTGTTTTGTGTGAGTTGGGAAGGTCGAGACCTCGCCGGGAATAACTTTGGCCTGAAAGTTTGCAGACCCCGGAGCTGGTTTCAGATCTGAAAGGAAACATCTCTGCCACAAAAGGAGAAAAACAGGCGTCGACATTTCGTTATGAAAACGACGCTGGATAAACATTTTTTGTAGATTTCGGCGACAGTCGGGGCTTCCTCAGACGTTTGTTAGCAACCGTACAGGTTAGCATGCTAACCACCTAATTGAACCTTGTCTTGTTCAACACAACCATTGCCCCAACTTTTCTTCAAGCTAGCCCAAGTCGCTAGCTGGCCAAAACGTCACAGCATCAGGTTGGTAGCTAGCTCACCGGTCAACACCGACTTTGATAAATGCTAATTGGGAAGCGAATGTGTTCACATCAAGACCGAAGCTAAAGAGGACATTCTGCTTTTTCCCGTTTTGTGCTTGTTGACAAACATGGGACGTGCGGTTGCTGCTAGCTAGTTTCTAGCTAGCTGGCTAACTCGGCTAGCCGCTGATGTGGGATTCAACTTGTTGATTCACGGGCTATCTGTCGTGCTGCTAGCTGGCTAGCACTGGACATCCGTTGGAAATTTTCCTCCACCATCAGCTAGACCGATTTTAAATGCACAATAGACACTGAATAATCGTTTTTGTTTCACTGTTCCTCTCCCCCTTTTTTGGCAACTTCAAGTCTTTCAAAAATGTCAACAAGGCCCCCACTGGTGCAAGTCATTGAAAATTCGACCGGGCAGGTAAGAACCTAAGATATTTAGTCCAAATGTTGTTATGTTTATTCACAAACAAATCTCCTTTAGTGTGAAATTCTTATCTACTGTGGATAGAGGCCCTGTTTGGCCCTCTACAGTCTCTGGTTGTCGCTTAGCTTTTTCTCTGTCTCTGTTGTCTTTGCCACACAGCAGTGATTCACCAGCTTGCCTACGCACTCACACTGGATTTCCCACTCTTTGCAGAATAGAAGAATAAATTTAGGTCTCTGTTTAGTCTGTGTGGTAGGGCATGTCCTCCTGCTTGACTTCTTAGTACTTTGACCTGTTGCAATACAGAAAACCCGTCAGACAGTTTCACATGAATGCTATTGACAGCACAGGAGCCGAGTGTCCAAGAATCAGCCCTATGCATGATTATCTTAACCATAGTACATGTGTGACACATGTTATTTATGCATCTTTGCTGTTGGAAAAAATGATAATCCATTGTAAAGTCTCAAAATAAATAAATGGTGTTTGAGAAATTCTCTTTTCCTAAGAGAGAAGAAGGTTGTCTTCTGTTGCAGGCTTGATACCTTATGTGGGTTTGTTTAAATATACAATATTGATTTGACCTCTGAAGTGCAAGCACGGCCTTAAAATCCCCTCCAGTGATGATCTCTTGGGAGAGAAAAGTTGTATTGTGTTTGAGCAGGACAATCTTGACATGGGAACCTTGAACATATCTCAAAGCTGTAAGTACTTGCTGGTTGTTGTTGGGCACAAGAGTCATTGGTGGCTGTCTATTGAAAGAGAACAGGCTTTCAATGTTTTTGGTGCTAATGCATTTTTTTGGTAGAAACAATACAAATCAATCATTGGTTAATTAATAAGTTGAACATAAAGGGCCCCAGAGCACTCCTGGAACAGATATAGATTTAAATTGAGAAGTCTTGTGAAACACAACTCCCAGATATATGAAGTCAGAGTTATTACTTCTGCTATACAGGTACAGAAGATGGTTGAAGGCACTCACAAACATTATGTCCACTTTTGACCTAAATCTGCTGACCCTTATCCAGATGCCAGAGGGCTTCTAAATACACCATAAATACAATCAAAGTAATACACCTATCAAAATTGCAAAGGATTGAGAGAAAAAGTAAGCATGTTTCCATTCACACTCTTCTAGTGTGCTAAAAGGTTTAAAAGACAAAGAAACCCCCTTCTGTGCTCTGTAAATCATTATTAGAAGGCCGGAACAAAGCCTTTGCTTCCAAGACAGCATCTGTCTTAATCTTGTTGACAGTTTTATCTGCAGTTTCACTGTCATTATGAAAAAGCTGCACAAGCTCACATGAAAACCATTATAGTTTCCGAAACAGACCATGACTTGCATTACTTGGGCAGCTGTTGACAAGTATCATGTGATGAAAAAATCTCTTGTGAGCATTGGATGGAAACATTTGTGTGTCTGCATGTTGATAGAGTAGCCAGTGGATGATGTCACTACGTTTGTGAAGCTGAACCCATTTCTATATTTGTGTTGCTTGAGTATCTATAGGTATATGAATGTAGCGGCGGTTAGGGTTTGGCTTGATGGATTGTTTTAGCAGTTGGTCAGTATCTGTTATGTGTGAGGCAACACAAGTAGAGTAGATGTATACACATAAAAATGTTTTTGTGAAAATGTGTTGAGAAGACTGACAGTGGCTATTAAAGAAATATAACATCATAAATAAGGTGAGTGTTTTTTAAATTGTACTTTTTTCAGTTTATCCCAAGAGCTGCAGCCCTTGTCAGTTTTCTTCCTGAAACATTTAAAGCCCAACCCAGGTGTGTAAACTGCAGCTGCACAGGCAGTTGTCAGCAGATCTGCTCTTACTAGCCAATGGGGAAACCTTTTGGTGTTGGAGCCTCAAAGGGTCAAAGATTTTGTCTATCTTCACTTCTTGTGCAAGTAAATTGCTGACAGAAGTTGTCCGTTGATACCATGATCTCACGGTGTGTGTCGGTTTCCGCGCATGCCTGTTTCACACAATGGATCACTGCTTCCATTACAGAGTACAGGAAAGCAAATCGACAGCTAGACTGCCGTGTAGGTAGATAGGCGTAGGCAAATAAATACACACATACATACTCTCACATGGCTACACCCTTACCTGGAACAGAGGTCAGAAACAAACAGTACAGTTGGGTTATATAAGTTTTGGACTGTTGCAGCCTCAAACATACACAGGGCTTCTCCATATCAGGTGGGATGTTTAAGGTTGATGTCATAGTTGAAGTTGGATGTGTTTTGAACATATTGATATAACACACGCTTGTACAAACACGAAAGTATTAACCTTCAATATTGGCAAACTTCCTCACTGAATTCGTGGGAGGGAGATACACTGCTGCTGTGTAACTTTTCACAATTGTACACTTGAAAGAGCATAAAACCAAGGTGCAGTATCTTGGTGATTAATAACCCTCAAATTGAACTTCCTGGTGTGCCTTGTTTGTGTATCCTTTAGCAACGTGCCTGCATCAATACAGCCTCTTGTGTTGTTTTGCTGTGGTACTATTGTCAGTTGTGAATACAGCCTTAATCTACAGCACCTAGTGAGGATTTAGGGGTGTAAGAAAAAGTTTTGGGGTCATGGCAAGTCCTTAAGTGGGTTTGTAGGCAAAAGGTCACGGATGGATACTCCCACACAAACACAGTCAGTTTTAAAGGCCATGTATAGAAAGCCTTGGGTGTCGGGTCTCAAGATACAGGACAAAATGGCACCGGACATGAAGACGGGTTGAGTGGTGACATGACTGTCTGTGTTCCTGTCAGTGATGTATATTTTGATCTGATTAGTCAGTGTGTTCGCTTGGTAAATACAAATGTTCTCTGAATTTTCTCACCTTGCGTCTGCAAACAGAGACTGCTTGACTGGAAAGACATCAAATTGGCTTAATGGTGATTTACTTGACATGTATGGAAAGTTTTTTTACACATGACTGGCAAACTAAGGCTGTTAATGGTTATAAAAGTCTGGGAGAGGTTGTTTTGCAAAAGTTACTGACCGGGACGGACTACGATCCTGTCATCATACACAGTTGTCCGGCACCTATCATAAGAGAGCTGTCAAATGTAGTGAAGTGAAGTGAAGTGTGAAATGGCAGATATGTTGAGTGGCTTTGATCTGACATGTTGCCACACAAGGTTTGGTACTGGCTGTTAGTTTGAGGAACTTATTTGAATATGACACTCATTATCAGTGTGACACCAGTTTAACCTTGAATACCTGGAATTTGTACACAATATGGTGAAGAAGGCAAGTTTATTAAAGTTATAAAGCAGAATGCATATTTTCTCACTATCTTAAAATTGCAGTAAATTGCTGCAAAATGGAGTTCTGCATAACTCGTGTTGTTAACATGTTTGCTGTAAGTTTGTGCTCTTTGTCCACTTCCCCAGACATGATCAGTTGATTGTCTGATTTCCTGTTTTACAATGTTCCCTCTCTATTCATTGAGCCACGTCTTCTGAAAAGACAGACTAATGCAGCCAGAAATACTGGTCTGCCTCTTCAATTGTTACTTCATCCTCCATTTCATTGTTTGGGTAGTTGCACACTAGCTGAGCAAGCTGGATCCTCCCCACATGGAAGAGTGATGGATTTGAACCATTAATTTGTCCAAGCAATATTTCCTCATTGTAGAAGTCTTGTAGAGAAAACTATAAACCAACTGAACCATATTTACTTGATTGTAATGTATTTATTTGTACAAGACCTTCCATCCCCAAAGGAAGTAAAACAAGGAACAAGGAAATAAAGTACAAATTACAAGATGGCCCGTATGACGGCATTAAAGACCTGCCGCCTCCCCCACCTGGTGTATACCAAACCTGAGTCTACCAATAAAGGTTCCCACAATAACTTTAACAGTGGGAAAGTCAGCTTAGGCCCATTTATTGAAACTACCTTTCCAAGATGGCTGAGTGTACAGTCTTTTTTCTAACCAAATTAATGACTGCTGTCATGTTACTCTGCCAATGAGTATAAACGTGCTGTCACTGAATACTGTCTCACTTGTATGCTACTTTATCAAACAGGGAGAGTGAGGATGGGATCTGTGGGATTCCTGTGGAAAGCAAGGACTATTACGTTTTATTGTAGGGCTTGGCACCAGATGGAAATAAGGACAATCATTTGACAGTCGTTTCATACACATCAGCCGGCAAAAGTTCAACGCAGTAGCCTCCACATTCTCATTTAAACACTTAAACCAAGGAACTTGAAGGTGCCCTGTTGAGTTATTTTTCAAAGAGACAAAAGGTACATTCGGTGTTTCTCACCAGAACACATTTTGTGTATCTTACAGTTTGATCAAACATGTTGTGTGAGGGGTTTCCCTACCATGTAAAATATTTGCAAATCTGAATCTAAAATTGATTATTGTTTACGTCCACATTTTTTGCTTGCAGTTTTCTAAACAGATTAGTACTAAACAAACTGTCTTGGGGTGTCAGTAGCTCAGTCCACAGGGACTTGGGTTGGAAACCAGAGGGTCGCCGGCTCAAGTCCCCATCCGACCCATATATAGAATGTGGACTGGCACCTGGAGAGATGCCAGCTTGCCTGGCACTGCTGAGGCACCTTGAGCAAAGCACTGAACCCCCAGTTGGTTGGGGTGCCTGTCCATGGGCAGCCCCCTTGCCCTGACATCCCTCCATTTAATGCATGTATAGGTCCTCTTTGTGCATATGTGTGTATTTCGAGCCTGCGTGTATATGACAGAGTGAAAAAAATGAATTTATCCTCTGGGATTAATAAAGTATATCAGCTTCTTTTTTCAAAATAGTGGTCTAAAAATCTAAATTTATTGATACATATCGCTCCTGAATATTTGAAATTATTTCAGTTCTCATTTTCTACAGTATTGATACACCAGTGCCAGCTGCTGTTTCTTGCTCCGTCTTATTTTTTAGGTTTACTACAGTCAGTCTGCTGTTCTCCAATGCTAACCAAGAAAAGGAAAGATGCTGTGGTCATGTTATAGCCTTGTTATGTTTATGTTTATGTTCATTAATTTTTTCCCCCTCAATGTCACTTTTTCCCTGCGGTATCAATTATGGATATATTTCAAGGTATTGTATTGTAGCTAGAAATTGTAAAATGTGCGTTATAGCAGCCACATGCCCATGTGCAATGCATGTGTGTTATTGTGTGTGTACATGACACTTTGCAGACAGTAGTAATGGACAGTAAGTCCACAGGATAAGTTTTTTTTTTTTCTGGTTAATACAGAATTGGAAACAAAAGAGCCACAGTATTAAGTGGGAAAAAGAGAAATGAAATGGCACCATGCAGAGAGAAGAAGTTGTGAAGAACTGTGAAGAAAGTGTGTGACAGTGGCTGTTGAGTTGTAACTTCCCCCTGCTTGATTGAAGTGTAGTCTGTGAATGTTTTTGCAGATTTTGTTCTGCATTTTCACAATTTTGAAATTCAGGTTTTAGTTTTTTGCCTGAAAAGATTTCAGGGGCGGTAACCATTAAGTCAAAGTCACATTGTAAAAAAATTGTAATTCCTCTGCCTTAGTTTCCTGTCTGTTTCCACTTTGACCTTTCTAACCTGCACCATGACTGAGACGGTGACGGTTGCAGGTTCAAAATGCAGTTAAGCACCACAGCAACAAAAGACAAAGCAAACACAGTATTGGAAATGTGAGTGTCGCCAAGCACAGTTTGATGTATTCCACCTGACACCTCGGGAGTGTGAAAACCTGGTAGAGAATCTCCCAGCAAGCTGTCGGGGTGGAAATTCAATATAGATGAGAGAGAAACAGTGAATATGTGAGAGTATTGACACAGGTATGCTGGTGAAGATGTTTTGATATTCCAGTGTTCACCTTTTTGCCTGTCCTTATTCATGCTCCCCTTGAATGAGTCATCTTGTAAGCAATCTATAGCGTGCGCGCACACACACACACACACACACACACATACACACATTGCTGTTACGCCCAGGAAACCATAAATTATGCCTCTCTCCTTACCAGACCAGTCACTAGGCAGATGAACAGAAAGACAAAGCTAGCCAGGGCCCTAGCAACAGAGAACCTGCTGCAAAAACACACACACGCACACACACGTAGTAGATCACACTCCATCACATTCACATTTGTTCTTGCCGGCACAGACACAACACACACTGGCAGTCTCTAATTTTTCCCTGCACACACAGACGCAGTTAGTTGTTAATTGGATCGGAATTACGCTTTGATTTAATGAGTTCTGTTTGCCGTTTATACCTGGAGTTCCGGTGGACACTTAAATATAGGACAAGCAGGTGCTACCTAGGTGTTTAACCAACAGTGCAGTGAAGTTCAGTGCTTTGTGTGTGTTTGATTGTCTGAGCGAGCAGGGTAAAACAGGCCTTTCCAGTTGAGCAGAGTGGTAGGTGTGGCAGCTAACTGTAGACCTGCGATTTGAAGGGTTTGACGTCATTCAGGTGAAGGCGTGTGGATTTCTCACTCGCTGCTTTGATGTAATTTCCTCTTTCTGTTTAGTCACCTGATGTCAGTCTGCCATGAATACTCATATATATTTCTTCCTGTGATTGAGCGTGCCTGTTTTGATGTATAGTAAAGGTTGTATTAAGAAGTGGTTAAATTGTCAGAGATTGGATTAAGCACAACCCTGATTGCAGTTCTTTTTTTAGATGGCGGCCTTTTTATCATCATATAGAGAAGAAAATATATGCAATAATAAAGAAAAAAATAGTGTATTAGCACATATTTTGGTCACTCACTAAAACCAAAGTTGTTTTTCAAGAAGGGCTTCTAAGTTGGTGGCAAACATTCAAGCCTCCATTGTTTGTGCACTTAGTGCTGCGCCCAAGTAGCAATAATGCTGCTTATTATCCAAAACATATTTCCCAAGGCTAAGACAGTCTGTGCCAGAGGTGTTTGATGTGGTGCTACTTACACTACAACTTGACTCACAAAACTAGTTTTAAATGCTTTTAGTAGCCCAAACTGTTGAACAACTTGATTCTGTGGCTTTAATCTGAGTCCTTTAGCCATTCTTATCCTGTAGGATTAGCTGCGTCCATTGGAGGAAACTTCCTGGTCTCTGCTGAGTCACCCTGATTCAGAAATCCATTCAGAATGGTAACATTGGGTTAGTTAGGATTCAAATCACATAGTGGGAACCCATAATACAGGGTTTTTGTCTAAAAAAAAAAAAATTGGTGCTGGTCCACATGTCCTGGACAATTTCAATGTCCCAGACAAATGGGAGAAATTGCGGTCAGATATTACCTGTGTTTACTAAATAGACTCTCCTAGATAATAACACTGTTTTAGAAATAACTAAATATATATTAAGTTTATTGGAGCAACACATGAACAAAAACAATTTCCTTCAGCTTACTGTGTTCTAACTAAATGTGGTGCAAGCGCGCATCACGACAAAATCAGTTTGATTGCATTGTTCAGTTGGTAGTTTCCTAACTGGCAGTGAGCGACGCAGCGCTTAACTTTTGTCGGACACCCTTTTTCTATTTATTCCTGTCGCTTGTTTTGAAAGCTCCACACCTGAGGAGGTATGGCTGATTCGTGAAGCTGAAATGAAGCATCATCTGTACATTTGGTTCTCAACCAGACCCTTAAATTGAGACACATAAGATTTCACTTCAGGGACCTAACAGATTTTGGTGGTTAAGTATTACACTTCTATAGTTCTCAGCTACAGTTGAGGAGACGACTGAAGGAGGTGAAACCTATGATGAGAATAGTCTCTTGACTCTTACTCACATTGGGCTCACATCTATTGCGAGCTAAATAGAGAAAATAAACTATTCCCCTTTCTTTCTGAGGACCGCCTTGAACTCCCTCAAAGATTCTTGGAGGTCCTCGGACCCCTGGTTGAGAACCACTGATCAATATGGTACCTCCTCATTTCACTACAAAAACCTCAATAAGGTGGCAGCTGGCTGGCTGACCAGTGCTAGTAATAACCTACTTGCTGTTGGCTTTATTTTACGTCATATAACAATATAAAATGTGTTTTTGTTTAAACAGTACAAATGTAGTAAGAGCGCTCACCCATTTTCTAAGCGGTCAAGTCTCCAATATGATCTTGAGTGTGCAGCTGATACATCCATTAGTTGTAGGGATGCACTGATTTTGACTTTGTTGACTGCCATTGCCCTATCGGCAAATAAGATGACATTCATCAGTGGCAGTGGCAGGGCTTGAGGGTACAAACTTACAATAATGAGCAGATATGAGAAGAATATGACAGTTTGGCAAATGGGCTCTGTGATATCACTGTTGTGTGATGAGATGACTAGTGGCAGGCAGCGACCCCATTGCCCCCTGATGATAGAAAACATGCTTGGGACGAACAGAGATCTTCCCCTTCGGGATGAAAGGACGCAGCATCAGAGGGTGCACCCTATTGTTTTCCCCAATGATTCTAGATTGTGAACAATAAATCTTTGTTAATATCAGCAGGAGGAGAGCTAATTAACGTTAGTTGTTAGCAGCTGGTGCCTGCAACTTAAGCCTGGTTCACATTACGCGATTTTGAGGTCGCAGAGGATCTTGAGAGCCATTAAGAAGTCCTGGGGTTGAATGTGAGTCGGCACATAGTCTGCCACGACGAGCCCTTACGTGTGAACAAGCCTACGAGCAAGTTGTGCCCTTGTCTGCAACTGGGACTGGATATCTGGCATGCTAGAAAACTGGAGAGGTCTGACACGACTGACAAAGAGCATCAGCCAATGAGAGGCGAGATATGGTGATGCGATGTATGGCTCTACCAGCCCCAGCAAGAAATCAAAGTCCTCCGCTGTCATCCCTAGTAGTTCCCGAAAACCCGTTCGATCATTCAGCTATGAAAAGTACAATAATCTGGGTCAGAATACATAAATAGACTATATAGGCAGTACAATGCAAGCTAATAGGCTAGCAGCACAGTGGCAACTGAGTTTCATTCATAGACCTCACCTCCAACTCTCTTCAGAATTGACAACCCGTGCAATCCGCGTGCAGCAACACATTCCTTCACCCAAATACTTTTCTTCTTTTCCTGTTTCTTCTCAGCGCAGAGCAGGGCGCAAACAACCTGCAGAGCTCCAAGCTGTCGGACATCCATGTTAAAGTTTAGCGCTGGGGGACTTCATAATATCCTGGTTTGCTCACGTGTGACAAAACGTAGTTTGGTGACGTCACCGCGTTATCTGGGGCTCTGACAGCGAGGGCTCGCTGGGGAAATCTTGTGGTGTGCACACACAGGTTGAAACGCAGTTGGCGAGACTCCCAATGACAGAAACACACGTCGCCAAGTATGAACACTCAAAAGATTACGATAGTCTCCACCACTCAAGACTGGTCGGCCAGTCGTGTAATGTGAACAAGGCTGAACAGCTCACGGAGGTTACACTGACTTTCGTTATGATGCGTTCACGCTCTTATGATATATATAATAAAAAGGCCTTTAAAGCAGTTATTTTTATAAGAGTTTTTTTTATGTGAAAGGTTATATTAAAGTTTGGTCCATAAATTTGTATGACTGAATTTGTGCTCATTCGAAGGTAAGTGTAATAAAGGCCTTAATTACTTTAAAACAGTGTAGTTATTTTTTATAGTGTAGATTTCTTTGTTTTCCTGGCACAAAAGGGGGAATAATTAACAACAACAACAATATGAAAACATTTGTATCGGTATCAGCCCAGAATTTCAAAATCAGTGCATCCCTAGTTATTAGTTTACATTATGTAACAGAAGCACATGTTTTACAGATTAGGTTTGGACAGAGAGCAATGCTGGCTTGCTGTGATGACATGGTGTTTGGCCTACATATTCTCAGAGGGAATTATTTTCACTGGACATTACGACTTGAAATATATAGGTATTTTGCACTGGTCAAAAACTGATAATACAGGATAAGGGAAACCCTGCTGTAATAAGCAAGGTTGTGATCAGGCTAATAATTCCCTATCTTTGATAATGGAGCACACACCCAAAAGATATTACAGCCTTGCTGCTTGAACACAGTTGCTTAATTAGGTCTGTTCTCAAAAACAAATTGGGCTTTGTAATCATATAAAACATCAAACCTAATGAGTCTTTGCTTATAATAGTGACACTCCTCTTGTGATTTAACTGTCTAATAAATGCATCATACCATTCATTTAGTCTCCAAACCTCTATTCCAGGGTACCCACATGAAATTGTTTAGCTGAGGGGGTAAGCCACTTAGCTAGTAGATGACTGCCTAAACAATAGCCATACTCACACAGCCAGTATACAGCAATGAGTGTGTGAAATAGCACATCTGTTTTTCTTCGGGGTTGTTTTATTTCAAAAAGGTTAGAGGCAGTGGTCTTTGTTTCAGGCGAGGTGGCTCAAATCTGCTATAAAACACTGCGGGAAACCCTGTACCCCATCTATCTATACATGCATTCATCAGCTTTTCAAGTCAGCCACCCTGTGAAAGCTACACAGACCTGTTTACTCTGGTGGCTCACATGCACTGCTGCTCACACACACTCACACACAGTTGCATAGCAGCAGAACGAGGGCACGCAAGGAAGTGCTGCGCAGCGTGTCCCAACTGTGACAGCAACAGAGCAAACAGGAGCTCTGAATTGATTTGACACACACACACATGCACATGCACATGCACAAACACACACATATACACATACCTAGGAGGTTAGGGTAATCCAGTTCAACAGAACACACACACGACGCTACATTCACAGCAAACTGAGACTCAGCGTGACACCACCTTGCTAAAGTAAGGGGCCTCTTACAAATTTACTCAGCCTTGTGTGTGTGTGTGTGTGTGTGTGTGTGTGTGTGTGTGTGTGTGTGTGTGTGTGTGTGTTGAAAGTTTGGATACTATACTATACTAGATATTGCCCTGCAGAGTTTTATAAGAGGCAACAAAGGAGCATGCTAGCAAAAGAAAATGAGTAAATTATGATTGGAAACATTGTGCAGTTCTAATATTGAATGATTTTCTAGTCTTGCACTGCAGTGTGGCTTGAGCCAATAGACGTGAGTCCTTGACTCTGTAGTTAGTGGATACAGACAAGCTGTAGTTTAATAATTAGGGATGGACTGGGTCTTGATTTAGCTGGCAGTACTTTTAGATTAGGTATGATTTAACAGCAGTAAAGTCCCTCTCCAAACACATTTTACAAAAATTTTCGTTAGGATGATTTTCCATATTTGTGTACCAAAATCGGTGACAAGCAGAGTATCAGAATAGTGAGTGTAATCATCTTTTTATTTATGTCATTTGTTAGCTTGTAAGGTAACTGGCAGTGATTGACCAAGTGTTAATGTTTGTGAAACACACAATCATATCGGTTACGATGGGGTTTTTTTTTTGGTAGATAGTGGAAGGAAGTTTTAGGGTCTGAAAACTGCTCACTCAACCATGTTTGCTGTCAAAACTTTTACTATGCTAATGTTAACTCTACTCTCTAACAAGTCCGCTCTGCGCTGGTGGTTTCTTTGCCAGTGTTGTGTCGAAGTCTGATACGCCAATGTGATGTGTTTACCATATTAAAAGGTGATTGGCTTTTGTATTAGTGATTTATGTCATCTAGCTTTCCCGGCATACATTTGAATGTCAGATTTTCAGGAAGCTTACAGACATCAACCCTTTTGGTGGAGGAATATGAAAATACCAGATACAAGTCAGTATATTTAAGGATCTTGGGGACAGAAACATAAGAAAATACATTTTTTAGTGGGGTGAAAAAGCTGTGAAAATCCTTCCACAGCAACCCCTGTCAGTAGGTTACATGACTTACCATTTATTATTGAAAGACAGGCATGATGAAATAATGTTCTGCTTTGTCACTAAAAGACATTTACTAGTGTGAGTCACAGACTGTATTTTTTGCTGTGCTTCAAAGCTATAAATGGGTCCAATGACAGCCTGTGCCTTTTGAAAATCATCATCTTGAGTGTGCACAAAATAATGTTATGCACTTTAAAAAAAGAAACTTGAACTCAGACTGTTACTAGTTTAGGTAAGACAAAAGAAGCCTGCAAAGGTTAAAATTAAAAAACAAAGACTGTTTGGATTTGGTGGAAATAGGCCAAGCAAGGCTGAACATACTCAATGGTAAAAGCGTTAAACAGTGTGAGAAAAGGTATGACAGATAAAACAATACGTTATGGACTCTGTGCCTTCAGATTTTTCGTCTTATTTAAAAACATTTTCATTTTGTCTTCCCAGAGCTGTGTGGAAATTGGTTCACTGCTGACCTGAGGCACCAAATGTTTCTTTTATATACTCTGTGTGTGTGTGACCATAGTGTAAAAAGTGCTGCATTTGTTCATTTTATCTCCAGCCTTTGCCAAAAATATATTTATGCAAATCTCTATACACCCTGGTCCTGTTTAACTGGCTTTCCATTATGAGTTGAATCAGATGAACTGTCAAACAGGTGCAGTAACATTTCTCTCTGGCATTTGGCAGCTTTTTAACTCATGTCCTTTTAATTTCCCTCTCATTAGAGCAGTTGTTTCACGAGTCCTCCCAATGTTATTCCCTGCTGGGGGTTCCTTGTAATTAGCGGTAGTTCCAGTTAGTAGATGTAGTTGCAGCTGTAATTGGTGTTTATATGTAAGTTACCATATAGCAAGCAAAATGTGGTGTTTAAAAAGTGAACAATTTAAAGTTGCTTCCATTTTAAGTTGGATTTTTTTTTACCATCATCAGATATACCACTGTATTGTGATATTAGGATATTGCACACTACATGCTCCCATTTACAGCAAACTCTCTATGTCACTTTTTTTTTCTGGAAACCCATCTTGGCATTAAAGAGGAGTATAAATAGAAACATAAACATATGAATAGCGGAGTAGGGAAAGAGAGAATGGTTGGGAGGAGGGAGCAAGAGAAAATGAAGGAAGGATGAAAGCGATACAAACCAACATCAAGATAGAGGGCAGGATTCAGCAAGCGACAAATCTCCATGGCAACACAGCCATCACGACCTAGAGTCGGGAGGTGTGTGTGTATGTGTGTGTGTGTGTGTGTGTGTGTGTGTGTGTGTGTGTGTCCTCCCACCCACAAATTTCAGTATAATGCAGCAGCTTTTGTATGTGGTTGTGTTATGTATCCAATAAAGACCCTGTTTGTTTTGCGCTTGTTTGTTCCACATATAGTGGTTGGTTGATAGTAGAAATGGAAGAGAAAAATCTGTGTAAAATGTTGGGTTGAGTTAAATTGAGTTTAGGATTGAATATAAAAAATTGAATTAAACAGATCTAAGTATTTCCCCTCTTAATGTTGGTTTGAAGGCAGAAACATCTAATGTCTTGTCAGTCTTTCTCCTACATAGGGCCATCTGTATTATACTGCGGCAGATTTACCATGCCCAACATATAAATATAAATGAAAATTCCATCATAAAATCTTAAATCGATTCACAGAGCTACAACAAGTAGCATGTAGAACAGCAGTGCTGCTGGGCAGAAAAGTAAAGCTTACAAAATGTTTTTTTTTTTTTAAACCAATATCACCACCCTTTCAGGCAAGTTAAAGCCCATTTGGACAAGATTAATTAATAAATAAAAGTAATTGAGACAAGTGTAGTTACAGAGAATCATGCTCTCATTAACTGCACTCATCTTTCCAGCAAATTACAGCAGGTGGTTCGTTAGAGACGACACATCCCCCAGCTGATGGCATGTCAAATTAAGCTTACATGTAGCTGACATTACAACACCTCTTTTAATGAACTCTGGGTCTGGCTGTCCTAACAATTAGGACTGTGTGTCAGTGGAAATGGGTAGCCAGAACCTTCCACAGAGTGTGTGGAGATAGATTAAATTTAATAACAGGGCTGTGTTAAAAAAAAAATCTCTTTAAAACTGAAGGTGTTGATCTGGGAGGGATCTTAATTGTTGGAGAAGTAATCAGCTTTTCGGGGCTATAATTAATGCTATTACTACTATCTTGAAATAATCCAGCCTTCTGAAGAGAAATAACAGCTTTTGAAAAATATATTATTGTGTATTTTGATATCAGTCACTATCTTTATTTAACACAATGAATAAGTATCAGTTGTCCCCAGCTCAGCCCACAGATGGCCCTCACTTGCGTTGTCGCAGACCTTGGAATCTGCTCACTCAGGTTGAGTGATTTGTCTGGCATAGTGGTATGAAACCATGAATTTCTCGGTTATAATAAAAAGGACCAGTGAGTGCCACAGAGGGGACAAAAGACTGGCCAATCAGCGGGTGGGACTTACATTGTTTTAGAGCTGTTGTCAAGTGGTGCGCCAGAACCAACGAGGAGTAATAATAACAATGGCAACACTACAGGCAAAATAGATGCTGCTGTCGAGGATGTCCTAAATTGACATGTATCAATATTGACCGACATGATAATTTTTTTATGTTTATTTTGCGCCGCTCCAATCTCAAAACCCTGGGAAAACAACTTAAATATGGCTATGCATTATTGTGGAGTAGGGATGACAACGATTCATAGACAATCAATTAATTGGTTAATTTGATCAAAACATGAAATTTTATCGAACACGTAAAGATCTTGTTCTGAATTATAACAGTGTGTGATTTCCTATTAAATGCAAGCTACAAGTACAGCGGTGTATTTTGAAAGCATGTTTTTAATGCCTAGCATTAGCAAACAAAGGGTGCAATATAACGTTTTTATGACAAGGCGGCCATCTTGGTGTCTGGAAGAAGAACATGACTGCAGCATTGGAAAACAAAGCAAGCAAAGCACTATTCAGTTATATATTAAATGAGTTTCATATTTCTAGGTCTCTAAATCGTCATATGTTTCATAGGCTATGCAGTGCTGGAAGAGAATATGCAATATGTTGCTTGTAGCTTTGATCGAGGAAAAAAACGCAGTTGGTATTGTTTGGTATTAGCAATTTTTAAATCAGAGTTAATTGACTGATGGGTAATGTTACCAATGATCCATTAAGGAAAGTGCTTACAATTGGCAGCACTAGTGTGGACTTAAAATTACATTCGATTCAAGCGGATGCATTCGTCTCTAGTGATTAGTTAGGGAAATTCAAATCTCCCTCCCCCATGGAAATCAGTCAGAGCTGACAAAGTGTCCGATTGAAGATGAAAATGAAATGGAACCAGTTCACAATTCTGTCTGATTTTAGGCAAGGCCCTCACATACTGGGGGAAAAAAATGCACGTAACAGTATAATAAAAGATGAGGAGAAACGGTCTTTGGTAGTGTGCAAGTGTTAAGACCTTCAGTGTAACCTCATAAATTAGTTTGCAGCTCGTTGCTCTTAAATTTAATTAAGTTTGATATGGTTTTCCCCCAAGGTTATAACTGTCTGTCTTCAGCCATAACTTTACTCTTCAATCTTAAATATAAAGATACAGTGCAGAGGATAGGTATATGCCTGCTGTCTCAGTGTTCTGTCAAGCCCTTTGTCTGAGTCTGTAACACACTGAAGTTGTCCTCGGACAGGAAGGGACAGAGTAGTTCATTATTTGAAATGAGAGGGAACAGTGTGATTATATTTAATTGTTACCAGCAGGTTGTGATGTGGTATTTAAAAAAGCGATCTGCATAAACAGCTTATAATAATAGCTGCCAATGAGACATCAGTTTGTTGTTTGCCAGAGATGGCAGCAAAGTAGCCATATTTTAATTGTGTGTAATTAGTAATAAAGGGTATGTGTAATTATACCTCATATTTTATCAATTAAAAGCACATACAAAATGGTTAGACATATTTTACAATTTTATTTTTGTTCTTTTTTTTTTTTTTCCTCCTCCTGTGTTTCAGACTAAAAGCAAGCACCTGAGCTCCTCTTACAACGTCCAACAAACTAAACAATGGTCAACAAATGTGATTTTTAATTGTTACTGCAGGGTAAGGTCATATAAGGTGAGACAGTCTACCCAGTAGGGTGAGAAACGGGGAGAATATTAGCCTGGAAGGCTGATCAGATTATAGTTGACAATTGATCAGCGTGATCTGGTGTCACAGTAAGCACAAGAAAGCATTTTGTTTTTTAGTTTTTAAATTGCTGTTTAGTTGTTTCAGCTTTGCCTACTTTTTCATGTTCATTTTTCAAAGTATGTCTTTTTAAGCTTCTCTCACCTTTTATAACACCTACGTTGCCTTCCTACCGTTATTGGCATTTTTGCCTATATTTGCCTATCTTGCGTTTGGGTTGAGCTGTCTCTTGATAGTAGTGTGCTGCACACACTTCATACGTGACTCTCCTTTAGGGTCACTTTCTGAACCGTACTGTGTAAAATTCCATCTGGTTGTATCTGAGTGGCTTCCTCCCAGAACTCAGATTAGTAAAGGTCAGTGATAATGAGGCTTGAGTCAAAACACAACCAGCACTGGCCTGGATTAACATTACTGCTTTGTGTGTATGTGTGTGTGTGTGTGTGTGTGTGTGTGTGTGTGTGTGTGTGTGTTTTGGTCATGTGCACATGCTTGTGTTTGCAGTATTGCAGTAAATGGCTCTCAGCTGCAAACATCTTGTCAGGGAGTTTTCACTTTTGTATGTGTGTGTTGGGAGGGGGGTCTGAATTTTTGGGCCGGATATAAACACTATACTAATGGTCTCTACACACGGTAGGCAATGAACGATAAAGTCTGACCCCCATCTGACTGGCTTGACACACAGTAGCTGATGAACTCGGGTTCAAAGCAAATTGTGCTTGGCTTTATTGCACTTCTTTTACATCACATTAACATTTATTTATCTGACGCTTTTATCCAAAGCGTGCTGTAAGTGCTTTCAGCCATGCGGGTACAACCCCAAAAGTGCAAGAATCAAGTTCATCAACTTAATCCAATATGTTGGTCTGCTTCAAGTGCTACATTTAGAAACAGAGATAACTTTGAATGATGGTTGTTGTGGAAACAAATCTTGCATGTAAAGGGAAAATAAATCAGTAGGAGAAATTAAATATAGGCATCTTCCAGGCTGAAAATATATGTGAACAGTTCACTAAACTTTAAAATTAGAATCAAATTAGATGAAGAAATTATTTCTTGATGTATTTGTGTAGTCCGTTTACATTTAAAGGTAGAAACATAATAGTGGTAGGGCCAAAACTTTTTTAAAGTGATAAATAAAACCATTCCTATAATTTGAAGTGGAAATAAACAAGTGTTTTGTTTTTTAACTTATCATTATAAGGTAAATGTTGATTGCAAAGCTTTGGTGAGAATTATCTGCAGTTAATTAAAGCTTCGAATAGGGGCATGGGGCAATGGGAACAAGGACACAAGTTCGACTTTTTGGATCTAAAATAACGAGACAGTTAGCCACTTTGTTGGCATACAAGTGACAGTAACATTAGCCATTAGCGATGCATGATTCAACCCAAAGGCATCTTGCTAACGTATCTGTTTCCGTAGTTCTGGACTGCTAGTGACTGATGGTACAGGAGAGCTAGTCGGAGTCACAAAACTATCATTTCTATGCAGTTACTATCCTCAGTAGCGGAAATGGAGGATGGTGGAATAAACAAAGTAACTGTGGAAAACAAAATGTTGTGTTTCCTGTGTTGAGTGTAGTTGGTCTGACGAGAACAGAAAGCAGTCCTGTTGTCTTTGCAACAGCTGCGCCAACAACAATACCACTTGACAACACTAGGGAGGAAAAGTTGTCTGCTCCTACTTTCAAATGAAAGGGTGTTTACAGAGATATGTACATTTGCTTTAATTTCCGGCTGCTGATTTATTTGTTGGCCAGGGATATTTTGTAGATTATAATATTATATATATATTTTTATGGCATATGTTGACTGTATTATCAAACATATAACTAGTTCTACAGGATCTCACGGACTAATTTCTTGGTAAAGGTGCCTAAAAAATGAAATCCTTCACACACATAACAGCATTTTATGCAGGTTTGTAACAGTAACAGCGGCTTGTCTATTTCCACCTACAAATTTAATACATCTATAGAGAACACATGCAGGCCAGCCAAACTTGTAAACTTTCTTTTTTTGCATAGCTTTGCATACTGCCCCAATTTCAGTGTCACCTGAAGTGGCCAACAACATCACATTATTGGTCACATATATTTGTCTTTGGCCTGTGTGTGTGTCCAATTCACTGCCTCTACTCCTTCCACAAGAGTTTACATCACCTGGCGTGAATATCATTAACAAACCCCTCAGTTTCAGGGAGTAAACATTTAACTGAGTATTCAGCTGAAGTTTGACAGCTGTGGTGAATATGTCAGATGTCCTTTGGAGTACACTGGAATCTTATCTTAGTAAATTCTTTGCTAAACTGTGTATGTTGGCAGCTTCAAGTTAGTATTCATGAGTCGCACACAGCATCAGAGAGTAATGTGAGAACAAAACAATGATGTCACTTATTGTCCTCCAACACATCTATAATTATAACTGAGGGGAGAGAGGAGAGGTGGATATGTGCTTGTGTGTGTGTGTATATGTATGTGTGTGTTGGGGGAGGGGGGTTTTGCCTAGCCTGCAGCTGCCCAAAAATGAAGGAAGAATCAGAAGACAAAAATAGTCGGACATGAAAGAGGATAGGAGAGAAGGAAGACTAAAGAGTTGAAGACTGTGGAAGAGGGAAGGAACTCAGGAAACAGGCTTGAATTTCAAGTTTCTGCACTCAATACAATGGCCCCAATGTAATGTCAATAGAAATTAAAAGTTAAGCCTGCTGATTTCTGGGTGGATGATCCTTTTACACACTAGTTAACCAAAGACTTTAATATCAGTTGCGGTACTGTTACACCAAGGTCGCACATGTCTTGGTTGGCTGGTTAGTTTCATTTCAGCCCTCTTTGAAACAAGAGAAATGTTTGACAAGTATTTTTCTCAGTTTTATAGAAAGGGGGTAGCAGGGTCCAAAATTAGCACTTGCCACTTGCCTAATACAGGTAAAAATCTACACTGGCGAATGAAGTAAATGAGGTCAGCCACCATTGGCAGTTTGCTGAAATACACCTACAAACTCGCATCACTACAACACACACTACATCTACTACCTTTAGACAATTTTGCTACTAATTTTCTCTCTGCTGTGTTTCAGCCAACACCTGAACACCTGTCTGCTCCGATCCATTGTCTATCTCACTCGCTACGCCCACACTTTGCACTGAGCTATTCCATAAAGGAGCTACGCATCAATTTTTTCTTAACACCCTACAAACAGATAGGACTGAAACACCATTTCTGAAACACATTGACAGGAAATTATGAATCGATACAGAGAAACTAATGGTGGCACCAGAAATCATGATATTTTATATCTCCCCCTAAATTTCTCAAATGAGGTTTTCTGGGGAGCTCATGTTTCTTTCAGAGGAGCCAAGCTCCACGTAGCTCTCCCGTATTTCCAACCCTGTTTTAATGACATGGTATCTCATGCAGTTTTATGGACTGTGGAAAAATTATTTGGCCAGTAAGTTTTCTTCAGTTTACCAGCATTGACAGACAGACCAAAAAGTTAATTTTGGACCATGAAGCGGAGAAAATAATGAAATTTAAAACTTGCTGGGCATAATTCAAAGTTCAGTTGTCCTATATTTCTCATTATCTCCTACATTTGCAGTTTGCACTGCAGACACTCATGAAGCTACCTCTCTGGTGTTCTGTTGCGCTTTGTGCTTTAGTTCTGGGTATATTACTATGTAAATGTCCCCTCTCTGTTGTCTTTTTTATTTTAAAGATTTAATCTTTTTTTTAATGGACTTTTTAGTTGTGAGTTTGCAGCTACTTGAATATTTCCCCTATTCGTGTATGCATGTTTGAGGAGCCTTGATTAGATAATTTCTTACACCTGTATGGATGGATGGTTTTGTTCTCAAAGTGATGGGCAGCCAGAGAAGTCCTTTGGATGGCTGTTATGTCTTCAAACATTGGTCGTTATAGCTTTAAAGCTATGTATACATCTTAAGTTGTGTCTCATAACCTGCCAATATTAGCGCTTAACCAATTCACAGTGCTTTAGATTTTAAAGGGTTTACATTGTTGCTGTTATAGTCAGCATTGCCACTGACAGTTTTACTTGTCAGTCAGCACACTAGAAACCAGTTTACTCTGAGAAATCAGGAAATCAGACGTGTTTACGTGCATTGTAGTAACTTTTCAACACAACTATGTCCAAATTTTGCAAATCATTTGTCCAGCGGTGAAAACAGACTTATTTAGACTTTTACAGACTACTTTGTGTCACCCTCAATTTTGGTCGAACTATAAATTGAAGAGTTATAAAAATGTAATGACCTTTACTTAAATCCACAAGCTCTGTCATTTCCTTTCAGACTTTCCTTGTTTTAAATCTTTGTCATACACACGTGCATGTAAAAAGTCAGTTACAAACGTAGTTATACATGGCTAACAAATCGACCTTCTCCAGAAGAAATCTAGTCGGGAAAATTGTGATTACAGAAACGTCGGTTTAAGAAATTTGGTTACAGCAAAAAGAAAAAAAAAAACAATAGTAACCAGGTCACTAAAGTGCATATAAATGCACTGAGGGAAAAGGACATGGAATTTTACATGTACACTCGTCTCATTTACTACAGCAGTGTTCTAGCATGACTATTATACTCTGTCAATAGACTGGTTCACAGTGTTTATTTACAGTAATTTCTGGGTAGAAAATCCTTGTGTCACATACATCCACTCAAATGCTGCTTAGCAAACTCTACGTCAATTAGTTCATTTTTAGCCATTTAAAGTGGGCCCACCAGTAAGAAAATCTCCATCAGTTAAGTGTACGCCGTATTTAGAATATTTTCACTGGGTTACCTTGCTGTCAGACAGCCTTTTCTGATGAGCTAAAGCGCTGTGTCAAAGCAACCAGACTCTGATATAAACAGTAATTTTATCAGCAAAAATATTGAAATATTCAAAATAGCGCACACTTGCACTGTTATTTATTTTTTTAGGTGGCTAGAGTATGTTTTGCTGCGACCCCTTCCTCAGTAGTAAATTGCTTAGCTTGCATGCTGGTATATTTGGTTAATCAAAGATGGCATTATTATTATATTATTTTTTGGCTCCTTTCATGTGTAAACTTTGTTACTTGCATATTTTCTCCCTTTTCATTGGCATCAAAACAAACAAAGTGGGATGCCTTATCACTTTCTAGAAGCCCTTAGGAAACACAAATGTTTTGTTGAGGGTGAAATTTGACCTCCAGGCGCTATTTTGGACAGCAGTACTCTAGTGAGATCAATTCAAAGCTGAGCGAGTGACGGAGGGAATTAGATCACACAGACCTCTGTGAGGACAGCCCAGCTGATCTAAAAATCAGCTTTGTATGGTGAGATTGGGTCTCATTGTCTTGAATAGTGTCCACACATGACATATTGTCTGTCTCTCTTTCCCCCTCTCCCACATGATCCAAAAATAAAAATCATTTTCTTCCCCCTCAGGCAGGGCCACACAAGGACCTTCCCCTGTCCTCCGGGTTTAATGTAACTGTCATTTGTTTTTAATCCCAGTTCCCCCGCTTGTGTTAAAGCTTAATCTGGCCTATTACACTCTGTGCAGGTCTGCACTGTCAGCATGAGGATGTGAGGGGGGGTGGTTGGGATGCAGACATTAGATCATACCATCTGGAGCAAGAAACACACAAGCACAATGAAGTAATCATAGTTATCCTTGTTTCCCATGGCCCAAGATATGGTAACAGAGGGAAGAAGATGCTGATAAAAATGTGGTCTTTGGGTAATTTGGGACATAGAGCGAGCCTCTAATTTGTTGAAGCCAGAGAGAGATAATTAGGTGAATAAAATGACTTGTCTAGAGCAAGAGAAAGAGATGATTTGTGCAAACCTCCTCACTCCGCACTTACAGTGTGAATTTCACCGGACCCTCTCTCTCATCGGTGTCAAATCTCCGAGAGGTGTGCGTGATTTATGCCGCCGTGTGCATGTCTGTGTACCCGCACCAGTGTGTGTTCTTGCGTCTGTGCGCTGGTGTTAGTGTCACAGCCCCGTGTGTGTTTGCGTCTCGTCACCCTGGAGCCAGTCGTCCTCTCCTCTGACCCTGATCCCTGTCACCTGTCCGCTCAGATCACACACACACACACACACATAGACACACACACAATTGCTGTGACCCTTTCCTGGAGTTGAAACCCAATCGCAGTTGCCAACCATGCAAAACTTGCCAGCACAGCAAGGTTTTGTTTTCTTTTTTGTGGGTGTGCGTATGACTCGAAAGACCTCCTGTCTGCTGTAAGATGAACTGAAGCAATTTTACTCCATACTGCCATATAAAGAGACCATTAAAATAACTTTATACACTGCTGAGTTCAAATTAAAGTCACACAGATTACAGTCAAGGCACCGGAGTGAAATATTTTTTATCATGATGTGTCTGAAGCCCAAATGATGAATATTGTGAGTGGGCTATGGCTGGCTGCAGTGTGAAACATTAACCATAGTAAAACACCGACAATATGAAAATCAAGACTGCGCTCAGTGTCCCACCAGCTCCTTTATTTGAATCTACAGAAGAGAACCAGTGTTTGCATAGCTTTAGTGTTTGGCAGTGAGTCTTACCGACATGTGCATAAGTGATATTATGGTACAGCAAAGAAAAACTATTAATGTAATTGTTACAAGGAAATGTTAGAAACGGTAGGACAAATACAATTCATAAGCATAAGAGGCAGTCTGAGTTTTAATGATAAGCTTAATAAGAAAGAACATGAAAGGAAATTGCTGTTTTTATGCAACTTTGCTAAAATTGTACATCACGTATTTGTGAGCAGTGCTTTTGCGCCTCGGTTATTCACAGCTTTCTGTGTATGAATTAGAGGACCTGTTATTTTTCTCCAAAATTGTGTTTCTGTCAAGTAGCTTTGAGTGCAGCTTCCAATAACAGCTTTAGAGTGGTTTAAAAAGGTTTATTTTCTCATGAAAGTTTGAGTGATAGATTTTGTTTTTACCTTTTTTTTACCTTTATGTTTTCTTTAACAAAGCTCAAACAACTTCTCGTATATTAAGCTGTTAAACTCTCTCCTGAAGCCTGGGAAAGCTCAGTCTATATTGGCTGTCCATTATAAGTTTCCATCTTAATAATGCAGATCTTGTAAAACCCTACCAGCTTTAGCTGTACAGACCAGTTCTCTGCTGACTGAATTTGATACATAATAAAAAGTGGAGGGCCAGTATAATAACTTGTTTTTGTGAATTTAGATTTAATAGTTTTTAATTGAGAACTGTGGCATTGTGGAGTTGTTCTGCTGTGCCTGTTTCATATTGGGTATAAGTGCATTTTAAATCTACATAAATATGTCACAAAGTGCTGTTTGTAATGAAGTCATATCATCTTACTATAGTTAGGACTGACCTGAATGCTTTGAAGCTTCACTTCCACAGCATGTGTTGTTGAAACTAGAATTTTAATGAGTTTGTGTCTGTGACTTTAAAAGCATTGTTGTCTCTCTAAGTGGCAGCCATGTTGACGCGGTGTGTATAGAGTTACCCAACCTCATTTTCTTTTGAAGCATTTTATGAATGTGTTTGTTGTTAGTTGAATCGTTTATGTGCATGAATAAAACTCCACTATTCTACGAGATAAATGGCTCACAACTCCTGAAATGCCAAAATGGGCCAGTCACTGACTGAACATAAAATGGACATGAAATTAAAGGCTCTGTATATGTGGGACATTTAATCACAGGATATTTAAAGCTTATAAGGACAGATGAGGTTATAGCAAAGTGTTTGGGACAACTGATGGCACTTTGGAATGTAAAACTTTTCCTTCGTTTTTGCTCTGGCACATTCTTTATGTCACTTTTTATTACTTTCTGTATTCAAGTCATCGTGTCCTCTCATGCTTACATATAGCCTTCTCTCTTCCAGGAGTCCAAATCATCCGGTCGCTCCAGCATGCCGCGATGTCGGAATTCCGTCGCCACGACCGCATCAGATGACCAGCCGCACATTGGTAACTATCGGTTGCTAAAAACCATCGGCAAAGGCAACTTCGCCAAGGTCAAACTGGCACGACATGTCCTCACCGGAAAAGAGGTAGGCATGCACGCACACACACAGACACACGCTAGACGCAAGCTCTGATCTATCCTTTACTTCCTCTTAACAGAGTCACCCTGACTTTCTGAACTGTAGACTTTTATCTTTAGCCGCTTTAGTCACATTATGAAGAAATGCATTACATTATTTTTAAGTTTCTGGGGTCTTAATTGCCACAAACATTTAATTTCATTTCATTTATCTATCTTTTAACTTTTTTTGCCAACATGAGTCGCACTCTTCTGCATCAAAGTCCACATTTCTGATGTTACAAATCTTCAAATCTACCACTGAAGCTAAAACTGTCTTTTTACCTATTACTTAAACTTACCTGTTGGCAAATTTTAGATTAACAGAAGTAACTCCAAGAACCGCATTCTTACATAAAACCTTCCTCTACACAGGACCCAAAAATATTATATAAACATTTATATTTACTTGCTTTGCTTCACTTGAATCAGAAAGACTTGATTTGTCCAAAAATCAGTCTTAAACTTTGTTAAAAATCATCTTATAAAGATCTTAAAAAGCATTGAATTTAACCTTCTCATACCTGTAGACACTCTGAATATATAAACCTCAAGCAGTTTGTCTATGAAAGCAAGTAAATCTAAGTCAAAAATGCTTTGACTGTTCAGCTTTAAACAAAGTGAAATGCCCTATTGTTTGGGGGTGAGGAACCCCGACCATGTTGTTCACTGGTGTTAAGTGACAAATGGACTCCAAATCTTTTTCCAGTGTCTATTTTATCACCAAAAACATGTAGAGTGGAAAAAAAGAATCAGGTGTTTTTAATTAGACATGATGGTAAACAATAGAAAAACACTATAAATGTTTAGACTAATCTTGCTTCCTGGTTGCTGAGGATAGGGGAAGGCTCATGCTGTGACACACAGTAGGTCTGGTCTGATCCTGGGCTCGCATGGCTTTGGAGACGGTACATCTGCTGCAGGAGATTACATCGCTATTGTCAGCTTGAATAGAGAAGCCTAAATGTCTCTGGCTTACTGTGAATTCCAGATGTGATGTAACGCAGTGGTCTGTCCCTTTAAGGGAAAAGCTATGTCTGCAGTGAGCCCATGCCGGGGTCTGTCTGAGGCCCAGTCAAGTACACTCTTGGTCTGTGTGTGTGAGAGAGAGAGAGAGAAAAAGAGGGAGAGAGAGGGGTGGGCGGGCTCTGTCAATGTGTGACAGCTCTGTGCCTGACACCCTGATAACACTCCATGTGACTCGCTGGCACACACACACACACACACACACACACACACACACAAAGAAAACAAGGGAGAGTCAGAGGGCATGAAAGAGTCAGACAGACAAGCACAACCAGAAAGAGGAGTGGAAGAAAGGAGTTAGTTGACAGTGAAAGACAGATATGGGAGAAATAAGTAGACCTCCCTTTTCTGTGTCCTTGTTAAGACATAATTCTTTGTTTCCCTCGCCTCTCTCTTTATGTCCTCTTTTCTCTCGTTCTGTTTCATCCCCTTTTCTCTACATCTCTCACTTTGAATCTCTCCCATCTGTCTCTCTATTTTTATTTTTTCTTCTTCCTACTTCTCTCTCTTTCCTTTTCTTTGTTTTATCTCTCTCTGTCTCCAGTGTTGGTGATATCTGTTGGATTATGAACTATAGACCTTATTATGACATGGATATAAAGGATGTTTCAACTTTGTGTGTGTGTCTCTTTCTGTATTCTGCCCGATTATGCAACTGTCGCCTGCTGTGATTTGTATTTATCACTTAATTCTGTGAGATTCTGTTGTTCTGTGTCTAAAAAGACGCGTAGATGTGTTTGCGCTGCGGTCGAAGGCTGTGACTGCGGAGGTTTTGTGCGAGCAAGATGCGTCAAACCCGCTGCAGCAAGTGTAATCAATTAATAAAAGTGTAATAATTAATGTTGTTTTGCTTCCAGGTGGCTGTAAAGATCATTGATAAGACACAGCTCAACTCCTCCAGTTTGCAGAAGGTGGGTCTCTTTCTCTGTCACACACGTGCACATGCAGGCACAAAATCCAAACCTCAGTCCTTCTTATCCCTTTTCTCAGAAGTCATTTTCAAGTTACTCGTCCTGCCCCACGTGTCTTTCTCTTTTTCGCTCTCTCTGGCCGTCTCTCTATTTCCCTTCCCCTCTCTCTCTCTCTCTCTCTCTCTCTGTCTCTGTCTGTCTTTCTGAAGTGGTCTAGTTTTCAGAGAGAGTTTTAATTACAGGAAACAAGCTGCAATTACTTCTTTTGATCGTGGCAGGGTGGGGTCTGTCCACTTACACGCACACTCTAACCATGTATGCTTGCACACTCAACACACACACACACTAAACAGTCATGCATCCGCAGACATAAGGCACAGAATACACACTTGTGGGCCAACTCAGAGCACATGACAAGAAAATGTTAAGACATGACAAAGACACTGACAGGGCCAACATATAAATCCAGAGACAAATGCTAACACTCAGACACCCCTAAATTCAATGTAAAGACTCATGCAAATGAAAATCCATGTGCACTAGGACCAGAATTGGCAGGGAACTCCTGGTATTATCCTGTCTCACACCTTGAAGGGTTTTTTCAACAAGGGGGCTTTGGTTTTGTGTCAGACTTTGTTGGGGTCTTGGATGTGCTGCAAATTTATGCTACAGCTGAAGCATATAATGCATGGCCTATCAAACAACAATAAAAAGATAAATAATCTAACCTTCTTTTCTTCCCTTTTTATTTAAAAAAAACACCACAATATTCAGAAACACAGTACTTGAACTATACACGATTATTACAGGCGATTATTACGTCAACGATTTGGTTTTACATTTTCGAGAGTGACTTATCTGCATGGAGACATAATCTTTCAAGAGAGAATCAGGATGCATCTAAGAATCGATTTTTCCCCAGCCCTGGGTCGGCTTCTAACTGTCTGTCTACAGAGTGTCTTCCGGATAATTTGTATGTAAGCCAAGTTTGACCTTATCTGCTGAGTCAGAGGAAATAAATTTGTAATGAGTGAGAAGCGTCTGTTCACGCCTTAACCACAGAAAGAGACTGGATGGCACTGAGCTAGACTTGGTTGCATTAGAAGTTTGTAGGCAGTGCTTTGACTTATACGCCAGAGTTTCTAAGCAGCTGAGGGCATTGTTTGTTTTACTCTGAAATCCCAGATATGGCCTGAACTCGGATTTTAATTGGTATTGCTTAAAATGTTTGTTTTTGCTCTTCAGTGTTTGTATTTTGACCCGCATGCTCATAAACAGGAAGTGAATGAAAGTGAACTTGCAGCAAAACACACTTTCACGCTGACAAGCAATACCTATCTAAATCTGATAGCGCATTTGACACAGCACCTTGTGTGGCTTGTTTCTCACAGCTCTTCCGGGAGGTGAGGATCATGAAGATGTTGAATCACCCCAACATAGGTGAGTCACACTGAAACGTGAGTTTCCACTCTGTCGTCACTCACTGAGCACCAGACTTTATTGTGGTGCTTCAAGGTCATGTAGTCCACCCGAATAATAATAATCCCTCTGCTTCTCTCTTTGTCTCTTATCTCTTTATTTTTGCTTTCACTCTTGCTGTCCTGGCCTTTTATTTTTTTGCCCCCTCTCTTTACTTTTTGTTTTTGCCTCTCTCTCTCCACCTCCAGTCAAGCTCTTTGAGGTGATAGAGACAGAGAAGACCTTGTACCTCGTAATGGAGTACGCTAGTGGAGGTAAGTGCGTGTCACTGTGAAATCATTCCCCCTGAGGCGTGGCACTCTGTATGTTGGAATCTAATGGTTCCCAAGTAAAAATGCTAGTTCCACTCTTAATGTACTGGCTCCTCAGTTTTTGTTCGTACTTTGTCCAAAGCATTGTTATCAGAAATATCCTGTTTTTATTTGATTTGTTTAGTTATCTTTGGTTATTGACCATCTCAGTCCCCTTTGCACTGAAAATAACTGACACTGTAAATTTGAAAATGGCTTCTTTTTTCAGTATTTAGTTAGTAATTTATTTTGCCCATACTTTGTCTTTAAAGGACAATACTTGTCCAATGTCTCATTGACCCACTACCCTGGCTCTAAGGAGACAAGTATCAGGTTCCAACACTAAATCTGCTCTCCTCCTTTTTCTCTCGTCTCCCAGGAGAGGTCTTTGATTACTTGGTGGCCCATGGCAGGATGAAGGAGAAAGAAGCCCGTGCCAAATTCAGACAGGTTTGTGTGTGTTGGAGAAAATACCCATTTATGTGTGCAGTTGTATAGTTATCATAGTTTTTTGTGTGCTGCTGTTGTTTTAAGATTTAGATTGAAAGTGTATTTCCTCCTTACAGATCTATAACTTTGATGTCAGTTGTTGAATAATGACAGGCAAAAGGAGCAGAAGCAGCAATTTTAAGGGACAGGCTTATATTGATTGCATTTTGGATTTAAAAAAAAAAAAGTTATATTTACCTAATGAAATACTTTACCCCCCAAATGACTATATGTATATCATATATATTAATTACATTGAGTCTGTGAAGAAAACTTAATTTTACTTGAACGTCTCTTGAAGTAGAATCTAGAAATGGAGGAAAATTCTTGATTAATTGAAGTGATAGGGGTCAGCAATTAACAACAGCAAAACTATATCAAAACAACTGTTTACAAATTCTCACACAACTCATGCACTATAATCCACATCTCATTAATCCAGTTGTATGCTTAGTACCTCCCAAGCAGACAGTTAGTTCTGACAGGGAACTGAAGTGAAAGTGAAACTTATTGATGCTTTCCTCAAAAACAAAAACAATAATTTGAGCTTGCTGAACATGGGAGCTGCTGGTCTACAGCTGCCTCGATCAGTTGGTCTCTTTATGTTATCGTGTGACTGGTGTTTTAAAGGGTTAGTATGGATTCACCACAGTCACACAAAAACACAAACTAACTGATAGAGGAAGTGGTAGATCAGTAGCTCCCGTGTTCAGTGAGGTAAAATTACTGTTTTTGTCAATGTAGTCTGGCTTTGAAGAGCATAGATAAGTTTCACTGTCCATTCACGGCCCTGTCAGGAAGGGCTGTCTGTTTGGGAAGGACTGAACATTCAACAAGATGTTTGACACTTGGATTATATTGCATGAGTTGTGTGTGAGTTTTTCAGTTGATGTTTTAATATAGTTTTACTGTTGTAACACACATACCTCTATAACTATTTTTTGTTCACCAGATGTGAGAAAAATAAAGTTTCCTTCACTTATTCAATGTAACACACAATGAGAACTGATAGACAAGTGGTCATTTGTGGGCTGAAGTATTCCTTTAATTTATTAAGAAATGTATTTGGGGCTGTGCTACAAAAATGGCCTATGTTGTTTGTTAACATGGAGCTTAACAGGCAAAAAAACCCACACACTTTGTATTTTAATGGTTTTTAATGATGGATTATTGATCATTAAATTGTAAGCAGTTAAGGGAATGGCTTAAATTTTTCATCCCTAGTACTTCCTCATGATTGCTTCCTAATGAAATCCTAATGAAGAGCTCTCAGTATCTTTTACTTCCTTTCAGCCCGTCCATCATGTCATCCTTTCTCTCACTCCATCTCTTTTTCTCCCTCTTTTCTCTCTCACTCACTTTCTCACTCTCCAGATTGTGTCAGCTGTGCAGTATTGCCATCAGAAGTGTATAGTACACAGAGACCTCAAGGTGAGAACACACACACATTAATTACATCGAGTGTCAGAGCACAAGCAAGCATTCTCTCTCTGGCTCTCTGTCCACATTAATCTTTGTAGGATTTGACTTTTTGAGATGAAATCCTGCCCCCATGAACAAGCAACCCAGAGGTTAATCACAAAGATGATATAATGTCCCTCCTCGAGTGCTACGGCTTAAACACACGTTCCCGTACATCTGTGCACACACACTTGTATTTCTATGCAATTCTGCTATTGTTTTGGATCATCCTCTCCTTCTGTCTCTCCATTTATTTCCTGTTTTTGATGCGGTTGGTGCCAAAAATGAAACACAACACGCACACAGGTCTAATGCTTCCAGGTCATTTTGGTTCACAGTATAATGCTGAGTTGTAAATCCTCTTATTGTGCCAGCAGGCAGACTGGTAGGCAAGACATTATCATGATTACTGTTATAGTGACCATAGAGGAACCTCTCATCTCAAAGTTGTTTTTCCCAATCATGGTTATTTTTGGCTTTTTAATAAACATTTTCAATGTTGTGATGAAGGTCATGAAACACTTTCTACAGTTTCAGCTGGCACTGGTGGCTGGCATTTCCAAAAAAGGCAGCATGGGAAATAAGATTTTTGGAGGACAGACAGTTCTCATTATTGTAATGCGTACCATCCAGCACATTATCCTAATCACTCTTGATCTGTGGGTTGTATTGTGAAATCCGGCACAGGCTTAATTCTAGTAGGTCCGACACTGCAAGAGCAAATTTTGATGAGCCTGCATTTCACAGCGAGACTGAAATCACTCTGTTTGGCTCCCAAGATGTAAAATCCAGATCATGTTCTACATATGGTTTCTGCTGTTCTTGCGGCTATACTGGTGAAGTTTAAGTTTGTTGTTTGGCCAAGTTGAAGTGTTAACCTTAATTAGCTATAGCTGATGAAATCAGTGTTCATTTATTTCCTATGATGTCACTGTTGTATTTAATGTGCACAAACACACACACACACACATATACACACACTCAAACACACAGAAGCGGCAGAGTATTCAGAGCAAGTGAAAAGGAGAGCGCACCTGTTGCTAGGCAACCCCAGCCTCCTTGCTCACTGGCTCACTTTAGGCTTAGGGATACACACACATACACACACACACACACACACACACACACACACACACACACAGGAATAAACTGTGGCAGCTCACTTTGCCCATTGTGTGCTACTTGTAGGCCCCAGGCCATTACTCTGAAAAACCCCTCTCTCACCCAGCAGTTTTTTTTTCCCAGAGAAAGGTGTTTCAGATAACTGTCTGTGGAATAAATTATCTTCAAACTCATTTGCATGTCAGAGAAAATCTTTGTTACACTGACGCTGGCCTATTTATCAAACTTTGTTGTGCAAGCTAGGTTTAAACTCAATGTACTGTAGCTCTGACCTTCCTGCGGAGGAAGGAAAGCGGAAAAAGACATTCTATATGTGGAAAAACTGAAATATCGCATTTCCATATTACACAAAACATAGCTTAAGTATTTGTGTATCACCACATGGCATGTTTTCAGAAAAAAAATCCCAGCATATTAGTAATCTTTCCTCTTCTCCATCTTCTTGCTTCCCTTCACATCCTCCTGCTCTCTACATCATAATTATGTTTTTCTTTCCTCTCTCTCCCACACTCTGTCTGCAGGCGGAGAACCTGCTGCTGGACGCAGACATGAACATCAAGATAGCAGACTTTGGCTTCAGTAATGAGTTCACTCTCGGGAACAAGCTGGACACGTTCTGTGGCTCCCCGCCCTACGCCGCCCCAGAGCTGTTCCAGGGAAAGAAGTACGACGGGCCTGAGGTGGACGTGTGGAGCCTGGGGGTGATCCTCTACACACTGGTCAGCGGCTCGCTGCCCTTTGATGGACAGAACCTCAAGGTCAGGAAGAGGAGAGAGCGTGTTTGTGTGTGTGTGCGCCTTCATGTGCATTACATAAGAGGATGTCTGTATTCTGTGGGTGGTTGTAGTATTTGTCATGCTGGTTTCTGTTCCTTCCTCCCTACAGAATGCAGAAACTAAACTCAAGAGAGAGAGTGAATGTGTAAAAGTGGTTAAATGCCAGCTCAAGTACTTTTTCTTCAAATGGGGTTTGGTGGTGTGATGCACCAAAGAGGCACTGAAACCTGGTGCTTTGTTTTTAAACAGAGAGGATTTAATGCTTTCTGTGAACTATGGTTATTCACAATTATTCATACCACCTATCACACTCTGCATTCAGTCGGTACCCACATGAGTCACTCTGGAAGTGCAGACACATTTTGGGTGGGCGATATGACATTGAATGTGATGATATTGATATTAACATGCCTGCAAACTGCCATCCAGGCTCATCGACTATGCCTTAGCACTACCTCCTGCCGTGTGGAGTTTTGTTTAACACCTACATTACCTGCTATTTATTTAACACATAGGAGCCTCACTGTTTTTTGATGCTCTAATAAAAGCTGTTCTTTCCTTTAAATGTGTCACATTGATGCACAGACAAAACAAGTGCAAAATGTACAGCTAAGATAGTTTTATGTGAGTGTTTCAGCACTTCAAATGATTAATCTGCCTTTCTATAAGCCCTAGCACTTAGTATTGCAATTTGATCGAATTTTAATTTAAATTCAGTGCCTTGCTTTATACTGTGAGCTCCTTGAGAGCTTGCACATACATTTCAGAAGTGTGAAAACCTGTTACTACATACATTTATCCTTCACTGTCTCACTGAATTACAATTATTAAGATGCCTCCAGTAGGATGTTAGGGTAAAGCCACTGAAGTAGATAAATGTAATGTTGGTTATTTGTGCCTGGTGACTTTTGTTAACGTCTAGCATTATGTTAAATTAATCTAATAACCTTTTCTAAGAGCATCTAATAACATCATGAAAAGACCAGGAAGTGTTTGAGTAACATGTTTTGGTAATGTCTCCCTGCAACTACATTACCACTGTGTTAGAATCGTAGCTTCTTGAAATGCTAACCAGGTTGTGCTCAGATGAATGCAGTACTTGTTTAAAAAAACTATTAATCATTTGGGGGTGTAACCACAGCTAATGTTGCTGCTCGGCTCATTTAAGCCACATCAGATTAAACCATATACACTGGTGAGATGCAGAGCCAAGTCCTTTATCTTTTAACAGTTTTTATTTTCAAGGAAATTATTTAAAATATTTCGATAGTTCGGGGTGCAGTCTACACTTTCACGCTTCCCTTTGACAGAATCTAAGGATGTGAGAGAAAAACGATTGTGTGTATGTTTGAAGGTGGATTTTTTTTTTTTTAGTCTGCTGCTCATTTGTTATGCACTTGTCCATCTCCAGGAACTGAGAGAGCGCGTGCTGCGTGGTAAATACAGGATTCCTTTCTACATGTCCACCGACTGCGAGAACTTGCTTAAAAAGTTCCTCATTCTGAACCCCTCCAAAAGAGGCAGCCTCGAGGTACACTGCACGGCACTGACGCAGACACAAAACACAAGATAAGAACTCATAATCACTTTGGTTTGACACAAAGCATTGAAGCATCTCATATCTATTGTAGCTGTGGGCTAATTTTTTATTTTATTTTTTTTTATTTTCTAACTGGACCAGATTTTAAATCCCTTTTGTTTAACCTGATCAAATTGCAGTCTGAAAACAACTTAAACCAGAATTGTCTCCTAATAGCTCGACCAGTGATTGCTTTTTTTGCTAATCTAATGGTGTGTGTAGTGCATACAGTACTATACTGAACACCTGCACTTGCTTCACCAGCTATATGTGACTTTGTTGCTGAAGTGTCAAGTTCTTTTTGTAAGGCATAGTAAATACTTGTTAGTTTTAGAGTGATGCAGTAAAGGTAATCACATTGTAACAGATATCGCTTTCCATTTACCAGATTCCCATTAACGATTTGGATTAAAAACATATTAATTTTGGCTCCCCCACTCTCTTCTTTACCTGCTAAATGCAAAATGGCAGCCCTGTTAAAATATAATGAGAGGAGTCTTGCTTTAGCTCTAGAATTCAGTCCTGTGACTTCTTCATTTACACCTACCATAAAGTCCAAATTTCTAAGCAACCAGAGGAGATTGATTTGATTCATATTTCCTGGAAATTTACCCTTCTCACGCTGTTAATATCAGTGCAGCCGAGGCTTCATTTTAGAGCCTGTTTATTAAAGGTCACACCCCTCATTTGCGTCTTCAGGAAAATACATTTGCATATTGAAGATAAAATACACCTGGCTATGCCTTTTTTTAAAAACTGAATAATTGTCGAGATTAGTGGAGTAAACAGATGAATAACATAGAATAAATTCATGGTGTTTAGCTGACTTCTGCATCCTTTGCATTGTGCTGCCTATTTGTCTTGAGGAGACTCTTGTACTAATGTCTTAACCCTCTCTTCTTTCTCCTCTCCTCATTCTCATTCCTTAACCTTTCCTCCCTCCTCTGCTTTTCGCCCTTCTATTGTCTCTGACATCTCATGTCTCCCTGTAACCATCTGTTTGGCTTTCTCCCAGCAGCAGATAATGAGGGATCGGTGGATGAATGTGGGCCACGAGGACGAAGAACTCAAACCCTACGTCGAACCCCAACCAGATTATAAGGACCCCAGGAGGACAGGTAGGAATAGAAATGGACTCAAAAATGATAAATGTGTTCTCTCCCTTCACCCACGCACAGGCATGCTACAGTACAGATGTTATTTTCCTCCACGTACACATGAAAATATTTATCTTAAGGGGAATTATGAACCCGCAGGAAGTCCACCATTCTAATTATACACTGGTTCTGTGTGCAGACATCATGCTGCAGATGGGATTCTCTCAGGATGAGATTCAGGACTCGCTGGTGAACCAGAAGTACAACGATGTGATGGCTGCATACCTGCTACTGGACTATAGGAACTCTGAGGTATGCTGCTTCTTTCTCACACCTACACGTCTTTGTTTTACACAGTATCATGCCAGCTATTATTGGTTTGTCAGAGCTCTCTTAGCTGCAGTAACACTAATGTGATACAGTAAACTGTCAAACTAACCAGCTCTTGTCATTCCATCATTAAATACAAGAAAATGTAGGGCTTCACTTTTATTTTGCATTCAAGCCATCAGAGCATACAATTTGCTGTCATCTCTGAATTTGATATAGATATATTTATATATATTTATGCTCAAAACACTTCAGTGTTCTCATAACAGTAGCATTTTTAAAAAGGCTCTATTTTTAGTCCTTTGTGTTTGTTGTACACACATTGCAGTGTCTCTGCGTCTCCTCCAGATACACATGTATTCAGATCTGTCTTTTTGTCTTCTCCCTCAGCTGGATGAAGGTGGCATCAAACCCCGGCCAGGAAGTGATGTAAGCAACATAAACGCCCCCTCCCCGCCCCACAAGGTACAATGAGAACACATAATGTCTTCTGCTAACACATAATGAGGTCTCCCAACTCCAGCCAGTGGCACAAGAGCCCTGACTTGACCTCCTATTTTTACCAAAGACACTTTGGGAATCTACTCTGATGAAGCTCATTTGTAGGTTTTAGATGGTTGACCTACATACAGGTACATGTGAACCACAACAACCCGTGTGTTTGCCGGATGCTTGAATTGTTGTGGGTGTCATGTGAGAATGGCTCCAGATTAAAAGCAGCTGTAAATGCAGCTTCTACTTACGTCCCAATGTGTGTGTAAACACTGTGTGACACAAAGAATACAACACTGACCTGTATGTCCATTTCGCCTCTCTAAGGTACAGCGCAGTGTGTCGTCCAACCAGAAGCCTCAGAACCGCAGAGCCACCGACCAGGGTGAGATTGGTGTGTCTTTTGTGTGTTGTTAGAGAGGGTAAGGAGAGATGGATGGGTCAGATTGAGATGGTCATTTATCAGGAGCTCAGTGCCAGCACATTGCACAGTCATATTTTGTATTTTAAATAGAATCATATGGTTTAAATCCTGGTTTATGCTGGAATGGTCCCCGGTCCTGCCACTGAAGCAGGTGGAGAAAATAATTCAAGGCCTTCAAAGGCTTCGATAGGGAAAAAAGCTCCCCTTAAGTCCCTGAAAATTGTTTTTGAAGGTAAGCATCACAATTTTTTGTGGACACCTGTAGCAGCAGTGTGAAAAAAGGGGAGGAAATAGAGTGATAAAAAAAGGAATAGCTGAATTTAGATGGAAGGGTGACAGTGTGTGTTCAAATAAAGGTTGAAGTAAGAGAGATAGGCTGGGTGATGTAGATGTACAGCAGAAGGGAGAGAGGGTGGAGTTGAGGGAAGACAAGATTGATGTAAGTGTAGAGGGTTGGTAGAGCAGATTGAATGACAAAGCCACAAAAGGTGAGACAACTGAGTGATGACAGGAAAATGACAAATGAGTGGCACAGCAGAAGATGGCGCAGATGGGAAGGACAGGGGCAATTACTCAGGTTAGGGCACAGCAAGTGATGGCCTTCCTCATCCATGCCGTCTTTTTCTTTTTCTAGGCTCCTCCTACTCTAAGAGGGGGGGTCAGTCCGACAACAGGACTGCTGGGGAGGATTCTGGGAGGAAAGGTTCATCAGGCAGCTCTACTACCAAGGTGCCAGCCAGTCCCCTGGTCTCCTCTGACCGCAAGAAGAGCGCCACGCCCTCCACCGTGAGAACACACACTCACACTGCTTGCTTACATTACATTTGCAATACTCACAATTTCTATTAAAGCACATTAAAATGGGCACATCAGTGTATTATGGTTTCCACATCAGCAGTATTACTAAATACATAAACACACTGATAGGCCTGTTGCTATAATTACGTTATCAGCTTAGTGTACTATACAGGTTACTGTATGACCATAACCTTGATCATTTCGTTTACCTCAACATTACCAGTTGTGTGTAAATTCTTGTTTGTTTACATAAGAATGTCCAACCAACATCTTAGCCAACGTGATGCCAGAATAAACATCAGTGTTTTCCCGACCATGATAAGACTTCAGCGCAGTGATTCCCCCTATTTTCCCTCTCCACCCCTGCCAACATGACAAACTCTACACAGCGTTGCTTACCAGTAGCTTGCATGACAGCCTCACTCACCACACCACTGTAACACAACGTAGGCCCTGAGAGCAGGGGGCCAATAAGAATAATATATTTTTGTATCGTAATCCGCACAAAAGAAGTACAGATGACTAATAAACATTCAACAGGATACAGTTCATTCCCTTGAGATAGTGACAAGGCCAAAAAGATTAAAGAGAGAGTTTGTTATTCCATACTTCGTATTTTGTAAAAAGAAATAAATTAATTAACATTAAGGAACAGTTGTATGCAGATATGTTTTTCATAATGCAATGCAGAGCTATTCACTTGTTAAGCATAGGTTATAGTCTATGTTGGATTGATTTTAATAACTTTAACGTACTTAAAGTGTGCAAATATGCTGCTGTATTCTCTAGGAAAATAGAGGTATTGGCAGATACTCAGTATTAATTGACTTTAAAAATATGTTAAATATTTTTTCATACTCCAATTCCATGTGTGAATATTCCTAAGACTTAAACTTTCATTGCTTTCTGAAATGGTGTGTTTGTATTGTATGCTATTATATTATTTTATCACTGACAGAAAATGCTTTCAAAATGAAAATAATATACCTTAAAGCAGTTATTTCTGGGACAATATATCGGTTAACAAAAGTAGTCACCCAGACAAGGCCTACACACAGATCCATAAACAAAGTACACACAGCAGTTGTTAATATACAGTGTTAAAAACTGCTGTTGTACAAAGTCAAAAGCTAACTTTCAGTGGACAGTCATTGTTGCTCTTTAGTGTAAGCCAACGTCAGCCATATATTATCTTCTTCTTTGGTCCAAAGATCAAAACAAATGCTAGTTACTAATTAAGACAAATAGCCATATAACTATGAAGGTGTATGAAAGTGGAAGTGTGCTTCATGTTCAAGGTTATGTTATATTATGTTTATACTCTCTGATTAGGTTGTAAGTCATCGTCAGCCCTTTTGCTTTCTCACAACGGTATTACACTTAGGTGATGCCATTTCTGGACTTACTATATTTGTCCACATTCGTGTGCTTTAAGTGCATTAAAGTGCACACACTCAAAATATTGTTACATTATTTTTATCTTGGTGTTTAGGCAAAACTTTAGGTCTTTGACACAGCTCATGTCGTAATAAAAAAAGCACAGGTTTTACAAATTATTTCTCTTTTTAAGTGTCCCAGTGAGCCATATCAGTGTGACAGTGAGCTCGCATCCACATTATCAAGGACCCTGACACTGAACCAGCTAAAGGGAATTCAGCCATCATTCATTTGATTTTTTACACCTGTGCTTTTCCTACCGTGACATGTCAAAGAGTCTGCTGTGAAAATGTCTTTTTGTATTTTCTCAGTATTACCCAGCTCTGTCATCCATCCAGTTTTCACCAATTAAGAACCACCAAGGCTGTGCTATTACTGACTCAACAGGTGCCTGTCAACAGTGTCAGCCAACAAAATAACAAGAGACAGATGGAAATTTCCGAATGACACAAACCAACAATTGTTTTATGATTAAAACATTTTAACTTAACAAAAAAGTTTTAGAAATGATAGAAAGTATTTGAGGGAGTATTTTATTGCAGAGCGCAGGATGTGAAATTTAAAGTCCACTCCTTGTTCACATGTCTGTCACTCTCCTTCTAATTTAGTCACACCCTGTGAGGGCGGGACAACTTTTATCATTTTTATTAGTATGTGGACATGTGACATTATGTAATTCCTAGTATAGCTCCACCCAATCTCAACCTGAGCAGATGGCTGATGTGTCAGGGCAATGAAAAACACCTGTGTGGGAGTGCAGGGTCTTTCAATGACAATTCAAGGATACTGCGTTAAAAACAAAATGGTCTTGTAATTGTTTGATTGCGCATTGTTTGATTTGTTTCTCTTTGACAAGCTGCAGGAAATAAATTTGTCACAGGGAATTATCTTAAGGCCTAATTTGGTGAAGATTTAATTAAGCTAACCCTGTGCTGATTGGGAAGATTGCTTTAGGCTGTATATTAATAATTGGTCACCTTTAATGTCATGTCTCTATCCACTGACCACTGAACGGGGCTCTCACTGTGTTAAACTCAGTCCTAAACTCTTCTATATTTCTAACATTCTTCTTATTTTTCCCTCTCTCCTTTCAGAATAGCATCCTGTCCACCGGTACTGGCCGCAGTCGGAACTCTCCTCTGACTGAGAGAGCCACGCTGGGCCAGGGCATCCAGAACGGCAAGGACAGGTACACACACACATCTTTATACACACACAATGTTAAAAGAGAGGTGTTTTCAAAAAGACCAAGGCAAGTACAGTTACAGTCTTTGTCACGCACACTCTTCCTCTCGTCACCGGCAGCTCAAGTAGTTGCAGTGAGGCAGCGCTGCTTCCTCACTAACTAACACACACATAATATAAACACACTCACCATGGTTTGTGAATGAAGCAGTGCCACAGCTGTCTCAGTGACTGAATCCCAGACCTTGGCTGGTACTCTCCAGAGCTCTGCCAGCTGGCTCAGGGAGGCCCACAAGCTTTCCCCCGGGGTGGGGTGAGCCCTCCTGGACATGGAAATCAGGCTCCCTAGGGAATTTAGGCCAAACCTCCAGTAGATTACAGATTACCCATGATGGGCTGATGGAGGACTGCCAGTTACAGCAGAAGCAGGGTTAGATGGACTCACACACCCGCTTTTTACATTCACATACTGGTAAGCAGGTTGACATGCTGACACACAGAGACCTAATTTGCCCTTTAAACTCTTTCTTCTTTCTGTTCTTGTCCTTTAATAAAATGTTCCTTTTCATTTAAGTTTGATTTTGCCAAATTTTTAAATTAATCAGTTTTTGCCCAAAGTCAAATCAGCAGAACTTAACAGAAGGCCCAGAAGGCCATAATCTTATTCACTCATTCATTGTTATATATTTTGGTCTAATCCTTTTTTGGCCCATCTTACATACACAAAACACTGTCTTGTTTCTTTTCAACCATCTTCCGGTCACTACATATACAAAACATGTGGAAAAGGAAAAGAAACACAACATAGCAGTAGTCACGTGGGGAAAAAAGAAAGAAAAAAAGCAGGATTACTATTTTTGGGGGGATAAAAAGAAATGACAAAGTCTACCATTGGGTTTAGCCATAAATCAAGCTCCCCTCTTTTTCACTCATCTTTCATTGGATTTGGATATTGCTGAGTGTTATATTCCCTCCTTTTTTCCCTTTCTCATTTCATCCCTTCAGCTCTCCTTTCTTCTTCGACCACTTTTAAAAAATTCCAATATGTACAAAACAACTTTTTGTTCATTTTGGAGTTGCTTTACTGTGGACTTTCTAATCTTCATTTTAAGGTCATAAAATACAACATCATGCAGTAATTTTAGCCGTCGATGGAAGTCGTTGAGTTTGTCGCCCGGGATTTGTAAGCCTCTGGTGCCGGATGCACCACATGCGCGTCCACACATACAACCACGGACACATCACTCATGCTTAACCAGCCATACGCTTTGTGTGCTTTTTTTTTCCATGAGCATTAAACATTAAGGCAAACCATAATCCCTGTTACAATGCAGTGTTCATTGTCATTACTGCTTTATTACCTGTTCATGAATCAGTCTCAAATGACCCCCTCGTTCACAACATAGTGCCCCACCTACAGTGTGGTGAAAATGATTAATTAAATCCATGTTCAGGCTAAAAGTTTTGACAGATTGATGTAATTTTTTACTTTATTCATCGACTTACAGTCAAAGCACTAGAAAGTGACGATGTGGTCATTTGAGACAGCGTTGGGTTTTTTTTTTTTTGTTTTTTTTTTTAGCACTGTGGGTCTGTTAGCCATGGTAGGCTCTGCTAACTTAGTCTTTGTCATCTGCTTTGATTTTAAAGTTACTTTATTTGATCATCATTAATGCTTTGAAGTTTGGGCTTTTATACTTGTTACACCCCCCCTCCCTTCCCCAATTTTCCCTTATCCCTTTCTGTCTTTTCCTAATTTTCTTCTTTTGGTGTTCTTTTATCTGCGTCTGAGCTCTTGTCCCTCTGGATCTTAAGTCACTCACATTTTCTTGGCACCTCCCTTCTTTTCTTTTTTCCACTTTGTCTTTATATTAATCTTTCTTCTCTTTCTTTTTGTCCCCTCTCTCTAAGGAGATTAGGAAGACTTGTGATGGAATATTAACTCTTAGTGGCACTATATGGTCCCTGTACTTGCCTCCTAATAGGCTTACACATACACAGAAATATCTGCACACACACACACACACACACACACACACACACACATGCTGAGGCTGTACACGTACAAACTCATTGACACACACACACACAAGCTTAAACATACATGTCGCACATGCTCAAACTCTTGCCACACACTGGGTTGTCCAGTGAATGCAGTTATTTTTCCATCACTAGCCGCTTTAATCCCTGTCAGAAAGAGTGTGTGTTTCTCTCGGCTATGTGTTTGTTTTCTGTGTAATTAGCAGCTGTTTGGTTGACCTCTATAAATGTCCCTCTCTCTCTTTCACTGTCTCTCGTTGCTCATTCCTCTGTTCTCTCTTCATCTATCTCTCTCCCTCTGGTACCACTCTCCCCTGTCTCTTACTGTGTTTGTTTCTCTGTGTGGATAAAGTCAAGTTTGAGCTGTCAGTAATGTGTGGAGCTTTGTAGCCCGTGGCAACCTCGATGATTAAGAGAGGGTTCAGGAAATAGCCGGCGTTGTTTTGCCTAAGTAATTCAATAAACTACTCTTTGTTGCAGATAGAGCTCAGATTGTTTAAATCAGAAAAGGAAAGGAAGGATTGCCGAGGGCCTTGACAGGCAGAAGTCACGAGACAGGTGAAATCCATAAAACTGCAAGCTCATAGGTCAGAATGATTATCTCATAGCAGGACAGTGAACGCAGCTTAATTTCCTGATTTGTCTTCACAAGGAAACTCAGCACCTCACCTGCCCATTATGACCTGAGAAAAAGCACAAGCTAATTGGTTTTAATGTAGATTTTCAGTGTTTGTTTTGTAGGGTTGCAACTGTAAATTATTTTTTATAAGTTTCATAATAAAATTGATAAACATTTAGTCTATAAAAAGTCTTTAAAAATCAGATTTTCACAGACATCATTAATTAGCTTATTTTGTCCAACCAACTCTTCAATTCTCAAAGGTATTAAATTTCCTATCACAGTCTAGGAGACTAAAAAAATAAACAATTATTCACATCGGAGAAGTGGGACTCAGTGGAGGTTCGGCATTCCTGAAATGCTTTAAGAAGACAAACAATTTTTTTTTCAAAATTGATGCTTTTTTTGTTGATCAATTAATCAACTCATTGGTTAAGCTTACATGCCTAAAATGATGATACTATGTATGATATACTATATTTGATGATACTTTATTTGTACAATAGGGCTGCAGTGTATATTATTCAAATTGTCATCGTGATGTCAACTTGCACAATAAACACATTGCGAAAGACTTTAACATCGCACTGCAGCATTTTTCTGAGTTAGTTGAAGAAAAGTATGAGTAGAAAACTACACTTTAAAGTAACTGAAGTTGTTTAAATTGGGGTTTTTTTTCCTTTTTCTTAAGATTTGGTTATTTCAAAATTGATCCTCAATTTCATTCAGAGCGACACTTAAAAAGTCCAAAGTCTAACGTTCCCTCTGCTGTTGGAACCCCAAATCTGGTCACCGCAAATAATATAATTATTATTTTCATACAGTGCATATTTTCCTCATATCATGCAGCCCTATTGTGTAGCACAAGTCTTAAAAAAACTATACAATTCAGTGTGCTTCACAAAGTATGAAAAATAGACAAAAAAACATAAAGGATAGATAACAAAACAAGGAAATATTTACAAACTAAAAGGAGATTTGATAGAAAAATATGGTTGGACTTAATTTTTCAGAAAATCCAAGCAGCTTAAACCAAATTGCTTATGTATTTTTTTACAATATGTAGACCTGCTAGGAGGGAAGTTTGCAGTCCAGTGTAAATGCTGGAGTGTCAGTAGTCTCCATGTGGTGATCTGTCAGTTTTGTTGCTTTGTGCTTTTCTGTGATGTTGATTGCCTGACTTTGTCCACATAATTTGTCTGAGTGTCCTTTCACTCTTCCTTGCCAGTAGAAACTTGTGTGTTAAAGTTGGTCTTTTGTGCTCTGCCTTTTGTGTCGTGATTTGACATGAAAACAAAGGCACAAGAACACAGTCAACCTTTGATTGTGGTTTGTGATTGCCTTTCGTAAAACCACGATAAAGCAATGTCAGCAGCAAAAAAGACCAACTTTTCTTCTCTGGTCATGTCCTTTTGCTCTGTGGTCTGTCTCTTTTTGTCTCTACTTCCTCTGTTCCTCCCTCCCCCCTCCCCCCCCTTACTGTGTTTGATAAGTGCTGCTTCTAACCATGCTCCACCTCACCTCCCTGCCCACCCACACACAAACCCCGCCCACTGTGTGTGAATGCCTGTATGCGTCATGCTTGTATGTATGTTTGATTGTTTGACTGTCTGGTGCGTTTGTCCCATGTCGATCACGTTTGTGGGTGTGTCTGCATATGTGTGTGTGTGTGTGTGCATTGGGCGGGGTACTCCTCCTGTTCCTCCCCCTCCTCCCAGCCTAAACACTCCGGGCTCCCGCGCCTCCACTGCCTCGGCCGCTGCCGTCCTCTCCTCCTCCTCCTCGCGTCCCCGCCACCACAAGTCCCTGTCCTCCTCCAATCATCCATGCCCCTCTGACCTGCACGCACCACGGCCCAGGCAAGTCTCTCACTCACTCTCTCTGTCACACTCACACACACAGACACATGCTCTCAGCTCCCTCAGCCCCTTTCAACACAAACCACTTTACTCAGCACTGATCATCATCATCATCCCCGCAAGAACTCGATGGGCAAAAAGGAAAAAGGAGAGATGAAGAGAGGGTAAATGATTTGTTGGCTCTGAAACCTTCCACCACTGCCAGATTAATGGGACACTACCAACATTTAGAAAACAAACCAAAAAAAACAACTCTTTGATAACCTTTCATTCCTTTTTACATAGTGACAAATCCTGGCACACAGCAGTGACCTGGTTGCCAATATTTTTTCCCTCAAAAGTCATGAAATCGATCTCAGAGGTGGATTTTCCTCCCCATAGAGAAGCTGTTTTATTTGACACAAACTGCTCTGCTTGCCGGCAGCCACCTCACATACACGTTCACATTAGCAAACATACAACATTTACCTAGTTTTAACAGTTTCTGCATATCATTTAGTCTCAAATATTTTTATCTTTTTGGTTTGAAATTGTCTTTTACTCAACTAAAATGACCTCCTACAGTACTTAATATAAATAATAAGAATTATAAAAGACTTACATTTGCAAAGAAGTTCATTTAATTAAGAAGTGTCCAAAATGGAGAATTGTTGGACTAAAAAGAAGTTGAGAAATCTGACATTTGCAAATTATACACTCTTAATCCTTCCTTTTTTTAAAGAAATTCCTTGACGGCAATATTTTTTTCCCTCATGGCAAATCACCCGGAAGTAAGGTTAGCATTAGTGTAGCAGCAAAGAGATGACATGACACAACCTTATCTGAGTTTCAGCTGTGGTATCAATTTCTTAGTATCTGCCTATATGTCTGTGTATCTATTTCTGTGTATGTACATTGAGAGCACAAAATACCAGAGTCAGATTCCATGTCTGAGTACTCGCTTGGCGATTAAAGCTGGTTCCGAATGTGGTATATATATTTACCACTACAGCATCTCCATAGTGAGATGTCCAGCATTTCTAAGACTAGCCATCATCGACTCACCAGTTACTTAGCAACAGCCAGGAAGTAGATTGTGGAGCTCAGAAAGCTGTACAAGCTAAACTCGGTGTTGACATAGCTTGTCTTTGGCCAATCAGTCACTCTCAAACCTCACACTACCCAGTGGACCATGACTGAGCAGTCAGAGCTTGAGAACAAGATGAGCAGGTTTTTCACTGTACTGTAACTCTGACAAACCAGACATGTTTTTCACTTGTTTGTTTTCCTGGCTGAAAAAACAAAACAAGCAACTTTGGAATACAGACATTTATGGACGAGCAGGGATCTGGTTTTAACACACAGCGGTCTCAGTAGCTAATGAACTGTGTGCAGCAGGCCAGCCCGTTATATAAGCTTGGTTATTGGCTGTATGTATAGTGAGTTGTGCTGTGTATGTGCCTTCTAGGTTCCTTTTTTTCCATTTTCTTATTAGTTTAAAGGAGCTGTATGCAACATTCAGAACATTAATACAGCAGCAAACCACTGTTTGCTGTGTAAAGATACAGTGGAGTAATGGCATCCTGAGCAGAGAATTAAGTCATGCCCTCTGTGTGTGTTATAATCTGAGCTTCTCTGTTCATTGTTGTGGTAGCCTGCCTAAACCCACATGCATGTGAGTCCTTGTGTGTGTGAATCCAACTAGCTAGCTACTTGCAACCACTCTGCACTGCACTTGTATGGCAGTTAGTGCTCATATTGGGACAGCGTTGTTGTGGGAGTGTAGGGCCCAACTAATGTTAACTCCGTCAGGACTGCTGCTGTTATTTGTGCTGTTTATGGAATTAGCACTGTTAGCTGCTAGTTGCCAGTTCAGCCATTTCCATGTGGAGAACCATGTGCAAGCAATCTCGCCCCAGACTCTGAATTATATTTGCTTTGAATGTTGCAAACAGCTCCTTTAAGAAATGACCCACAGGTTATGGAAAGTTACTGAATGTTACAGCTGATCAATTTACTGTTCATATTGTTTTACTTTTAAAGCAAAGAAAAGAATAAAAATGTCTTAGGAGATATAGTTAGAAACATTGTGAACAGACTTGACTTGTTAACTGTAGTTTACGAGCAAATGGGCTGACATTGTCATTCTGGGAGTGTTATTTAGGACAGAAACATTACTCTGCATCTAAAATGACTAATATTGACATTTGCAGGTAAGTTTCTTAGCTGGAAGCTGCATTAGTAAAAGTCTGTTTCAGAGGCTGGATGACGTCACCGTCATGCTGATCAAAAAAGTGTCCGTCACTACGTCATGCAAATAAGAACTTAAAGTAAAATGTTTAAAAGGACTGCATGCAAAGATGTTCCCTGTCTAAACAGGTGGATAGTCAACAGTAGTTACACTTATCATAATCACTAATCACAATCACAAGACACAACGATATTTTTAAAAAGTGCTCTGGGGAGAACCAGACAAAACGAAATGTTTCTGTGAAAATGTATCTGTGTAAGCTGCTGCATGTACAGACATTTAACTGACATTTAATACATATAGTATACATTTGTTTTTCTGATATGATGTGTTTGTCGACAAAAGGATTTTCCCTGGCTTGTACAAATGAATTTCAGGCCTGTGTAAAGAAGTGGAGTCCCTGTAAAGGTTCCCACAGCCTCTGTTTTTTGTTCTTAAAGGTTGTTAAGTGCTTTCTTATACAGCCTCAATCTGCTATGTAAACCCACCTCAGTTATGAAGTTGCCTGGGAAAACCCCGTCTTCATCTATTAAGCGTTAACTGTGGCGTGTCTCGTTGAATGAAATGGAGTAATGACCGGACTGTGTCTGGTTGGTCGTCTGTGTGTATTTGCTGTCTGTGCTTGGCTTGTGTGTTGGTGCTTTGTTGTGTTGCTTTGTTGTTTAGCTCGCCTGCTTGATAGAGTCTGTTTCAAGGGCTACTTTGATATTTTTTGATTTTTAGTCCTCCTCTCTTTCCCCCTGCCAGCCATGTGTCACAATATACATGAAGGTCTTTGAATATGGTCCTCAGCTATCTTACAGGGTAAATTTGATCTTTTTCAACCTCGACCCTGTTTTCTCATGTTTTTCTGTCTAAGTGACTAATAGCAAACACAGTTTTTGAAATCCAGTTTTGAGCATAACTGCTGCAGCCGGCAGCCACGAAACAGCTGCAATGTAATCCTTTGGGGCCTTTTCACACTGTCAATTTACGTCCACTGGAAGTGCTTGTTTTTGCCACTGTTAGGCTGAGATTATTATTCTTAGTGTATGACATTATAGAAAGGATTCCTGCAGAGATGAACCTTTGTGTTAAAGAGTAGGATCCTTTTTGTTAAATCAGAAACAGCCCCGAAATAGCCATCACCAAACCCACCAGACTCCATGTAAATAAGCAGTAATTTTAGCATGTATAGAGACAGCATACTTTCACATCTAACTGAGTGAAATAAGGGATATATTTCAACCAAACAAGAGTTGGTGATTGTTAAAACAGAAGAAAGATGAACCAAGACAGATGTTGGGAAGTTCAGTTGTTTCTGTCTCCTTTGAATGATGCGTGTTTTACTGTGAGAAAGTTACTGTAAATTTAAATGGAGTCTGATGATTTTGGTGACAGTGATTTCGGGGCTGTTTCTGCTTAAACAGAAAGGATCTTACCCTCTAACAAAAAAAGTCAGTCTCTGTAGGGATCCTTTCCGTAAGTTGTGAGACACCTAAAATAACAATCTGAGCTTGACAGTGGCCAAAACAAGAACTTGTAGTGGACGTAAATTGACAATGGGAACATGTCTCAAGTGGTTACCTGTTTTGCGACTGGCGGCTGCAGCTCTCTCGCTCAATACTGGACCAATTTAAGAAACTGTTGCTCCCAGTATTCACCTTGACACAAAAACATGAGACAACAGGGTTGAAAAATACCAAACTTACCCTTTAAATACTGTCTGTCTCTTCAAGTGACGTATCAGTTCAGCCTCAGAGACCCTCACCCTATTCTAGTGAACACCCCCCACCCCCCTCAAATGTCAGGCTAAAATACCAGCTGAGCAAATGTCAAGGTGGCCCTCTGGCTGTAAGTGGTTTTGTCTGCTCTATGTTGAAGTCTTGTTCTGTTGCATGCGTCGTTCAGCAGTGAGCTTGGGCTGTTCAGAACCTGGTTGGGAACGCTGGAGAGAAGGTATTGCTCCAACACATAGCCTGTACCCTAAGTGAGGGATTAGGCACCTTTTTCTCAGAACACAATCTGTGCCCTGAAGTCCCACCCATTCCCGTTTTATCCAGCTGTCCCCAATTACCCCTCTGAAAAATGTTTCAAATACTGCATGAGTATTCATGATGACGAGCTGCAGTGAGCAAGCGATGCTGCACACAGGCAGCTCCACATTTGTATAATGTAGAGGTGCAGTCAACTATACGCAAATCAAGTATGCCTTGCAAAAAAAACATCCAGCTGCACCATGAAGACACATCAGCCCCCATCCACCTCATGCCACCTAATATCACACCTTCTTTAGATACTTACAGTCTGGCACTGCTCTTTTCCTTAAGTGACATTGGAATGCTTTCAGATGTTGAAACAAAGTGGAAAATATTACAGCTGTTTTCCTCTATGCAATATGTGGTCCTTCCCAATTAACAGTCATCTTCATAACTAGAACATGTCACACTGGTTCCCACTAACCTGTCAGATCCAGCCTTTCTTTCCTCGCCTCTGTATTTATAGAAGAGCTGTGTGATTGTCCTCAGTGCACAACTTGAACATATCCTCATCAGATTAAAGGATGTGTTGAAGCTGTTCATCATACAGTTAGACGTTAAACTTTACTGGAAAGCCTCCTTATTTTTCTTAATGTGTGTTGAGTGTGTTAGAGGTCTGCATGGGACTGCTTTTTTAATCCATCACTCAGATGATTTTTGACCGTCTCTGCTTGCTCCAGTAGATAAACCATTCAACTCCCACCCCATCCCATAGTGAAAACGACACATGTAGACCTTCAAAACTGATAATGCAGTTATGAAGATACCCATCTTTGAAATATGATTTTGGATTGTGTCCCTCTTTCTTGATATGTAATTTTGTTTCACAAGGCAGCAGATACAGACCAGATGCCGTAATGTCAGACTGCAGATTGGCAGTGATAGAGTCTCTTTACAGATCAGTTGTAGCTAATATTTATGTTACTGACTAAGGCCTTGTTCAGACTGTCAGCCCAAATCTAGAAAGTCTGTACAGAAAAAAAAAAACAAGCCATTTTTGTAAATCGGACCCAAACCTCATTTGGAGGTGGTTTAAAATGAAATGTGATTCGAATCAGATTTCTACAAATGGGTCTCAATTCGGATGTTCTGGCTGCTAAAAACAGATTACAAGGTGTCTTTTGCATCACTTGCAATGCGCCACACAACGTCGATGTCAAATCCAAAGTGACTGAAGTGCTGAGCAGAATCCATGCTGCCACTAGCAGAGGGCAACATGAAGAACTGCAGTTTGTGGACAGATGCTGAAACTAATCTTCTGCTGGCTCTTTGCAGCAGAGAGGTTCTGCACTGCGACTTGACAGTGTAATTGTTTGGGGGGCAAAATGATGGACCTCTGTTTCTCGTGCACATGTTGGAACTGGCATAGCTACGTAGTTACTGATGCTTACATTGTTACCGCAGCAACCTAAGCAGATAGATTGGCGACGTGTCTAGTGTAAAAAGAGGGCAAAATTGCATTGGACATGAGAGAGATATAAACTGAAACTGAACTTTTTTTAGTCACTGGTTTTAATGGTAGATACAGAATGAATGCCTCAGCCTAGTTTTTACAGCTTCTATTTTCACACAAAATTATGTCACAGGATGATACTGGTGATGATCCAATTACTGTAACGATATCCTGCACCTGCATCATTTGTGTTGAGTGTTATTGCAGTCCCATTGCAGCCTCTTTACAGTGGATGGTCCATTTGATATGTGATCTCTATTTATTCTATTTCCTATATTTATGAAACTCTGTACTTGTCTTGTCTTTCAGTTTGTGTGCTTTTGCCTCTTCTGTTTGTTGTCTTTGCCATCTGCTGCAGGTGCACTGATGCCACACACCAGCATGGAAGATGTGCGCACACATGCTTACAAAGCAAATGAAAGCTTTTAGCTCAGTGAATAGTTGGTGCAAATGTTGGTGTGTTTTTGTCTGTGTGTGTGTGAGAGAGACAGAGCTGGAGGTTTGTGATGCTTTGCCCTACGGTCGAGGCATAGAGGATTAACTTTGTGCGTCTGTGTGTGTGTGTGAGCGTGTGTCAGTGACCTGATGTGGCCGTTAATATTGACTTGGCTGATTTAAGGGATTATATGAAACATGAGGGCGAGCAGAGGTTGAACAGACATAGATACTTGTGTGACCTTGCATTGAGGTAAGTAGCAAATCAGAAAGAAGTGATTTTCTTCTATTAGTTTATCTAACTGTTTGTTCCTCTCCCACACCCCTCTTCTTCAATCCCATCCCCTTATGTTGTAACCCACTTCTTTCTGCCTACTTCTCCTTCATTACCTCACTTTGTTCATTTCTCTTTCCATTCTCTCCACCTTTCAAACTGTCTTTATTTCCTACTTTCTTTTCCCTTCTTTCCTGTCCAATCTCCATCACCCTGAATTCTTCTTCATTTGCACCTCCTCTTCTCTGCCTCTTCTCTCATCACACCTTCCAACCTCTTCTCAATCCCTCTCCAATCTTTTCGCACTTCTCTCATCTTCTCCACATCCACCTCTCTGCTCTTCTACACCCTCCCCTCCTCTGTATCACCTTTTTCTTTACCATCCCTCCCTCCATTTCCGTCCTCTTTCTTCCCACACCACATCTATAGTGCCCCACCTCAGCGGGCGCCCGGTGCCTCCCCGTCTGCCCACAACATCAGCAGCGCTGCCGTGTCAGACCGTACCAACTTCTCCCGAGGGGTGGGCATCCGCAGCACATTCCACGCGGGCCAGCAGCGGGGTGCTCGGGACCAGCAGGGCTCCGCCTACCCCGGCGGGCCCGCGTCCCCGTCGCTGTCACATGGCAACAGCCAGGCCCGGAGGACACACGGCGCCACAGGGATTTTCAGCAAGTTCACATCCAAGTTTGTACGCAGGTGAGTGGCAAAAAAGAGAGGCAGGAGCATGGGAAAATGGGAAGGGTGAATAAAGAGGATGAAACTCTGTGGTTGCAGTGTCGGAGAGAAAAGAAAGGAAGTAGCGAGACAGATAGGACAGGAGAGGATATAAGGCAGGAGAAGAAAGTTCATAGTAAATGCAGAGCAGTCGTGGTAGCAGCTGTTCTACTTATTATCCAGCTACTTTGCAGCACAAGTATAGTTTGAAGCTTTTTCTGAGTATTGAGGTTTCAGCTTTAAAGAGAAAATGACTAGGTTTACGTTACAAGCCATCTCGTGTGCTCGTTTCCTCTCAGGAACGACGTACCGTACGTCCATGTCATCACTGGTTTTCAGAGTATTTCTTTAAAGGGGCTGGTCTCATCTCATCCCTATCACTAAACTTGTGCTGATCTGTAACTCTGCTGGGAGTAGAAAGGGAGAGGAAGGGAACAGCTGTGTCTCCTCTATAATTTTGTTTGGAGCAGTGGTGACTGAGGAGTAATTTTGGTTTTGGTTCCACGTCTGGCCCAGTTTTCATCTCAGTCCTCTACTGCAGGTTGCAGCACTAAAACTGCTCTCATGGGTACCTAGTTGTAATCAAAGCTTAAGTTGATTTATTTAGATTTTTTAGAATTTCCCTGGAAGTGGTGTGAGCTTTGTTGCTTAGATCCAGACTGCTGTGTAAATACAGAGAGGTGAAGACAGCACAATGTGGTTATAGAAGTGGAAGGGAAGGAAGAACCTGACTAATATAGCATTTACCAGTAGTAGTCTCTGACTACAGTGTATTGTGACAACTAGACTGATATTTCTACTTGCCAAGCTCATTGGTTTCTACTAGTTTCATTGAAAACAGGCTAAGACATCTTTTAAATAGGCAAAAATGTTTGATCTAAATCACGTATGAAGGGTAGTGAGGTCTGAGTCAAAATAAGAAAGATGAGACGAAAAAGGAGCAGCGAGGCTGACTGGCTTATCATAATCAGAGGCCGCCGTCAGAATGGAAGACGTGGAAGACAGGAAGTGACGGGAAGTGAGGGTTTAAAGGTGGCAGGAATGAACGAGACTGAAAGAGGAAGGGCCAAGTGAGCCGTGAAATACTGACAAGCTGAGAGAGCAGGTGAAGATGACATTTTTGTCATCGCTCCTGTGTCACTAAGCAGCCCCGGAGGTTCATTATGAATACAAGTGTTGAAATGTGTGCGAGGAAGGGAAGTATGAGAGAGGATGAGTTGTATTTTTGGTGATTTTTAGCTTGACAGAAATGGAGAATGATCAAAGTGTCTTGCCTGCATTCGTGGGTGTTGGTGTGGAGTTGGTGTGTGTGTGTGTGTAAGAGGCGGAGGTACAGGCACAGCCACTCTCTAGGCCTCCCACTCAGAGATACTGTAGCTCCGTGGCGACAGTATCCATGGTTACACCGGAGATATCACTTTTCCCTCAACTATAAATACCGCTAGTGGGGACACCTTGACACACATGCACGCCACACATGCACACACAACTTGGCGTGCTGGTAGGAAGTAGAGGTGGCGGAGACAGAGAGATTGTGTTGCATTTGTACAGTTCAACCACACACACACACACACACACACACACACACACACACACACACACACACACATATACAGTAGAGCTGTGTTATATTAACATATCATATAACTTCACCACTGCATTTTCCTGCTTGGTCTGGAGAGAGATGTTTCTCCGTCTTTCAAACACATCGGTGTGCCTGCATGTGTGTGTTTGCTGAATTAAGTTTCTCAACGTGTGTTAAAGATTAAGTTGTTGCTTAACCTGTGCATTTTCATTTGTGTCTTTGTGTGCTTATAGGAGGTGGTTTTCTCTCCCTTCTTTTTTTATTTTTTATCACATTTGAACTTCTCACCTCACAAACACTTCTTTTCAGGATCACCTGGGACTGCTCTATATGTGGAGGAGCGCTTCATTTCATGTTGGGAGGGGGGGGGGTGATTGTGTTCAAACTTAATGGAATTTCCCCACAGAGCTCATAAAATCCCTCTAAGGTGTTCTGGTGTGCGTTTTAATAATGTCTGTTCACACTTTCATACCAAAAATCCCCACTTTTAAACACAGTAACGCTGTTTTTTTTTTTTTGTTGTTGTTTATTTTTGGTTATTCAATGTTGGTTGTGCTTGCTGCTTGAATCCCAAATGAGCCTGGTTCATGTTGGACAGTTTGCATTCAAAGTTTGCTACTCAGAGGACAGCTTGTCTTTTACAGGAAAGTCAAAAATCTATACGTTTTTATATATACGTTTGTTTCTCTTTCTTTCTTTATCCCTCTTTTGTTTTTGTAGAAATCTGTCGTTCAGGTTTCCGAGAAGGTAGGCAACACCCCCAACGTTAAATATAACCCCTTGATATACATACGTATATTCTCTTCTTCATATATATTTTACATATATATATATATATATTTCCTCCCTTTTTGGTGTTTCGTGCAGCTTTTTTGTTGAAATCTTCCTTTTGTGCCTTGAGCCTTATCTTTTCTCCTCCTATTTTTTTTTGTGGTTGGCCCCCTTCTTTGAGCCTTCTGGTTTTGAGTGCCGTGTTTTGGCCCATTTTTTTATTTATTTATTTTTACTAACTTCCCCCTCACCCAGCCACCCACTCACTTAACTCACTCCATCATCACGCGGCACAATAACACCCTCACCCCTCTTCCTCTTCATCACTCCATCGTCCCTCCCACCCACCTCATCCTCACCCCCTCCTTTTTTTTTTCCACCAGGTAGAGTGTGTGTGAGCTCGTATCCCCCCGTAGCGTCCCAGATTTAGGTCGAGTCCTAATGGTGCAATAGATCAAACTACTCCCTTTCTGCTCTTAACCCTTTCTTAGCTTCACATTCAGGTAACGTCCTTGCGTTGAGCTTAAAGGAGATCTTCCTCTCTAAATCTAAGAAATGTGAGATAATAGTATGAAATATCATCCCATATACTAATGTCCTCATGTCCATACGCATATTGGAGAGAAATATAAGCACAGGGATTCTTTTTTTAATCTGTAATCAGCAGGTGTTTTTATTTTAGCCTTATTGTCTCACTTTACACAATATGTTTAATATTGCTAACCATTATCAAAGCTAACGTCACCTACCAAACTACCACCCATCTCACCTCTCTGCTTTCATTGGGTTAGGTCACTAGAATCAAATTAGAGGCTGGAGTTGTGTGTAGGCCTGTCACAATAACTACTTTTGTTGGACAATGTATTGCCTCAGAAGTAATTGCGATAAGCAATATTATTGTTCTTTTGAGACCATTTCATGCCACTGATATAATGTTAACGTAATAGCATAACTATGCATGTACATCCTTTCAAAGAGTAATAAACTTTTAAGAAAGTATACTTAAAACGGAAGTACCTTTATAGGATTAGCCCAGAATTACTCAGTTTTACAAAATTTGGCCAACAAAAACGAAACCAAGTGATGCCTCATCGACTAATAGACAAGTTTAGCGGAGCTCCTGAAACTCCACAGTTGCTTCCATAATCCGGCCTGCATGCTGCCGTCAGCTCCCTGGGATGGATGGCCTGTGAACCAGGCAGTTTGCTGATGGATTTACGTAGTAGAGGATGACGTTTTTACGGGGTAAAACTACAAACAACAGACTTTTTAACTCGCGGCCAGGGGTTGGCAAGCTAATAATGATCAGAATTGTGCCTCCTCAGAAAGTGTGACTGATGACTACCAATGAGCTGTGTCATCTTTGAAGTGTTTTATTTTTCTTAGGAGTTGTACAAGTAGGCAGGGATGGAGAGAAAAAAAACATTGCAAAACTTTTAATAGGCAGGAAAACCCTGCTGTTTATTATGGCATCATGTTGGCGAAAATGTCGGTGACATTGTTAAGCAAACAAATAGGCATGTAAGCCCAACAGGCAATATCAAGGTCAGTAAAGTGATCGAGGTCATGTCCATATATCGTACAGTAAGTCCATAAAGTAATTATTGTGACAGGCCTAGTTGTGTTTTTAGATTTTTGGTGTAAGTTTGTGATGATCCCACAGGGGAAGTCATTAGTAATAAGAAGTCCCTGGCTGTAGTTGGTAGCTGTGGACGGAGGTAGAGAGGAGGAGAGGACCCGGGAGGGACGGGGCTGCAGTGATTTCTCAGGCTGCACTCTTTTTCTGGAGGCTGCACTCTTCTTTTCTTTTCATCGCTCTGTTCTCACTCTGGCACTGGCTCTCTAACAGCAGCAGCAACAGAACTGGATGGCTTTGACCTACTCTGGCTGGAAAAGACCTTTATGCTGTGGACACATACACACACACATACACAGATAACAATTGAAGCACATACATGAACATTTGCACTGACACACCCAAACATTTACATAAACACACATCTTATCTCATGCTCACATAGATATTTGCACTGTATACAGATGCTAAAAGATATGATGACACATTTCACAACCACATTTGTCTCACACACACTTGCTTTTGAGTGTGTTGTCTGCTTTTTACCAGCAGGTAGAGCAATTTTCCTTTAATCAGGATCTGGACCATTGCTCCACCTGGTGGTTAGAAGTTATAATACTATTTTATTATCACAGTGTAATGATGAACTACCTCTCAGGTTTTCTATAGAAGCAGCAATGCCTTTGGCCTATTTAAGGGAACTCATAAATCACTACATTTGAAACATGAGAGGGAGAAATAATTAATCTGCCTTAAAAATATATGTATAAATATGAGGAAAATGGGTTATAATGTTCATGAGCATATGAATAGATTCTAGCAGCATGTATTTACAGTACACTCTATATAATGGATAGTACAAGTTCTAAATAACTAAAGTGAGATATATTTAAGTTCAAGTAGTCATCAGTCCTTTGTTTCCTTTGATGTCATTGTGCCCCTCCTCTGGGAGCCATTTTGCATCCCTTCATGTCAAGCTAATTCATACAGAGCATGCAAAATGGCACCAATTACTTAACTTTATATTGTTCACCAGTTTGCCTCTGTTATTTAAGAAATCCTCTTATTATTTTTTCCCACTTCCTTCACTTGTCATTTCTCATGTGCTACATTTTTAACCATATTTCTGTTGCAGAAGATATTTTACATGATGTTTTTTAATGGGGCAAAACAGGAATGATGTCTTTTCGCACAACAGAATGAATTTAAGACCATTAACTGTTGAATTTGTCATGAATGCGTCACTTTCCTTCCATTGTCTGCATGTGTTTTGCCGTTCTCTGTCTGTTTCTTTGTTGTTGTCTGCTTTTCTCCGATAAGTTCTTTTGTGTTTTTTCAGTCTTGTCTGCTGGTATGAGAGAGACTATTCGTGTGTGTGTGTGTGTGTGTGTGTGTGTGTGTGTGTGTGTGTGTGTGTGTGTTACATGTGTTACATAGGATTTTTACACAGCCTCGTTGTAGGTCCAATGTTACTAATAAAGGTTGTAATACAGTGCTGGGATCATTAATGCTCCTAACCTCCTTTAGCCGCACGACTCGCCCTCACCATGCCGACCGTTCTGTTTCAAACCATTCCATCCTGGTCCAAATTATTCCATTTCACATTTTGTTCCTAAACGTTCCATTTTGTTGGAACCCATTGCATTGAAAGCCATTTTGTTCTATTTCATATCGTTCCATATTACATTTTGTTCCCAAAATTCCAATCCACTGGATGCCATTCCATTCTGTTCCAGCTTGTAGGACATACATCAGGACATTATGAGCTATCTAGATTTTAACCAGGCTTTCCATTTAGTTCCATTTCAATTCAGGCCACTCTGTTCCAGTTCCAGTTCTGTCGCATCCACCACCCTTGTCTCATCCACCCTGCGACTGGTTGCATCAGCTTTCTGTAAATTCAAACTTAGCGTAATCATAGCCCAAGTGTTAACGAAGTGCAGTTTTATAAATCACTAAATTAGGTTGCACCACACAAAACTAGTTCTTCTGTAGGGATTAGTTGTTCTAAAATATTTATACCTGTTACTGGCAGGTGTAGCTAACAGAATAGTACAGTAGGTAGACCAACTGTTCAAATCGCGTCAGTTTTGTTAGCATAGTCAGATATTCCCCTCTCACTGGACTGTAAACAGCATGAATAAGATTAGCTGTGAGACACACATATGTGTCTTCATCTTCAGACAATTGGCAGTTATGTTTAAGCCATTGAAAGAATGAAGTAGTAACTAAGAATGTAAGGACTTGACACATAAACTAATGGATTTATGGATGGCTGGTGCAACTTGTCCTTTTCTGCACTCATCTTTTCAACCCACTGAACATTCGTGGCATGTCGTCATTGAGAGGCTGTGCCATAGTGGTTACTCAGAGTGGACTGGCATTGGGATCTGCACTGTAGGCTGTTAAGTCATCAGGTGGCTCTGGCCTTACATTTGAACAGTTGGAGTGGAAACGAGGTATTTGGCGATGATGCTCGATGTGGTTGGATTGAAACATTCAGGCAGGCATGGCGAGCAGCGCGACTGTGATCAGCCAGCTGATTTACTGTCTGTGCAAGAGTCCAGTTGTTGCCCTTAGCCCTCAAAAAGACTAAACTTGTGTTGATTTTTCTCGAGGAGTCCGTATGAGGGAGAGGGTCGGGATGAGGGGAGCAGGTGAGATACAGTGCAGCCCGGAAAAACCCCATAAACCCCCAGACTCTACCAAAACCGCCTGCCAATCAGTAGACTGGAGCCAATCACTAGATGATCTCTGAGCTTGTTGTGAATGGCTGGGAGAGGGGGGGGGGCGAGCTGGAATGTAATTGGTTGGTGATGGTGATAACGGCTTGACCAATCAGGGGACGGGAGATTAGCAGTGAATGGTAGCATCCCTGAGAGTGAGAGTGCCGGTGTGGAGGTGAACCTGCATGTGTGTGTGAGGGGGAATCAGAAATGAAGTACCCAAATGTGTGTTTGTGTGCAGGCAGTTTAAAATAATTACTACATCACACACAGGTATAAATCCACACACACATTTTAGTAAGCGAAGATGTGCACACACAAACACACACAGGGGTACTCAAAAAAAATTTTGCTTTTTGTCTTCATTCATTTCCACGACCTCATCATCTCCCTCTTCCTCTCAATCATTCCTCCATTTCTCCCTCCTCCTCCTCCTCCCTTTTTTGTCTCTACTTTTTAAAATATCCTCTCAATTCTCACACTTTTCTTCTTTATCTCTCTTTGCTTATTTCTTCCTCACCCTCCCTTTTCTCCTCCTACCCTCCTCTCTCTTCTCTTTATCTACCCTGTCTTTGTTCTCTTGTCTTCTTCCTCCACCTCTCTCCTTCTTTTCCACCCTCCCATTCCTCATCCAGGTCTATGCTGAGCAGCACAGTGGACAAGTCAGAGAAGACGTCTGGCGGTGTTCTCTCCTCTTCTTCCAACAACGATGAGAACAACTCCTCACCAGGATCTGGTAACACTGGTATGTTGGGTTCTCTTACTATTTTCTAATTTTGTGAATAGAAACTTTACATCATGACCTTAAAAACAATCTTCTTGTGATGCTGCTGCTGTGATTTATTTTTCCAAAACAAGACCAGTGTCTTAATTACAGTGTCAGATGAGAGCAGTGCAAAAACAATTAGTAAGCATTAGGTTTAATTCTCAGCACTTTGAAATGATTACGTTTGTCTGGCCACTGAAATATTCCTTGATGAACAGAAAAATCAAACGTGGCACCTCAGTTCATAGTATGTAGCTTGAATTTAGAGGTAAAAAGTTCAAGAAGCTGCTGCAGGGTCTTTTAAACACTCAGGGCTGATGATAAGGACCTGTGTTTTGTCCTCATTTAAATTTCGGGACCTTTAGTCTCTCACAAAGAGTCCAGGCTAGCAGAGTGTCTGTTGTGGAGTGTGAAAGATCTTGGCCTTTACCAGGTGGGGATTCTGAACTTTTAATACCATTAAAGGATTCTGTTAATCCAGGAAATCAGAATATCTTGGCCTGTGCTTCGCAGGTTTTGACTTTTTTTTAAATCTTTTTTTAGTCTCTCAAGAATCTCTAACTTTAAGTAAGTGCAATACTAGATGACTGGAGTTCTCTTGTAATTAAAGGAATAACTGAGAAATGCATAGATAATGCTTATCAGTTTCTGCTGTAGCTGAGAGAACCTTCCACCTTTCCACAACTTTACACGAGTTACACTAGTTTTCTGCAGCATTTGACTACCCTGGGAACCAGACTAATCTGTGAGCCCATGTAGTATTTGCAGGGTTTCCCACACAGTCATTTATTTGTGGCAGGTAACCACAATCGAAACATTTACTGCCATGGTTTGATTTTCTATTTTTGGAGCTGGACTTGTCATTAGGTGCACCATTGGAATACATATACCGTTTGGTTATGGTTTGGTTCACAGTAGGAGGGCACAGATGGAGCAGCAGAACGTCAGGCGCACTGAAAGTGAAACTTAACCCTCGCTGCACTGGGTCTTAAGTTTGCTTTTGCTCACAAACCGCTGCTCTGATCAGCTCTGATCGGATCCCCTGATCAATTACCCAACCCACGAGGCAAAAGTCCACAAACTGCTGCTGAGGGGAGACAAATCAAGAGTTCGCCCTGTGCTGCGTTCACAGACCCACAAAAACCGAATTTCAAATTACAAGCAAGAGGGGGGAGGGTGTAGGAGAGGGACGAGAAGGACAAAATTTGCAGACACACACTGTCTAACTTGCAAAAGAAATACATTTATTCCGACGTTTCTGTTTCTAGACCTAAGAATTTCTGGGCAACCTGGTCAGTTTGGGCCAATCACATCTGCTGATTTAATATTGGGCGTGTCTGACACAATGACAACTTGAGTACCCCTTACGCAAAATATGGGATGATGTCATTTTTGGCTTGCACACCCTTGTGCCAGGGTCACTACATTGAGAATAAACCTTGCTTATTGAATAGCAATGCCATTGAGGCATTCTGGAAAACAACTAAGATGGCTGCCTTCAGCTGATATGGAACTTTCTATTGAATACCTTTTTTTGAATTCTGATGGCAAGTTAAGTCTGTTTACTTTTGTCCGTCACTCAGCACGACGTCACGTTTCGTTGCTTTGATTGGTTGCGCTCGATTCTTCTTGATGACGCCGCTTGGAAATCAAAAATGAACTGAGAGGTTTCAGACCAACTGACATTTGCGATTTGGTCTGGCAATTTCAGGCTATCAGTTGACATCAAATGTCGTGAAAACCCTCATTTTCCATTTGAGGGTTTTAAAGATTTTATATCCAGATTCAGTTATTCTTTGTCGTTTTTATTCAGTCAGTGGGTTTTATGTCAGAGAATCATTCTGTCAGTCTGTTTTTCATTCTCCACTTGTTTCATTCTACTCGTCTCTCTCCACACCTGTTATTGTTTTTCAGTCCTTGCTCCCTTTTCTTTCTTTACCTCTCCCATCTTTGTCCTCCTCACTTCATTTTCTTTTCTGTCCTCTGTCATGTCGTCTCGTAACTCTTGGCCCCTCCCATCTGTTCTGTTATTCGTCATGCAACCATCTATCAGTCATTTCTCCTGTCTCTGAATTACTTTCATCTCTCACCTTCTCACCACTCTTCCTCTCCTCCCCCTCCTCAGGTGGCACCGGCACCCCTCCGGCCATCGGCAGCCAGAAGGACTCGGCCAAGCCGCGCTCTCTTCGCTTCACCTGGTCCATGAAGACCACGTCGTCCATGGAGCCCATGGAGATGATGCGCGAGATCCGCAAGGTGCTTGACTCCAACAGCTGCGAGTACGAGCTGCGCGAGCGCTACATGCTGCTGTGCGTGTCGGGCAACCCGGCGCGCGACGACTTCGTCCAGTGGGAGATGGAGGTGTGCAAGCTGCCGCGGCTCTCCCTCAACGGCGTGCGCTTCAAACGGATCTCAGGCACGTCTATCGCCTTCAAGAACATTGCCTCAAAGATTGCCAACGAGCTCAAACTGTGAGTGCGGAGGAGCAGCGAGGAGAGATGAGATTAAAGGATGGAGGTGGAGGTGGGAGGGTGAAGGGGGTGATAGTGAGGATGAAGATGATGCTGTATGCGGGTTGGGGGCACCGTGGAGGTCAGGAGGTAAGCTAAAGGGCGGGATCACTTTAAAAATAACACAATTGTTATCTGGACAAAAGGTCTGACGTAGGGCTATCGGTTCTCTGAGACTAGAAAATGTTTTTTTTCTAGAAGTTTTGTTCCTTAAGTTCACGAGGCCCTGCCATTAGAAACTCTGAGTCGATTTCCTCTGAGTTGTGAAGTACTTATAGACCGAGGTCTTCTCTCTTCCCTGCTGGGTTTTTTTTTTTGTTTTGTTTTTTTTTGTCACGTTCTACTTAGACGTTCCACTCTTCTGCATGTCCGATCTGCTCTCTCTGTTTTTTAGTAGTCACACTTTGATCACTTTGACCACTCCTGTCACTTCTTCCTGCTATTTATTCAGTTTTTCTGCACGGCTCTGCTGCCAGGTCTGTTTGGGTGGGAGGGAAAGCGGGTAAAAAATGGGAGTTGGATGGAGGACAAAGAGAATGGAGCAATTGCTGAAAAAAACTTTCTACTATCTCTCTGAATCTCTAACAAGTGGTGACGATTGACAGGAAGTGCGGAGCCTTGTTTTGCTGGAAAACTCAAAAGGAGTTTTGATTGGATGTGTTCTGATTCTCCTCCAAAAGTGAATGGACTCCAACTGAGCCAGGACTTTGGTCGCTGAAGCCCACTGTCTCACATACACACACACTCACTCAGACACACACACACACACACTTGGACTCACACACCTTTAGATGGACTTTTGATGGAAGAACTCTGCTGTTGTTGGTTAAAGGACCCTCTCCACCTGCCCACCCAAACCTCCCCTCCCACCCCAAAATGAACTTTTAAAAATCCACCTGTTCCATCCTTCCACCACCTCCCTCTTCCCCTCACAAACACACACACACACACGCACACACACACTTCACCACCCTCTCTCCCTCTAATTTCAAACTGAACTCAGCACAAACACATCCATTGTTTTGCCTCTTCACTCCCTTTTTCTTCCTCATTTTAATTTCTGTCAAGTCCGAGGAGTCCAGTTCGACTCGATGTCATCGATGTACGGGCTCAAACCTGGCTTCAAGTCCTTTTTTTTTTTTTCATTTAGTTTCTTCTTTTATGGCTTTTAAAAAGAGTTGTGCACTGGAAAAGAGAGGCATACGGGAAACTGGGGAGGGAAGGACAGTTCATGGACGGGGGTTGTCGATGGATTTTATGTTGCCTTTCTTTGTAGAATTAAATTTGGGGTTTTGTTTTTGTTGTCAGCACATAAATGCTCGAATGATTTTATTTGTACTTTTTTTTTAATGTTGGTATCACTTTGGTTGGCATCATGCCTTCATATCCAGAATGTCAACCCTGAACCGACGCATTTCTTGTCCCTGTTTCTCCCCCCCTCACCCACCCACACATCCCCTCTCTGCTACACGTGTTCCCAAAGAGCAAACACACAAAAACGGTGTCTTTGGAGTATGTAACAAACAGTATGTGTGTGTGTGAGTGTATTAAAAAAAGATCACTGGAAAAAAATAACAAAACAAACAAACAAAAAAAAGAATCGACAACGACGACAACGAATGGTGAATTATTTTCTTCTTCTACTTTTGATTTGATAATATATTTTTGTGTCGTTGGAAATTTTGGGTTTGTACAGATTTGGATTTTTCGGGTCGTGGGGGACGGGGTGTGAAGGGTCACGTCGGATCATATCATTGCTGCCTTTTTGGTGTAGTGCACCTTTAACACACACTCATTAAACACAAAGCTCATAGCGTATCGCATTAAACCCCACCCCCAAGTGCAGACAGCAGTTATCGGTGTATTTAATGATGTTGATGGTGGTGGTGACGACTACTGCTCGTTCATTTTTGGCCATTTTTTTCTTTTTTTTTCATCTGTCTGTTCTTTTAAAGGCCTTATTGGTCCAGAATGGCTTGAAGCAGAGAGAAGAGACTTCTTTGCCAAATCGTTCTCATATCAGAGCACACGTTCACGTTCAGAACCAGAAGACGTCACTTCCTTTCTCTCACTTTTACGTTGATGCTCCAGTTTGTCGAAGCAGAAGAAAAAAGAAAACCACACACACACGGGGGTTAGAGAAAGGGCGCGATGGGGACAACGCCAGGTCCCGTCAGCTGGTTGTTCCTAACTTAACACTTTTTCTTTTCTTTCTCTCACAATGACACACTGTCGTTTTTATTATTTTACTTTCAGTTTTTAATACGTCAGATTTTTCTTTTAAAAGTTGATCATTGTATTAAGGTGCTGGGTATTGGATTCTAATTATTATTCTGGCTGTTGCTGTTATATTATCTCTTTCAGGGTTGATTTTATTTTACATTATTTTGTTTTACATTGCTGTAATTTACATTGATTTTAAATGTGTTTTGAGCAAACTGTAACTGTAGTGGTGGGTTTGGGGGTTGGGAGGGGTGATCAACTCCTGAAAAATGTATTATTTGTTTGTTTTTTTTTGTGCAAAGATGAAATGATGAAAAATTACAATGATAGTAATAAAAACAATGATATAATAATAGTCTGCCTCTGAAATCCATAATGCGAAACAACAAGGTAAATGTGTTGAGAGAGAGGAAGCTGTCAGCAGCTCTGTAGCTGACAGTCTCACAATGAGGTCCATTTAGAAGCTGAAGCTCCTATTCATATCACATGATTGTCCTCAGATGTTTCATGGAGTTTCTGATGTTAAAATTTTCATTTTTAAAAAACACTTCAGCACGTGTTATCCATGTTGGCTTCAGATTTGTGATTGAACGCAGTCCTGAAGCTTAGCAGAGAATCGGTGCTTTGCTTCTGCAGGGTCAAGGGCAGTCAGCTGCAATTTTCTTGTTTACAACACCTCCATTCTGCCAACGAGTCCGAACAAATCAGGGTTTTCTCACAGGCTCAGTTTGTTTAGATATGTACAGGTAAATATTTTGTTTTAAATGTCACTCCTGTCTTCATTTTTATGTAGCCTTAATCATGGAAATACAAATGAAAAAACATCTTAAAGGGACAGTTCATCCTATAACTAGGAAAAACATATTTTTACTCCTTGATAAGTTTGAGTTTGATAAACTCAACAGCAATGTCTCTTTCCAGAAATCATGACCCAGCTACTCGAGATAATCCACAGACCTTGTTGTCCACAATTTAATGTAGGAACTATTTTTTCTTGCGATTTACACCCGCCAACTGAATCACTGTGCTTGTTACAGCGTGACATGCAAACATGAACACCTCGTTTCCACAGTTTTGTGTCTGAATTTCTGCGTAGTCTACGTAGTATGCCCCTAGTGTTCAACACAAGGAAATGCACTCATCATAGATTGATAGCAGCACCACTGCAGAAATGGCAGAATAGTGTGGTGCCCAGTAGCTCACCTGTTAGAGCAGTTGCCCCATGTGCACAGGCCATGCACCTGCAGCAGAGGCTCTAAGGCTCAGTTCCAATCTGTGGCCCTTTGCTGTGTGTCGCCCCCCCTCATGCTCATTCTGTGCGATCTAATAAAGGCAAAAAGCCAAGGAACAATATGTATTTTTGATTTCCAAGTGAACTGTCCCTTTAAGTATTGTCTTCCTTAAAAAAAGTGGAATAGCTGAAAGTTATTATTCGCTGCCATGGGGGCTGTATAAATGACAGTTGGGTTTCAGATTCAGAAAATGAAGATGGAAACATGGTGCTAGTTCAAATCCTTGGTGTGTGTGAGACACAAATGGTGCTCCACATTGGCAGACGGGGTGTTAACTGACTGTTTCCTGTGCAGGTGTGCAAGAAGTATTCCTGGGGATCAAAGGGTTGTTGCACCAATTATATCTATACATGTAGGTATATCTTTTTTTACTATATATATTAAGACTTGTAAGCTCATATGTCTGACAGCAGTCCCTGTGTAGGACACTTGTTGTGCAGCGTACAGGCTGTGCGACTGTAATCACACTGAACAACCATGGGCCGTCTTCAGAGCAGACATTTTGAGTTGTCAGTAGGAAAAGCACAGGTATTCCAGTCTTACAGACGAGTCAGATCAGGTGAGTATACTGTAAACAGCCATAAATAGGAGGTGCGTATACCCTCCACTACACCACTCCCGTCACCTCCAAGTCCCCGGTGGATACAGAACTTTATTTGGGAGTAGGCAAATTCAAGTACAATGCAAACTCAGATAATAAAGGTAGAGTCTGGTGTCCCTCTAGAAGAGCGAGCCACAAAATTAGCCCCCATGTTTTTACTTTAGTCATGCAAATTAACATATTTGCAATTCATGTCATTACCAGTACTGAGATGTTTTGGGGCCCTGGGCAGGTGCTCACTTTGTTGTGTGAAAACACTGTCTGACAGGGATCTTTATGTGGGATTACATGTCGTGTAATCTGTTGATTTCTGACTTTTTCCTGGTAGACAGTTTGAGTGTAATCGTTTCAGAGTGAACAACCATTGTGCTTCTTTACTTTCCTGCAGCGGTGTTTATACAGCTGCTGACAGATGCATCAAAGCGGTGTTATTGTTGGTGCCACTGTCACAAAAAAAACCATTACTTTCCATTTTCCTCAAAGCCTGGCAACTACCAGTTTTCACTGTTACATTGGTTGTTTTGCCAGTTTCACTTTTCACTGATACTCTGAGGCAGCGGTGTTTAAACTTTTTTGAATGGGGGCCATATTAGACTGAAAGTACCTGAGGGCCAGCTGCTTTCTGCATCATATGGGTTATTAAAGAAATATAATCACAAACAAACAAGACAAATCCAACTGTTTCAGCTGTCAATAAAAAATGTATTCAATTTTCCACCACTCCTGAAAGTGACACATTCCTTTGTGCCATGAATAGTTTTCCTAGTAGATGGTACCTTTTGGCAGACAGAATTGTGTAGTGAAAGCAACGCTCGCAGGGAACCAATTTAAATTCTGGTGGTGTCATTCTCTAGCCATTAACTTGTGCAGTCAACATTCACTTCAGTGATAAATTATGGGAAAAATCTTGTTTGTTTCCACTTTAAACTGATGAAGACTGGCATGAAGAGAAGGCGTTTTAATGATGGCTTGCTGTTATGATGATTTCATCCTCAGCAGCCATGTATACAGGTAAAACCCAACACAGCTCGTGTCCCCAGCCCTGCTCAGGAATGTGGGAGCTGCAGGTGGCCGAACCTGTTGGGAGTCAACAGATGGTGTTTTGACAAGACTTGGCGTTTGAAAACAGAATGATGTGCACATGAGGTGTTTCTTCGTTCTGCTGAGTAAAAATCCCAACGTATTAAGATCCAGACCCTAAAATCACAGATGACATGAATATCGTGTGTGTGTGTGGATAAATCACTTTAACGCTGTGCTATTTGGTAATTTCTTTATTCTAAAAAAAAACATTTCTCAAACACAAACATTTCAGTTTCCACAATGTAAACAACTTCTCACATACAGTACACACAAGCAGTTTTTGGAGGAACAATTGTAAGAAAACAAGTCCAAGCAAAGTCAAAAGGAAAGCCACTTTAAAGCCAAACGTAGTGATGGGCTGCTTTGATTCCTGCTCAGTGCCGCGTCCAACTGAAGGCCTGAATCAGTGGAGAAGCACTGAACAGTTTAGAGAGAGGTTCACACATGACTCGTGATCCCAGATCTGCTTGAAAAGGCAGTGATACACAGGCAGCTAGACTATGAGGAGAGGAAAGATTCAGCATGGGACTGTGTGGCAGATGATGTTCAAAAGAAATCACAAATAACCACAGCGGAACATCATTCAGTCATTTGTTCATGAGGGTGCCTGATATCACCACAAGCCCTGAACACAAGCAGTCATTTAACTCGAGGCAGAAAACTGCACGGTGGCTGACTGAGAAGCAGCATGTCCTGAAAGTACACTGGCTGAATTAATCAACTTGCTGACATTACAGCAGAAACTTTTCAGATTGACTTTGACCTCCCCGACCTCCTTCTGTGCCTGGACAGGACCTACCAGAGAGAACGCTGCCTTTACTGAACTCAGTGTTAAGTCACTGCTGACATTACTCTGACATGCTGGTTAACAAAATACAGAGCTTGAATCCTCTTCCTGAACCTGTGCTAGTTTGGCTCTCCTACAGAAGTGTTAAATAAATAGTACAACATTTACTGTCTTGCAGAGAGATAACTACCTCTCAATATAAAGCTACTGCAAACAGCTGGCTAACCTAGCTTAGCATAAAGACCAGAAACACAGGGAAACAGCTAGCCTGGCTCTGTCCAACAAATCCACATACATGCACATCTAACTGTCACTAATTAACATGCTGTATCTTGTTGAATATGATTAAAAACCAAAGTGTGAAAATGACAAATCGTGGTTTTCCAGGAGGTTAAGTGCCAGACTACTTCTTGGCTGCAACCAACAGAGACTCCAGGAAGTAAATGGTTCCTGCTAGGAAAGGCTCCAAAAACAAAACAAAAACCAGAAAGCAAGATGTAATAATTAGTACGTTTTAGCTAGTAGGAGGATTTTGTCATCTTCGGAAAGAGCTAGTCATGCTTTTTTCCTAATACCAGTCTTTGTGCTAAGCTAAGTTAGCCAGCTGCTAGTGGTAGCTTCAGAATAACCACGCAGACACTAGCGGTATCAATCTTCTCGTCTAACTCTAAGCAAGAAAGCAAATATTTCCCAACATGCTGAATTATTCCTTGTGTTCTTCTAAACCACTGAGCTTTTAAAGCAATAGCAGACTTTGGCAGAATATATTTTTCAGTGTACCTGTAGGAGGTCAGGAAAGGTCAGGTGTCCCCTCCGCTTTGTAAACCTGCCCCCTACACAGACTTTCCACAGAGGCTGATGTTTTGTTCAGCTGCTCTTCACAGCGCCCGGTGTTAGCGGTTGACTACTAAAAATATTCCTCCAAAGTAATGAGACAGAAAGCAGTGGGACTTCAACACTGAGCCAGTGAGAAACAAGCTGTGGCTTCTTGAAATGTGAGACAAAGTCAAGTCACATGTGTTTGAAGGCTCTTTTTCTCCTTAGTGCTCATCAATAATCATCATCGTCATCATCATAATAAAGTATACACTATCTAATCTACTTACAATAACTAACTGCCTACCTAGGGCTCACTGTAAAAGTCTAGTCAAAAAAAGGGAAAACATCACTCCAGTTAATACTAGTAATACATGGCTATGAGAGAAGAGGGAGACGCGGGATCTCTCGCTCTTCTTTTTTTTCCATTTTTGAACCAACAGCTTCAACTATTAAAAGCCATAACAGTAAACTCATAGCACAGCTTCGAGTACAAAGCCTGGTTTCTTTGCAAAAGTACCTTTTTCACTCCTCTGAGGGTTTTAAAGCAAAGCTGTGTAGGAAAAGGCCTGCTTCTTCACATTGTTTCCCTTCATCTGAATGACTTTCTAATCTACATGACCTCTCGGGAGGAGCAGGTTTGGCTCACATGTGGGAAACTCTTCTCTGTCGTTCTCGCCTTTTCTTTATTTGATTTTCCTGAAGGTTGTTTGGATGACTTGATACCTGCTCAGTGGAACCTACAGTGTAGATATATATATATATATGTGTGTGTATGTATAGTGTGTGTGTGTGTGTGTGTGTGTCTGTTCAACCACACTCCTCCACAATCCAGATGTTCAGCAGTTGCCATGGAAACGAGCAGGTGGGTTTCACTCTCTGTGGTCACGGCTTTCTTCAACAGCTTGACGATCCAGTGTCTCTTTATGTGTTGTTCAGAGAGGTGTGTGCGCAGGTAGTGTTTGTTTTGAGTTCCTAGCTTGTTTGTTGTGTGTGTGTGTGTGAGTGTGTGTGTGTGTGTGTGTGTGCTAGTGAACAATGGTCTGGAGGTAGGTGTTTGTTAGTACAGTAAAGGGGCTTCAGGCCACTGCCTCACTAAGTGGACCTGCGGGGGGTCGAGGGTCCTTACACTCTTCCTGCATTTTAAGAGCTGTGATGTCACCTTTGGGACCTTAGCGTGTGCAGTGGATCATGTGGTCATGTGATGTGTAATGGTCCCAGGAACAAACGCTAGGAGTGACGGAGTTACAGGATGACGGAATTTTCTCTGAAGAGAAAGCTTTTCGTGTTTGTGTGTTTGTCTGCATGCTAATTTCTGTGTGTGTGTGTGTGTGTGTGTGTGTGTGTTTCTATTCCTACTGTCATATATTTGTGTGTGTGTGTATCAGTGCGAGTTGGGCTGCTCCACTTTGAGCCCGACCAGCGACGGAGGCATCTGCCCTGCAACGGAGGAGGAGCTGGGAGGTGAAGCCCTGAGGCTGGAGCTCCCGCTGGAGGAGGATGAGGTGGTCACTGCGGGCCGGATGAGCGGAGGCGGAGGGTGGTTGTGGGGCGCTCGGTTCTGGAGCGGGCGCGTCTGCAGAGGAGGAGGCTGCCGGAGGAGGCTGGGGGGAGCCGAGGGAGGTGCAGGGCGCAGCAGTGGAGGAGGCTGGGACAGGGAGGAGGGGGTCTGGGTGGAGGAGGGGGGAGAGGAGCCGCCGGCGACGTCCGAGGGAGAGTCCTCCATTTTGACCTGAGGGGAGGGAGGAGGCACAGAGGGAGGTGAGAAGGTGGAGAGCAAATAGTCAAAACAACAACAGACGATGAGGTGAGATAAGAAGAAAGACAGTTGTGAGTAAACAAAGAGAAGAGGAGGAGAGAAGAAAAAGTGAAAAGAGACAGATGTCATGTTTACTATGACGAGGACACACATTCAGCTCATGACACAGGAGGGACCTTAATATTACAACCACCTGCTCCTTCTGTTCAATACACCCAGGAGTCTTGATGGTTGAATTTCACCCATCAAATCTACTTCAGTCATCAACAGCACCAGCAAGCACTTTAAGATCTGAGCAAGCTGACACATGGATTGTTTGATACAGCATTAGAGGGGTACTTTGGTATTTTTCAACCTGGATCCTATTTTCCGATATTTTTGTGTCTACATGACTAACGGGAACATTTTTTGAAATTGGTCCAGTATTAAGCAACTGAGCCGGTACAGGCTGCAATGTACCCACTCAGGGCATTTGTGCACTGTTAATTTACGTCCTCTAAACGTGCTTGTTTTTCACACTGACAGGCTCAGATTGATGTTTTAAGTGTCTGAGAGAAGGACTTTTTTTTTTTTGAAGAGTTTTTCTGCAAGCAGAAACCGCCCCAAAATCACTATCAGCAAACCTACCAGACTCCATTTCAATTAAACAGTAATTTATGTGTATATATGGCCACATATTTTCATATCTAACTGGGTGAATTAAGGGTTGTTTTCAACTAAACCAGAGGTGATGATTGTCGGAAGATTGTTTTTGCGAGTTTTATTTTGTGTCTGTTCGCTTTAGAATGAAGTGTTTTTACGATGATAACTATACTGGTTACCCTTTAAGCCGGTGTCCCTTTTAATGACACAGACTTTATACCTTGCATGTTTTTCTCCTTTAAGCTTACTGTATGGCAAGCTTTAGCACTAAGAGCACTCAATCAATCTGCTACTAAAACCATGTGTTGAAGTTCGAGCATTAATTTCTCCTCCTACAAGTTGCACAACTTTTCCAGTATACTGAGCTTTAATGTTTACTCTTAATGGATTTTTATCATTTAAATGCAGAATATGCAATGATGACTTCAACCAGATGGCCAGTGAGCCAGTTAAAGACACATTTCACCACTTTGTGATGGACAGTGATTAGATTAAAAGATGGATAAGAGGGTCAATATCATCATATGGTACATGGTTTCATTTTGATTGGCTAATGAGACAACTTCCTTAGTTAAACTATCCTGTTCTGAATGTCGCTTCGCAAAATAACTTAAGGTGTTCTTTGTATCTTATTTCGTGGCTCACCTCATCCTCCTCGGCGGCTCCATCTGTAGCAGCTGCCATCTCCTCGCTGCTCCTCCTGGGGTCTCTCTGGTCTCGGCTGGTGGCCACCTGCTCGGCCGCCCACTCCCTCAGCACCTCGTCCAGGTTGAACCTGCGCCGGTAGCTCACGAAGAACGAACTCACCTGAACAGACGGGCAGAGATGGAGAGTTAGAGAAGAAATGAAGGACGGCAGAAAGACGTGCTGCCTTCAAGGACACAGAGGCGGAGACTGGAGGTCAGTAGACAAATGAAAGGAAGGATAATGGAGATTATGATTATGCTATAAAGAAAAATGTCTATCTAGACAGAGGGATGAGGAAGAAATTGGAGGGGAGATAAAAAGCTGATAGGCAGCTCACGCAGAGTAAACTGCTGGATGGATGGAGGGTAAGACTGAGGTCAGAATAACAAAGATGTGATCCTCACAAGATTTGAGAAAGAGGAGGCTCACCTGAGCGGGTGTCTTGGTCCCGATCACCTCAGCGATGGCTGAGAAGTCTTTACCATAACGACGGATAGCTGGAGAGGAGACAGAAGAAAAACGCCAGGTCAATGTCTATACATCACTCATAACCAATTTACTGCCATCAAAAGGCTAAAAAGCACTCTGCTTTCTTTCTCTCTGTCAAACAGACACAGCAGTGTGCATGAGAGGAGAGACAGGAAGAGTGAATGTAGTAAGAGCCGGCTTGTTGATGCATGCGTTTTCTGTTAACCTTCATCTGAGGTCGGCTGGCTGAGTGCACCTGCTCTTTTCCAGGCCTGTCCTGTTTTACTCTCGTATCATATACACACATTCATATCTTCTGCTTTCTCTTCTTACACAGCTGCAGCTGATGGGGGTTAAACACTGAGCTCAAAGGCACACTGACCGAGGCTGTTTAGTTAGTACTTTATCGCAACAAAATGCATCTAATTCCACATCAGTCGCTCAGAACTTAACATCAATAAAGACAGTTGGGTGCCGCAGCATGCAGAGCTCGTTGCTCCTAACAACAAATAAATAACCTCATCAGCCATGAATCCTCCTCTGATGAATGACACTCATTAAACGCCCCTGTATGAGTCAACTGTGTCTCTTTAATTGACAAAGTGATGTGGACACTGATTTGGAAGTGGCTGCTTAACTTAACTTTAATTTACTTTAATCACAGCTGGAATCTGTAACCTAGTAGCTCATTTTTATTTCAGTTACATCACTTTATAAGTGGCAGTACAACCATAAGATGCACATATAAACACATCATGGCTGTAAATGTGGTTTTATTTTTACTTTTTCGCTTTTTACTGACCCCTGTGCAAATTATTTATCTATTAGCAGTTAGCAAAGAACAACCAAGATTAAAGTTCACTGTCATGAAAAACAACCCCGCTTAATCTGCACTGCTCTCAAACTTGCAGCGAACTGCGCAATACATAGTCGGAGTTTTGCCCACATCCTCAAACACAACCCAACCCAACTCCTGTTTCCAGGATAATAAAAAATGCTCGCTTGCACACCAGGTCATAAACTTTGTCTTTACCCACTTTCATTTTCTCACAAGTTCCCTACTGGCACTGTGCATGTGCAGTTCTCAACAAAAGCCTCTTTCACACTGCCAGATTTTTGGCGAATGTTGGGCCATTTTGCAGGCAAGCTGTGAGCGTTTAGACACACAGAGCCGGATTGGCAAGTTGATCGGAGGTGCTCAGTTTTCCGCCGCGAAGGGGTAAACATACTGGCGGAACCTTTTTGGTTTAAAAAGAACGAGGCGCCCTTCCGCCACGGGAGGGGCTACTGATGACTTGTGGGAGGAGCTGTTGATGACGCCGCACGTGTGACCCACCGGCGGTGGACTTAAAAACAGGAAACAGCTGATAGCAGGAATGAGCAGCTAGTAGCAAGAGGGAAACACAAACAACATCAACACCAACCTGCAAGAAACTGTAAAGATGAGCAACTGGGGAGACAAGGAATTGCGCGCCCTCCTTGCGCTCACAAACGAAGAGGCCATTAACCGTCAAATGATGGGAACGGTGAAGGATGGGCCAACTTATGAGAGAATCGCTGAAGGACTGACTAGCTGCGGCTTCCCTTGGAGCAAAGCGCAAGATGTCACTGTTTACGTCACACGCTGAGCTACACGTTTTGTTACTTGCTCATGCCCGCCATTGCTCTGAAAAAGGCACATTCTGTATGAACAAAAGTAGGTAGGCTACATTTCGCTGCACTCCTCGATTTTGTTTTTATACTGCCAATGTTGAACGAAGACAGAAGCAGGATGACTCACTCCTTAGCTACTTCCATCATCAGCTCCAGACAAAACAATGTGTTTCATTCTTTTCTTTACCACCTGCCAAATCGAGCTGAGTTTTTAGATTTACCAGCCTGACATGGTATTTTAGTACCTCTGGCAATCTTTATTTTTGAGGCCTGAATAGAGTGTCAGGTGGTTTAACAAAAAACTGGTAGTTTGCCCTTGAGTAAGTGACTGTCTTTGTACATTAATTTATGTTGTATTAAAGGATAATTTGAGCCCACTACAGAGGGTATAATAATTTAAATGATACAAAAAAAGCAATTATACGACACCGTGAATAATAAACGATTTCAGAAACACCCTGCTCCCAATACAGCTCAAGCTAAGCAGAGGGTAACTAAAACATGCAAATGATCTCTTTCTGGCCACCTCAAGTTAAGCAGATTTAAAATGACACACTTGTCCACAAAGACCTATTTGGTCATATTTCAGGAGAGATATCTCCTACACTGCATGTGTCAGTGCTGTGCTTCTACAGTGGTGACGCAGGCAGTTTTCTGTGTGTGAAAATATGAATATGAATGTGTTTGACTTCTGCCTGTGAAGGTGAGGTAGGAAGAGGAGCACTGGCACCTGAGGTGACTCTGTAAGAGGGGAGGAAGAAGATGCTGCAACCTTAACTCACCCTGCACAGCCAGGAGCTGCTCCTCTGTGGTCCAACGAGAGTTCATCTTAGGGGCAGGCTGAGAGAAACAGTGAGAGAGGAAGGGGGGCAGATTAGAGAATGAGGGAGGTAAGCAGTAAGAAAGAAGAGAGGGGAGAAAATGACGGCAAGAAAGGAAAGGGCAGATTAAGACTAATCTCAGTCCCACAAGGGGTGAAATAATATCTGGAGGGAGTTGGGGAAGAGCAGGGTGAATAAATCAGAGAAGAGAGGGACAAACTGAAGAGAGATCAGAGATGAAGAAAAGCGAATTCAGTCAGGAAACAAAAGTCAAAGAGGGGACAGATTAAAGCTCTGATTAAAGCTCCCACAAAAGTCAGGCCTGACCCTGCATGAACCCGCACAGTTTCTGTCCAAGCCTGATCTGAGCCCAACCCATGGCAGCAGTTTGGGTCCGAACTCGATTTAAAAAATAAATTTCTCTAGTAAAAAAAAAATCTGACGTGTTTCCTCTCACCATTTCTCCTTAATCTCTTCCTTATTTCAAAAGTCTGTTGTCTTGTGCACAACAGGTTTGGCAGAGCGGGCTGCACCCCTCCGTGCATTTGGTGTACATGACAGTCCAGGGCAATGCGGCATGCAGATGATGATTGCCGCTCTTTGCTATATGTTAAGCACATCTCCCACTGCTGGGGAGGCAGAAGCAAACGCTGCCAACCATCCCTCTCTTGCATGTGCTCTCTCTCTTTCCCCAGTTCTCCACTATTGCTCAGTTGTTTCATCTTTCTCTTTCTCTCTTAATTCACTCCATTAAAATTGTCATTTACGCACGAGAACTGCCAGTTTAATAAATTAATGAGAAATCACAGCTCGCCCTGGCCTGGCCTGAACCCAGTGGGTCGGGTCGCGCCCAGTCAGGCTCGGGTAGAGAATCAGACCGCTAGGATAGATGAAGGATGTAAAGGAGAGGAAAAAAGAGAGCTGTACAAAAAAGGACTTACCTCAGCAGGTTTGAAACATTCAACGCCTTCACTTAAGCTCTGTTTCACACTACTGTTGTTCTGTTTAATAGACTGAACCTGAAAGGAAACATGAAGAGGAAGACGGAGAAGGGACAGCAGAGTTAGTTTACGTTGTGGTTAGCTGCACTGATGCAGTCAAACAAAAATTTGTAGCAGTAAAGCACACACACAAAGAGGCCTCTGTTTTAAACATGCAGCTGCAGTTTAAAAGTGTGAACGGTAATAGTGTACGGTCGTGTTTTCTTGGAGCAATTCTTTATTTTTTATTGTTCGGACCTGCTTGTGAAATGTTCATACTGACAGTAACAAACAATGCAACCCCTCGCTGAGACTGAATTCATTGTATTTGTCACATGAAAAGGTGACAATTTATTAATATATTGTTGGACCATAAAGCTCCGGAGGAGGTGTTAAATTTTCACCAATTCTGGCAGATACATGGTTACAGACACATTCATATCCTGTTGTTCTGTAAAACTACCTCTACAAGTAGATTTCGGATCCTCAGTATATTTTAAGTGCATTTGAACCTTCACTTCGAATGACCAAAGATGCAACGTAACGATTACTCGTACATACCTGTCTCTTGAGTGACACCAACTGTGTGTCCAGCTGTCGTATAGTTAGCACCCCGGCATCGTGGGAGGCTGACACTGACATGATGTCTGCCTGCTCCAAGTGCATGCCTTTGGGTGGCCTGCGGCGGGCTCTGAGCGGGTGGTGGCGGTACTGAGCCCCTATATTTTCCTTCTTCACCGGCCCGGAGCGACTGGGGGTCGCCTTGTCAGGGTTGGCGTTGTTGGGATTCTGTTTCACTGCCTGCGTTGACAAAAGTCAGACAAATATTAGAAACTTTTATCAGAATGAAATTTTTTGTACAAAAACTGCGATTCAAGAAGGCAGCATTACATTTATGTATAATAAATGAAGTTGAAATTGAAGAATAGAGTAGCATCGATTTGGCTGGGCTGATCTCCTCAGGCAAGTCATGACTAATAAAACACCAAAAATGTGTTTGTGTAAGCATGCACACACACTCTCTGTCAGCCAAACAGCCACTATAAGTTTTATATTACTCACCTCTTTCTTGGTGTCAATCTCAAAGTCACTGTCACTGCCAGGGTCTCCTTCCTCAATCTCATCGTTACTACAAGAACGAAAATAACAGTAACTAATCACAATAATGATTAAGTTTTGTCTCCTGCCACCTATATAAATTAAAACTATGTATGATTTCATAAAAAATATTTTCAAAATGCTCAAAAATGTCAACTGAAAATGACACGAAATAATATCAGAGTATCTCATTCATATTCATGATGAGAATCTTGTTTCCCAGGATGACATGCTTATCGAGTGTCATTTAACAACGGAGCTTTGTAAATGTCACTTCTCAGAGGAGCACTTTCTGACAACTTAATGTTTCCTCCCTGCTCTGTGCTTTCTTCAATATTCATTCTGTCTGTCCCTCCACCCGTCTCACTCCCTTCAGGGGATCATTAAAGTTTCATGGTATCTCATACCTGTCATCTTTCTCTCTCTTGCTGACCAGCCTCCTGGCCTGTCGGTCCATGACAGAGGTCCTGGTCCTGGTCTTCTTCCAGCTGTAGTAGTACTTCACTAGGCTGGAGATCAGCTTGTCTGGAAGCTACACACAAACACAGGAATCAATAAATTGAGTATTAAATACTGAAAGTGTTTGAAAATATACTCTGAATTCTGTGCAAAATGTTCAGTGAGTGTGTGTGTGTGTGTGTGACTCTTGCACCCCCCTGAGTCTCTCACCATCTGCTGGATGCGGTGGAAGCTCTTTCCATGGAAGCTGAAGGCCTGCTCAAACAGCACTTTATCCTCCACTGTCCACTCGTCTGGGAAGGGGGTGAAGTTGGCCAGGTCGGCAAGCGAGCGCTCCACGTCATGCTTGTGCCATAACAACATGCCCAGAGCCTGAAACAACAGAGAGGAAGAAGACTGGGTCAGGCAAGCAGGGACAGTGATAAGGCAGAGGAGAGAGACACAAACAACCAGTGAAAAGAGAAAGATATTTCATCCGACACATTCTGATGAGTGAAAATGAAGTTATCCTTTGCTGTATGTAAATCTGCGGTCTGCCATACCTGCTCCATGTTGTAGCCGTGTTTCTCTTTAGCCATCAGGATGTACTCGTCCACTGAGGTGAGAAGAGAGAGAAAAACGGGTTCAAAAAGGAGGAAACATTTAAAAAAGGAGGAGAAGAGATAACACAATAGTATGAACAGAAAAGGAGAAAGTAGAGAAAAGAGAAGAATAGGAAATGAATAAGAGAGAGAAAGAACGATAAGGACAAGGACACATAAAGAAATGAGGGACAGAGATGAAGACAAAGAGGGCAAGAGAGTGAAAGAAAACGAGTGCAAAGGAGAAACACAGAGAATCAAAGTTTTAATTGCTATTCTCTAGTCAGCATATAGCCATTAAACTGAAGGTCACACTGTTAAGCTTGCACCAGTGAATGTAAAGTGAGGTATGTCGGTAGGTGTGTTCATGTGTGCGGTAAGCTTACACATTGCATCAGAGAGCTGACTGTTGGGACACCAGACCAACATGCTCCTCTGGTCCTTCTCATTGTAGCGGGTTGGACTGTCTGGTAATGGAAACAGGCACATTATTTGATAGAAATATAAATACATTCAGCATCTAAATCCATGCACTATTTGAGGTTATATGTATACTGAATCCCTCTTTTACTCTGTCATCCACCACTCTAGGTTATTTCATTTCCCAATTTTTCTCTCTCATATTCTTGATTGACTCAACTTGTCTACTTCACAAACTTCATATTAACGTATACCATCTTCCTCGCTCTCCTGTGCACGTCTTCTCCTGTCTAGGCTCCATCTTTGGCTTCCTCTTTCTTAGCGAGAAAAACGATAGGCATGTCAGCTGTTTTGGGAATTCAACACCTGCGCACTGCCAAAATCCAGATGTTAAATGAGAGACTGGTTTGCCTGCTTCTCCCCTCATCTGGTGCAGTTTGATGGTTGTGGGACGACTTCATCTAAGGTGTTTTCCCTGGTTCAGCCAAGTTACATCTACTGTTACTTATTCGAGGTGTCAGGGTGTTTTAATAAGCCTGATTTCTGAGTCTTTAAATCTTTCAATTCCTCCTGAAATTATACTAAAAAACAGGCTAAAAAACAGCTTTATTCTGATTCAACATCAGCACAGACTGCTTTGGAACTTCAGAAAAAAACATTTGAAGCCCATATTGCGTTTACTAAAGCCTATATGATAAATAAAATAACAGGTTTGAACACTGCAGAGCAACCCTTTTATTTATTAAGACTTGACACCAACCTAAAAAGAAAAGTTTCGCTGCACAGTTTTATTGCTAATACTAATTATTTAACACTTTTGGAACTTCAACTTTACCCTACCATGTATGATTAATTTAAGGGCATCTGTATAAACCTGTCAATCCAAGCGCTATGGAGAAGAATCATTCTTTTATTTAAAGTCAGTTTTTTGCATTTCCCATTCCTGAACAAGGACACCCTCTGCAACACATGCATTTTTTCTCTTAATTTCCTGGCAAGATGGGAAGACAGTAACTGGTCATTTGACCTTCATTTCTCTCATCATCTGCATTTCCCTCCTTCCTCCATTTTAATGTCCTCCACATTCCTCCTCACCTCTATGTCTCCTTCTCAGTCCTCCCCTCCTTCCCCCCTCACTCTCTATTCATTTTCCCTTTTTACTCATCTCTGTCATCTCCCTTTCTCTCATGCTTTTTTTCTCTCAGCTTACCTGGTTTGAACTCTGGGATCTGAGCCTGGTAGTCTCCTCCCACTCTGATCATACTGTCTGTAGAGAGAGAAGGAGAGACAGAGAGAGAGAGAGAGAGAAGACGAACATGAGTTTTCTATTTCCTATAAGGATGAGTAGAGCTGTAGGGTAGACAAGAATTCCCATACATTTCCCAAGAAGTTGCAGAACTGGATAGACTAGATTGGAAGAGGACAAGTAACAGGAGACACAGAAGGAGAGTCATGTAAAAGATTACCACACTAAAAACATTATACATGAATGTATTTATCATGATTTATGCTATTTCTGTTAAATTTTAATTGTTCTATTGACAGAGTAAATAACTGAGAATTGTAATTATCTTCTATACTATAGACAGTCTGCCCTCTAACAGGGTTCACTATTGATTTGTCCTATCAAGGCATTGCATTAACACTAGCAAACCCTGTTAAAGATCAGAGCCTATACTCACACAACTGGAGTTACATCTAGGTAACTTCTTTTTTCAGTGATTAAGTATTGTATCAGCTTTACCACTGTCCAACAGTAATGTCCTAATCCATTTTTTTTACCCTGATCCCAGTCTGACTCCATTTATATTTCGTATTTGCCAATACTGAGTCCAATCCAATGCTTATGTTTACCAAGTTATTGATTAAATAGCTGACATGTTGAAATAATAGCTGCAGCCTACTGAATCTGAGCCAATTCAGTCCCCTTATCTGTGAGAAAAACATCTAGCTCTGAGTATGCCGAAGACACATCATAACAACTCAGGCAGATAACTGCATACGGTGGCTAAAAGCCTCTAACGAGTCTTGATGTTTTTTTCGTGAAACAGAGGACAGCCAAGAACCTGACTGTGACTGATTGGGCTGTTTGACTCAAGTTCTTTTTTGTCAGTGACGTGCTGCTTTGATTAATTACTGCTGACCGAACATATGATGTGATCTATCAATGAATCGCCCGCCAAGCTGACTGGGACAGACCCTTACACGTCTCATCTCACTATTAATGTATTTATACAAGATGGGTCAAACAATCACATCCACCATTAAATGCATTGCCTTTGCTGTGTAAAGTAGTGCCATTGCTCATGCTCCCTGACGCTTAAAAAGCTTAATATTACATTTTACAAAAAATGCTGTGTAGTGGAGGTACTTTTTAGTTCAGGCGAGGTGAGGCGCCTCCACCATAAAACACTGTGGGAAACCCTAGGGATATGTTATTAGTGTGCAAAAGTGAAAAACAATCCTCAAGTTGTAAGCCTATGAGAAACGCACAGGGAGGCTGCTTTTAATCAACTACTGAAATAACTGTGGCTCCAATGGTTTTAAAAGACTGCTGACTGATTTAGCCCTCACTTGTTCCATTTACTTAATTGTTGTAAACATTTAGGTTTTCTGAACAGTTTGCTTCTACCAGGATACCACAAAGTTTTTAATCACTGCATATAAGTTGTGTTTTATTTTCCAACAGAACAACACAAATTTAACAGAAATAGCAGAAATCATGATAAATACATTCATGCGTAATGTTTTTATTGTGGTACCATTTTCAGCATGTTCATGACTTACTAAGTGACAGATATACAGACGGACACAGATGGGGGAAGAGAGAAGGAAGTACGACAGCGGATGGCCGACATAAAGTAATTAGTGCTGTGGTAAAGAGGGTAGAAGGCGACAAGTGAAGAGAGACTATGAGAGAGGCAGGGAAGCAGACCTGGAGGAGGAAGAGACAGATTACTGTATCCTCCGGGAGAGAGGACAGGAAGGGAGGAGACTGGGATGATAGAAACTACAGAGGATGGTAAGAAAAGGGTGGAGACAGGAAGAGGATGAGTAAAGACGACAGAGGACTGGATGGAAGGATGGAATGATGGGGTATAAAGGGAGGCAAGAAAGGAGGGAAAACTAAAAGATGGATAAAAACTGACAAGGACATAAATAGGGGTTGCATTAATGTCAGGGATGGTGGCTTTTGATACAAAGCGTCAGACCTGCATCAACAGGGGAATCTGGGTAGTAAAGTGCCTTTTGAATGCTCCCTAACCATTCCTGTTAAACTGTTTGATCTAATATGACATCTTTGGTCTATGTGCCTAGTGAGATAACGGTTAAAAAATGAAAGATCATCAGCAAGTCAGTGGGTGAAGGAGAGAATGGAGGAAGAAAATGTGTATGTGGGCAGAGGATAACAAGGATGGAAGAGTGTGGGAAGGGGGTGGTGGAGAGATGGAGGGGAGGACAGAGGAGAGCAGTGTGCAGGGACTAAAGAACCACTGCAGCAATGTAATGAATGCAACTGGAACAGCTGGCATGATGTATCTGTACAATGGAAATGCATGTCTACTGTAGGCACACTTTACACATGCAATCCCAGACATTAAGTAGCTACATCACCACCCAACTTAGCCAGAGAACTGTATTCAGATGAAGACAGTAGATTATACTTCAGTGTAATGTGTGTGTCTACCATGGGCATGCTCTTCATCGCTGCTCTCCTCTTCAGAGTGCGGTTGGCTGTTGCCGTTGGTTACGGTCTTGGCTCTGCTCCTGGACAGGACACCGGCCCCCGAGCGCTCCATCACTGAGGGCATGGCTGCAACAAACACGCAGACCTTAAATATTAAATTCCACCACTTACACGTCACCATTCATCAACAAAATACCGTTTCTGTCTTAAGTATGATTCAATCTCCCGTAAAACTGTCACTTAAGTCTTTTTTCATTAGCAAGTTGGCTGCTGTTTGTTTTCACTTGAAACCCTATAAAACCTAATTCACTCTTGTAAAGTAGAACGGCACCTTATGCTGCTCCCTTGGAAGCAATCCCATTAGATTCCCTTGAGCTCAGTTTATTTTCCAAACACTGGTTTATTGTATGACAACTCATTCATACTCAACAACTCTCAGCTATCTCTAATTATCACGCAGCAGCCATAATTTGGCATCTCTTTATCAAAATAACCTCACACTGCCATCAGTTTGGTGGGACATGACATGGTCTCTGTTTTTAGGCTGAAGCACATCTTTGACTAATTGCTAGATTAAGTTCGGATCGTCTTCCACCAAGAATTGACCTTAAGAGCACCTCAGCACTCAACACACCCACACAAAAACTGATTAACTCAAGTATTTCTTTATTCCTCCAGTTAATTAATAACATCATCTTAGGTCATGTGGGCACCACCCACAACACAACAGAGGGCTATTTAGTGCCCCAGGTAAATGTTTAAGAAACACTAGTGCTCATATAACACTGCCCTCTTTTACCCATTTAAAATCTGTATACTTCAGTTTATTTCACTGTGTCATACTCATTGGAGTCTTTTTCATGTAAGGTAACAGGATGTCAGGGTTTAGTGTGACATTATGGCAGGCAGCTATAACTATGTTAAAGTAACTGCATACAATTCATTTTATGAAGCTTTATTTAATGTGAATCTGTCACCTTATGGGAAATATCCAATCCAGTTTACAAGGTCAGTAAAATGGCTGCAAGTCAATATTAGTGAAACTGATCTGGCAGATCGGCCAGGTGTATCAATGTAATCATGCAGGTGAATAGATAACCTAAATATTTGTTAGTTTCAGCACTAAGAAACACTTTTCTGACATGCCAAATGGTAGTATTGCTTTTAGCAGCTGTGCAAAACAATTCAGAGTGGCAGAGTATTCGAAATTGGTGGCACTAAATAAATTACTGATGATTTTTAGAATTCAATTGACTGATATGCAACAATTTTGATAATTGAATTTGAATTCTTTAAGCAAAAGATGCCAAAAAATCTCCAGTTCCAGCCTGTCAAATGTGAATACTTGCTTTGTGTTCTATCACAGCAGACTCAATATTATTAATACTATTTGCTTGAACAAAACAAGCTGTCTGAATATGTTAACGTGGGCTGTATGTACATGATGATGGGCATTTTTCACAATTTTCCTGACATTTTGTTGACCGATTGATTAGTTAAGAAAACAGAGGAATCAATGAATCATTAGTTACATCCCTTAACATTTGTGCATGTTAAAAGTCATAGAAACTGAAGTTGCTTTTGCCCTGGCCTGACCTCATACTCTGTCAATGCATATTCAATGTCACTATTAAGATGTCAAAAATGTGATGCCCTATTTTTAGCCTTACATCATTTCCAGACTGCAATATGAAACTTATACATCACAAAAATCAAGTCACAATCTCTAGCACACCATACACAACCCACCATACATATGCCCCCTCAAACATGTTGAGGAAATCCATTACTGACAAGTGGCAGCATCTGAAAAACAACGTGTTAAAAACGTGCCATGGATAACATGAGAGCCCTCCTGCATGAAGGGGACTCTCATTTTAAGTGTCATCCACAGTCAGTGCTATATCATTACGTGGCCAAGCCTCTCTTTCTGTCTGTATCTCTCTCTATCTCCGGGCCAGCGAGTCTCACAGCAGCACAAAAGACTAGACGGTCAGCTCAGGACACCGCTCCGCACAGCAGAAAGTAACCCAACTAAACTCGCTCCTCGTAGACAAACACAGTGCGGTTACAAACGGCACACAACCACAAACAAAGACCAATATCGCTCACAGATCGCAGTAAAAACACCAAGTATGTGCACCCAATCTTAAACGCTTGCAGCTGCTTTTTTCTCCACCGATCACATCAGCAAGTTCAGCTCCTGTAACCTAACTTGAACTACGACCAGAACAAAGCACGGGCGCGGAGTTATATGACAGACGGGCGACATTAACTTATACCTTTCATCTTCCACATTAAACATGACCAGTTATGGCTCTGGAGAGGGTGAGGGGCACTCTTTGCGACCCGATCTACCAAACTCCGGTAGACAATACAAGTGTCTGAGGCTCTCTGGGGGTCTTTGTCTATATACGCAGCTCCCGGTGCCCCCCCAAGACTATAACAGCTGTCCCTCCAACTTCACTGCAAACTCACATCATCCACACCTAAACATACATCTTGTCTATTTCTAAATATATCGGTGGATTTCAGTTTGGGATATCGCTGAATCTATAGCTACATCTGAGACGAAGATGTAGCCTGTAAGCTCGCCTCGGTTCACTTTCAGAGAGAGTTTCAGGGGGCTGTGGTAGCCTCGGACACTGCCACGATAGCCTCGATCTCCGGCAGACTACTGGCATGAGCAATCAGAGCTAAAACTATAACACATAACTGCTAACCCGACTAGGCAGGGTCTGTTTGTAGTCATACCGATTGCCCAACCACCTGCTTATGCTTAGTAATTCATTTTCACAGCCTCTCACCACCACTAGGAACTTTTTGCTGCTCACAACTTTCAGTATTTGGAAACCTGACATGTTTATGTATTATGGTACACAAAACCAATCCACGCTGCGCACTGCTAAACACTGTTTAGGGTTAAGTCTTTAAAATATATATCTCTAATTGCTCTATATGATAAATGCCTAATCTGTAGTCTGGTTCAGTCCTCACTGATGCATCATTTTGACTCATACTGACAACAGTGTTCCTAACGTGACTAACAATGTGCTCATGGATGTCAAGAGTAAGTTTAGGTTGACCTAGTATTGGTATTTTTGTATTTTAGTAAAGATAAAACCATACCATTATTATAGCGACTCATTTTTAAGTATGATTTTCTAATTTATTAAATATTGCTTTTCTATAAATTACTTAATCATTAAAAAAAACATGAGCTGGTGCTTTATCCGAGCCACTATTGCTAGCTAAATCAGTATTTCCATGTCTTTCCTAAGCAGTCATCTGTGTTGTGTGTCAGACTTTGAAGTCCTTTTGTTTTACCCACGCTTACGTTGCTGTTACTACTACTGACGCTACTGTCTGCTGCTGGCACGGAGTAAAAACTCGCTCTCTGGATTATTATAACTCAAGTTGGCGGTTTCTTTCAGGACGTTTAGCTGCAAACGGTAGCAGTTGAAACGACCCTAAGTAATTTCTGGAAGCTGAACAATAAATATCAGGCGACATTTCCCTCCTCTCCAAAGTGCACTCTGAAGTCAAACCTAGTTGTTCGTTGGGATGCTAACGTTAGCCAGTTAGCTTGCGGCTAGTACCCTCGCGTTACATTAGTAACGTTAATAGTTAGAAGTCGAGATAACAGTCACACTGTACCTGTGTTTCGCTTCTCTCCGCTTTCTCGCACTCAAAACTTATCTGCGCCTCTGTCCGCGGTTTATAGTCCTCTTCGAAGCGCCGGGAGACAACTATTGCATCTAAAACGGCTTAATTCTTGCCTAATTGATGAGCACAGTCAGTACAATGAAGTGAACTGCATGGATAGATGGAAGCAGCCGCGAGTGTGAGTGTGTGCCGGGGGAGGCGGACAACACCCGGGGAAAAGTGAGGTGGACATCCGCCCCGATGCGTTCGCCTCTCCCAACCAACACAGCCGTTTGGATTGACAAAAAGTAGTCCTGTGAAACTATTAAGTGTAGCCTACTCTTAATTTTGGATTTTGTTGCTAAACATGTAATTTGGCACGTGGGGCTGATTTATATATCACCATGTCGCAGTGAAAGGCTTTGGCAAAAATATCAGCTTTTAAAACTGCATATTTGCTGATTCAAAATGTGATATTTATCCACAGTTAATCTCGTTTAAATAGACAGGAAATGACGTGTTGAAAAAACAGTTGCTGTTTTAGACTCTTAATCTGACATCTAACAAAATCCCATAAATTAGGGACTACTTGCCAGTGTGTCGGCGGAGGGATTCGTCAGCTGTGCATCTCTGTGCTGAGGCAGGCTGTCCAGACTTGTACTGATGTATGCATGGTGGAGAAAAGGGCAGGAGAGGGGTACAATTGAACCTAGTGTGTGTGTGAGTGTGTGTGCGAGCGTGACTTTGTGCATGAACTGACGTTGACTCAGATAAATGGCCTCAATGTACTTTATTTATTTATTTTTACTTAAAATGTTGAACAATTCAAAGAGTTCTGCCATGTGCCTCCCTCTGTGTGTGTGCGTGTGTATTTGTGTATGTATGCATGCATGCATAAATCTGAGTGCACGTGTGGGTGCACAGGTGGATGAGAGTGTGTGTGTGTGTGTGTGTGTGTGAGTAGAATAGGGATTGTTTCAGTGATAGCTGCAGCAGGATTTCTCACACCTGATGCTGCCAATAAACACAATAACCCCCACAGTAACACACACACAGAACCTACTGCTACCTTCACAAGTGCCTCCTGCTGACATGTAACAGCCTGTTACATACTCCTCCAGCTTTTTCTCTCTCTACTCCCTCTTTGGCATCACCACCTCCTCTTCTTTCCCCCTACCTCATCCTCATCATCTCTCATTTTCCCACCTCATCTCCAGCTCCTCCACAATTTCTCGTTTGTCACCCCCCCCCTTTTCTCTCCTGCTTCCTGCTCCTTTCTGCACCTCCTCTTTATGTCTGCTTCCTCTCCCTATATTTAATCTCTCCATTTCCTCCTCTTTCTTCTCCTTCTCCAATACTTTCTCCCTGTCCCCTTCCACCTCCTGAATATCTGCCCTAATTCTCCACCTCCCCTCCTTCCTCCCTCTTCTCACTGTCTGTGCCCCCTGCCTGATTTTTTTGTTTCTCCTCCTTCTTCCTCCTTTATTTTCTCCCCCTGCTTCCCTCCCTTCTCGCCACCCATGTCCTTTGCCTCCTCCACTTTCCTCCCCTCCTTAATATCTCCCCCCTCCCTCCTCTGCTCCCCCTACTTTCTCTCTCCAGTGATGACTCCTCGACTCTCTTTCCTGCCTCCCCCCTCCTCTTCATCCCCTTCCCCCTCCTCCTCTTCCTCCTTCCTGTCTCCCTCTCTTGCCGTCTTCCTCTCATGTCGCTTTCGATCTCAACAGTGTGTGTGCGTACGTGCAAATTCTTCCCCTCCCCCCATCCTCCCCCTACGGTGATACAGTAAAGCAGTTTCGCTCCGCTCACCTCCAGGCCCCCCCTCCTCTTCCTCTCCCTTCCTCTTCCTCCTTCTCCAGTCTCATTTTCACCCCTGCCACCTCCTCCCCTCCTCTCCTCTCCTCTCCCTCGCCTCCTTCCCTCCTCTCCTCTCATTAGTCAGTGTCCATGAAACTCACCATTCCACTGTCTCTCCTCTTGCTCAGTCCTCCAGTCCCTAACACATCCTCACTAATGAACAACTGCTACATCTCTCCCCTCCCTCCCTCCCATCACCTCTCAGCTCTCCTTTCATCCTCCTCCTCCTCTTCTCTCTGTCCTTCCCTCTCCTCCTCCTCTGTCCTCCTCTCCATTCGTCACTCCGTCTCACTCTCTCTCACTCCCTTCCCTCCTCTTCTCGCTTGGTTTCTCTTCGATCTCTCAGAACTGACTGTCCCTCCCACTCTCCCTTTAGCTCACTCTTTTTTCCACTTCTTTCCTCACCCCCCCCCTCCCCCTCCCCACCTCCTCCCTTCTCTCTCCACCTGTCTCATCCCTCCTTCTTGCCTGTCTATCTGTCTGCTCTTCTCACTTTTTGTCTGTCTCCCTCCCTCCCCTCCTCATTTCTCTCCACATGTCCACACAACTCTCCCTCCTTCCCTTACACCTCACCCGGACTCCCCCCCCTCCGAATTCTCTGACTTTCCCTGTTATCTCAGGAGATGCATGATCTAGAATCAGATGTGATAGAATGAACTCTCCCTGCTGTATTCCTTAACTACTTCCTGTCATAGTAAGGCCATAGTATATGTCCAAATGCTCTGTATTATAACACCTTGATGTAGGCACAGTGAATGATGCCCTCTGCCACTGCCAACTCATTATCATACAATTTTCGTCATTTCATCGTCACTAATGTAGCACTGTGTGACACACACGATGAGTCATTACAGTCTGACACAAGCTTTTATGACGTAAATAGATCACAGCATGTTGATTCAAACTGAAGTTATACAAGGACGTAAAAGATAATTTATCACTGAAATGTTTTTGGGTGTACAAAGGATTAGAAACTTCTCTAATATTAAGGCCTAAAAAATATCTTAAGGTAATAATCATAATGATTTTTTTTCCCTGATGCTCTATTTACCCATTCAGTTGTGGTTTATGCTGAGGTCTGGAGATACTGGGTGTCCTCAGCGCTGTGCAATGGTGTGTAGTTTCTAAACCCAATGCTATACATTATTTAGAGTCTGTAGTGTTAGACACTGGAAAAGTAATACACTTAGCAAATTCCATGACAATCTGCTACTTAGATATAAAATATCTTGTGTGCAAAGTTGATATTTAGACCTGAGGGTTGCACTTATGGATAGTTTGCACAGTGTAAAAAAACGGAAAAGGATCATCCTCTTGGGATCATGAACACTGCAGAACTACCTAGCCTTTAGTTTCCAGGTTGCAGTGCATTGTTACAGATGTAAAAAGTGTTGGTAAAGACCCAACAGCAACCTCCATAGCTGGAAAATGAAGCCAAAAACTGCAGTTCCTTGAATGGCCACTTGAGGCTGGCTCCGAGAATGAGTCAGTCCCCATAGATCTCTATGTTAAATGTCCAACTCAACAGCAAAAAATAAACGCGTTTACAGCATGGAACAAAAAAATGGTTTTGGTCTTTATAACTAATTTTCCAGTTAAAGACAACTGTAAGGGGTGTGAATTTCTCAGTGTATCCTTATACAACGGTTCATACGATATCTAACAAGTGAGCGCCCTAAGAATGGCGTCGTCATGTTACATACTTAATATAAAGTTCAATATAAGTTTTAGGAAAAGAAACATAAGGACAACATACCCTTACTTGGTTTCGCATGGGACACAAACACCAGTCTCTCATGGGAAAGTCCTGTGTTTGTTTGCCCCCTTGACAACACTGATCACGTGACTGCAGCCTTCTCGACAAAGTGGGTTATACACAATTTAGTGGCTCATGATAATGTGAATTGTACACATATTGTGTTGAATTACTTTTCTTAGGTGTATGCATCATGATATGATGATGATGATAGACTGTCTAATATGGGTGTCACCACAGGCTCCTGAATGGTTGTCCGCTACACAATGGGTGACGTCACAGTGACTATCGCCATTTTTTTCATACAGTCTATGATAAAGACGAAGGGTGGAAGGTCAGCAGGTAACTATAATCATAGGGAATCATCTTTCAGGGATTAAACTGCAAATACACATCAAACATTTAATGGCTATCTGGCAAGTACTTGTTGAAATAACTTTTCTGCATCAACTCTAGACGTACATCACCTTTAGATCCTATAGAGCAAAAACAATGGTCATATCAACACTTCTGAATGGCAGCAGCAGACGTTTTGTGCTAAACAGTATCATTACTATTAAAACACACAGCACAATGTAGTTATTAAAATGTGAAAGCCCATGATATAGCATTTGCATTTGAATATCAGGTTTTTAGTTAAGCTGAAGCAGACTTGACTCATCATGTTTTAAAAACTGTAAGGCCTTCAACAAAGTTCAAATGCAACCAGTCATAAATCACTTCAAATTAAACACAGATATGGAGGCACCACAGCAGGAGACAGATAGCAGATACTCTTTGTATAGTTTCATCTCAGTAGAATAGCCATGTAGGGTGGGTGTACAGTCTATGTGTTATAATTCTGTGCTGCAGGGCTCGCTGCGTTGAGAGAGGCCTCATCCTCATCCACCATTCTTCCTCTGGTCCTCTCCACACTGCATCTGTTGATTCCCTCTCTCATCCTCCTCCCCTCTCCTCTCACTTGCCTCCCTCCCTCCTTTCTCATCTCTTTCCTCCTCATCCTCATCCTCTCAAGTCTATCCATGTTATCTATCTATCTATGGCGTGCAGGAGAACACCACACACAACACTGCTGAGCAGAGGAGAGGGATATGGGCATGTATGTCTGAGTGTGTGTGTGCATGTACGTGTGTGTGCGTGTGTTACCAGTATATGTGTGGGTGGAGGCAGGAGGGGGGCAGCTTGAATTTCATTATCCAGTCCTGCAAGCAAATACTCACCAGAGAGAATGTAAAGAAAGTCTAAAATACTTATGTGCTGATAGTTAGATTAAGAGTCATACCTTCACTGCAAAATGAGTTGCTATGTTGATGTTTGTCAGCACGTCTCATCTGTATGCAGAAAACAGACTTCTTCCAATGAGCATCAGGCCTCTGGATCAACTCTCAGAGCCTCTTCGCGCCCCCTACTGACACAGGAAATAAATCGTTTTTCTGCCGACAGCCGAGAGACAGATTCCCTGAAGACAAAAGACTGTAGGCGGGGTTTAGAGACTGGGCCATCTGCGTGCTGGGGAGGGCTGCTGTGTGCGTGTGTGTATGTGGAAGAGACAGAGAGAGAACCCCCCATGCAAGGCCTTTATTTGCATTATGAAAAAGTGGGTAGGCTTGTGAGCATGGCCTTCTCATATCCCACCAAACCAAGTTCTCACAGTCAGAGTCAGTGATCTACAGAGGAATATTTAACCCCTTTGTTTTGGGGTCCCACAAACCCATTGCTTTATGTATAAAAATAATATTTGAGCTGCAAAATCAGCATTTTTTACCTTTCCCTTTTGTTTATAGATAATGATCGAACTCGTAAGCCCCCCACCCCCTGCATTTGATAAAAAGTGGCACAACATTACCATAAAGCAGGGGTGTCAAACATACAGCCTGGGGGCCAGAACCGGCCTGCCAAAGGGTCCAATGTGGCCCGCTGGGTGACCTTGCATACCTAAACAACTTTCTTCTTGTAAAATGCTGCATCAGAGGCCTTTTACAGTTTCTTTCTTTCACTTTAGTTTGGTATGGTGATGTCAGGATTACTACACAGGAGTGGAAATGTACAGAAAAATGCATATGTAATGACAGTGAGTAGTCGACTGACTGAAAATGGAAAAACTGAGAAATATTGTTGATATTGTACTTATTCTTCTGAGGACATCACAGGCAGTTTGTCATCTGTTTTGAGAACGGATTACCATCTTTAAAATGTACTTTTTTAAACAAAAAAAGGGGAAAATTTTGAGAAGTTTGTTATTTAAACCACTTGTTAGAACCACAAACTGCAAGAAAACTCCAACACCATTAATCCCAATAGACTTGCTTGGCATTGGTGGATTTTGAGATAGTAGGCCCTGGGCACAGATATGAAAAAAGGCCCCACCACCTCTCCTACATAGGAGAAGGACACACTGTCTGTGGTGGTTTTGTGTTTTATTGTGATCTTTTTGTATCTCCTCGAGGTATTTTTGTGGCTTTTTGGTTATTTTGTGTCCTTTTGAGTTCATTATGTGTCTTTTTTGAGTGATTTTATGTTGATTTGTAGTCATTTTGTGTCTCCTTTTGGTTCTTTTATCTTTCTTTGCAGTTGTTATGTGTCTCTTTATGATTGTTTTGCCCATTTTTGTGGTCATATTGTGTCTCACTGTGGTTATTTTGTGTCTCTTCGAAGCAATTACATGTCTTTTTTGGTCCTTTTGTGTCCATTTGTCATAATTTTGTGTCTCCTTTGGTTCTTTTATGTTTTTTTTTGTGTTTGTTTTACCCATTGTTGTACTCATTTTGTGTCTAACCGTGGTTATTTTTGGTCTCTTTGTAATTGTTATGTGCCTCCTTTTGGTTGTTTTGCCCTTTTTTGTGGGTATTTTTGTCTCTTTGCAGTTTCTTTGCATCTCTTTGTGGTCTTTTTGAGTCCCTTCCTAGTCAGTGTTATTTTGCAGGTGAAGGTCAGGGGGGGCCCTGACACTTTGGGCCACTGGACCTGTGCCTGGTACACCTGTTCAGAATCCATCCATGTTGCTTGGGATTTGGGAAGGTTACTTAAACTGTCAGAGCCAATCAGTGTAGAGCAAATGAAAATCTACTGTATTACACCATGTTTTGTGTCTTTGTCTGTACCAGACTTCCTAAACTAAATCACTAAACTAAAAACTCAGCAAGTATTCTGACCATTGACTCACTTCTCAAATTTGAGAATTTGATGCTTTTACTTGTAATATATGATAATAAATTGAAAATGAATTTTGAACTGTTGGTCAGACAAAAGAAGAAATATGAAGACCTCACTGTGGAAATGTTCTCTGTACTTACAGCTTTAGAGCAGTTAAAGGGTGAAGAGTGAGATACATCACTAACAAAATCTCAAACTTTAGTAAATGTGTAAATTTTAGATGCTATGATTGTAATTTAATTTCCCCACAGAAGTATCACAGCAGTACAGGATGTGTACTCAGTACTGAGTTCAGGCTGTCAGTGACCTTAATGGTATCCTTTGTCTCCTTGGGAATCACTCTGTGGTCCAATAGGGCCCCATAGTGTGACTTTGATATAGAATTCCTCTACATTTTTGTGGTTGCTTTCTGACCTTATGAAAGAATATGCAACTCTATCTTTGCTGCTGCAGGGTGAGGGGAGATACTGCAGTGTGTTTTATGCTTCACCAGCCGATTACAGTTCCTTTGTAAGAACAGGTGTCAAGTGCAGCTTAAAAGAGTGTTCAAAATGAAAGCCAAGGCAGCTAAAGTTGAAATAATAGTCTATACTTTCTATCCCCAATTGTGTATTTTCTTGTCCGGGGCTTAATTCTAGGTTTGGAAGAAGAAATACAGAACTGCATATGAATGGAGTGATTTCACACTCCATGTTCCCACCTAGTGGACAACATTATGAACTGCTCCTCAGGTGACAAGAATCTACAATGATCTGATTCAACCTTTGTTATTTATTTGTTTATTTGTAAATATATATGATGATCTACATACACATGATGATCTGTTGCTCTCCTGTCTTCCAGATGTATGTTATAATGGTTAAATTGTTCTATCATGTATTCATTTCTACATTTAAAATAATAGTATCACCATGTAAAAAATAAAAATAAAATTACCAACAACAAACACAAAAATCTCTTTAAATTAGGAAATATAAACTGCGCTTCATGCCTCCATATTCCTGGATAAAACACTACTGTGTCCTACATCCTTAAATATAATCTGTATAAGAATGACTAAGTTACTTTACAAAAGCTTAACAGAAAAAACCTTTACAAAACTACCCAACTGCCTGACTTAAACTTTGTGACACACTCTGTGTCTTTTTTTTAGTCATAATGTCTTGGGCCACTTTGAATCAAGAGAACAACACAAATTAATACTTACAGACATATATGGGCGCATGGACATCTATAACACAACACAGTACATTGCAATTGTACTGTAAATGCAAGATTGACAGAGAGCACATATATTTAAAAAAAAATGAAACAAAGCAGTAAAATTATTAAACTAACACATCACATCACCCCAGTTTGAACATTTTCTAGTGTAGGCACTGTATCTTAAAGGGTGACTGGTTGGCTACATGAGATTTACAAAGCTATGATTTCTGAAATAAGTTACATTAAATAAGATTATAGTGGAAAATCGTACCAATAACAGAGTGTAATGGTTTCCAACATCTCATTTGACTTATGATCAAATTATTGTGGGCTTTATTGTATGATACACATATAATGTGTTATTTTCAACTCCCTGCATTTCTGTTGCCTAATATAATTAATGATAATGTTTAAAAAATATTCTGTCATAGAAAAGAAAAGACTGTTAAGGCCAAAGGTTATGCTTCAACAACATGAAGTTTCTCGTGCTTCTTGACCCTGTTCAGCCCTCTGACGGTCTGCCGTCACTTTCTAAACAAGGAAACCGTATTCGCGCGAAAGCAGTGCTGCTTTCAAATGCTGTCGGAATATTGGGCAAGCGATAACTGGCGTGCTAGGCAGGGAAGCACATGGTAGCGTGGCCGAGCGGTCTAAGGCGCTGGATTAAGGCTCCAGTCTCTTCGGGGGCGTGGGTTCGAATCCCACCGCTGCCAAGAAGCTTTTCTGTGGAGAATGAACAACTGTACTGTACGGTCTACTTGTCAGTAAGAAGGATGGTCTTGTGACTGTTCTGAGTCTGATACTAGTTCTCGTGGTAGTGCAAGTAAGGTGGTTTTGATAATCATTCAAACAGAGAGAACTCCTTTCAATTTAACATGGTATAAAAGAAGTTTTTTTTCAGGGCCATGTCTACAATTAATGGTAATGGTACATGTTATAACTTGGAAAGTTTCAACTTGGTGAAATGTATATATATTCTGTTTTCAGGGCTGTATTGTTTGGAAAACTGTGTAATCATAAAAATGTGTCACAAGGTTTATAAAAGTGGCCTGATTAACTATAACAAAAGACAGGATTCATCCACTTTCATACATACTCTGAGTTAGTGGAATGTAAGAACATTAAATGAAATGCTGTACCATAAAGGATACATTTCACAAAGCTGTGAGGATTTTCTTTTTCAGCTATCTCCAACTCAGCCAGCTACAACACTAAAAAAGGCCTCTTACACATGAATGCACCACTAACAATATAGTACATAATGATATACACTCAAAGGAGTCGTTCTGCTGCATAATAAGGAACTTTCTCCTTTAATACTTTAGGTGCATTTTGCCAATAATAAATTATTTTACTTAGTAACATTTTGGATGCAGGACCTGGAGTTTACTTGCACGTTGGAGTTTTCTAATGTTACTTAAATGATCTGAATACCTTCCACCACTGCTCTAAATAACATTTAGGAAACACAACTTTCTTTGTTTTTTTTTAAGTACATAAAATATATATTTAAAAATTTAATTTAATTTAATTTAATTTTTTTTCTAAGCTCTTTAAATCAAGGCTGAAGATGTTTTTTGTTTGCTGCTGCCTTTTATGTAATCAAACATGTATTCATTTCTCACACTGCACTGTAACTTTCATTCTTGTATTTTGTACCTGTCTTAGTATTTTAGCTTGCTGTTATTTTTTTATACTCTTTTATGCGCTTTGATGGTGTTTTTAATTGTATTTAAATGTCCCTTTATAATGTGTTTCTTTTGGACTCTGTCTCGATGCTTTTGATGTTTTATGTAAAGCACTTTTAACTGCCTCGTTGCCAAACATGCCTTGCCTATATGGTTTACTATCAATAATAGGTTATATATGTTATTATCAAAAGCCAATTGTATCTGACTGTTGAAGTACATTTGCATGTATTTGTACATACATGTGTATGTTTCATTTTCCTTTCTTTTGAATTAATTTTTTAATGCACAAATGGAAAACTTCAGGTATCTAACATATAAGTACTTTGTAAATTAAGCGTAATCTGTTTTTAGATAAAGCAAGTCTTAAAGGTCCCATATCATGCCCATATTCAGATTCATACTTCTATTTTTGCTTTCTACTAAAGCATGTTTACATATTTTATTGTTAAAAAACACAATATTTTTCCAATACTGTCTGCCTGAATATACCTGTAATCATTCTCTGTCTAAAAGACTCCATTTTTCTATCTTCAGAGGCCGGTTCAATGGAATTACATTGCAAGGCAAAACTGAAGGTCCATGTTTACTTCCTGTCAGCTGATGTAATTCACATACACTGCAAAACAGTCCAATAAGAAACAAAAAAGGACCTATGACATGGCTGTATTTAGAGAACTGGACAAAGCGTTGGTGGTTGGCCGCAGTTCATTCCTATGAGAATAGCTCAGTGGCACATGAAGTGAGAAAGCTCTATTTTCATGATGATCAACGCGGCTTCCTTATCATTGGGCCCATAGATCAGGTGTACTAAAGACTTACGGCCGCTGACCAGGGCTGAGCACGGCTGAGCATCTGACTTGGTGCACGCCTAACTTGAATGTGGATAAAAAAATTTCATCTTGTAGCTCTTTTAGATTTTCCAGACGTTATCAGACTGAGTTGATAAAATCTTGATAATCGAATGAATCATTTCACGGGGGTTGTAACTTTAAAAAATATATCCACTGATTTATAGATGTCTCTTTCCCAATGTAAGTCCATGGGAAAAAAGTCGTTTTGGGCTCGATGGCTTCATGTGCTGGACCCCGGTGATTAAAGTATCATTGTTTGGCCACCACGAAAACTGGCCTCAAAGCTTGGGGCACTTCCTGGCCATTCAGAAGGTTTATGTTTCAAACTGTCTTTAGCCTCTTTTACACAGGAATTGTGCAAATTTGGTGGAAAGCCCAATCCCTCTTCTTTCCACATTGGCAGTATAAAAACAAAATCGGGGAGTGCGGCAAATTGCCACCTGCCTTCTTGTGTTTATACAGAATGCGCCTTTTTCGGGGCAATGGGTGGCGTGAGCAAGTAACAGAACGTGCAGCTCAGCGTGTGACGTAAACAGTGACGAACCGAGGAAAGCCGCGGCTGGTCAGTCCTTCGGCGATTCTCTCGTACATCGGCCCGTCCTTCACGTTCCCGTCCTCCAACGGTTAATAGCCTCCTCATTAGCGAGGGCAAGGAGGGCGTGCAATTCTTTATCTCCCCAGTTGCTCATCTTCTGCTTAGCATCTCCTTAGTGCTGCTAGATACTCATGCCTGCTGTCAGCTGTTTCCGGGTTTGAAGTCCACGCCAGTGGGTTGAACGTGTGGCGTCATCAACAGCCCCTCCCACAAGTCATCAACAGCCCCTCCCGAGGCGGAAAGCCGCCTCGCTCTGTTTATACTAAAACCATTCCGCCGATATGACTACCCTACGAGGCGGAAAATTGGGCACCTCAGATCAACTCGCCAATCCGGCTCTGTGTGTGTAAACGCTCGCAGCTGGCCGGCAAATCGGCCGAACATTCGCGGAAAATCTGGCAGTGTAAAAGGGGGTTTTATGGTATAGTTGTGACATCACAAAGTCGCAGAACTGAGGGCTTGTTTAAAGGCACAGTTTTTGGATGCGAACTGTGTGCACCTCTGTGGACTGAGTGATCTGATACTTTCACATTATCTATATGGCTCCTACACTGGCTTTATTAAAAAAAAAAAAAAAGATGGAAACCTGACTTTTTCCCAATGTGGGACCTTTAACAAAACTAACTTACTAACTACCTAACTAACTAAATACACACATACATAAAAAAATAAATATAACCAATGTGTGTTTTTCTTAAAAATACTACTTTCCCAAAGTTTTGCAGTGAGTGTTCAACAAATTGAAGTTAATTTGCGGCTCACCAGTACTCAGAAGTCGGAGCTCGTGGGGAGCACGTGAATGTAGCATAGTTGGACGCGACGGAGAGGAGAGGAAAGAAAAGGGCAAGGAAGAGACCTGTAATAAATTCAGCCTCGCACTCTTGGCGCCAATCCGACTTTAAGAGAACAAAAACAGCTAATTTTTCATTGACGTTTTGATCAAATTTGCGCCTCAGCGTTGTTTCTCTCACAGCCATCGGTCGGTGCTGTAGCCAGCTAGCCTCGTTAGCACACTATCTATCATTGCCATATTAATCTGGCCCCCTTCTCTCTGTCTGTAGTGACGATACTAATAACTCAGCAACAGTAAAGCACGGGGACAATAGAGGTGTGTTTCTCCAGGGGGATCGATAAGACACAGCGGCAAAATGGGGGTGAGTTGTGTGTGTGTTTTGCTTAATGTCTCGGTGCGAGGTGATACAATGAAAGGTGGATGTTTTGGGCTCGTAAATGCGTGATGGTGAGAGGAGAGAAAGAAAGAAGGAAGGAGGGAGGAAGGGAAAGGAAGAGAGACCATGGTGGATGTATGTAGTCAAAGGTGTTGGTTGGCACCGGGGCTCGTTTGGCTGCGTTAGCCGTTTAGCTGCCCCCAGATAGCTTAGATAGCACTGTATCGTTAGCCTAAGCTTACACACAGCTTTATGTGGCATTTCCAGCCTTATTACTGCATTGTCCTTGCCGCTGTGCACAGTTAACTTCTCCTGGTGTGTGTGTTGTGCCATTGTTAGCGTGCTAGCTCAGTTAGCCCCTTAGGAATGCCATATTAATGACGAGTGCTTTGCTAGCCATTACTGCTAATCACTTCTGTGTGCGTGTGTGTGTGTGAGTGTATATTTCCCCAACAAGCCAAAGCGTGGTGTCTTAGCCCACCTGGTTATAATAAATAGAGACTTGTTGGATGTGAATAATGTACTTCCCAGCAGCAGCCAGGCCTGCACTCATGCTGTAAAGCTGAGTTAGTTCCCATAACTTGAGCTAGTCTCTCTAAGCAGACTTGAGTTTATCCTCCACTTTCTCTCCAGATAAACCAATCCACGTGTTTTCACAGTCCCAGCTCAGTCTGCAGCCTCTCTGTGCTTGGTACAGACTTAATACTGTGAACTATAGTTGGCAATTCAGTGCATTCCTTCCTATAATTGTTGCCTCTTCTGTTCAGGTCAGGATCTAAATGGGGGAATTTAGCTAATTCCCACTTGTTAATGCATTAAAATTTTTTGTTCATGAGGCATCAGTGCACCATTTCTGCACTGTAAACATGTCACTGAAATCTTGGTTTACACGTAACCCTCCCATGATGGGTAGTGCATTTTTGATTAATTGAATAATCCATCATCCCATCACTATTTCTAGCATCAAAGATAATGTCTTCAGATAACTCTTTGGATGAATCACAGACGAAAACCCAAATATGTCTAATTTAGAAGTGTAAGTGTCAAGCCACTTCTTCCGTGAGTGACTCAGTGTTAATTTTGTCTATAAATTGCAGGTGTCAATAATAAAGACAGCTAATAATCTCTATTTATGGAAGTGCACCTCATAGAGACATATTTATAGCAGCTTTTAAAGCGTGTGTTCTCAGTTGCCAGGCATAGATGCAGTCAGAGTAATTTGTATGAATTATGGCTGCACCATTGCTGATTCGCGCATCAGATATCAAGCCAAGAGCGGGCTAAATTAGAGTATCAGTGTCAGAGAATTTCCCCAATACTACAGTCCCACACCGAGAGCAATATGCAACATCAGCAATATATACACTCCACTATTTAAACCAGCATTGATGAATGGTGGTAATAAAAGCTACTGATATCAATATAAATACTCTCTTTTTAACTTACTGTTGTTATCCCGCTATTGCTGTTTTTATAGACAGGATTATCATGTTGATAATAGAAATGCGATGTCTTTGATATAAAGTTCAAGTACCACCGTTTGTTCTGCACGACTGACCTTTTTTACCTTGGTATTTCTGGTTGTACTTGTTTTTATATTTGATGTTTGTTCTGTTCTCGTGTCATTAAGTCTGTTTTCTCATGTTAATATGTGGGGTCAAATGTTGCTGCAAATGAGGTCAGCACACACAGAAACACAGGCTTGTGTGCAAAGCTAAATTCTAAATTCAACTAACTGTCCTTAATTCTTTTATTTCTACCTTAAATTTAGCCTTAATTTATAGCTCTAACAAGGACATTACATTACATACATGTTCGTAACATAAATGTAAGATTCCTTCTTCTTTAACCACAATCACTCAGTGAACTAAATAACAAAAGCTGAAATGCTGATAAATGCATGTGACATTTTTGTATGTTAGCCAAAAACGTATAATTCATTTTATGGCGTAAAGAAGAAAAAATGCAAAATATTCTCAGTGAATTAAGAGAATAGATGATTACAGTCCTTTGTTTCTTAATGGCTAAAATGTTTTTTTTGAAGTAGGAAATACAGACTTGATTTTATTTTATTAAAAAAACAAAACAAAAAAAATAACAATTATGATTAATTTTCTGTCAATGAATGGTGGCCTGATCAGAAATTGGTTGAATGAGGAGTAGTGGGGAAGAAATGGTTGTGCCACGTCTGAATATTTCCCCCGTTTTCTTTCTTTTTACCCCTTGTCACATGTGTCATCTCCTTTTAAACCTCTCTTCCCTATTGTCCATTTCATCTGTTCCTCTCCCTGCTTTTCTCTCCTATATATGTACTACCATCCCAAAAACATTATCCTTTTCCTTATTTTCTGTGTTCAGAGAAAGTCCAACAGAGCAAAGGAGAAGAAAGCTCGGCGTCTGGAAGAGAGGGCAGCTATGGATGCCGTCTGTGCCAAGGTGGACGCAGCCAACAAGGTAATTTTGGTTGCACATTAACTGGCGAGGATAATGCTTTGGAAGTGGGCCACATGGAGGGCTTTTGGGGGAACTTTGGGGAGATGGAGTTGAAACTATTTAAGGAACTGGAATAATGTTGTTCAAGAAACGGAGGTTAAAGTGTTAGCTGCTTGCTGACTGCAAAACAAGTGCAAAATTTGCAGTGTGTGTCATTCTGACAGTTGATAATGGCATCACGTTGATGTTAAAAATAAATGCACTTTTGCATCTAAGTGCTTCACATAAAAGCATCCACCACTTGGCCCTTTTACATGATGTTTCAGGCTTTCCAGTGGATTCAGGCTGCATCGAGCATGCCACTTAAAACCTCCATTGTGAGCTGTGATTATTTTTTTTTTTATCACTTGAGCATGATTCCATGTAGTGACATCAAAAGACAGGGATGCCCTCTTTATCACTCTGAATACACCAATAATTGATATTCACACAACAGGAAAAGCTGAATGCAGTGCCATATGTTTCTTTATGCATAATTAATCAGCATTATTAAATCCCAGCCATGTAACAGAACACACAGCAGACAGCTCCTGTAGCTTGAAGGTGGGCTACATCATTAGTAAACCTCATTGAAGCCCAGTAGAGAACAAAGCTCACACCCTCGCCTCGAGCTGTAGCTACAGTACTACTTCTACAAGCTCTGAACAGGCCTGCCTGCGCTTATTACTTTTCTGTGTCACTTTGTCCCAAAATGGGGCACTGTGTGTTGCATGCTGTTCTCACTCCCGCCCCTTTCCACTGTTGGTGTGCCAACAGAGAAGGAATGCGAGAAATTCTCCCAAAGTAACTTTTATTTTTGTTTGTGCTCTTGCCAACAGCGATGAATCTTGACTTAGACTATTGTTTCAAACGAACAAATGGTGTATTCACTGCTTAAAAAAACAAATATTTTCTGGTAGATTCACATTCTGGTAGGTTCTTCTTGGCCTTAGCATGGAGGAGAGGAACGGACAGATTACTGAACAGGCCTACTGGGCCCCGACCAAGGGCTCAGAGGGTCCCTTTACAAGAGCTTCTATTTGTAATGGCCTTTATAATCATTTGACATTGGAAAAATCAAGTGCCTCATCATTCAAAATGAGTGTTTTAAAATTCTGATCCTTAAAAATATAACTGATGTTACTTGTTTTGTATTTTTTTTTTTGGATCTTTTCCTTAATATAGCTGCATCGTTCACATGTCCGTACCCAGGGGCCCAATGTCTCATAATCTATGTAAGAAGAGGGGTATTCCTAATTTGATATTATTCTCAGGGCCGAGGAAAAGCTTACTTTGTGGGGGCTTATTATGAGTGACTAATGGGGCTATAACACTAATAGCTCTGTCATTTTCCTGCCTGTATGGGCCCCGTTTGGCCTATTTAGGCTCCAGAGCCTGTAGCTGAGCCCAAGGGATGCTTGGATTAGATTTTACAATCTTTTTTAGTGTCTACTTTTGGGGGATTCACTACGTTCACAAATAAAAGAGTTTGATTTGAAAATATAGAAGTGTAGTGTAGAAACGAGAATTTTCACCAGCAATTAATTTGCCTATTATTTCTTTGATTTTTTTTTTTTTTTTTTGCATAAAATGTAAGAAAACACTCAAAATGCCTACTTAAATTTACATAAATTAAATGTATTCAAATATCTTATTTTGCCCATTACCGGCTCAGAACCCAAAGATATTTATTTTGCCACCATTCAGGGGGGGGCAGGGCAATGTAATAAGAAGCTAATTTTGCCTCTTCTCCTCACAGCTCGATGACCCCCTGGCAGCCTTCCCAGCCTTCAAAAAGTACGACAGAAATGGGTACGCAATGCTTTGTACGCCTACAAAGGACTTATTCAGTATTTCAAGAAATACATGCTTGTTTCATTTGATGCATGGAGGGGAGAGTCGGTCTGCTGCTGGTATTTCTGTCTGTTCTTCTTTTAGTCTTTCTCTCACTTTACTACAGTGTAGACACACACACACACACACACTCTTGATGACATTGACCCTGTTTACTTGTCCTTCCATCCAGGCTGAACCTGCAGATAGAGTGTAAGAGAGTGACTTCCCTCAACCCGCTGTCTGTGGAGTGGGCCTTCGAACTCACCAGAGCCAACATGCAGACACTGTAAGAAGTCATCTTTTGTAGTTCAAGTACAGAGTTCAGGAACAGAGTGACCCATCTTTAACAGGGATGAACAGGCTTGATATGAGCAGTTGTTTTCGGCTGAAAATAGATAAAAGAAGAAGAAGTGCAGACGAGCCAGAAATTCTTTGTGTGCAGGAGAATTGGAGAGTGACATCAAACATACGAGTATGAATTAAATCCTACTCACTGGGGAGCCTGTGGAAACGCAGACAGATTTGAGACAGAGGCAGAGAATGACTTCAATTTATCTTCTCTCACTTTGCCAGAATTTGAGTCATTTTCAATTTAGCAAATGGCAGCCAGTCAGTCGAAGCTAAATTTGTTCCATTTAGAAAACATGTCCTTTCTGAGTGGCACTGCCAGGGCAGCCTGATGATGGGGAGAAATGCAAGGGGAGAAATTAGCACACCAGGTCATGTTTGAGATGCCCTGTTTTCTTTTTTGCTGTGCTGTAGGTACGAGCAGAGCGAGTGGGGCTGGAAGGAGAGGGAAAAGCGGGAGGAGATGAACGACGAGAGGGCGTGGTACCTACTGGCCCGCGACGGCGACTCCGCCCCTGTGGCCTTCTCTCACTTCAGATTCGACGTTGAGTGTGGGGAGGAGGTTTTATATTGGTATGATATCCTTACACTTATTTGTGGATTTAAGTTCCAGCAGTAGCTTTTATTTAATGACTGGGGACAAGATATCTTTCACTTGTTACAATTATTAAACAATATACTCACTCTGGTCTGACTTGTTGTCTTGACCCTCCAGCTATGAGGTGCAGTTAGAGAGCCGAGTGCGGAGGAAAGGACTCGGGAAGTTCCTCATCCAGATACTACAGCTCATCGCTAACAGGTAAAATCTACAGCTGCCGCCATGGTGATCATGATGTGTAAAATTCAGAGGCTTTGCAGACAAATAATCAAGTGACTGCATTCTTTGCTAATACTTGCAAAAAAAAATTATATAGTTTATATTTTGTAACTCTGCAATGGCCTCTATGGCTCAATAAGCAATTGGTATTTACATTTGAGTCCTGCAACACAAGATCTCCCGTTTAATGTTGAGCTGTTGTAGGACAACTGATTCCATTATCTGGATTTGTTTTTTTTTATTGAAACTGATGATGATTGAGAGGGATTACTTCTATGTGAGTCTACACATCGTTTTTTAGGAACAAACAACAAACTTTTCTGCTCTCTTGCTCTGTCTGTCCAGTACACAGATGAAGAAAGTGATGTTGACAGTTTTCAAACACAACCACGGGGCTTACCAGTTCTTCAGAGAAGCTTTACAGTGAGTACACTGGCTCTGCAATAGATGTGTTTTAAACATGGGGAATGGCGAGTTTAACGCTAAAGGAAAGACCTGTAATGTTGTTTGTTTTTGTAAAACTTAAGTTAGTCTTTGTGAAAAGGTCGGTTAGAATTATGTCAGTTTTATTGACAGTAACATCTAGTAAGTGAGTGTGTAATTGTTTTAGTGTAAGTCAAACTATAAATGCAGAAGATGTAGTTTTAAGTGATGATGGCTGCTCTCACACGTCCTTCATCGTTGTTACATGACCCCGTTTTTTTCTCTCCACGCTTTTAGATTTGAGATTGATGAGACTTCGCCAAGCATGTCCGGTTGCTGCGGCGACGACTGCTCTTACGAGATCCTCAGCCGGCGGACCAAACATGGCGAGGCCTCGGCAGGACACACCCACGGGGGCGGGCACTGCGGGGGCTGCTGCCACTGATCCGCTTCAGCTCCACCTTTTACGATTGGTTAAAAGCCAGCAACTTTCATGGCTGTGTGTGAAAGCTTGAGCTGCCTGCTACTGCTGCAGGCGTTTTGAGTTTGACTGGCTGTAGAGCGCCGTTAAAAATGAACCGATGATGGAACACCTGGCTACAGATGTCAGTGTCGCTTTATGGATTGAGATTTATGTTTTTTTTTTTGGTTTGTTTTTGTTTGGTGTTTTCCTGCTAGAAAAGCAGTATGCAGTGTGAGCTTTCACACATAGCTCCGTCTTTCTTTCTTACTTCTCAGTTCAATGTCAAAGCCATCTTTTCTCATTCATTTATCCCAGTTAACGATGACAATTGGTAGTTCCCAGTCAAGAAAAAACTATGGCATTGCTGACATAACCTCATTCCCCTTTGCTCTCATCTCCTAACCTGTTATACTGTATACAATCATTCTGCAGCGCTTCTTAAACTATGGCTTGGGACCTGGCCTAAGGCTGTATTATAGAAACTTTCTACCTCAAATCCAGATTTCAGTACATTTTTTCTAAATAAATCATGCCCTCACGCCAATTAGTATGCATACTAAGTAGATAAGAAGAGTTGGTCAGTTTCTGTTATACAGCCCCTGATTGCTTTGGGACCTTACACTGAGATTTCTGAACCAGGGTCCCAGGATTAGGAGGAATTTACTCACATTTGGGTCCTAGAAAAAAACAGTCTGAGGAGCCCTGCTGTACTGTAACACCACCTGTTAGATTGCAAGTTATATACACGTATAGCTTGAACCATGTCGGCCCATTATACTACCATTACAAGATTACAGAACACTGCTAGCACCACGCATATTTTCTCTTTAGGCGGTGCCTAAATCTACAGGCATCTCCCCTGCTTTTATTTTTTTAAATAACTTATCTGACGTGATGTTTAAGATTGCCCTTTTTCTTTATTATGCTATTAGTAAAACATATTTCATTACTCAATCTGTTTGTCGTGCCCTCTTGCTCATTTGGATGTTCAATTCGCTTTCACTCCCAGCTGTATTTACTTATCAGAGATGCATGTCATGACCTAAAACTCTAAAGACACAATGAAATCATTTGCTCTCATTTTCACCCTTTCTTCCCACCGTCTTTTTCTTGATTCCGTGCACACAGATTCACCTACCCATTATGTGTTTTCCTTAATGTGCTTCTCTTCTGTCAAACTCCTTTCCTTTCTGCCTCCCTCTGTGTCCTAAAGGCGCCAAATGATGACTGCAGACAGGTTCATGTCGCTCTCATCTTTAGTCACCTTTGTACAATCGCATTACACCTGCCTGCCTCTTTGTTCACATTGTCTCCAAGAGGTACTGAGGATAAACAAGTTGATGTTGACGCTACCTTTAGCTGTGTTTAAAAAAAATACGAAAAACCATCCTCCATCCCTTCTGTTACGTATTTTGTTAGCATGAGCAAATCATATTGATTTACCATGGATGAGGATTGGTGTCACTGTTTCATGACGTGGCCGTCAGAAGCTGATGAATGCTGTTAACTTGGAGGAGGGAGCGTGGATTGGATGGATGGATGGATGGATGGATGGATGGTAAAAGTAACTGCAGAGAACTGAAAGTGTTTTTTATGGTTGTTTTTCTTCTAGTCCGTCATCACCCGTTTTCCCAGCCCACTGTCATTAGTTTGTATGACAGAATTTAGAAATGTTAAACAAAACTTGTAGTCTAAATCATGAGTCATCGACAGCGACGCTGCTTCTGAACTTCAGCTGCGCTGTTTGAACACGCATCTAAAAGCCTCATGTGGGTCTGGTAGCATCATTTTAATATTTCATACAAATCTCCCATGAGCATCAGTGCATGTTAGAAGTATGTGATGGGGGAGTTGGGTGAAATGTTAAGTTAATGCTGCTGTTTGGTATTCCTTAAAGCATCTTGGCACAAAGTCAGTACTGTAAGATTCACTTATAACTGGTCCAGAATAATCCTTCTGCCAAGATTCTTGTAGGATTTCCACTTAGGATTTTAGCTACCACATTACCGGTCAATCTAGAAAGGCTTCGATCTTGTTGATTCCATATCTGTTTACAAAACCTTCAGGGTGTTTTTGGACAGTTTCGAGTGCTGGTCAGCTGAGTTAGAAGTCCTATCTAGAAACCACCATAAAACCCTTTAATTCCAGGACTGTAGTCAGTTTGTACAGATTTCGCTTTTGGGCTGGAGGTGTTAAGACATTACTTTACGCTGCTGTGGATGTTAAGATTCCTTAATCTAGTGTGGCTGCGAAGGGCTTCAATTGGTACGTTTTGAAATGTTTTTTTAAAACAAGGCTCAACTTGAGATTTCATACAGATTAATGCCTGGTCAAAGTATGTGAAGCAGGGGAGACTGGAATGTGAAGTTGACAGACACTTTCTTACACCTAGATACTGAAATATTCTCTGCTACAGAAGAGCAAAAATGTTATTTATCACCAAAAAAAACCCTCTTTGGGTGATCAAGTTAGATCCTGGGGTGAAAGTTTCTGGTTGTTTCCAGACTGGGTAGAGACAAAAAAAACATTCAGCACCTGGAGACGACATATTGGTGTCTTGGCTTGTTTGATCATGAACAACAAAAACAATTAAACGACATACTGCTTGTTTTAGTTCTAGACTACCTTCTGATAAGTACAGTAAATCATTTTTTGTACTGCATAGGTTACAATAAAAAAAAGGATGTACATAGTGGTAGTATATCAACCGACTGACAGTCTCTCTCTCAGGTTAATCAAACGTAATCAAACCTCATCTGTTATATTTAACAGCCATGTTGTCAGATAGCTGTTTGCTGGATTTTATTGGTCGTAGCTCTGACCTAGAGTCAGTTTTGTTTTGTGTGTGTCATGCCATAGTATTTAAAGAAACAGATCTGAAGTACGGAGGTGATTTTAGCGTTATGATGGGCTACAGTAAATGAAAAAGCTCCTATTCCTTGGGAATGTGAAATTGCATTAAAGTGAATATGACACACAGTTCAAACTGACCCTAGATCAGCGCTCTATTGTTACATTAAATCCAGATAGGTGGGCTGTCTTTAAGGCTCACTGAAGGTAAAAATGCTTTTGTGAAAATATAAGTTTGAAAATGAGCCTAAACTTAACCAGTTTATTTTAAGTCAGTGAGTACTTTTATTTTAGAAAATGGTTATATACCCTCACAAAATCACAGATCCTTCTGGTCTTTTCTCTGTGTACATATATATATATAAATATAAGCTGTTGTGGATCCATCTTCATTTTCATTTCTTGGCCTTTTACACGTTAAACGCTTTTTAAACATGTTAAAAGTAAAACTCCATGTTTGAGAGTGAGTGTTACAGTCCTGTCCATAAACGACAATGAAAGGGAAAACTTAAGTCGTTCTGCCTTGTCAGTGTTTTATTTGTATGTTACAAATAAAGGAAAGTTGTTTGACTTTTCAAGAGATGCCCTTTTGTTTTTTTGTCACTTATGATCTTTTTTTTTTTTCACCAATCAGCTAAAGCATTAAAACCACTGGCTGGTGAAGTGAATTACATTGATCAATTCGCAGACCAAGTGCCCCCGATCATTATAATGAGACTCCCTGATGACACCGTGCCACGTTATAAAAACTGCCTTGGAATGGTCTGAAGAACCTGACAAAGAGCTCAAAGCCTCAACCTGGCCGCCAAATTCCCAAGATCCTAATCTGATCAAGCATCCGTAGGACATGCTGGTACCCCACCTCACAACCCACAGGACTCATAGGATGTGTCGCCAATGCCCCAGTGCCAAAAACCACAGGACACCCCCAGAGGTCCTGTGTCCATGTCTCAACAGGTCAGAGCCAAGTCCGATGCAAGGAGGCCCCGCAGTAGAGTTGGGGTACCCCTAGGAAACCAGCATGTCCCACAAATGTTCGATTAGATTGGGATCTGGGGAATTTGGAGGCCAGGTCGAAGTCTTGAGCTCTTGTCACATTCCTCGGGTCATTCCTGAACAGTTTTTATGGCGTGGCACGGTGTATCGTGCTGCTAGGGAGGCCACAACCATCAACGAGTGCCGTCATGAGTGGGGGTGCTTGGTCTGCAATGGTGTGTTGGTGGGTGGAGTGTATCAAGGACGCAAGGATTAACTGAGTCCAATTTACATTTTTAATATTGCTATTGTCATTTTATCGTGCCTAATTTTTCATCTTTAAAAAGTTAATGTTGTCTTGGTGTAAATGTACCTACAGAGTAATAACTGTATGGTTTCATGTGTTATATAAATGAACGTATTGACAGTTTTTATTTGCCCTTTACAAGGCACGGATATTATATTTTCCAACATTTAAAAAAAAAAGTGCAGTTGTGCAGGATTTCTGCGGAACTTCTTGTGATTGTACACGTTTCGGGGGGGACTCCTTACTGTGTCGCACTAAAACCGGAAGTTGTTGGTACATTGCTGCAAAAAATGTCCTAGCTAAGCCGAATGAATGGATGTTTGATGCACTGAGGTGCCTTTGCTCACGACTGTCCAAGATGACATGAACCTTTAAGCTCATAACTAAACTCCACCGCTCCTGTCTTCCACGATCTCGCGCCTCTGGTGAGTGCATGAAAATGACGTGAGCAATTTTCTGTTAAAAGCAAGTCAGGCTAACATAGCTTAGCTAACACTGATTTATCATCAAGCATATTCATATTAGCCGACCTTCTCAGGAATAGCGTAGACAAACACATCCTCAGCTCCAACGTTTTATAGTTAGCCTCCGAAAATGTAAAGCAAATATTGACTGGGGATGCTAACCTTCTTAGCTAGTTAGCTAAATGTTAAATGCTAGTTGAGAAACTAAATTTTGACACATCAGTTACAATCTCCACAACCTCGAGACAAAAATTACTGACATAGAAAATTATTAGGATCCTGACACTGAAACACTTACAGTAATACGTTGTGATTAGTGATGTTTTCCATGTCTCACACTGTCATCCTTTCAGCTGGTCAGGGTACCATGGCAACGAGGATGAAGCTGAAGCTGAAGACTGTGTTTGTGCTCTACTTCATGGTCTCCCTCCTGGGCCTCGTCTATGCACTGATGCAGCTTGGTAAGTGGGCACCACACAGTCTGTATGGACCTTTGTCACAGCTGATGTTTTTGCTTGTCACTGCAGGAAGAGCAGAGGTGAAATTGATAACAGTAACAATGGCTCAGTTCCATTAGGTGTCCCAAGAAGCTATCCCAGTGAGCCAGAGAGCACAATACCGGGACCTTCCCCAAGCAGAGTGCAGCCATCGTGAATGTTGTTAAATACACCTGTGCTTCTCCTCCTTTAACAAGACATGTCTGCTGTGTAAAAGGTCTATCAAGACTTCATCCATTAGTGTTTTAGGCTTTAATTTTAAACAGTTAAGATAAAGATGGCCTTCACTCAGATCCTGCAGTGTGTACCTTTAATAAGGGGAAAAGTGTGTTTACATTGTGGTCCTTGTTGGGGAGGGTAAATAGTAGGATAGCTGATCTTAAAGTTGGGCCAGAGAGGAAGACACACACATAGAAATAAAACATACAACCAAACAAAACCGCGATTATGTATCCAAGTTGTACAAGGGGAATACTCAACTTGCATTGGCTAGCCAATAGCCTCTTTTTCAAAGTGACAGAAGGCCAGCAGTCATCTAGTGAACAAACATTATTAATATTTAGCAGTATAGTAAATGAATTACCTGTTTTCAACCTTTTGACATTAGCTGTCCTCACTCATCTTTGCCAAGAGGCAAATCCAATCGCAGCAGCCCTGCACAGGTCAGGTGTACGCAGGTGTTTTTAGGAACTGAGTACATTCAGGACTTAGCTCAGGGAGAAAATTCCCTTTTTGCTTTTGTACCTTAAACTGTCTTGCCTGTTGCATCCTAAACACTTCACAGGTCAGCGCTGCGACTGCACAGAGCACGACATGCCCAAAGACCGTACTATATCTCGGCTGCGGGGGGAGCTACACCGTCTTCAGGAGCAGATGAGGAAGTCAGAGGCCACCAAGCAACCGCAGAAACAGCCAGCCAAGCCCACCATCTTTGTCATCACCCCGACATATGCAAGGTAACCCAGGGAGGCTCCTCACTGCTCCTCCTGCTCACTCGCCCACCTCATCTCTGTCCTCCTCTATTACTGTCCATTTCTCATTCACACAGAAACACACCGTTCCTTTGATTTCTGTCTGTCCCTGTCCAGGCTGGTGCAGAAGGCCGAGCTGACTCGTCTGTCCCAGACCTTCCTCCATGTTCCTCAGCTCCACTGGATCTTGGTTGAGGATTCGCCACACAAGACACCGCTGGTGACTGACCTCCTGGTGAAGAGTGGCCTGACCTACACACACCTACACATGCCCACCGCCAAGGACCGCAAACTGCAGGAGGTGGGTAGAGACATGGCTGCCATTTGTGGAGATAAAAATAATAACAGTCTGTCCACATTTGTGTGTTCTTAGGTTTGAGTCAGTCAGTCTTGCACTTTGGTATTTAGCATTTTTATTCAGTGAAATATGAACTAAAGAGTGTTTTGAAACTGAATGCTCTCTCTCCGCCTCAGGGTGACCCCAGCTGGCTGAAGCCTCGTGGAGTCGAGCAGAGGAATGAAGGGTCTACGATGGCTCAGAGAGGACAGAAGGGCTCAGCCTGGAGGAGACAACCAGCAGGGAGTGGTGTATTTTGCTGATGACGATAACACATACAGCCTGCAGATATTTGAGGAGGTGGGTGTTTGAGTGTGAATATCTTTATTTTATGATCTTTAGCAGTGGTCGTCAACAGGGACTGGTTGAGTTCTTTACTGATGTCTACAAATTTCACAGCTGAGGAAGTATGTTTTAAATGTGCCATGATTAAAGGATAAAGGCAAATGTCCTCTTGTCCTGTGTCAGATGAGGAACACTCAGCGGGTGTCAGTGTGGCCGGTGGGGCTGGTTGGAGGGATGAAATATGAGAGGCCCGTGGTGGAAGGAGGAAAGGTAGGTGCTTTTTATGTTGTGGTTTTTCAACTGTGGACCTGAGGGAATGAGGTGAATAATGCTGAGGAGTGTGTTTTGCTTCATTTAAAAAACAATCTCTATAAACAGATATCTGCATATGTATGCAGATATCTGTAGGCAACAGGACAAGATTTTGGCATCAGAAGCATTCTGGTGTCTTTTTGTAGTCCAAGTAGTATTGACCAATCACGTTTGGGCGGGCTTTGGTTGCCTGCTGGTAAACAGTCTGTTTGAAGAGCCAAAGAGTAGCATTCTATTAGCTTTTTATATGCGGATATCTGTTTGTAAAGATTAGCGTGTTGCAGCAATGATGGACTTAAATGTTTCTGTGTACATCTTAGGGCTGTACATACAGTGACAAAATGTGCAAAGTGCACGTAGTGCCAACGTTTCAGTCCGTGTTGGACTTTCCTCAGTGCGAAATGTGGCATGCATGATGAGTCACCCTGTATGTGGGTTACTCTACAGGTGCACCCAGCCCACACATAGGGTGGCTCATCATGCAGGCCTCGCTTTGCACTGAGGAAAGTCCAATATGGACTGAAGTGTATGCACCTTTGCACATTTTTTCACAGCCCTAAGGTGTAAATAAAAGCATTTGAAAATCCAGACTCTAGTCACTGTACTTTCTCCCTGACTACTGCACCAGAGAAAAGGACTAACAAGGCGCAATTTGTGAACGACGATTAGCCCAGATGTTGTCTAGACCCGTCTCAAGTTGCCAGTCGAGCTATAAACAATGAGCAGCACAGGGACGAGAAAGTCCTCTGCCTGGATACCTGCTGGCTACACTCTGATATATATTGAATATTGGCCGTTGCCCCCAGAGGCTTATTGTCGTCAGACGATAACTGATGGGTTCTGAGATTGAGAAAACCCAAAATGTGTTGACCAAATAACACACAGCAAAAATAATCATTTCTTGTGTGACTCCAATGACTGCTTTGCTTTTAATGTCTCATCAGAACCAAGTGATCGTGATAAATGATTACCAATACAGAATACTGTGTGTCTTCTAAGGTGGTTCGCTTCCATACTGGATGGCGTCCCAGTCGCCCCTTCCCGATGGACATGGCCGGCTTTGCTGTGTCCCTCAAACTGGTCCTGGCCAATCCCGAGGCCTGTTTTGACGGAGATGCACCAATGGGCTTCTTGGAGAGCAGCTTCCTTCAGGGACTGGTTACTATGGACGAGCTGGAGCCCAAAGCAGACAACTGCTCTAAAGTACGAGTGTGTTATGTGTGTGTAAGAGGGATAATGAGAAAGATAAAGAGACAGGGAGGACTTGAGAGTACGAGGGAGCAGTGTCTATGATGTGAATGTATAGTTAGGAAAAAGAGCTTTTGTCTCTGCAAACATTGGTCGGACGATGACATGGTGTCCATGGCCAAAAATTGATCCAGTTGGATGCCAAAAACTGCACTGCACTTGTGAGGCAGACGGACAGGTGGTGCCGTTGTTTGCATCTTTTTTTAATGGTTCATTCAGACCCTTTTTTCCAAACCAGGAAATATTTATCATATTATTGCAGTGAAAAAGTCACACGATATAAAGTCATGTTGCATTGACTCTCACCCAGGAGACTGGGGTTTGCGTCCAGTGGGTCAACATGAATTCATTATTTGATCATATTTTGATGTTGCTAGGACACACAGGAAGGACGTCCAGCTGACGGGTAGGTCATGTTGCAGATGTCAGCACAACTTTTATTCTGGAACTATTTTTGAACCACAACACGACGTCTTGATTAGATGTTCAAACAACGGTCATTCAATGTCTTAATATTTGCTGGGATATTATAAGTTAGAATTTTTTTTTTATTTAAATTTCAAATAGTCTCATAGTTTTTATATTTTTTAAGCAAAATTTTGTATTTAATTTTATGTCCATTCATTGTGTGTGTGTTTGCAGGTGCTGGTGTGGCACACACGGACAGAGAAGCCCAAGATGAAGAGAGAGGAGGCTCTGCAGGCTCAGGGACTGGGTTCAGACCGCGCAGTGGAGGTCTGAGGAACACACACACACACACAACGCACACACACACACACTGTAAATCGTATTCTGCTGTTTAATGCTGCATATGTAACTCTGCGTTGTAAATACTGTAAAACAGAAAAAAATATCTGTTAGAGGTCACATTTAAATTTATCTGGTCTTTTTTTGTGTCAGGTAGTAAAATGTATGTGTGTGTGTGTATATATATTGGGTGAGTGTGTGTGTTGTTCCCACAGTGTAAGTTAGTGTGTGTATCAGGGTTTTCTTTGTTTTTAGTGAGTTAGGTGTATTTGTCCAGCAGTACAGTGGATGTTGATGCTGGAGTTCAAACAGTTGCCTGCTGGGGGCGCCAGTTTTAAATTTTGCAAAGCCATGCTGTCACACCACAAGGACATTTTTCCTCAAAGCTAAAGGCACGATGCATCTTATTACAGACGTCCATGCTTGCATCAATCGTAGGGTTTGACATGTTTATTGTGCTCAGTTCAAATCCTGCAGTGTAACTCATGATCCTGATGGCACTTAGATATTTTTATGGCTAACTACACCTGGCTCCAGCCTCCTGTCTCTGTTTGCTCTGCTGCTTGGATCTGATCTGCAACCAGCGTCATCAGTGCAGCCACTAACATCTTGACTGATTTCTGACCGAGATACGGAGCACTTTATTCATGCATGGCTTCTATTTTTGCGTGATTAGTGTCTGTAAGACTGTATTCAACCACATAGATATGTCGGTTCTTTTTTTTTGTTTGTTTTTGATCACATGTCAAAAAACATCACCGTCATAGGCATGATAATAATCTCTATACAGCCTGTCTAATCAAAATGTCTGCCTTTGCTATCAAGGTAAAAGTATTGTGGAGCAAAGGTGCTTTTTTGGCAGTTAACAATATTCCTAACATGCAAAACAAATCCACTGAGAAATGTGCGAAATAGTTGTTGCCTTGTATTTATTATGCTCTCATACATCTGTGTCACACTCAAGTGTTGCGACTTAGCAACACTGTGCTGCAACACGGACAACAACAAAAAGGGAGATGCAATGGTTCCACATCTAGTGTAGCTTTAGTGCTAAAGCTCAGAGCGCAACTGCTGGTTTTCAATAGTGTCACAACAACAGCTAGTTCTAGCCAGCTTTTTTATATTAATATTTTTAGCGATGCTTTTTAAAACCCATTAGGCTCGTGGAATCCATTTAGAAGCCCTGAGTCAGGGAAGAACACTACTTAAGCTCATATAAATCCCTTATGCAATAAACAAATAAAACACGCCGTCCATGTTACATTTTCATACTCTTATGACAAGAAAAAGACTTGAATTTGCCTTTAACAGGCAGGAAATCCCTGGTACTTTACAGTGGCAGCGTTACAGAAGTATATTTGAGAAAAGCTTCAGATATAAATTGAACTACTCGCGCTGTGCTAAATAGAGAGGACAAGCCCCTCCCCTTCTGGTGGACCACCATGGGACCTCATTTCAGAAAAAAAATATGTGTGGTATTCGACGGCGAATGACAAATAATTTTTCAATCCTGTTAAAACAGTGTTGGCACGATATCAGATTTTCGCTACACGATTCTAAAGAATTTATGATGACGATATTATCGCAACATCTGTAGAAATAAAATATAAAAATCAGTCAAATTAATGTTTATGTTTATTGCATGTTTTGCCTCTTTTTTGGCAAATGAATTCCACTCTGAATATAAGTGTAGGGAGGGGAGAGAAGTCCGCAACCATAGCTTGGCAAAAGTGTAAGAAAAGAGCTGTTACACTTAATAAATAGTGAACAAGACTCCCAGACTGCATTGGGGGATGACATTCTCATATCATGTTGACATCAGTGCAGTTATCCTCAATACTGATGTATCGTAGCACCCCAAATTACACATCTGATGATAATTTTTTTAAAGGAGAGAAAGTTGCAGTTTGTTGAAGTACAAGGCTGTGAAAATGCATAATTAGAAAGGCTGCACGCCCAAATGTCACGTAATTGATGTCATAAAACAACCTTTCTCTCTTGCCTTGCACCGACTAACTCTCCTTACTCGTAGCTGCTGCTCTCATCATGGCCAGACTTGTAATGATTTTCACCTCTTTTAATACTTTTTCCCTCCCTCTGGAAGAACAAAGTAAAGTGTGCCATGGTAACAGCCTCGTTGGTGTTGTAGTGAGAGGGGATGTAGTTCACTCACAAAACTAAATGGCACTACAACGAAGTACGGCTTTCTTGACTTACAAAACTATCTTCTAAATTGACAAACGTGCAATTCGTGGCACAATTCAAACAGGATTTTTTTTCCAAAATGTGGTCCCATGGGCGACACCAGAAGGGGAGGGAGGAACTTTGCCTCTCTATTATCTTCCATGACTTCCTCAGAAGTTGGAAGAATAAAGAGCAAAATAACATCATAGCTCAACAAGTGCTCCTCAGCTACTGTTGTATGATACTGTAAAAACAGCTAGTGCCTGCTTAAGTGTAATTAGTGCCTGTAAGTCAATTCTCTACCTGGTGTATCATGTATTTATTACTGTAATATTGTTCTTTATATTGTACAATGTGATAATGTCTGTCCTTGGCCTTGAAAATAAACCATAGATAATGTAAAACATGTCATTGTTTTTTTTAACTTCAGTAATTTATCCTTATCCCTCAATTGTTTTTGACTTTTGACGTCTTTAAACACACAGTGTGTCATTTCTGCCGCTAGCAGTCTCAATCAAAACAACAAAATGATGTCATTGACGGTTGTCCTTCCCAGGTCTGAAAGGCCTTTCCTCTTGCATCACATTTTGGTTTTTGACCCCGTCTAGCTTAGATATGCTGACTCCACGAAAAAGCAGAATGACTGTCTCGCTGGCTGCTTAATTTGAAAGGCAGCCAACAGTACATCTGTTCTCCGAGTGCGTCAGGTGATACTTACAGTAACACTGTCACACTTTACAGCTATGTCATTCAGTGTGTCTGTGACTTATCTCTCTTGTCTGCCTCTGTATGTTCCCACCAACATCCTGGATGATTTAGGTTTCCTGATTCCTCAAGTTTCACGACATTATAATCGGTCGTCTGACTACAGTACCAAAACTTTAACTTGTCCCCGCTTGACGGTGACCATGGCAACCTGCTTCCAGCGTCCGTAAAAGATTACCCACGTAGGCGGGGATTCTCTAACCTCAAACACAGCTGAGGTTTTTACAGGCCTGTTTGATTGACAGGTGTTACGCCCTCTCTGTGGGGAAGTTGCCTGCTGGGTGACTATATATGGAGTGTTGTACAGGTGTGAGTCTACCTCACCACCCAACACACACTTACATGGGGCTTATAAGATAGAGGTGCACTGGGTGGTGAGTAAGAGTAGCTGAGGTCATAGAGCCAGAGGCACACTATCTTTTGATCTACAATGAATCACACACACACACACACACACACCTGTAGACTAGACTGCTTCTGGCACTAGAAAGTTGTTTCATTACTGTTACCTTTAAACTATCATCATCTATACTGTCATGTGTTCACCCTTAAATAACATTTACCTCACTCCACTCAATGTCTTTGTCTGTATGTGTGTGTATGTGTGTGTTGTCCTGATGTCGTTGTGTCCTCGCAGTTGCACACTATGCATGTGTGTGCATGTACAAGGTGTGTAAGCACTATACATCCTTGAGCTGACTTAAGAAGACCATGTCGACAATTACCCAACACACACACACACACACAGCTGAGCAGCTCCCACTCCCTGTCCCACCCAGACACACTGTTTACCATTCAAACAGTAAGATAACATTCAGTGACCCATGCTAATTCATTTTATCTATTTACTTGCACATTTTCCATGAGCGTATACCAGCTTATCAGTAAAGAACTATTTTAGACACAGTAGCGGACATGAAGAGGAGACAAGTGACTTAAATTCAGAGGCAGCCATTTTGAACTTGGGTGACACTATGCCTCAAACCAAAACACCTTTTTAATCTCTTAAATGCAATCTATTTTTTTCTCTTAAATTATGATTAATTATTGATTAAAAGGATTTATTCACAAGGGATACGTGTAGTTAAATTACAAAACAAATGTAATTGTTATCAGTTACTGAGAAGAGATATTAAATTAGTTACTAATTGAAAATGTTGATGATTACAAAAGGGTTACATCCAAATATATCTTTTGTTGCTTTGCATTTTTTCACCGTACAGGAATACCTTCTTTTAGTAATGCCTATTTCCTGACATTTTTTAGCTTTATTACCTAGTTTAAAATATTTGGCAGAAAAGTAATAAAGAAGTAATCAAATATAATTTGTAAGATTACTTTGATTAAGTAGTTGAAATAGTGACATCACTTATTACATTTTTAACAAGGAATCTGTAACCTATAACATTTCAAAAGTAACCTTCCCAACACTGGATACAATTAAAGGATTTCTCATGACACTAATGGATGGTTTGCAGAGCTGTTAATAGGTAATTAATGAGAGAGCTCCTCGAGGCAAATTTGTGATTTGAGATATTGGGCTATCTAAATAAAATAAAAACAGACTTGAGAAAAACCCTTTTAATTTCATCCATTAAATGAACTCTGACCTATCAATTTTACAATTAAAGGTACCCAGTTTTATGTTGTAAAGTCAGATTAAAGTTGGATTTTTCACGGTAAAAGTACTCACTTTTATTTGCTTTAATTTCTAATATCATAAGCCTATTGATGTGCTGTTAAACTGAGAAAAATCTTACAAGATTGATGATTTACTTTGAGCTAAACCAATATATCACTGAGCTTATATTATCAGCCAATGGGGTTATCACAAATATAATATATAATATGTTGGCTAGAGACCAATTTATTCCAGATTTTAGAGGCTAGTGTTGATATTTGGAGGTTAAAAATAACAGTGGCTGATATTTGTGTTTTAATGTAGATATATAAGTATTTTTAGAAAGGATCCATTAAATTGTTTTTTAAAGAATTGTGTCCAGGTTATGTAGCCAAGTGCACGAGACATTTTACAGTTGAAAAACAGGACTTAGTCTGTGGCCATGATAGGAGCACTGAGACTGTACACAATCATGCTTTGAGCTAAATGCTAACATGCTGATGTTATGCAGGCGTAATGTTTACCATGTTCACCTTAGTTGAAGCATGTTTGCATGCTAATATTTGCCATTTGGGACTGTACCATGGACTGTACACAGTTGGTTATGTCACTTGGCTAGCTTGCCAAATTAGCTTTAGCAGCTAATGTGATCCACGATATTAACTTATGACAAAAGGTATTGATTTAGCCAACAATTATACAGAATACAGAACAATTTCGTCAGACTAACGTCTTTAAAAAATGTGTAATGAGTGTTCAAAAACTGTATTACATAATAAAATAAGCAGACGTTGCTTCAGTTAATAACTCCTTTAAGGTGCCTTGGCATTAATTAAAGAGAAATTGATGAATATACTATGTTCCATACAGATGCAGATGTTACACTGTCACATTGTGTCTAACACATTTATGGATTGCCCTGATTTCCATATGTTGTGGACAGTAGAGGATGGACTGTTGTTGAAGGTGCTTGAACGCTCAGTCTTTGAGGTTAAAGTTGAAGTGGGAGTCACATCTCTGTTCAGCAGGTTTATCTCTGACAGCTGAGGACGCTCATGGTTAATGATTGACAGCCACTGATATCAAAGTAGGATGTTTGCCTCTGGTGCTGGGACTTTTTGTGAGCTGAAACACTTGGTCCGTTCTTTGTCTCGGCCTTTAATAGTGTGTGCACACTGCAGAGGCACGTGTAACTTCAGTTCTGATTTGTTCTCTGAGTCAGTGTGTGTTTAAGCATGTAAAGAAGAGGTGTGTATGTGTGGTTAAGAAGAACGAGTCAGAGGAAGAGAACGAAAGACGGACAAAGAGTCCTTGAGAGTGAGAGTGCTCGGCTGCATGTGTGTGCCATTTTTTTGCATGTGTGTATTTGCACTGGTGACGACAGAGCTGCAGGTTGGGGCAGGGTGGGTGTGTGTGACGCTGTGTGTTAGGGCAGTATCTTGAGCTCCCAGCTCTCAGTCATTCACTCAGACTCACACACACACAGGAGGAGGTATTGCTCACTGGTGCTCAGACACACACAGAGGAAGACGAGGAAACAGCAAGAGATCGGGTAAGACCTGCAACTTTTTTTAATATAATAATTTAATCATTTTGTTTGTTGCTACACTGTGTCATTATTTTAAGATTAATTATCATGTTTCTATAAGTTTATGTAAGAAAATAAGTCACAGCTCTCTTGTTTCTTCTAACAAAACTGTAATTTTCTCATATTGTGTCTTTCAATTTTTGATGTCTTCTTATCATTCTGCTCTCCTTCTCACAGTTTTCTTTTTTAATTTCCTTCCTTTGTGATTTTTAACAGATTATATGACATATTATGCTACCTACACCTAGAATATCTGCACCCTGCAAAGCACACATTTCAACAAAGTCACTGCACAGGTAGTATTTGCACTCCTGCCTAAGAATAGATGACAAGACTCATACTGCTCTCATGTCTGCAGCTGGTTAGCTTAGCTTAGCATAAAGACTGAAAACAGGGGGAAACAGCTAGCCTGGAGGATGACAATGAGTCACTGCTCCTGCCTGACAAATAGTTTGTCACATAACCACGTGCAAAATCACGACCTGCTGTTTTTAGACTTCTGGTTTTTGTATGAATTAAACAAATTAGATATAATTAATTTGCTTTAGAGGCTCTGGAAGGCAAATATTCAGGCAGAAGCTAATAGGCTGCTTCATTTTGAGGCTGCCGAGAGAGTGGTGTTAATGTTAATCGAGAGGTCGTCGGTATGAGGTCATTGATTTTGGCAGCTGTACAGCATCCAACTGGTTAAATTAGTGTCAAAGTCTGAGCCTGTGTGTGCATGTGTGTTTGTCTTGGGTTGTAAGTACATTGTGTCTTTAGCTTTGGCATCCAGTTATCATCACAACCCTGATAACACTGACCTGCGCACACACACACACAGTCATGTAGAAGCAGAACTACTGGTGCAAAACTCTGAAGCTGACAGTCTGTTATTTTGTTCCATACACATCTTGTGATGGATTGCTAGGCAGATACTATAAGTAGTTCAGTGCATACCATTCACAGCAGCATTTACACAGATAAAACTTGTCACCCATACCCATGACTCTGACATTATCTTCTATCTATGGTCTCATTTCATGGCATTCTCCCCTCGCTTTAGTGTACTTTTTTTTCGTCTATCACCTCTACTGAACTTTGGCTTGTGTGAAATTCTCTGGTAGCTACTTTGTAATGTTTGAGGATATGTGTCTGTTCTTTTAAGAACGAGATCCAACGAGTGAGGGTGAGGATTATGTAAAAACGTTAATCTCTAATCTCTCTTGCCCATATCTTTTAGAGGTGATAAAAAGGAGCTGTGAAGCACTAAAACATAAAGAGTGAAAGAAAAACAAGAAAAGATGACAATCGGCAAGAACTCCAGGAAAAGCTCTGTGCGGAGCTCCATCCGGGCCCCAAAGTTTCTGGACAAATCCAGTGGCTTTTATGGTCGTCTTGATGAGCCTGAGATCGCTGGAGAAGGGGAGGAGGTGAAGGGAAAAGAAGTGGAGGGGAGGTGGAATGGGACGGAGGAAAGCAACACACAGGTTGGAGTCGTGGTGCAAAACTCTGGGTCACATGAGAGGGAAGAAGCTGCTGTGTTTGACTTCAACGAAGGAATGATGGAAGACGACGGGGAGACTCTCCTACAGAGGAAGTCCAGCCGCCGCAGCAGCAGGTGGAGAAGAAGCTCCAGGAGGAAGCAGAAGGAGGGAAAAACCTGAGGGAGACGCAACCCGGGATGAGAGGCCGAGCCTGGGCACAGAGAGTCCAGCTGACCCAAACGTCCTGGAGGACACCAGGGTGATTATCGAGGTAGAGACGGACAAAGCGAAGATGATGGAGGAAGAGAAGGCAGGAAGGGGGAAGGAGTCGGCACTTGTGCACTTTCCGGTTCGGGAGGATGCGGACGACCAGGTCCTGATCAGAGAGAAGAAGAGGGGGAGAGAAGAGGAGGGGGAGGAGGAGAGGAGGATGAAGAGGGAGCAAGAGGAGGGGATGAAAATGGTGAAGCGGAACACAGTGAAGAATTACCGCAAGGTGAGAGACAAAGAGCTTTATTTGGCTTCTATCAATTTATTATTAGCAAATCCAAAAAAAAACTTTAATGAACTTTTGCTATCTGTATCTTATATTTACATAAATCTACACTGAGCTTCACCTGGTTAAACTTTAAGCCCCTCAATATTACATAACCAAGTCCTCAGACTTCGTGGAACAAAGGGGTAAAGTTCTCCCTCAGCATCATCCACATACTGCACAGCGGGCTATTAATCACCATGGAAACTATCACCTTAATAATAGACTGCCAGCAGGGTCAAGGTACAGCAGCCATTGGTGCATGTCACCAACTCATTAGGTAACTTCCTTTGATGGGATTTTTTTTTTCCTTTACGTCATATTTAATGACACGAGAAAATGAAGCTGGAACAGAGGTTTCACTTAAATGCCTTTAGCAGTACAAGTAAAGCGGCGGCAGCGTAAATGGACTGCGTGTACCCTCACCTGATTCATAAGTTCCCACCGATTTCCTGCTTCCTTTGACACACATGCACAGAGGTGACATTCCTGAGCCTCCTATATCGTCTTTGATCAGTGGAACGAAGCATGGCAGTGTTGACCCGCCTACTAGGCTCACACCATAAAAACATTCCACTGCTGTTAACCAATCAGCTCCGCCCTCAGGCCTCGCAGTCTGACCTCGGAGATTGTGTCTCCACAATATTTGTTTTATGTATAAGAGTGAGTGTGCATAGAATACCTCTGTGACATACTGAAAATGAGCATCCTGTCGCTGCTCAGTGTGCATAAAATCGCCAGTAACTATAGCAACAGCCTTAGAGCTTTTTTGTTATTTTTGCTTTCTGCTTGTGATACATTAGATCATTAGGGGTTCTCATTCTGTTTTTTCTTCTTCTTCTTGCGGGTCTGGTTCTTTCTTTTCTTCTGGTTCGTCTTCTTCTGGTTCTTCTTCTTTCTCTTTTGGTTCTGGTTCCTCCTCCTCCTCTCCTTCTTCCTCTGGTCCTGGTTTTCTTCTTCTTCTGGTTCTTCTTGTCCTTGTTCTAGTTCTGTTTCTTTTTCTTCTTCTTCTTCCTACCATGAAATCTACCTTCACATGCATGAAAATAAACAAAACACTGCACACATGTCTGCCATATACCATAGTTTATCATCCAAAATTTTGGGCTAATAGTCCTGATGGTGCCACTACACCAACCATCACATTTTCAGATCCCTACAGGTTTATGAGGTCAACACTGTATTTTAAAGGAAGTTCCCTGCAACAACCGTGTAATTTTGCATCACCCACAGAGACAAGAGAGACATTTGTATATTTCTGCTTATTTCCAGTGAACTGCCAGTTGAAACTGAAGAGCCCTTTAGTTAGTATACAGCAGGTCAGCTGAGCATGCAAATGTGTGACCTTCCTCTACAAGGAAGCAAACCATTCAACATAAATACATGACTGGAAATGACAGTTTCCAATAATAAATAAAAGCAGGCATTTTCAGGTCGTTGAACATGTACGTGCTCTTTTTCCTCTTAGGCCTTGGACCGTGCTTTTCGTCGCGGCTGGGAGGCCTTCATCACCAACCTTTACAGCGTCACGCTCACACCTGTGACATCATCCTCACCGACATCTTCTTCACCTTTGTCGAAGAAGAAACAGCAAGATAACTCTACGTTAGCCGAGTGTTGGTAGAACTGGAGCGCGAAATGGACAATAAAACAACCCCCTCTGTATTATTTTGTTTTTTCAAATCATGACTATGCTGCTGCTATGACTACTGTGTTGTGACAGTCACATGATGTGTCTGAGTCACGCAGCAGGCCTCAGAGGCATTAATTATTTATGTAGGTTACTGAGTCTTAATTACTCATCATAAAGTTTACTGCCTTGTCTCGTCATGGTGCACATTGGTTTGCACACAGACTGCAGGTATTCAGTTTCACTTTATGTTTAAGAGAGCCAAGCTGTTGATTTTACATTGAAGTCTGTGGGACTGGCTTGAATGGAGAAGTCCAGTCTTTATGTGACTGAGTTCAGCTGCTCCTGGTTCACCTCTACTATGTTGCTAATTTCAGATTACGTCTTTAGCTCCTTACATTCAGTCCACTATTAGGAGCTTGGAGCACAAATAGTCTTTCTTTGGTTTAGCACTATGAAACTACTGAAGTGTTGATGTGCAGCCAAACGGAGTGGAAATTTTCAACTGCAAAAGCGATGACTGATTAGTGGACTTTAGTTCTGGAGATATTCACATTTTTGTATGTTAATCAGTGCCATTTATTGCTGTTTGGTAGTTAATCAGTAATGAGAGGAGGACAAACACACAGCTAATCAGTGTTTAGATGTTGTGATAGTGATTAACACACATTTGTATGTTAATATCTGTGGAGAGATTGCAGTTTTTGCCAATGTTAACCTATTTAAACAGGGGTTTTCCATTTGTGTGCGTACAGAAATACAGCAGCGCACAGCTTCAGTGTTTGACTTCCTCATTGTGTGTTCTGGTGAAGGTTATTTAACCTGAAGGGACAGGGCAGAGGAGTGTGCGTGCATGTGTGTGAAATGGAGAGAGAGAAAGAGAAACAGATATTTTTATAGCCTGGTTGTAAATCAGCACTAAGCACACAATTAAGACTCTTTTGATTGTCACCATCGCAGCTGCACATCATGTTTATTATACACGTTATAGTGATTCAGGACAGTTTTTTAATATAATAATGACTGACCCTCGGTAAAATGGAAAATGTAATGTTAACAACAAGCAGTAGTTGTTGTAAATGCTGTAATTTCCTGTTGTCCACTAACGTATTTGGCTTTTATTACCTCAAGTGTACTCTTGCAGACCAGACTGAATGGGTGGGAAAACGTGTGGTTGTACATAATGATTGTCTATAAATGTGTTAATTTTTATAAAGATTCTTTTGTATCCTAATCAAAGCTTCTGAAGTCATGAACCGTAACAAGAAGCACTTTTCTGAGTAAATAAAGACTTAATTTATTGAGCTGGTTGTGTCTTCGTGTTTCAGGATGAACACAGTATAAATAAGTCAGCCTTGATTTAAGCTAACGTCATCAGAATGAATTAGATGTAAAAGGCAGCATCACATCATGTCCTAGTAGTTGTTGCCATGACACCTACAAGAAAAAGTGAGCTATGAAAACACTCAAATCAAGATGAAAATATAGCTTCAACCTGCTGAATTTGATGCAGTATGTATGTTTAAATATAGTTATCTGATCTAAAATAAAACTAAAATCCTAAAGGAAATTTTTTATTTTTATTTTGAGACCAACATGTTTCACCTTGCCTTCATAGCACAAGTGCTGCTGGAGCATTGACACTTTATAACTGTTTCCCTTCTCCGTACATCGTGAAGGTAGTTGAAGTTGCCTCTCATAAAGGCACTATATGGTGTACCACTGCTGACCCAAACCCCTCTAAAGTCTCGGACATACTTTCTGCACTGAACATGACGCGCAAAAGGTTCTGTTCGCAGGACAATTGATGATCTGTGTCAGCGCCCGGCAGTAAACGGAAGGACTGCCAGTATCAGGTGAGACTGAAACTAAGTTGGGTCAGGAGTGACTGTCTGTCAAATATCCAACTTCAAACATACTTTGCTGCTGTGCAGCAGCTGCAGCTGGCTTGACTGCAGTTTTTTGGACTGGACTGGAGTGTAGATCATGAGATTGGAGCATGCACAGTCAGCATGCTTGCTATGCACACAAAAAATTGAGGTCAGTGCAGACCCTTGTTGACATGGGTGGATGATAAGAATTACAACACATGGACAAAAGTGGCCTTTCGTGGACACATGGACGATGAAACTGTGAAGCGGGGCCTTTTCTAGCTACCCTGTGTGTGTGTGTGTGTGTGTGTGTGTGTGTGTGTGTGTGAGCATGGTATTTCCATTTTTTTAATAAAGAATTATGACTTTTCATAAACAATTGACCGTGCATTTAATTTGAATGTGGTATATATAGGTATATTTTTGTTCAGTTTTTGCCCTGTATTTTTTTTTTAATCATACAGACAACAAGCTGCTTAATGACAGGTGATGAAATGTTAATTTTTCACAACAGAAACATACACCGATCAGGCATAACATTATGACCAGTGACAGGTGAAGTGAACTCATTCAATGTTCTGCAGGGACACCTTTGGTCCTGGCATTCATGTGGATGGCCCTCTACACACTCCACCCATCTAAACATTGTTATAGTCCTAGTGCCCCCACTCATTGCAACAGTACCCCTGATGGAAGTAGCCCCCCAGCAAGGCAGTGCACCATACCACACTGCAGAATCTGCTCAGGAATGGCCCAAGGAATGTGACAAAGAGCGTTAGCCATCGATCTAGCTTTCAAATTCCCCAGAGCCCAATCTGATCAAGCATCTGTGGGACAAACTGGTACCCCAGAGGTCCTGTCTCCAGGCCTCGACGGGTCACAGCCAAGTCTGATCAACGGTGGAGCCTCTGACCTGTCGAGGCATAGACACATGACCTCTGGGGGTGTCTTGTGTTGTCTGGCACCAAGGCGTTGTTGACGAATCCTTCAAGCCCAGTGGTTTGTGAGGAAAGGTATGCCCAAGGGATGTTGTATTGGATTAGGATCTGGGAAATCTGAAGGCCAGGTTGACACCTTGAGCTCTTAGTCACATACCCCGAACCATTACTGAGCAGTTTTTGTGGTGTGGCATGGTGCATTGTCCTGCCTGGGGGCGCACTTGCGTCAGGGAGTGTCGATGCCATGGGGGGTATTGTACTGTAATGGTGTTTTGCAGGGTGGTGCATGTCAAGTGGCATCCACATGAATGCCAGGACCAAACCGTCTCTGCAGAACATTGCACTGTAATGAAATGAGCAATGTTATTCACTTTTGCTGTCAGTGGTCATAATGTTATGCCTGATTGGTGTATGTAAAACTAAAAGAAAGGAATAATTGTTAATATTCTTGGTAATATTATTTTAATAATAATAGTAATAACAATAATTGAAAAACTTATTATTATTTACATTACTATTATATACATTATCTTTGTGAGGCAGCAGTCTGGTAGTCTATTTGCCGGTGCGGTGCCTTTGCTGCCACCGTGTGGATGTTAAAAATACTACTTTTCCTTAACGGAAATGACGCAGTAAAATGAACTCTGCACACTTTCTATAAATTCGTCCCCAGGAGTAGGTTAAAGTCCTCAATCTAAAAACGATAAGTTTATCATTTAAAAACAGTTTTTGTTCTGTCGAGTTTAATTTTTGCCGAAGCTAAATGTAGCCGGAGGTTTGAGTCGTTTTCCCGGTTAAAGTTTGCCGGGTGGGAGGAGTCCTCCGGGGGGACATAAAACCCAGACGGACCCGCTTCCTCTTCCACTTCCCTGTCTCTTCTGTTGGAGGTAAGATGTCGCGTTTAGCTTCTCAAGGCTCATTTATTTGCACAAATTCTCCTGCGTTAATTGATAACATTAGAAATATATTGCTTTGATACTACAATTCATATGCAAGTGGGATTTATTCTTTTCAACTTATGTGTAAACTCAGGTTGTGTGTTAGCTCGCAGCTTAGGTGCAGCTTTTCAGTGCAGCACCAACCAGAGCTGGCCACAATCCTTAACCATCCGGCACCGAAACACAATAAATTAATCTAATTAGTTTTAATAACATGAATTACACCACCGATTGCTAAATGTTGCACGTGGTATTTATTGGTTAACGCAAATTTAACTTGTGGTAAACTCTTGTAGTGATGGCCGCTGCTCGTCCTGTGTGGCTGCTAGCAGTGTCTCTCAATGATGATAATTTCACAGACCTGTACTGAATGACTGTGACTGCACTTAATTATTCTGATGTGAGACACTTACATTTTATATATATTTTACCGACTCATGCCGTCCTGAACACGACGCATGGAGCGGTCACGTGTTAGCCGGGCGGAGAAAATGTCTGCTTGCAGCATGCTGCTAAGGCAATACTGTCTTTCTGTTTTCTAGATGATGAAGAAAGATCCAGAAGCTGCTCGCTGCAAAGGTAATTTCTCTACACCACGTGCCCCCCTTAACATTGTTAGTTTGGACACGCTGTAGTATCAGAAATAAGGAAATTGGATGTTAGTGGAATAGCATGGTTTAACATGGAGCCTCATGCTACAGTGATGTTTTTATTGAACTCTCTCACTGAAAACCTTTGAGGAAACTTTATCTCTCAAATTCTGAGTAGCATGGAACTAAGTGTGTTAGTGTGCACATGTGATGTGAACTCAAAACCCATGAAATGCATTTTTCTGCTTCCAGGAGTGAGAAGATGTTGGTGGAGCCCTCCACATAAGGTAGTTTTCTTTTTCCTTTTGCGTGTGTTAGGACTAGTTTTGCATAATTTCAGTAGTTTTGCTCAGCATGCCATTGTAATAGTTCAACCATTAGCTTTTTATGTGGCTGTTCAGGAGCTCAGTGCTGCAGTGATGAATCTCTGAACTCTCTCTTACCGAATCAGCCTTTGAAGAAACTTCTTTACCAGATTCTGAGTAGCAAATGAGCACCACCTAATATACTATCAAACACAACACTAGTCTTTGTACTCAATGGTCCAAAAGGCATTCAAAGAGCCACGTGATCACAGAAATTTTGTCTAACTGCTATCTTAAGGGTCCTTGTGTAAATCTTAATGGCTTACTTTTCCCACAGATATTCAAGAAAGATCAAAGATGAAGAACAAGAATGAAGGACTTTGGCAGGTGAGCTTAACTGAAGCTAAAAGGAATCGTCAAATTCAACAAGGGCCATAACTGATGAGTTTTAAAACAGACAAGCATATGCCTGATTTTTGTGATGCTAGATTATTAATCTGATCAGCCCTTAAAATAACTGAAGCTCAGATTTACTCTTTGCTTTATGACTAACTACTGATCTTCTTTGTAGGCTGGTCTGCACAGTCAACTCACTCAAGTCCTCAAAGCAGCTGGAAAGTGCACAGAGGTGAGTAAAATATGATTTACTTTGAGAGTTAGATCAGCAGTGGGGTATTAATATGATGATTACAATTAATGACAAGCATATGCCTGATTCTAGTGATGTCAGCCTTTAATCTGATTACCCTTAGTTGAACAAGTAGAAAGCATCTGATGCCTTTATTAGGTGATTTACACACTGCTGTTTATCTGCCAGGTGGGACGAGAAGTTTGAGGAAGGATGCCACATGGACATCTAACATGTAAGTATTTGCGTGAGTGGGGATTGTAGTAGAAAAGCCTCTCTTCTATGAAAGTAAAGTTATTTTGATTGTAGAGATATTAATCAGGACTTCAGAGTTAAGGTCCCTAACAGTAGCCCTTTATGCAGAGGTTGCGCTATGTGGCTGTTACAGAGTGCCGTCTTTGTGCCTCCTGTGCATTTTTACACAACCAAATGACAGCAGCATCATTCGGCTCCAGTTTGATTATACACTGCATCGCTGCTTTGCATAATAAATCAGCGGCTGCCTTTGTATGACATATACACATCAGCAGCACTTTCCCAATTTGCAGACTTCCGACTGCTGCTGTTCGTTGAATTGGTCACCAATTGCCAACAGCTACTTTACAAATCTCCTGCAGTGGGTTGCATCCATAATATGTCAAATGTTACGCCTGTGCCACCCATAATCCCGTCCTGCTAATACAGACAGTTTCGGCACTTATCACCACCCATGGCAGACTAAAGGCAAGACCACTCTGTCCCCCATAGTGCAATCGTCCCTTTATAGACAGTGAGATGGCATGGCGGCATGAAATTCCCGCCATGAAGAAGCAGTGTTAAAGAGGCTAATGTTTCTGACTGTTTGAAAGGATGAAATGGGGGTAAAACCCATTAAACAGCTGGACGACTAATGTCCCATGGCAGTTTGTCACCAAAGCCCTGATCAAACACTTGAATCTCAATATGCGATAAAAGTCATTGTTGAACTCTACTTAAGTGACAGTTTCTTTTGCAGGGCTGTTTCGGGTGGATTCTTGAAGCAGAAGGCACCCATTGAAGCCTCATGGTAAGTTTTGTTTTCCCTCTCCCTTCATTATTTTAATGCACATTACATTTAATGCAGTTCCAATGATGATGATACTTAGCTCACTTTGAACCACTGTGAAACGACACGAACATCTGAGCAACTGCATTTACTATATTAATTGCATGCTTTTAAAGTTTGCATTAATGCAGCAACATGAGAATCATGTTCTGAGCATTATGATTTTGCATCCATGTCAGTGGTATAATCTGCAGTTAATTGGTGTTAGTTTGAATGTCAGTTTAGATGTAAGCATTAAGTAGGATTACTCTTGAATACTGTACTTATGTCCTCTTCCTACAGGTCCCTGACGTACCTCAGCAGCATACTTGATGCTCTGGTCAAAGGTAAGATGTCTATTCACTACTCTAGAAACAGGGTACCAAGAGCCCCCGCATTTCTAGACCTGCTGAAAATGATGAGATATACTTGGAATCTCGTTCGTCTGAACTGCTGTTGAGAAATGGAATATCTGACATCAGTGGAGGTTAAAGTTTAATAGTGTAGAACTTCACCATTTTGTGCTCAGAGCTGACTGTCTCGTCTATTGCAGGTACCTGGCTTTAGAAACTGTCGAAGATGCTCCTCTAAACAGACGTTTGCCCAGGTGAGTGAGCCATTTAAGCACTGACATCAATCACTGCTGTGGTTATGCGCAGTTAATAAGTGTCCTGAAGAGCCTGAATGAGTCTGGTTACAACTACAAATGTCAGTATCTCAAGTTTCCTTAATGATGACACCCGCACGTGTCTTACGCCTTGGTTCAATGCCAGAACCTGAAAAGGTGAACCCACTGGTGTTACCTTGGCAATAAGGGGAAGACCCGTTGGGGTTACCAACAGTCTGAATGGAAACAAAATTAACACCGATGTGACAAATTGTGTGAAAGGGGGTGCTCAGAGCCCAATGACATGTAATTACTGAAGTTTAGAAGAGGACCCAATTAGACATACTTTCAGAACTGCATTTGGAGTGTTTGCATCAAATTAAATGTCATGATTGGAAACACTTAAATCACCTGTAGTGCTGTAATGTGCTCTTACAACAATTCCTTATCTTCACCCATCAGGACTGAGCTGCCTGTCAGAAGAATCATTTGAAACAAGATGACTTGGGTATGTTTGAACCTTCAGCATCACAGTATTATTATCATTGTGGAATGTGGAAGGATGAACTAGCCATGGCTTTGCAGTCGGCTTACCTTCCTGGTACCAGACTTTCCAAAGTTACGCACCGCCAGACCTCCAGTTGGCCCGACCAGACACTGAGAACCCTGAAACAAGGTGGGTTTCAGGTGTAAAGTGATCATCGGCTCCCTGATGGATGGTTCTGGCGATTTGGACTGTTTGAAACCTGGAAGTTTTGACTGAAAACAAAATGCTGATCACATTCCTGAACAGTAATTCTGTGCACCAGCAGGCAGGTAAACCGTTAATCCTATCTTTTGTATTATCTAAAGGTCCACATCGATGCAGAGGAAAAAGCCATCAGGATCGACAGGCTTGTTGGAGTTAAGGTAGGGGTCTTGTCAGTGTAGATGTTTACTTCTTCTTTTTATGTAGAAGTGATGAGTTACTTATTACCGCCCCAGTCTGAGAATTCATGACTGATTGGTATCCCCTCTGATCACACCAGAGTTAATGAATGTCCATGATGCAAATCAAGCTGGATTGACTAACCACTTGCACTGTTTGCAGGTTAGGTGACGCCGTCCAATTCGTCAGTGCGGGACAACTGTGCAGACACCTGGGACTGCTGCAGGTAAATGAGCAATCAGTCATGTTTCTGGGATTGTGGACATGATGACCACAACCTATAAGGGGTGTGGCCACACTTTACACCTCCAGTCAGTATCCCTTCTTGTTAGAGTACGTCACTGAGGACCTGGACTTAGCCAGTCAGGTGTAGTGATGTACTGGAGTTCTGGTCAAGAAGGAACGCTCGCTGTCAGGGTGTAACAAAGAAAATACCTCTTCATCACATCCCAGAAGCTCCATCTTGTTTAAATTTTTTGTAGTTTTAGGTTAAAGGTGGACATATGTATACAAAGGTTGGCTCATTAAACCATAACCAATGACTTTTTTTCTTTTTTTTTTTTTTTTTAAAGGTCTAGCAGCAGAAAAGTCAACACATGTCCTTGCGCTGTGTTTGCCCCAAGCTGGTGAGTACTGAAGGACGTTCATGGTTTTGAATTGGAAGATGTTGAGCTTCAGCATACTTAACTGCCAATTAATGTCCAAATTCTTAAAGTAGAAGTGATGAGTTTCTTATTACCGCCCCAGTCTGAGAATTCATGACTGATTGGTATCCCCTCTGATCACACCAGAATTAAAATGTAGTTATTAACGCTGCTCAAACGAGATTAGTTAAACCCTTTTCCTTTTGTTGCAGGTTTCATGATTGTGTTGGGAACAGCAGACACCTCGGACTACTGCAGGTAAACTAGGAAATAGTCACGTTTCTGGGATTGTGACATGATGACGCGATAGCCTAGTTCAGTCAAGGGGTGTCAGCACACGGGCATCCCTTGCTCCTTGAGTCGGCCTCCCCTCCTTGTTGACCCAGTACGGCACTGAGAACCCTGATCCCCCTCTCAGGTGTAAAGTGACCTGCTGGAGTTCTGATGGAGAGGAAGTGCAGGCTGTAAGGGTGTGACTGAGAAATCTGACTGATCACATCCCAGAAGCAAAGTCCTACATTGCAAAGTTTAAACAAACGTTACAATTATAGATAACTTTCAAAGGGTTAAAGTAGACCAATGTGTATTAAAAAAAGCTTGGCCCACTGAACTAATCATTTTTTTTCCCTCTTAGGTCTGGCAGCATGAACTCGTCATATGATCATGTGCTGTGTCTGCCCAGGTCAGGTGTCTATTAGAACAACATTGTGGTTTGATGTGTCGTATACTCTGCCTCCAATTCAACATCTAAATCTGTTAAGTAGACATGATGAGCTTCTTATTACCGCCCCAGTCTGAGAATTCATGACTGAT